>JALBWW010000003.1:42058352-42683352 GCA_023212625.1 Styphnolobium japonicum
TAGAGTTGACTTGAAACTATATACATTTTTGCAGTCAATTCTCCCACCTAGCATGGCAGAGATTCAGAAGCTAAGATGTAGGGTTGCTTTCCATGCCCTTCAATTTCGTCCAGAAATTCAAATGCTTGGCCGCCGGATGGTTGACAAGTATGAATACCTTACAATTAAACAGATTAGTGTGCATTTGCTATATTATCACATAGATTACTCCCTTGTTTTTTGGCACTGGCAAATTTCTGTTATCCAAAATAAGAAAATGAGAATGTTGTTTGTTAAAAATTATTGGCTTTAGCTTGCCAGTAGAGTTTTATATTGATTTTCACTATGGCAGTCATGCTATGCCCGTGCGTCACAAATGTTTCCTACAGTTGATGTATAAGAGATTTCTGCTGTCCTTTTAAGGTTAAGAGCATTGGGGCAACCCTTCTTAGCATTCCATCCTGGCTTACTAAGAGAAACCTTGGCATACAATGGTTGTGCAGAACTTTTTCAGGTTTGCTCTTTAAAAGCTTTCTATTTAGTATCATTTCCTAGAGGCTAGAATTGATGGAACTTCCGTTCTTGTACAATGCATATATCTTTTAGAGGTTCATTTCTTCTAAATTCTTTTAAGTAGTGTTGGGTACATTATGAAATTGGTACTTTCTGAGTTACGCCATCAATGTTCAGCTCTTCCCTTGCCCTCCCCCCCCCCTCTTTTTTTTTCTCTGGTATCTTGTTAAGAAGGTTTTCTTTTGGTAGGATGTACACACTGAACTCATACAGCATCTAAGGGCACAAATGATAAAGGAAGGAATTCTTAATGAGGAATTGAATGTGGATTCATACTTGCAAAGAGATAAAGGTTTATGCCCCCTCATGCCTGAAGAGGTATGCCAAATTTTACATTACAATAGGGTTTCCTGTTAATGATGATCTTGTTCTTGTGCTACTTTCAGTTATAATTGCTGTCAGTCTGTCACTTCTCATAGTTTTCTTAAAAATAGCCTTTTGCTCTTGTGGACAATGGCCAGAGTAATCCCGATTCATATTACACTGGTTCTGGATGGATGCCACACTTGTATGCCAAGTGTTAGCATCTGTATGGATTGACTCTGCCTAATGAATACTCAAAACAGATTTATCTAGAAACTGTTGGCTTGGGTATAATTTTCTTAATGTTTTGCAACAATTGCAAAAGGTGAATGCCATTTGGACAGTTCCAAGAAATAGGTCATTCAATGTTGTTTGTAGTAGTAACTAACAATAATGGGAGAGGGGAGTCCATTTCATTATGATTATAACATATATTTCTTAGAAGTAAACAGATAAAAATCCCACGGAACTTGTCTGGAATATTGCATATGATGCACTCGAGTATATGTAATTTGAAACAGAGAGTTATGCTCTTGCTTTTATGATTTACTTACTCCAAGAGAAAGTTGTGAGTCATTGTATAAAAATGCATATAGTAAATTTGTCTTGGAACCATTTGAATACCTGTTAACTTATGATAGCATTTGCTTAACCAGTATCCAACTTTATGCTTTATGTACAAAAATATGTGAGAAAAAATGAATTATCATTTTCTATTGTTGTCTGTGTTGTGGGGCTACAAATAAGATACTGTGATTAGAACTGAAAGATTTTAGTAACAAGTTCACGAATGATGATGATGGGGTAGAAGTAATTTTCTGGAGGGAGAAGAGAGGGGAGGTGATTGAGGGGGTGGGGCTGGTTAAATTATTACTGCTAAGTGTCAACCATGAAGTAATGACTATAATTAGGATTTTATAGGTTAAACCCAAGGTTACCTTATTCCTAATATTCATAGGAAGATGAACGTCAAAGATACACCTAAATTAAACTTGTTATTTATTAGACACAATATCTCTAAACGTTGATTTTCATCAATCCAATTGTTAGATTGAAAGTTCTCATGACGTAGATGAAGCTCATAAAATTTCATAGGATTTAAAAATTAATTAGTACTTTGTTGAACTATTTTATTTTAACGTATAATATACTTTTAAAATATAAGTAAATATCAACTATTAGATTATATCCTTTTGAATGTCCGATTTATTTTTGCCACAAACCAACTCTCATAAAAACTTAAGCGGTTAGGTGAAAGCACTTGAATGATTTTATATCTTTGACACACCTCTTACACAAGAGCCATTTGAACTTGAAGCATGAATAATGCACAACCCCATTTTACCACTATTCTCACTTGATACGCCCCTATGTGTGTGTGAAACTTTCAAAATTTATTGGAGATGAAAGTAACTTAGTTCATATCTATTAAAAGTAGCCTTGTAAATTGGGTAGGATCACATGTGATTTGGCTTAAGGAGGATAAAAAGCATGTGGAGTCTAAACTTAGTAAATACAGGATAGCAAAGAATTTGGTGAAAATTGTTGAGAAAGAGATGCTTTGATATTGTGGCTCACATCATAGTTTTTTTTTTCTTTTTTGGTTGGGGGGCAGGGGGTGGTAAGGGAGGTTCACATCATAGTAAGAATGTGATAGGAACCTAGTTTTGTTGATAGGAAAATATAGAGGCTAGCTTCTTACAAGCAAAGGTAGATCTTTGTAATTGCAAAACAAATAGAAAAGGAACACTCCTGCAGAACTTCGAGGGTCTGCTCTTCCTTGCCAAATCTCTCTAAAACCTTACTCAATTTTTGGATACCCTTCTCCCTCCCCCTTTCCTTATATGCTTTCCTCCTAACCATTTCTCCCTTGCTTTCGGCCCCCTTGCCACGTAGGACAAGTTGTTACAACCCAAATCCCCATTTTGCCCCACTCACATTGTACTCATTGTCTTAAGTTTCTATTCCCCTGCTACCTTTCCTATTCCTCCTAACATACACCATAGTAACCGTGGGGGCTCTAACAATACTCCCCCTCAAAAGATTCACCTTGTCCTCAAGGTGAAGGGCTGGGTAAGTTCTGCAACAGCTCAAGGAACTCCCACCGGGGTCCCATTGCTTGAAGCATAATGATCTAGTTCTCCATTTCCTGGAAATCATTGCAAAGTCATTTACACTATGAACAACACCACTCACTGCAGTCAAATTATGCTTGGCACATCTGCAATGTTGTGTCACTGGAGTTCCACATGTAGAAATTAGTCTATCTATAGTTCCAACAGGTGTTTCAAGTTTGTGCCTCATTCTATCCATTCTTGGGATTGTTGACCCATCCAGAAAGCTATACAAGAAGTTATCAAGCTCATAGAAGCTGCTAGCGCCATAATGAGACCCAGAGACTGATAATTCCTCATTAAACTTGTTAGAATATCACATAATATTTTCAGGGTATTTAGCATATCTTTAAAAGATCTTTATAATATATTGTGAAATCAATTAGTCATCTAATTGAGGAAGCAATCTTAGGAGTTATTTCTTAATTTCATTATGTTTCCTGATTTGTTTCCTTTTTTTAATTAGGATTAGGAGTCTTATTGTCTTAGTGGGCTTAAGGTTGTACTAGTAGTACCACACTAGTACTTGACCTAATTATTAGTATAAATAGGGATTAGTGCTTTGTATTTTACAACTCATTAAATCAATCTAATCTCATATTATTCATTAGTATTTCTTTTTTCTTTTACTCCTTTCCTACCTAAACCCTATAATTTCAACATAGTATCAGAGCAGTACCATCCTCTATGACCTAGTCCTGTCATTATTTCGTTGCCGAGTTCCCTAAAATATGGAACTCCTATCTGATTATATCTCTATCTAATATCTATCTTATTTCTCATTGGTCATACATCAATTTCAGTTATCGGAATCTTGTTTCTCATTACAGCGGTGACATCTCTTCTTGTCAACGAATCATATCGGTTTCTCTTTCCTTCGAGAACTCATACCGACGATGACTTTTCTTTCCACTAATGAATCATACTGGTGGTAATTTCTCCTATCTCACCAATGAGTTATATCGGTGATGAATTCTCTATTGGTTGCGATTTACGCCAACCTTAGTTTCAATTTTCAAATTGAGTCTCTTGAATTTTCCTACTGTTTGAAGCTTCCAAATGCTATTCTTGATGAACTTGGAGAAGTTTAGACTTTGTTGTACATCATGATTGCTTGCCAGGAAATTTGTTGTGCGTCTTTCCACCGATGTCTCTTCCTCCTTGACCATGCAACTTTCCAACCAACTCTTTTGGCTGTGCATCACTCCATTCGTATTTTTGAGTTATCTTTCTAGCAACGCTCATCTCATATATTGTCTTTCCAGCGTCTCCAGCATCCCTGAGTTGTCTTTTGAGCTATCATTTATGGAGCCCACATTATTTTTATGATTAGTTTCTTTTAGCGCGCCACATCCAATAAGCTTCTCGCGACGACGCTTCTTCTAGTCTTAAGATCTATTTCTTGCGTTGGTGATCCCTCTTTGGCTAGCCATCCCCTATTCATCCAGATCCAACATCTTATGTGTGTGCACTCTTTCAACACCTATTGCCCACTGCTCAATGGTGTCTGCCTCTGTTGTGACCCAATGCCTGCAACTTCTTCCTCCGCCGCGCCTTAACTCCGGCGAGTTCTTGTTGCCGTCACCATTCTCACGCACTGCAGTAACCTGTGATGCTCACATTCCAGTGGTGTTCTCATTCCTTGTGCCACCTTATCCGGCAAAGACTTCAACAAAGACAGTAGTGTCTTTTCTCCTGTCTTATTCACCCTTTGTGCCTTGATTTCACCTCTCCAAGGGGCTGTTTGACTGTGTATCCCACAACTCATCCTGTTTGATGACTTGCTGTTGTTTGGCTTGGGTCTATTTTGTCTTATTTCTTATATGTGTTGTTGTGTTCTTGGCTAGGTTTAGTACTTGTAACAAGCCTAAGCTTAGTAAGCTTAAGCTTGAGGGGGGAGTGTTAGAATATCACATAATATCTTTAGGGTATTTTAGCATATCTTTAGAAGATCTTTATAATATATTGTGAAATCGATTAGTCATCTAATTGAGGAAGCAATTTTAGAAGTTATTTCTTAATTTCATTATGTTTCCTAATTTGTTTCCTTTTTTTAATTAGGGTTAGGAATCTTAGTGTCTTAGTAGGCTTGGGCTTGTACTAGTAGTACTACACTAGTACTTGATCTAATTATTAGTATAAATAGGGGTTAGTGCTTTGTATTTTACAACACAACAAATCAATCTAATATCATATTATTCATTAGTATTTCTTTTCTCATTTACTCATTCTCTACCTAAACCCTGTAATTTCAACAAAGCTTTCCAACATTAAAGGTAACCATAAGTGTTGCTTCGAGAGCAAATCGAGCTAATATAGGATACAATATCACATCTTCAGTATTCAGCAATCTCTATAAATTGTCCTTAATGAATGATATTGCTTCTTCAAGCACATTAGTATTCTAATATATGCCAGCTCTGTTCAAAACTAATACCACTTTCTTTTTCCACTGCTGAGAATAACAAAGAAAAGCAATCTCACTTCCAGTTAAAGGTAGATCAGTAGAAATAACCAAAAGAAGGAAATCTACATGGGGTACAATTGTACAAATCCCTCTGTAAGATGTTGTTGTCTTTAAAAAATCACATTAGTTCCACGTGTATCAACCATGGAGCAGGATGGTAGCAAATATATTGACCACCTGGATGCCTTTTACCTGGTTGTTCTTCAAAATTGTTAACACTTTTGCATTTTTCCCAAATGGCTGCGGACTGGTCAAGCAACTCTGCAATTTTCTTCTCCTCGACACACTTGAATTGTTCATTTTCTAGTAGCTGCACTTCAACAATTGTTTTCCAAAGCAAGGAGAGATCAAGTACTATACCTTCACTAACCACAAAATTGGTGACAGTAAAGTAAAATGCAGAAAATCCCCTATCCTTCTTGTTCCTTTTCACTGGCCACTCAATCATTTCAGCATTCACAATCAAAACAGTAGATGGAGTCAGCACACAAGCTGCCACCATAGCCCATGACTCATTAAGCAAATCTGGTGGTTTCCCTTCACCATTAGCAAAAGCAATGATGATTATTGCTCGTTCTTTCTTGACCCATGGCTGGGGATCCCGTGGCCCTAGTGGTGGTGGGTTGTTGGTCGGAACTCTACCCCTAGCTTTCTTATATAGATTGGGTCATGGTTCAAGTTCCCTTGTTTTGGCTTTCATGGGATGGGTAGTTATGGAATTAGGCCTAGCTATACTGCATAGACTCATTTCACCTTTCCAGTCCTTCTCTTTACTGATTTGGGCTTCATCCACTAAATTAATATTGAGCTTATTCATTCCTGTGCTAAACCCACTGGTCTGGTCCACTAACTCAGTGGGTAAGTTTGGGCCTTCACCCAGATTGAGCCCACCATCATTATCGTTTCTTCCCTCACGAGACCAATGAAAGCCATAGCCACCATCACTATTGATGCCATCTTACTTTCTGTCGCCATGATCACCAACCTTGCAGCCATCAATGCCCAACAACTCAAATTCTTCCCCTTGTTTCCGTTCAACCTGACCTTCAACAGCCCTGAGGAGCGAATCTGGTGGCTCAAGCAGTGAAGGACTTGCTGGTTTGGGTGAGACCCAAGGTGCCGTGGCTACTGTACGTTGTTCCTTCCTGAGCATCCCCATTGTGTGACCCCGGGACTGCCTTTTCTCCTCCTTATCGACCCTCTCTTGTTGCTGGAACATCAGGTCGCAAGCCTTTGAAGAGGTGCAACTCCGAAAACGGCTCACCCACTTGGCCACTCTCGTGCCATGGCCTTGATGATCCTTCCTCACCCTTGTGGTCCCCTGGGTTCTGCATTAGCGTGAGCAGGTGCTAGTTTTGCTAGGATATTGCATCAACTTGGAGCTCCCTTGATGATTTTGTGTCTTGAACGGAAATGTCAAGAATGGGTTGCTCTTGATTTGTATCGGTCATTGTCACGTTGTGTCCGCAAGTATCTTCTGGCTCTAAGGTTTCTGATTTGTCATTTTGGACGAAGACCAGTAAATCCATATTGAACTCCTGCTGGAATCGTTGCAGAAGCATCACAAAAAAATTGTCCCACGAGATCTGTGTTGTTGTGAATCCCCACCAATAGAACCAGCTGAGGGCCTTTCCCTCCAAGTTCAAGGCTGCTACAGATACTTTCTCAGATTCTGGGACTTGGTTGATGATAGGAACCCAAGTGTTTGATTACAGAAAATGGGAATAATTCCTAATTACAATGATAGAATCACAACACTGAAGACTCTCTCACTCACAAAACAGAATAAAAGAACGAAACAGAAACTAGAACTTGAAGAAAACAGAAAAACAAAGACTGATAGTGCAGAACTTCGAGGGTCTGCTCCTCCCTGCCACAAGGCCCCAAATCCTCATTCAATTTCTGCCTACCTCATTCTTCCCACCCTCCTCCCTTAATACTCTCTCTGGCATAACAACCTCCCCATTCTAGAATATTCTCTCCCTCTCCCACTTGCCAAGTCAGCAAGAGGTTGGTTACAATTCAGGAGGTAGTTGCTCCCCTCACTTCTCATGCTCCTCTCTACTTTATTCTCCAAATTACCCTTCTTAGGCCTCTTAGTGTAGACCATGTAACCTTGGGCCTAACAATTGATGCGACAATATGTCTCAACTATGTAGATCCAGTCGTCAAGATCTTCACTGGAGAAATATGGAACCTCTACCTTTTGCATTGTGGTTTGTACTATCGAGGGCTCCCTAAGATCAGGAGCTCTGATACCAATTGATACGAACCTTGGGAGAACCACACCCTAAAAGCTAGCTATTAAGGTGGGAGAGCCCAAGGCCATATAAACCCCACATCTGAATCCCATACTTTCGATGTGGGACTTAAGTCCCATACCATGCAATTGGATCTTAACAGAATCAATATGTATTTCACTGAAATAGGGTAATCTAGAGAAAATGGAGAAGTATATACAATTTTTTTGTGATCGAGTTAAGGTTCATTCTTGATGCCCACTATCCTTTATAATAAATTATGCTAGGCGGTTGAAGGACATGTCTGGAAAATGAATTGGGTAGAATGATAAAGATGAAGTGAATGTGGGGATAATACAGGCAAATAAATGATAAGAAATTAAATATTTTTTATTTTAGAAACTTCTAGAATCATACGAGTCAATTTTCTGGAAGAACAATATATAGCAGTCTGAGAGAAAGCAAGGAATGCATATGTGTTTATTATGGCAAGAATCATGCTGTTATGATTATGTAGGTGTATTGTTCGTCAGGTAGTGATGGGTCCCATTTCTATTGCAGGAAAATGTAGTACTTGTGGATGCAATATTTGGAGGGTCTTGGGTTTTGGAAGGGGTTAAACATGTAGCCTACAGTCATTGATTAAAGTGACGAGTTATAGGGGGCCTTGATACCAACCTTAGGTACCAGTTGATGTCTATTGATGCCCTTCATGTGCTAAGATACAAGAGGACAATGTCCCCCCTGCACCCATATTGATTCTCATATAATATTCATTGCATTTGAATATAAAATGAGTCAGAATCACTAGAAAATCCTTTGGACTTGTAGCACATAAAGTCAAGATATGGATTCTTAAATCTGTTTCAGTGGAGGTTCAGGTACTGGTGAAGGGAGATAAGGATACAAATACTTGAGAGTGGTAGAGCATAACTGTTCTTTGGGGAATTGGAAAGGATAAGAGGGAGAGAAAAGCGGCATTTGTAGAAGTAATAGAGAAAGCGATGAGTAGCACGAAATGCACTGGCCAAAATTATTGAAACTTACACCGACATACATGTGTGGTTCACTTAGAAACCCACTCATTGAGGGTAAATGAAGGCTTCAATGCAAGCTACATCAATAATGTGTGTTGGGTTGAGAGTTTGAGGAGGTTTAGCATCTACTGAAAGGGATAGACCCATAATAGGTAGGAAATACATATTAAGGATTGCAGTTAATTCTGTATAAGAATTCATGATGATGAAATCAAACTTTTGGCAGTAAAACGTGCAAGTTTTGTTTGTGGAAATAATCTGTCTTTTTCTTTTTCTTTCTCTCTTTTTTGATAAGTAATCATGTATTATACCAGGGGGCACAGCCCATATATGCACATAGTACAAGTAAATTACACTGCGTAGGAAAAAAACAGAGGCAAAATCAGGCTTCTGCAATCATAGAGATTTATAAGGAAAAGGGGGTATTCTGGCATTACATGGCTTGAAATACTACTCACTCACTATTGAATTCCTATTATTTATTCAACTTCCAAGTACCAACCTAGTTCGTCAAGTCCACTGTTCAAAGATTGTTTTTTAAATTCTCATTCTTAATCATGCAAATGTCATGAAAAAACAAGCATTCAAGTGAACTGCACCAATTTCCACGTGTCTTAAGAGATCATGGAAATGGTGGTTCATGGTTGAAGATATGATGACTTGTTGACTTATGTGCCACAAAATCTTTGTCATGCATTTTGTCCAAAAACATCTTTGTCTTGCGTATGATGTGGCTGCTGTTGCTTTCAACTAACAAAGGCTTTTTCAAATATTGTGGAAATGGAATATATACTGTGTAAATTAATTCCTCCACTTTATTCTTGTTACATTATATCAGAACTCGTACAAAAGTGATCCTCTCACCTTTCCAACCAATTTTACAATTACAAATGTTGAGGTTAGATGTTGGTTTATCGTTGTTGTTGCTGCACTTTTGCAGGTTGGCATTCTCCTTCGTGTAATGGGTTATCCTTCCAAAACAATCATTTACCTGGCTGGCTCTGAAACATTTGGAGGTCAACGTGTTTTAATTCCTCTGCGGTCCATGTTTACCAATACAGTGGATCGCACTTCCTTGTGCAGTGAGAAAGAGTTGTCTGACTTGGTAGGACCTGAAACACCTCTTCCTCTAAATATTTTTCGACCACCTCCTGCAAAAAGTGAGGAAGAACGTAAAGAAGAATGGAAGAGGGCTGGTCCTCGGCCTCGGCCTCTTCCTCCACCTCCAGATAGACCAATTTACCAACATGAAAAAGAAGGCTGGTATGGTTGGATCACTGAGACTCCGACAGAGCCTGATCCTTCACCTATGGATCTGAGGATGAGGGCACACAGGTTACTTTGGGATGCGATTGATTACATTGTTTCTTTGGAAGCAGATGCCTTCTTTCCTGGATTTAACAATGATGGTAGTGGATGGCCAGATTTTTCAAGCCTTGTCATGGGACATCGACTGTATGAGACTGCTTCTTTTAGAACATACCGTCCTGACAGGTAAAATGCACTTGGAAGTTGGAATTAATTTATTGATATTCATAAAGGAAGTATGATATAATTAGGTTTCCTTGAAAGCATTATTATATTTCCTTATTTTATTAGGGAACCAAAATGGCTAGGTTAGGGAGTTGAATAACCTGCAAAAGAGTGTAGAGGTGTAGGGGAGACAAACCACTTTCATATCTTTTACTCCACTTCCACAACTAGCAATGCTTTCTAGAGAGGCGGTATGTCGTGTGGAGCATTTATTGAACACAAACTCTCAACTTTCATATGTCCTGTTTCAGACATCCATGCGTGTCAGATTTCAAAAATTGAAAATCAATACTAGACATTTCTCTTATAACATACGTCAGAGATGTCTAAGGCATATCTTCGGCACATCCTGCGCAAAACTTTTATATATTTCTTGTACTTTTTCCATGCGTTAAGGCAAATAATTAAATGTTAGCATGATATGCCCACATTTCCACTAATGTGCATTTTGAAAGTAGTCTCATCTTGCCTTTTTCTTGATTGTATGTCAATTTATGCCTAGGAAATTTCATGCATATAATTAAAGAGTATGATGACATTTGCCTCTCCTTCATGCTTCAAACTTCACAGCATGCTACTTCCCTGAAAACCATGTGGTTGCTTGTGTTTTTAATTAGTAGTTGAAATTTCTCTGTTGAAGTTACCTATTGATATATCCCTAAAATTTACATTCTATTGTGACACTTCATCTGGTCTTTTTCACAGGAAAGTTGTTGCGGAACTTTTCAACATCACTCGTGAAAATTTGTACCATCCTAAACATAATTGGACAATTTTAGTGCAGGAACATCTTAACAAAAGTATGACCGAAGAAGGCCTCATAAGGCAATCTCTATTGTCAAAACCAGCAATGTTCCTTTCACATCCACTTCCAGAATGCTCTTGTAGAGTAACTTCTGCCAAGGTTGCCAATCGTGTCAGAGGTGAGGATGGCCGGTTTCTATATGGAGATGAAGAACAGTGCCCCAAATGGATGCAGCATGCTAATAAAGCAGGTTCCTTGGGGAAAGAAGGGACCAAATCTGAAGACGATGGGCTACCGGATTATGAAAGTAATGATTTTGTTGATGAATCTGAATCTGACAAAAGTGGTGGCAAAACCAATCAGACTCCAATGTGGGATCAAGACGAGGAAATGGATCCAAATGACTAAAAGTGGCTGTGCATATCATAACTTGTCTTGACAGCATCCAATTTTCCGTAATTTCTTTGAGAGGTATATAGGTTATATAACATGCTTCAGCAACATACGTGTCACAATGCTATCTTTGCTGAGCATATGGGTATTCAAATTTATTCTTTCATTAGTTCTGGTTTATTTCTCCATGGACAAAGAACAGATATCTTTTTTGTTTTGTTTTTCTCCTTTTTCACTTTATACTAACCACTTCCAAGGGAATTTTTGTTGTAACATACACATTACAAAAAAGAAGGAAAAAAGATCAGCCTCTGGATTAATTGGAGCACAACAGATGAAGTTTCGAAGTAGATTTTAACTTGTTCAGAAACAAGTGGGCTCAGTTCATTTTAGGCTTTTGGTTTTCAGAATATTTTGGATTGGTTGTGCTTTTAATTTTATAACCACAATGTTTGTTGTGCTTGAATCTCATAACTTATCTCAATAATTGAACACTTGTTAAGTTATACTTGTTTATTTCAGGCGTACTAAAGCCATTTCTAAACAATGATAAATTTTATTTTACTTATGTGCATTAAGGTTATTTAAGATTATATTATAAAAATAAAAAAAGAAATGTAGCGTCATATATCATGTTGGAGAGAAGATTTGTGATTTCATCCATAACCGTGTTCGCACTCCCCCAAAACGATATATATAGAAATTTCTACTTAGTATGCGTATGTTATTTTTTATTTGGTTAAAGATGCTTATGTTATTGAAATAGGCCTATATAATATTGGGCCTTCTTGTTCGCCGTATGGGCCTTTCCTAATTCTTATCCTACACAAGTCAAGGTCGGTCGAGAAACCCAGCCTTGATTATTATAAATTAAATACCTCCCAGACAAAACGCCATTCATCTAATTGAATTGAAATCTCCTTGTTTTCTTCATTATCATGGCATCTCCACAACCAACAGGACTCGCCTATCGCATCCGTAGAATTGACCAACAACAAGAACATCATCAACACCCCAAAACCAACTCCATACGTTGGTTCAAATTCATCTTCACTGCCATCCTCCGAACCCGCTCCACTCATTGGAACTCTCTTTGGAACTCATATCCAAGTCCTCTAACAACCCTAACATGCATTCCCATAAACCAGTCGCCTCAATATATAGGCTGCGAACGCTTCTTCCGAGAGGGACAAGATTTCCTACGAACAAACTTATCCAACCCATACCTTGGCCGCGAGTACCTTGACATATTCATAGCGAGGGCCATGTATGAAGTTCAACAGATCTTTGATGGATCTGAAAAACCTTCAGATTCCTATGTGCTCCCTTTGTCTGTCGACATTATCATTGACGCGCTGGTGGACAACGAGTTTGAGTCAGAGTCAGAGTCTGAGTCTGAAGTGATTGAGGAGTCCATGCAACAAGCAGCCACGGTGATTCCGGCATCTGGGGAAGCTATCCACTCGCTCAAGAAACTCAAGCTTACGAAACAGTGCATGATCTGCATGGAAGATTTTGATCTCGATGATGGCGTGGAAGTCTCGGCCATGCCCTGCGCTCATGTGTTTCACCAACAATGTATTGTCTCCTGGCTGGAAACTAGTCATACGTGCCCCTTGTGTCGCTATCCAATGCCCACTGCCAACATCCCTTTTTTCACGTAGAATGTATTTTTGAAGAGTTACTTTAAAGATTTGTTTAGATTACATTCTAAGATAATTGATATTGGAAGATTTGATTTTAAGAATTTTAGATTTGTTGGATTTTATAAGGTAGTATCTTGGAAGCATAATTGTATTGATATTTTTTATTAAAAAAAAAAATTGGGTTCTACTTCTAAGTATAGGATAGGAGTACTCCTGAAAAAAATATTTGGAATATCCCACCTTAAAATCAAGTTTGTTCCTAACAATTATTATTGGATCCCACCTCAAAATCAATTTTGTTCCTAACAATTATCCCCGAGTACTCACTGCCATTATTATTGATTTCTACAATATAAATCAATTCTACAAATGCTAACCAAACAACTACAATTGCGATACAAATTGATTTTTGGAATGATAAAATTAATAAAAGTGCGTGTTTAGATAACTTCAAGTATAATGTATTTCGAAAGAATTAATTTAAATTTAGTTTTATGTTTGGGAATGTTTAACAAAATTATTTTGTAAGAATAAATTTTATTTAAATAATATGAAGAGAAAATATTTGTAAATACAAAAAGACTAAGTAACAGTAATATATTACAATGTCTTACTTTTTTGTGTAAATATAAATTACAAAGGCTAACAATTTTCATATATATATATATATATATATATATTGCAAAAGCATCCAAAAGTAAGTTTGGTGGAAAGCAACAATACGGTGGATAAAACATTCTTCATCGGCCCGGCTTCTTACCCACTTGCTAGCCCTCTCTATCTATCTCATGTGTAATTGTGCTCCAAGCAATAAATTGGTATTTTCGATTATGCATCTATATAAAGAATATTTAAATTTTTTGTTATTTTTTTTATGTCTTCTTTCATATTTTCCAATTAAATGATGATAACTAGTTAAAAAAAATATCCTTATCTCTTTATTGATAATATCTTCTTTTTTTAATTATCAATTTTTTCTATTAAGTTGTTAACATTATTGATTCCCTCTCTTAAGAGTCTTAGTTCAAGTGACTTTAAATCTCTAATCCCGACTTTGAACTCCTTCCCCACTCCACATGCAATTTATAGATCATCTTTGAGATATAAAAAAATCGATAACTCTACATGCATTTATTTCCACTGGAGAGCTTTCATGGGTTTCTATGGAACCATCAATTGCTTGATGAATAGCATGAAGGATTTTTTACGAATTCTACTAGGAAGCCACAATCATCCTTTTGAAAAGTTATGAAGTGGGATAAACCAATAACAAAGATAGAGTCCACAATCAGTTATACTATATCTTCATTGGCATGAAGTTTGGATTTTTCATTCCAACCAAAAAAATGTATGTAAAAGCATTCTAAAGTGAGCTTAAGCGGTAATAGACCAAAACATGAGTTAACCTTTCCACCATGCGCTGAATCCTAATTAACATTGTTTGCAGAAAAATAAAAGGAAGAGAATTAAAATGAATCTAAACCCAGTAGTAAAGCGCAACTCCACATATTACAGATCAATTACAAGCAAGCTACACAAAATTAACTTGAATTCACCATAACTTGAAACTATTAATCATTATTTTTGTTTTTGCCATTAACTATTAGTCATTAACCTAGCCAAATAACAATATTTTTTCTGCTGAATAAAGTTTATATATGGAAAATGAAGGATATCTCCTTTAAAGGAGTATGTCATAAGCTCAGCGAGAAATCAAATTGTCTTCGCTTACCTAAAAGATGATTGCTTGAACCCAAACCTTTCAAACGAAATGATTGGATCCTTAGTGGGCATTAATCTCCTAAATAGAGGACACAAATGACTCGTTTCTATTAAATATAAAATTATTTATAAATCTTTACCTAATAATTTAAATTTTTGAGAAAGTTGGTCATTAAGTTTTAAGACTTTTGATACCATATAACACATGCACAAAACTTGAAAATTTATCAAGAATAAATTTAATTCCTAACAGTTTAGCTTTAATTGTATTATTTTTCTTGTTTCCTCTAGCATTTTCTTTAATTAATATTAATTGTGTTTAGTGAGTTAAACGGAAAGCCAGTAGGCTGACTCATTAAACTCAATAATCTTGATAATTTAAATTTTAAAACGAGATACAGAGGAATATTTTATTTATATTTAAATAATAAAAATTATAAAATTTTAAATAATTATTTAACTACTTACTTATTAATATAATATAACTTAGTAACTATATTTATTTCTTATATTTTAATTATACTAAAAACAATATAATAATGATAATAATAATAATAGATAAATAATAATGACAATTTCATGATAAATTTTGATTAATGTTACGGTTAAAATTTGCTTATAACGAATACAAATATTAATAAAATAAGGATATTTTTAATTTATTAATGACAAAAGACGTATATAAAACAGATATATGGGCCGGTGCTGCTGTGGAAAGTGCAGGCCCAAATCCGCTTTGGGTCCATAAATTACACATCGGCTTCAATGTTCAACCCTAGACTCTCTCTCCGTTCAGTCGACAAGATCTCGTTTGCCATTGCCAGCTTCGCGAAGGTTCGATTGGGTTGTCAAGCTCATCCCTTTCTGGTAAGGCGTTCATCGAATCATCTCTGGCTCTCTGTATTTTCGTTTCATTGCATGCCTCTGTTCGATTTTATATGACCCAGTGTTCCATTAGGGTTTTGTGGTGAATTTGACATCGATTCCATTGGTGAGCTTGGAATTTTCAATTCGTTCATAATTCTTATCGTGGAGACTCCGGTTTTCTGTCTCTCTCGGAAGGTAGATAGGACGGGCTTAATTCCATTGAAAATGGTTGTCAGTGCTTATTGACCCAGTTTGTCTCCTGCATTACGTTTCAGTGTTGAATTTTTTGTTTTTTGATTTTTCGTTTCTTGTGAGTTGTGATGGTGGATATTGAACTTACTATAGGAAGGCAACCTACGAAATTGGTGATTTGATTGTGTGTTATGGTTGCGTTTTCACTGGGGTGAAATGTTTGTAAGAGATTGAAAGACCTGGTTACTGGCTACTGGCTACCTACTATGACCTATATTTGCATTTGTTAAGGATTAAACAGATGCAATTTGTAACTTGTGACTGTCCGAGTTGCAATAGTGTACATCAAACAAAGGGTAAAAATGGAATATCAATCTTGATTCGTTCTTATGAACGGTTTCTGTATATACACGAGTGTTTCAGATAGGGAGGCTAGAGAAATGCAGTTTTACTACTTTTCCAGGACAATTAAGCTGCTTTAACAAGTGTAGACAATTAGGGGTAATGTTGCGAATTTTTGCCAGGGTTGATTTTTCAATGCTGTTAAAAGAGAGCTGAGTAAGGTAAATACTTAAGTATATGTCGATCTTAACTTGATCTCATGACACCAATGCTTTCTTTATGATAGATGACAAGCGCTTGGACAAATATGAGCTTTGCAATCAAACATAGGGATATAGAGAGGGAGTGGGAGAATCGGGGTGGAGTTATGGTTATTTTTTTAAATAAATGGAGATTCTTGCTCACTCTCAGAAGATGTATACCTGCTAATATTCTGGAAAGGATGAGGAGATCAAATTTTATTTCAATATTGTTATAGCTTTGGAGCATCTTGGAGCAAATGAGCAATGGAGCTTGTGGAGCACGGCTCACCTCGAGGATTGCTCTCTTGGTTTGCTTCATAGTTTTGGTTTTATTTACTTTTGTGTAATCATTAGAGTAATGATGATGATAATTAGACGTTTCAGTATTAGGCATGGCTTCAAAAAGTGAGAGAGTTCTTCTTTATTGACGAGTTTCCGATTTTTATTTGCAGAGGAACTGTATAACTTCTTCTGTCAGATATGAGTGGTCGCTTCTCTCGCACCATTTATGTTGGCAATCTGCCCTCAGATATAAGAGAATCAGAAATTGAAGATCTATTCTACAAGGTTTGATGGGCACTTTTCTTGTTTAATATATTGCAGTGCATCCAGTTCATTATATTTTGTGTATGTTGGCTTCTGAATTTCTCTCTATCTTACATGTGGTCTGGAACCTATCTTCATGCTACTTTAAATTAATTGTGGAAATGTGAATTTCTTAAGTAGTACCATATAATTTTTTTTTTATTTTTGTGTTTTTTGTTTTAAATATCGAATATCAATTATGAGATTAGATTAACTGATGAATAAATAGTATGTAATACTATATACTTATGAGCAAGGATAAAAATTCTTCTTGACATTCTTGACTTCCCATATTTGTGTATTTTCTTATGGTGGATCCCGTTTAGCTTTGAATACGTTATAATTTGCCAAGTTTGCTTAATATGAGGATAAGGCTTGTACCCGTCATTGTGTGGCAATTGCATTGTGTTAATCTTAATGTAAATTTATGGTTCTAAGGGTCTGATGGGTGGGGATGGTAGTTGTGTACTAATGTAGTTGTGTTACAATGGTATTCCCTCTACAGTATGGTCGTATAATGGATATTGAATTGAAGATTCCACCGCGCCCTCCATGTTATTGCTTTGTCGAGGTATTTATCCATACTCTTATTGTACTTATTTGTGGGAAGATCTCTCTCTCTCTCTCTATATATATATATATATATATATTGATTTCTCTTTTCTTCCTCCATTTGATTATTTATTGTTTGTTGGCTTGCTAGTTTGACAATGCTCGAGATGCAGAAGAAGCAATCCGGGGTCGAGATGGATACAACTTTGATGGTTGTCGGTTAAGAGTAATGAGCTGTTCCAACTTTTATCTTGTGAGGCTAACACTTTCTTTGATGTGTTTGTCATATGTTTGATCGTTCTTGTTGTAGGTGGAGCTTGCCCATGGTGGTAGAGGACCATCATCAAGTGATCGTCGTGGCTATGGTGGTGGTGGTGGTGGTGGTGGTGGTGGTGGGGGTGGTGGTGGTGGTGGGGGCCGTTTTGGCATCTCACGCCATTCTGAATATCGAGGTGTGTCTATTAGGAGAATATGTTTCTTTGATATAGAAAAAAATCAGGAGCATATGCTAAATGGTTTTTTCCTTCAGACTGTTGACTCGTTTGGCCTAGCTTTTAAATTTTATATTTATCATTTTTGAATTAGTAATTGAAACATTTTGGATGCATGTCATTCCAAGGATTTTCAGTCTTCATTGTTAGAACTTTGGAACCATGGTCCATGACTATCACCTGCCTGTCGAGTTTGCCATTTTCAAAATATTGTTTTGTATGCATTTTCTTTGCTTTATATGTTCCATGATTTTCATGAGATAGCTGTTTTATTATGTAAATTACAAATCAGCCATAATTATTGGAGGTATTTTTTGTTTATTATTCACAATTTTGTGTACAGCTTAGTGTTTTATTTTTTCTCTACAGTTATTGTCCGTGGACTCCCATCTTCTGCATCCTGGCAAGATTTGAAGGTATCAGATTGTTCATATGTAAAAATTAACAAATACTTAAATCACTTTCACCTTATTAACTATGTTTTGAATATTTGGTTTCAGGATCATATGCGAAAAGCTGGTGATGTTTGTTTTGCTGAGGTTTCCCGTGATAGTGAAGGTACACCTTTTTGGTTTGTGTTTTGACTATGTCTTTATTTGATTGTTACCATGAATTACTATTGTTAGATTGGAGTAAGGTTGTAATGTTTTCTCATTAGTTTTATGGGCAGTGCCTATTTTCATTGCAAAACAGTAGTTTTTGAAGCTTAAGTTGCCAATAGTAGTCCTAGGTTCTCTTCTAAATAGCAGCAAAATGTCAAACCTCAGATGATGATGATTGTTTGCTTAATACAGCTATGGCCCTCCCTCTTCTTTTATATGAAAATAAAGATATTATCAAAAGATCCCAGGGACTTAAACTTTATAACCTAGAAGCATACAAATACAAACGGAAAATTTATAAGTAGGAGACTCTAATGTTTGAACTAATAACATTGAAGAAAAGAAGCATAATAACAAGGAAAATCCAAACTCCCAAGTAGACAAAGGTTTCCAAAATTGTCTTTCTTTGTTTCTACATTGGTTCTTAACACCTTGAAACTGTTTTATCTTTGTATTGGAGTACTTTGTATGCAGATGGAGGACAAAAGGGGCAATATAACTATTCTCAACTACTTTTAACCTGCAACTCCTACTAATAAGTAATTACAGTATCCATCTTCTGCCTCATCAGTTTGCAGTCCACAATTTATAGACTTAGGATACTGCCAAAGGTGGCATAGAGCAATTGTTAGGTTCAGAAGTAAAGTTCACTGCCTCTAAGGCTACATAAGCCCGATGAGGGCTTTTAACAGTGAGGATATTATTTTTACCCTAGTGCAAGGTAGTCAAAGGCAAAAGGCACCCTTAAGGCGCTGAGGGAAACGCCTTGAGGCGAGAGGCACCAAAAAGCGCATGCCTTACTGAAGAAAGCCGTTAACATTAGAAAAAGAAAGCAGAAAAATATTTGACTATTTTACATTGATTTTCCATATAAATTAAATACTCGAGCATGACATTCATAGTAAAAATAAAAGATAATGATGTTCAATTTACAAAACCCTAAGCTGCTTGCTGCTAAGAGTCCCAAAGATTCGACGACTAGTTATTCTTTTAACATTCTGACTATTTTACCCCTTTAACATCACAGTTAGCAAGTTAGATGGTTGGGCTTTCAGAGATTTTTTTTACTGTTATTGATAAAGGGCTAAAGCCATGCCTTGCTTTAACCAGAAAGGAGCTCCAAAGGCACCAAGAGGCACTGACCCCATCTGGTGCCTCGCCTCAGAAGGCACTTCTAAGGCACCAAGAGGCGTTGACCCCGTCTGGTGCCTCGCCTCAGTGCCTTAAGCGCGCCTCTCACCAAGGCACCTCTATGATGAGACTTAGGAGATAAATCCTCAGCATGGTATTTATTCAACTAGAGCTGAGATTTTGATGTCCTATTTTATATCTCTTGTTTTGTGGTGGCTATCATCCTAATTTCTGACCTAGTTGTGAATGAATTTCCTGCTTATGTTATAGAATCTTAATCAGTATGAAGTGTGAAGAGAATGATCAAACATGAAGCTGTATAATCTCAAATTACGTGACATGATTTAACATGTATCTGGAATGATATTAAGTTGGGAAATTACATTTTTTCTGATCAAGGGTTTGCAAGTGAGGGCTCTAAATATAATACCTATAATGCCCTTTTGTATTAACCCATGCATTAGTGCTGTTAGTTTATTGGGTATCAAGCATCCTAAGATAATATGGTCTTCAGGGTTGTGATGCATGAAGCCATTTATGCCATTTGAGCTGATAATTTATTCTTTAGAGTGTCCTTACTCTGAAATAAGAGTCTGGAATTTAATTGAGTGTATTTATATTGATCTAATGACTAGAAAGGCGGAGGAGCAGTTTTGCTGGAGATAATGACGAGCCAGTGTCTCAACTCATATAAGCTTTTGTGATATCAGATGGCTACTTTTAACTTTCTGTGACTGTTTTACAGAATGTGTTCTTGTTCCTGCTGATTTTTATGCTAACAATGTAGTTTTTATGCTTATTACTTGTGGTATTTTACTCTGTTTAGGGACTTTTGGCGTTGTTGATTACACAAATTATGATGACATGAAATATGCTGTAAGTTTATGAGAAATATAATCAAATTTCATTTGGCTGAATGGTACCAACATTACTACTAGTTTCCTCTTCTATCTGTTTTCTAACATATCTTCTGTTTCACAGATTCGGAAACTGGATGACACCGAGTTTAGAAATCCATGGGCAAGAGCTTATATTCGGGTAACCACTTTTCCACTTACATGTATACAATTTCTCATCTGCAATTGGTTTGCATCTACATTCTAGAATTTGCAGCAGATCTTTCAAACTTCAAACAACTTTTATATGCTGATAGATTCTGCACCCTTCTTTCTTTTCTCTTTGTTTCTTTTTCTATATGAAGATCTTGCACCCCATCTAATGAAAGCATCAGTGTAGGATTATTACATGGTTTGTGTGAGAAGTGTTTTCTGGGCTTAAATAAAAGTTGTGGGCAATAATCTTGACTGGTGTGTTTGCAGGTGAGGAAGTATGAGAGTAGTCGTTCAAGGAGCCGCAGCAGAAGCCCCAGCAGGAGCAGAAGTCCTAAAAGGATTAGAAGGTGCTTTCACTTTCCTGTTATTGTCCATTGTTGGGCCTCTTAGACATTTCATTTACTTATGGAAAGTCCTGCTCTTTCATTCTGCAGTAGATCTTTGGAACGATCTGTTTCTAGGTCTCGATCTAGATCCAGATCAGCATCTCCAATCAAATCTTCCAGGTATACAAAGCATACTATTCTGAAATTTGGTTTCGTGTTGGTGTAAATCCACCTTTTTTATGTACCTGAACTGTTTATTCAATTATGCAGGCCAAGATCACGATCACAATCTGGATCTCCACGCCAGGTATTTAAAGCTCTTGAATTATAGTGTTCGTTTTAGCTTTTTATGAACGCAAACTCACTTTTCACAATTTTCAATGTACTTTTGTAGGAAGTAACTTTTTTACTTTTCAGAATCCAAATCAAATATATCTTTAACAGTGTGTTTGGAATGTTAAAAAATGGGAATTGATTTGATTTGCAAATCAAATTGTGTGTTTAAAATGTTAAAAAATAGGAATTGATTTGATTTTGAAATCCTTTTGATTTAAGTTGTGTGTATTTAGAAATCTAATCAAATTTGGTTGGATTTGAATAGATTTGATTTGATTTTAAATTTAATTATTTAGATTGACTATTTTACCCTTACTAACTTTTTGGTTTTACCTCACTAACCTAACAATATTATTTACAATTATATAAGGTTAAGAAAGTAAAATAATCTAATCTAATCAAATCAAATCCGTTTTTAATGAGTTCCAACCATAAGAATTGATTTACAAATCAATTCAAATCCAATTTTTTATAATGAATTCCAAACATAAAATTTGATTTTTAAATAAAATCAAATCAAATCCATTTTGAATTGATTCCAAACACAACTTGAATGATTGAGAAGCACGATCAGATTCTTGTAGTGAAGTAGGGAATGTGACTTCAAATTGAAAGCATTTCCAATAAATCGATCTATATTTGAGGATTTAACTTGTATTATAAAAATGTCTTGGCAATTTTTTTACTCCTTGTTCTCTTCTATTCTGAACCACAGTTGAAAATTTAAAGGTGATAAAAAGCACAGGTTTTTTTGTATTGTGTATAGTCCCTCAAAAGTTCAAGTGAGGAAAGAAATTCTGTATGATAAATTCATTTAAGCTCTTGATATTTTTTACGAGAACATAGTAAATCACGTTTTATTTGTTTGCCTATATCTTTTGCTTTTACATGATTTGTTATAGAAATGAGTAATGTATGTTAAGAAGCATGAAATTTTTTGCAGGTACCGTCAGTTAGTGGCTGATTTTTCTCACAAATGCAGGTGTTTCTCTGGAGCTACTGTCCCGTTCTGGGCAGTCTTAGAATTATGTTTGAGTTGTTGGTTTAAATTGTTTTAATGGAAAATCTTTAATGTACCAGAGCTATTTTCTTGTTATGGTTAGAGATCAGTTTGATGATTCTGTAGGGCATATACTTATTTTGATGTGCAGTTACCATTCTGGTTTTGCTTCGTTTAAACAAGAATGTTGGAATATTAACCTAGCGATTGTACGTTTGAATGAGTTGCCATGGGCATTTCTTAGAAATTTGTTTTTTAAAATAATAGAGCAAAAAAATGTTTGGGTCAATGTTTTTTATAATTGTTTTTAAAAACTGTTTTGTCAAAAGTGTAACTTCCAAAACAAAAAATAGAACATCTATTAGGTGTTATGAAAAATAATTTGAAGAAATACACTGAGAATAAATACATGACAAAAACTGTTTTTATTAAAGGTAATTTTATAAATAAGCTATTTCATTTTTTCAATCTTTAAGACAATATATCCAAATAGATTTTATGTTCTTTTATTCTTAAAAGACAGTTGTGTTTTCTACTTTTTGTTTTTGTTCTTGTTCGAAAAATAATTTTGTAGAAAAAGAAATTTAGAACATTTAACAGGCTCCTGACACAAATTATGAGCTTGGGACAGAATACAGAAGTTGAGCTACAAAATTCTGAAGTTCTGGTTAGTTTCCTTGCACCAGGGTGGGGTAATATTTTAGATTTGATTAATTGTTAGTATAAAATAATTTATAGTTATTTTATAATGTGATGGCATATAATTAAAAAATTATATTTTTTATGTAGTTATTGTGATAATTAAATTTTTTTAATAATGTATTAATATAAGTTTTTACACTCAAAATTAAATTTATAAACTAATATGTTTCAAAAGTATATATTTTAGTGAGTATTTTAAATAGATTTTATTAGGGTCAGGAACCCTATAAATGATGGATAGGATTATGCCGAGTTTTTACTTTTATAACAAGAAAATGGAATTTTAGTTTTAAACTTTATTTTTCATTGTGTTCATTAAATAGAACATGTTTCTGTTATTCTTATATTTCAAATTTTTCTGTTACTGTATTTCTCTTTTGTTTTGTACTTTATTTCATATTTAGTTTTATACTTCATATATTTACGAGGTATGGTACAATTAATAACTTTTGATTTATGTGGGTGAACTTTAGGGATTTGAATTTTACTAAAAGTGCTAATGTCAAAAAAACAAAATCTTGTGCTTTATATTATACTGAGTATTTTAAATAGATTTTATTAGGGTCAGAAATCCTATAAATGATGGATAATATTTTTCCGAGTTTTTAATTTTACAAGAAGAAAATGGAATTTTAGTTATAAACTTTTTTTCATTGTGTTTCATAAACCGAACATGTTTCTGTTATTTCTTATATTTCAAATTTAGTGTACTTTATTTCTCATTTTTATATACTATATTTCATATCTAGTTTTATGCTTTACATATCCACGAGGTGACTCAGTTGTTAATTTCTGTTTCACGTGAGTGAGGTTTACATGTAATGTAGGGACGTTATCAAAAAAATTTCCTATGTCGCTATGATTCTGATTTGAATGAATGGAATTATTTTTCATCCGGTAACATGCGTAGAAACTTTTCTCTTTTCTTTTCATATATTTTTTTTCAATTCATAATCTTTGTAACATGCTTCAAGCGCAAAATTATCTTTTTTATTTTTATTTTTATTTTTCGTAAGAGTCTGAAACATTTTTCCTCTTTTTCATAGTCAACTTTCCTATTTTACGTACAAAACAAAAGTTTTTATTTCAAAATATTTTCATTTTAAATGTATACCTAAGATTATTACTAAGTTAATCTCGTTATAAAATAAATCATAGCAAAGCACATCGTACTAGAATAGAAGTAGCATACTTTTATGATAAAAATATTAAAGGATTTTTATTTTTTATTTTAAAAAAAGTATAAGATAAACGTACATGTCTTATTTTAAGAGACAAAGTGTACCTTTAATTATTATTATTTTTTCGTTGGTACACGAATTCATCTCTCATTTTCATCTACTATTAGGACGCAAAAGTCCCAACTGCTGTGAAGTCTGTTCGACTTCTTCAGTCACTCAATTTTTATTTATTTATTTTTTGGTAATTTTAGTCACGCAATCTAATAAGTTGGCTGTTAACTTCTGATTCTTCAAATACTCAATTTTGATTGGCTACTGGAAATTATGATGGGAGGTGAAAAAGCATGCTTATACTAAAATGTTGTATTTGTATTCTGCACAATTATGGGTCAATTAGTCTGAAACTGGATTAATGTCATTGCTTTGAGAATAGACTACATATTATTCTGAGTATTTATGATGTAGGACAGACACTTGGATTAGGGCTATGACGGTGGTTTAATGCTTCAAAATTAGGTAATTGAAGGTGGATTATAGTTTTAGTGATTTGCAAGCAATAGGATGGGGGTTTAAAGGGAAAACAGGCGGCTGTGTTCTTGCTGTTGGTATAATCACGATATTAGATTTGATGGCTTATTCGGGGGAGAAGAAATAGAGTTTTGAAATTAATTTGTAAAGTTGTTTAGTGAAGGAAGCAGTCGATCAGATATCAGATACGGACAAGTTTTTAAATTGTAGGAAAAGTGGAAAGGGATTACAAGTTGTAGAAAAAGAAGAGAATCAGCCTAAGCTTCATATAAAGGAACCCTTATTAAGTATCATGCCTTGTATTATACAACCAATGGCAATAAAAAGCAATCCTACAAGTATATACATAAACTTATTCCAACTTATCCTATAAGGATTGGGAATAAAGTTGTAATTCTATGAGGACTTAGACTTCCTAGTTCCTACTAGTACTAAATAAATAAAGAACATTTAGACATTAATATTGTACCCAATAAAACCTAAATTATATAATATAAATACCCAGGCGTGTGTTAGATTTTAAAACCACTTTTCGTATTGCACCTAGTAACTTAATTTGGGGTTAATTAATTATGGACATGACATTAACGCCTCTTTAATCAAATGATCAAAATTTTGATCCTCAACGCCTTCTCACGCTCTTAATTATATGAATTTTTTGCACAATGTTTAGGTGAGTCTACACTTTGTCAATCCTTTAACTATAATGGACTTTGCATGAGTGAACATGATAAATATAAAACTATTCTTGTACTACAGCTAATAACTTAAGCTTTTGAAATGATTACTTATTCACAACAATAAATTTCAAGGTTTAAAGCCCAACTTCAGCTTGTAAGCTGGGACAATAAATTTCAAGGTTCAAAGCCAGCACGAACTAGGTTCAATTGGCTCAAAGATTTCGGATAAGACTTTGTAATCTTCGAGCACATGGGTTTGAATTCCTCTTGAATAGTAGTTTAGCATTGGTGGTCATCCCTTCCCAGGGAGGTTCCTCTTCTTGTCATTCAGATTCCAGGTATGTGGCATCCTGACCGATGATACTGGAATAACATATCCTTACTATCACTTTTTTCTCATTTAAAAAAATAGTTACTAAAGTAGCAAGCATGTATTAACAGCTTACCACATTTAATAATTCTAACAATTCTTATCTAGTAATGTCTGTATGATATTACATTTTGCCCCTAATATCCAAGTTAGCCGAAATACTTAGATGCCTTGATCTTTAAACTTGTGGTTCCCTGATACTATTGATGTCTAAAACAATTTGCAACCGAAGTTCACTTTGTTTTAAACTCATTTAGTTTATCTTTTTCTTTTGCAGTGTGAATGTTTCGTTGGGCTACAAGGACAAATTGCTAAAATCATCAAAAGTGTATCGCATCAAACTCCCTTCCTTTTATTGAAGGAGGTACTTTGCACTTCTTTTCTGCATTTTTTTTGTTTAAATTTCTACGTAGGTTATAACAGTCAGTGTTGTCTCAGTTTCTGTACTTTCAATCACGCATGGACTTTGTAAGAACATAAATGAGTTTAAAACAAAGTGAACATAAGGCAATGCTAGAGCAGAGGATTAAAGAGTAATAAAGGCAATAAATGGAAGACACCAAGAATATTCACACTAAATCTACCAAAAAAGATGCTTACATTCAATCTTCAGTGATTAATGAGATATTTATAAACTGAGTATTTTTTTTTTCCAAATTAGATTAGGTCCCATTTTACAGATGAAATTAGGCTTAGAATTGAGCATTGTGATTGAAATTAGACCTCCCAATTTTAATTATCCTGTTTGATCTGTACATTATAAATAAATTCCAATTATGAGTCTAATTTATTAGAATTACAAAATAATTAGTTTATATTACTTTCGATTCTTAGCTTAGATTCTAAAAATCACAATTTCAACACCAAATTCTTTTAGTTTTTAGAATATTAAAAGACAAATGTTAAAGCTCTCCATCAACCATTGCTTTGCAACTATCGTTGTCGGCGTATTACGATTATAGCACCACCAGTGTGCTCCATCCAAGTCATCGTCGTCGTCCTCTGATTATTGTTGCCATGGGCGTGCTTTGGCCATGTCGCCATCAGTGTGATTTGGCAATGTCGTTGTCGACGTGCTTTGATAATGTTAGAATATTTCAGAATATCTTCAAGGTATTTTAGCATATCTTTAGAATATCTTGACATATATTTAGCAGATCTTTATAATATATTATGAAATCAATTAGTCTTTTAATTGAGGAAGCAATCTTAGGAGCTGTTTCCTAATTTCATTATGTTTTCTGATTTATTTCCTTTTTTAATTAGGGTTAAAAGTCTTATTATCTTAATGAGTTTGAGCTTATACTAATAGTATTACATTAGTACTTGACCTAATTATTAGTATAAATAAGGGTTAATGCTTTATATTTTACAACACATCAAATCAATTCGATCTCATATTATTCATTAGTATTTTTTTTTCTCTTTTACTCATTCCTTACCTAAATTCTATAATTTCAACATGGTATCATAGTGGTACCATCTTCCGTGACATAATCTCATCATTATTCCACTACCAAGTTCCTAAAAAAATTCAAAAACTCAATGTCTTTGTCTTTCCCATTGGTTGTGCATCAATTCCGACTATCGAAATTCTAGTTTTTCCTCCTACTTGCTGTTGTTTCGTCCTGTTTCTCTTTCTGGTGATCGTCATCGTCGTGTGAAAATGCTTATGTCCTTTTTTCGTCAATTTTTTATCATCTCCATTATGGCTTGCCTTTATTTGATGGGTTTGCTACTGTTTGGTTGTTGTTTTGGCATGACGTCATATATTATGGTTGTCGTTCCCTATTTGAGTCTGTTTATGCTTAGTTTTCTTGTTGTTTGCCTTTGTTTGGCTATGTGTGCCCATGTTTGGTTGCTTTGTAGCCTTGTTCATGGCTCTATTTGACTATTTGGCTAAGTACTTACAAAGTTTGCTTAGTTTTCTTCCAGTCGTCCACCGACAAATCATACTAGTGGTATTTTTGCTATTTCACTGATGAGACATATCAGTGATGAATTCTCTATTGCTTGTGATTCACACTAGTTTTAGTCTTAATTTCTATGACTGTGACTCATACCAGCCTTCGTTTCAATTTTCAAATTTTTGAATTTCCTAAATTTTCCTAGTGCTTGAAGCTTCAAATGTTGTTATTGATGAACTTGAAGAAATTTGTACCTTATTGTGCATCATGATTACTTGCCAGAAAATTTTTGCTCGTTTTAGGGATGTCTCTCCCTCCTAGGCCATGTAACATTTCAACTAGCCCAACCGTCTTGATGAGTTGTTATCTTTCTAGCAACGCTCATCTCATATATTGGCTCTTCAGTGTTGCTAGAAAGAAAACATATATAAAATTCTTAATTAATTCAAATTTTGTCATCTAAACTAACCCTACAAATATTCTTTATTCCACCTACCTCTCCAAACTAAATGCGTGGTTTTTTTTTTTAAACACTAGCCTTTCTAAACTAGATCACCTAACAGAATCAGGAATTTATGAAAGATGTTTTAATTAGCTCACTAGCACTCAATAAGTGGATTTCCCTTTTTTATTACACAAACTATCAAGCCAAAGATAAGAACTCAGTGCAAAAGCTTAGTTAAGAGTGAAACAGAGTATCACGCAATGAGGTAGAAAATCAGAATATTGCTGCAAGATGCTAAAAGCCAATTTATGAAGAGATCTATAACTAAGAGTTAATCGAGCTAAAGATATAAACTCTAACCCCCTCCCCCTCCGTAAATAGTAGGTTACAGAATGAGAAGAACAGTACGTGTACTGCTTATAAACTTATTCAGATTATCAATTTGACAAGAGGGGAGGAAATAAAAATGATGGGTCGACGATATAGCTGTGAATGTATATGTTGCAGAGACTTAAAACGTACAAATATAATGCTGTATGTAATGAGATACTCTACCCTCCTTAAATAGTAAGACATGCAATCATCGAAGCAAATGAGCAAACGTAAGTTACAGTGACTCTTGTAAGTTCCATATTCTGGTGAGAAATTATATATATTTTTCTGTTCATTTTCAAACTTCAGCTGACCATCCATTTTAAGGCCTTGTATTATAATAATATTCTTTTTCCCCCCTTTGTCAGAGGCATCCAAATCCGACCAGACTTTGAATTTGGTTAAATGGAAAGATTGATTCATAATTCACTGACTAAGGGGCTCATCTTGAATTTCAAAATTACCACCTCGTAAGGGAAAGGTCTCTGACCCTCTCTTGGTTGAATGTTGAAAAATTAAAATCTCGATTACAATTCAATGTGAAACTGAAACACATAAGGTATTAGCGCGTGTTTTGTTTTTTTGTGAGATTTTAATACTGTATTACATTTTTTTGGTAATTTAATATTTAAAAAATATTGTATAATACTTAAAGAAATTTAAAACTTTAAGACTGATTCTTTTTTAATTAGTCTTCAAAATTATTTTTCTCTAAATTTAATTTAAATGGACAATTAATTCTCTTTTCCTTTATTCTGATAAGAAATAATAATAAATATGGAAAAAGAAAGGTAACAGAAAAGGAGAGAAAAAGGATAAGGACTCTTTCTCCGATTCTTATTCTTCTGTGATTGTGACGATGTGATGATGAAATGAACTTTGGTATTACATGGGATGGAAATCATGGAATGGTAGGTAACAACATTTTCTATTAAATTTTTGCTGTTAATTAATAAAATGGTGCAGTCGTCGTCACCCCTCTGTGTGGGATGTTGAAGCCTTTCGTCAAAACCACAGCACAACCATGTCTTATTGGAGTTACCATTTAATGCATGATTAATGTCTGTGTGTGAAAAGATTTTATATTTGCATTAATAACATAAGCCATTTGGACTAAATCCACAAAAAAAAAAAAAAAGTGCACACCATTACCATACCATAATAGCATTAGTAACAGTAAGATTTTAATTTAAAGAGAAATAACGGAAGCATTGTTATGAAATTTGTTGACAGATTCAGAAACTGGCACTGTATGAATCTATCCATATCTGTCTAGCCATCAGATCATACAAACTCAGGCATTAACTATCAAATCCAAATATCTCATCGATAGTAAATTTTTAAAAGGCTGTCACAAGTCACAACGTGAATCATATGTTTTTTATTTTTTTATTTTTTCCTCTTAAATCTCGGGTCACGCTACCTATAGCATATATTTTAAAGAGGAAATGACCATTACATTTAGTTAGATGAAAAGTTGAATAAATTAATTTATTTTAAAAATTAATTAAATATTTAATTAATTTAATTAATAATTTATATATAATTAATTAATAATTTATTTTTATTTTGATACTGGTTAATCATATATAAATTATTGATTAAATTAGTTAAATATTTAATTAATTTTTAAAACAAACTAATTTGCCTAACTTTTTAACTAAACTGATTTGTAAGGGTTATTTTCTCTATTTTAAATAAATATGTGGTTAATAAGCCGATCCTCTCATTATTAATTATATAAGCTTTAATTCTGCCCAAAAAAATATCATTAAGATCCATTTTATGCACAATTCATGAGGTGGGCTTAATCTGGTCTGCTTGTGTATCATTTTTTTTTTTAGTTTCTTAGAATATCTCTACAGACTATTAATACTGTGAGACTAATTTTCTTTGGGTATGGTCGCAATTACGAGATTCTCCTAACAATTGCTTACTTCAATAATCGAATTTCTATTATCACCTTGAGAGTGCAACTCGCTTACTACTGCACTTAATACTTGTTAATTTTGCTTGTGTATCATATAAACAGGCTACAACTTTTAAAAATGATTTGATTAATTAAGTAGGCTAGGTTAAGAGTTTAAAAATATACGTTTAGCCTTATTTATTTATTTTTACATATATAATTAAAAAAATTATTTATTTTATTAAATATATATTTATATTTATTTATACACAGTAATTTTGATTAAAGATTTAGGCTTATTTAAAATCTTCAAAACATAAGCATATTGACTTATTTAAAGACTTTTATGTATTATATGTATTTAAATAAAAGATAAATTACAGTTTATTTCATGCGGTTTAACTTAAAATCATTTTGTCTGTGTGGTTTAAAAAATAATATTTTACCACATGTGATTTGTTTTGTTATCCCTTAATCATCTTGTAATTTTTTAAATCTATTTTTAAATAAAAAATACATGTTAGAATTGAAAAATCTATTAGTAACAAAATTTCAAGTGTAATTATGCATATCACTCTTTTGTTTTATGACAAAAGTGAATCATTGTTGTTTTGTAATATGAGGAAATCATTAATAATTTGTTTATCCTCTTTTTTATTAGGATTTGATTGTTTTTCTTTATTTTTTTTGGTAATTGAATGTCTTATGTTTTCTGTAAAAGTTTTTAAACAATTTATGTAGTTTAGTTTCAAACCTCTAATGCATGTTTTTCATTAAAAAAAAATGAATGAAAAAAATTACAAAGAGATAAAATGTCAATTTTTAAACCACATGAGGTATAGTATTTTTAGTCAAACCACATGGGATAAATTGTAATTTACCCTTAAATAAATTTTCAAGTTAAGTTTAACTTGTATGTTTTCACAAAAAATCTCATGTCAAACTAAAAAAAAAACATATATGTTAAATAATAGATTAAGCTAAAGTTAATATTTTATAAAACATACTGCCCTATTTTTAAACTGGTTTATTTTCATCCATATAGGCAAACACTAAATCTAAAGGATGATAGACATAATAAAGTCAATCACAGCCGTGACTCGTGCTATTTTCTTATCTAATGTTAATCACTCTTGTTTTCAATTAAGGATCTTCATTAAGTCAATCCTCATAACTAGCTATTAGCATTATTTAAAGAATGATTTCTAAACGTGATTGTGATTAGATTTATTTTACCTTTCAAATGTAAAGTTTGTGTTATTTTTATATAAAAAGTGTGTGATTTTTTTTTAAAGATTAAGAGATATTTTTACATCTTTAAGTGCGAGTTTAATTCTTATTCCAATATGACTTTATCTTGACCACAAAATATTTATTAGGATTCAAATATTTACAATACATATAAAATCTACCCATATACAACTCAATTTATTAACTAAGTCACATATCATAATTAGTTGTTTTTTATTTCTAGTAATCAATTGAAAACTTTCATGACAGTAACATAATAGTTTTATAATTTTTTTCTTTTTTGTACCATCCTCTCTTTAATGTGTCAAATTTGTATAAATACAGCTAAATGCTATTACAAACATATGAAGATTTTAATTTGCTTTTGTGCGTATTAGAGAGATTTTTTTATTTTTTATCAAGAGGCTGTGTAGAATTTGAATTTTTCGAGTGAGGAATAATGAAAAAGGAGAAATTATGGAAAGTAAATAATTCACCTTATTTCGAAAGTTATGAAGGAAAACGGGAGAAAGGAATGTGTTCAAAATTATCTTTACTGAAACTCTCATTTTCGTTCCCTTTATTAGTTAAACGTAGATATTCATTACTAAACACCCTTTTAAGCTTATCAATACATATACATTATTAATATGGTTAATTATTAGCCCGTGTATACAAGAAAGAAGCTACCAGAGGGTTCTGGATGTTGTTTACGTGGCTAGAACATTATGATTGAGGTATCAATCAATGAAAATGCAATAACTTTTGAGTGCCATCTCTTGGTATGTGTTTGGTCCACCACCACACTCATGGCTGAGATATAACCATGGAGGACCTAAAGCAGCTTCGTGGGTCCGTGTAAAAATTTGAGGTAATCTCTGCTCATGGTTATATTGGTTTCCTTTTAAAGAGCGAAGGAATTACATTAAGAATTTAATTTTGATTTATTAATATTATTATCTAATTATATGTTAAAAAATTATTTAAAAAATTAATCATTATAATAATTATTTAAAAATTTTAATTTATTTAATATCGTATTAACACATTATTAAATAATAATGTAATAATAGTGATTAAAATTAAACTCTTATATTAATTTTAGTTATTCACCTTATATTATTTGTGACATTTTTAGTTACCACTCTTGAGAAGAGCATCAACTTGTAGATTAGAATAATTTACAGTTAATGATATGAAAATTACTATAAAATTTTATACATTGACATAAAAAATAATTTATATTACTATAACTATTAAATTATAAAATTAAAATTCTAAATCAACTATTTATATATATATATTAATAAAATACAAACACATAAATAATAAAATTATGAATTTATTAAAATTCACTTTATTGCTTTTCTTATAAGCAAATACTACTTGTGCCCATTTAATTTGTATTTTAAGAGATACAAATTCCAGCTTAAATATTGCTTATAACAAAAAAACTTAAAAAAAAATTGTCTCATTTTAAGATTTGGACATACTACAAACTTGAACGAATATTTATAATAGAACTTAAAGATAACATATCAATAATCAACCACCCAAAGAAACAAGCTGAAAATAAAGCACTACCATGTTATACAAATATCATTTTCTAACATTAGTTAACGCTGTTTTCGTTTTTTGTGTAATTGGTTTTATACTTGTAAAGTACTGTTATATAATTAGAAAACAATTACCTAAAATTTTGATAGAATTATACTAGATTTAAGAATAATTATTGAATAACATAAAATAATATGAACCACTTATTTATCTAAGAATAAAAAATATATCATATTCTTCTGTCAAAAATTTTAACAAAAGAAATTATGAGTTTTTAACATTCTTCTATGGAAAATACTATTCGTCCAGAAAAGATGCCCGAAACAGTTGATATCCGGGTGAAATTTACACATCATCGAATTTTATCTCAATCTTGGCTTTTTCTTCTCCTTTCCCTTCCATATCTAAGTTTCTTCTTCAAAACAACTCTGCCTCAGCGATGCTACCGCCGCCAAAGTTGTTTCCATTGATGCCATCACCGCCTCAATTGTCTCCGGCAATGTCTCAAATATAGGCATCTTAACAAAACCTTCAGGTGTCTGCTCCTCACCCAAGCTACCCTCCTCAAAATCAGTATTCACATTGTTTGTTTCCTCAACCAGCGACCCACAATCATCAATCCCAACCCCACCATTACACTCCAACTCTTTCTTCCTCTCGTTATCCTCCAAATCCAACCCATCATTCATCTTCTCCATACCATCATCACCCAAAATCCCAACCTCAAACTGGGGTTCCAATTTCGTCCGTGCAAGCCCAAAATCCCCAATCTTCGCAAACAAATCACGGTCTAAATTGAAAGACTTCCTTCGATGTCGTGGTCATTGTCATTGATAGTTCCCTCAAGTATTGCAACCAAGTTTTAACTCCTTTTAATTTATTTAAAAAAAATATTAATTACAAGATAATGACATGTAAATAAAATTTAAATAGTTTGAGACACCTCACACTGCCACTTCATTCTGTCAAAACTAATTCAGCCTGCTTTTCTAGCTAAATAGCAATTATCTTTTTCTTTTAAAAAAGTTAAAGATCAATATGAAAACAGAACATCATACATGACAGGCATTGAATTTTAGTCAAACCTTAATATCATAAAGTCTCATACACCGCGTGTAAGTTTAATATGAATTGTCATATTGATTTAATTTTCAGTATAAAGTTTAAATTAAATTAAATTAATAATTTATTATCAACACATGATTATGTAATAATTTAAAAAATTTACATTTAAAAATATATTAAAATTAAACTCTTGTTGTATTGCCCTCTTGATAAATATGAAAGAAAAACACACGAGAAATTTAATAACCTCTCAAAAGACCATACTTCTCTACTTTTCAATCACCAACTACATCAACTCTCGTCTCCCTTGTCGCCTAATTTATACTTCATAGGGTGGGTACAATAATATACCTTTTTTTTCAGATAAAAATAATAATTTTTTTTTTTTGTAAAATTTGACTTCGTGAGACTTCAGTTATAACCTTTAATTTATTTTTGCAAACAATTTTCTATTTTTTTTAAAAAAAAATTTCAAAATAGTAAAGTAAGTAAAATTTTAAAACTTTTAATATAAAAAAGCCCATAAACTTATTCCAAAAAAAAACTTCATGTTTATCTAGAGTATTATTTTGTCTTTTTGTTTATCCATCTATGTCCCCCACTTAGTACGACGTCGTTTAGACCGGAAGCTTCATCGTTTTCAAAGCCAGCGGCTTCTCTACCAACCTCAAAGGACGCGTGGATCCCATGAGAAGCGAGTGGTTACATTTCCTTACGTGGGAAAGTATGGTTTGGATTGGATCTGATGCGAAGTGGTGTTTTATATGAGATTCGAAACCGCTCATCTTATTGGGTCATATTTTATAAATTTGATTTTGTGTCTTTTTTTATTATAATGTGACACTTTTATATTATTGAGTAACATAAAAAAAATCCAAATCCATTATACATGTACTAATAGTCCACATGTCGCCTCACCTTGAGGATATGAGATGATCAGGGAACGAAAAAAAAAAAAAGAAGCTCCGCATGCACGACTCTTTTCATGAAAAAACATGGAAATTTAATTTGATGCCTTTCGCGAGAAAAATTGATGACGTTTCATTAATTAATTGGTTATGCTCATCAATTAATTGTTCGTTAATAGTGATGGATTCTCAATATTAACATCTTTTTCTCAATATCTATATAGTTTAATTTTAATTTAATGTAAAGTTTTTTAATATTATTATCTAATCATGCATTGTCATATCAACAAAAAAGTTTGACTATCATAACAACTACATAGTAAATCTAACTATTTAATGATGTACTAAAATATGATTAAACGATAATGTAAGAAAACTTTACACTAGCAGTAGATCAAAATTAAATCTATATCTATAATATATTGACAAGGAGATTAACAGATTGAATTGTTCTAAATTTATTTAATTTTTTAACATAAGAGAAAAATTAAGGTCCCATTTAAATAGACTTATATACGATTTATTTTGGTTTATCTATTTGAATGAATTTATTAAAACAGCTTATGAAATCCCTATAAGCTATTTTGAGCTTATTTTTATAAGCTAAAAATTTAAGCTTATGAAAATAAGCTGTTGTGAAAGTTAAAAATACCTTAGGTACTAGTTATTTTTATAATAATTTTTGACAAAATTAACCATAAGGGATTGACACAATTTATAACATATTCCTCAAATAATTGATATTATTTATTCTAAAAGATTAATGAAAAACGCTTCCCAAAATGTTTATTCAAACGCTATTTAATTTATTTTAGATAATGCTTATGATAATGAAACTTATTAAATAAAGCTATACTTTAATAAATACTTATATAAATTATTTATCTAAACATACACTAAATAATTTGGAATGATTATCCGTTAAGGCATTGCAAATGAAAGCTAAAACTCAAACTATCCGATTGCTACAAATATTAGCGGAAGAATAATGGGTTTGAAGATAATTAACCGAGTTAATTAGCAGTTTAATATTTTTTCACAATAACTTTTTGAATAATTATAAATCTTCTTAATCAGTCAGTATAATCATATTTTTAAATATTTAAAGAATGAAATATTAAATATTTTAAATATTTTAAAATATTAAATACTTCTATTTTTTATTTAATAATAATTTTTTGTTTTAAGTAATGAAAATTATGTAATTAGGATGGGCCGTGCTATTAAAGGCTCGGGCTCATAGTAGTGAGTTGTTGTTTCATATTTCAAATTTTTTTAAGTTTTATTATTAAATATCACAAATCTAAAAAAAAAAAAAATCAATGGTGAACTCAAGCTGATAAAACTTGATCTTTTAATAAAAAATCATATTAAGAGAATATAACATTATTTTAACTTTTTTTTTGTTACTATAACTTTTATACCAAGCACAAGATGCTAAGGGGACTTGGTTCGATTAGTACAAATCGAAACATTTCCGCTCATATGACTTACATTTGATTATTGGTGCTAGCAATCCTCCTTGGCTCCTTGGTAGAGGATTGTAAGTAACACTCGTAAGGCTTAAATTGGATTATCACTGCTAGCAATTGATATGTAAGTAACACTATAACTCATTAATGAAGCTTGTGGGCATACCATAACTTCATAATGACAGTGTTACCTCCCTTAAACTTTCTTCTAAAAAATCTAAGCACAATATTTATTAATATATTATTTGAACTGATTCAATCTCTTTACGTAAATGATATTTTTATAAGAATTTAATTTTACACGTCCATATTGTTTCACAAATTTAAATTTAAATTATTGAAAAGAAAAATAAATTATCTTATTGTATAAATCTAAACTAAGTTGTGCGATATTTTTTAAAAAAAAATATTATGAAGAAAGTTACTTCTCACCGTTGTCATATCTAATATTATTCAGTGGCCAAGTGGCGTATATGCTCAAAATTAAGCAAGCATCTGGCTTAAAGTATTGATAATGTTAATTACCATTTATTTCCCCAATATTTCTTAGAAGCAAACAACTCTATTTATCTAATAATTGACATTATTTACTATTATGTTTTGTCACTAAGTTACCATTTAATATTGAATATTTCACAATAAAAGTGGTCTCAGTCAAAATCATTATCATCAGCTTCTTAGGCTAAAGCTTACTTAAGTTATATTTGAGTTTGTCAAAGAAAAAAAAGTTCTATCCCTAAAAAAATGGTTAGATAGAAGTGTTGCGTGCATAATTACACCTAAATATTATTCTGTTTTTGTTCTTGAAATGATACAATATTTCTAACGTTTATTACCTGGCTCTTAAGCGGACCCAATAAATTATAGATACTCATATTCACCAAAAACCAAATGCTAGATTTAATTAGTTTAAAAATGATAAATAATTTCCATGTTAGTTATCTGATCATATTATTGCTATTATTTTTTTTATTCTGTTCTTTTCTAAATCAACATAAAAATGTTTGAATACTACGTTGGATGCATATGACTATTGGAATATTCTAAAATATATTATTTCTTGATTTGTGTATATTCTTAATTTAGTTTATATTTTTATATTATTATTTAATTATGTATTATTAAGTTGTTAAAATAATTTCTGTCTATTAGTTGAACTATTATTGACTCAAATTTATAAGATTGGAGGTTCCATTTTTTATTGAGAAAAATATTTATACAAATCATGTGAAGTATGTACATAATTTAAAATATATAATAAAAAGTTAAAATGAAATCAAAGTATTATATAATGATTTGCATATGAGTATGTGAAAAATATGTGTATAAATTTATACAAATATCATTATTATTTTTCATCAAGTCACCTACCTTTTCTTTGCCAAGTGACTACATTTTCAATTAAAAAATATATATAACATATGATTAGATTTGTATAAAAATTTATATTAATGTAAATTAATTTATTTTTCCAAACATGGATTTTTTTTTTATAAAGATAACTGGCTCATTAGGTAAAAAAAAAAAAAAGAAGAAGAAAGAAAAGGCGAGTGACTGATTATTGAGCGTTGAATATCAAATCCTTGGTGTGCTTACTTTCCGTTGGATTTACCATGTATCCTTGCGGATGCATGATGTAGTTTAATGCATGATGACATGTGTAGATGGGCAGTTATGGAAATTAATGAAAAAATTGGGTCCATGCCTGTGGTCTTCATATTTTCTTTTGATACGTGCATCATCATTTTGGGACGTTCTTCTCACGAAGGTCCAAAAAGGCAGTGCAAAGAAAACGGACGATCCGAAGAATACCCTTTTCATCTCTCTCTCTAATAATCATCTTCTTGGTTCAGTAAATTAGTAAGATAAACCTCGTTCTCTCTTTCACCAATTTCTTATCAATTTGTACACTTATTTTTTTTCTTCTTCATTTTTTAATATTTAGATTTTTTCTTTGTGGGGTTTTGAAGTACTTGTACTAGACGATCTTCAGGATCAGTTTGATCTTATGTCAATGGAAGTTTTTTAGATAAAACCCAGGTATGCGTTCTTTTTCAAATATGGTTTTCTGGGTCATTCCTTGTTTTTTGGTTCCTTTTTCGTTTTTACTAGTTCAATCTCTTTGACGATTATTGTCTGATCAATTTTATTATTTGATACAAATGTTCACAGAGAAATCTGAAAGCAGAAAAAAGATAAAAACTTTTTCATCTACAAAACAAAAGTGGTCTCTTTGATTATGGCGGTGGCTGAGAATGTTGGGGCCAAAATAGGTTCTTCCAGTCAAAATTTGGACAACAGTGTAGTGTCATCGGACTCGAGTGCCCAAAATGAGGTGGAGAAATCGAAACTCAGAGCTGGTTCCGTGGGAAATGGTATAGAAACAAATGTTCAGCCCATCAACGGCGATCAGAATCTGAACGATGTGTTTAACCACCAGGATAGAGTTCCAACCACTATATCAGTCTCCAACAGTAATTACAATGCTCAAATGGGTCAGATGCGAAATGGGTTTGACACAAATGGGGTCCAGAACCAGCAGATGGTGGGGAACAATGATGGGTTTGGGATTATGGGAAATGAGGAGAACGGCGGTGAGAGTTTCAAGCGTGATATGAGGGATTTGGAAGAGCTCTTGTCGAAGTTGAATCCCATGGCTGAGGAATTTGTGCCCCCATCACTAGCAAATAATCATGGGTACTTAGCTGGTGCTGGGTTTGGCTACCCTAACAATTTTATGCTCCAAGCTAATTATGGTAATGCTGACGGGCAAACTAACAGAAGGGTATGAATAATTTTTTTGATTTCTTCTTTATCTGCAAGATAAAATTCACACTTGAGGTCAAATCAAGGGTAAGGGTAAATGCTCTCTGAATTTGCCCAGGAGTTGTGGTTCATAGTTTTTTTTCCTGCTTGTTCCCAATACTATGTTACTAGCATAGAGGTTTTGTTTTCAGCTGAAGGTTTCACTTTTCTTAATACAATAGTAACGTATTGCAGAGGAAGAATGGCTATAATCAGGGGAAACGTAGAGTGAATCATAACATGGATATGGAGAAAAGAGAAGAGATGATTAGGAGGACCGTTTATGTGTCTGACATTGATCAACTGGTACAAATTTTATCTGTCTTGTGGATTCTCTCATTCCAGCTACCTTGCAATGTTTGCAATGTGTATTTATTTGAAGGATTGTTGTTTTCTATTGGCATTTAGGTAACCGAAGAGCAGCTGGCAGCTCTCTTTCTTAACTGTGGCCAGGTAGAAACGGTTGTGTTTTGTTTACAATGTGTGTTTTCTTCTTAATAATGGCGGACCATGTTACTGAGTCAACTCCTTTTGCCTGGCCAAAGGTTGTTGATTGCCGTGTATGTGGGGATCCAAATTCTATTCTTCGTTTTGCCTTCGTTGAGTTTACAGATGACGGTAACACCACCACCACCAAATATATGTTCTTCATATGCTGTAATTATTGACATTTCACTGTACTTACAGTGTTATGACTGCAGAAGGTGCAAGGGCTGCTTTGAACCTGTCTGGCACCATGCTTGGATATTACCCAGTGAGAGTACTACCTTCAAAAACTGCCATTGCACCAGTTAATCCAACATTTTTGCCCAGGGTAATGTTTTTTCTTTTAGATGCCTATTACATGTTTTAGAAGATGATTGACCAGAGTGAGCTGATAATGTGTCTCTTTTCTGTCTTGCCTTTCTAATGGTGCTATATTTCTCAGTCTGAAGATGAAAGGGAGATGTGCTCAAGAACTATTTATTGCACCAATATTGACAAGAAGGTAGTTTAGGATTTGACCTTGTCTTAGAATCTTGCTCGGAGGAAATACTGGGTCTTTTTCCACATCTGTTTTGCAGCAAATATGGCTCATAATTCTTTGATTTTCCTTTCTTGTTACTGGTGCAGCTTACTCAAGCAGATGTCAAACACTTCTTTGAATCTCTTTGTGGAGAGGTTTGTAGCTTTTCATGGAACCAGGCTTATAGTGTTTGTTGTCGGTTGAATTTAAGTATCTTATGAGATATTTTCCATTATTTTGGTGTATTCATCTCGGTGTAACGCTTGAGTATTTGTTGTTGGTTGAATTTAAGTATCTTATGAGATATTTTCCATTATTTTGGTGTATTCATCTAGGTTCAACGCTTGAGGCTTCTTGGTGATTACCATCATTCAACTCGAATTGCATTTGTGGAGTTCACACTGGTAATTACTCACTTAACTTTTTGACCTTCTTATTTTCATCTGAATCAAGTTAGGTTTACTTATGTATTTTTATGTTCTCTATCTCTTTGTGAAGTTATAACCCTCAGATTGAGTGCTACTGCTGGCTTTGCAGTATCATTGCAGTAATGTAGTTATTTTTGCTACCCCCCCCCCCCCCCCAACACACACACAAACAAAAAAGAAAAAAGAAACTGTTTCCTTGTTTAAACTGACATCTCTTTACTGGATTGTTCTTTTTATTGCTTCTTGTGGGTATACTTCTCTCTCAATAATTGTGTTTCCTAGTATTTTGGTGCTTCATAGGAAATAGTAACTCTAGATTGCCCATTAATGCATCTCCAAAATAGCCCTTCTCCTCCTTCTAAAGAAAAAGATTAAAGAGAAAAGGGACAAATAAATCTAAATGACATGGTCTATATATAATGAATGCTGATGCTATTATAGTTTTTTGTTTTAAATTAAACTACATACTCACAGACACACAGATACATTATGAATGCTACTCTATTATGGACAACCAAGGTAGAAGGTTGATAACTTTAGCTTACAGGGGATCTTTACCTTAATATCTTAGCTGTTTAGTAGCCAAATGCATGTTTATTTCTTTGATTATAGTTTTTTTCTTTTTTTTTAAAAAAGAAACTATTGTGAAGCATGGTAATCAAGGAATGTTGTTTGCCAATTGAAGTGGAGCCAATATGTGAACATAATGTGATTAAAATGGGCTTTAATGGTAAATTTGTTCATATTCCAACGTAAAAGTGGTGAATTGAATCTCTGACTGAGTATATCCCTCAGTTCACACCTATTTTAGCTGGCCCCTCCTTTGGAAATAATCAACTCCACACATTATGAGAGACGGATGGCTGCACTACTCACTTTTATTCATTCATGGTGTGGTTGTATGGGAATCACGATATATGGGCCTTACATAGTTCATTAGTTGCTTGTCTCTATAGTTGCTTGCTATGAGGTGCAGTGTGGAGGTGGAAAATTCGCTCCAGTGATGTGGCATGCATTGGACATAGCTAGTGCTGTAAGGTGTAATTAGAGCAACTGAGGGAGGAAGGGAGGGGGGATGGCACGTGATGTGCCATGGGGAAGGTCCAAAGAGAGAGTCAATGGTCTTTGATCTGATCCTTAAGTATACCCTTCACGTTTAAGAGTCCAAATAGATAAATACAGTCTTTGATGCTTGATTACTCATTACACTTATCATGTACTGTGTACCGTGCTCCAGTATGATGCTTCGGTGATCTAGTGGTTAAGAGATGCTTCTCCATTTGTTATATTTTTTAAGGTAGAGGTTCACTTTGGGCCATGAAAGGGCAGTGGTACTTAGGCTTGCTTAATAAGGTACAATTTGATGTTCTGGAATCAAGTGATGGTGACTCTTGGTTCAACTGCTTTGGTTTAGCCTTGTCCTCCATTATAATCACCCATGCTTGAGCTTCCTTAGTTTGAATTGGTGGAACCATTAAGCTTGTCGGGGCTTGTTTTGAACTTAATTTAAATTTAGTCGTAATTTTTGTAAAGGATGAGTTTCAGTTTGTATAGATAATCTTCATGCAAGACTTGCACTATAAAATCACTTCCCCCCATAACCCACCCGTGCACCCAAATATTATTTATTAAACTTAGGCTTCACTTTAATGGAGCCATACTCAGCCTTCTGCTGTTGACCTGGACCAGCAATGATCTTGTGTTGCTTGCATATTTTTTGGATCTGTTGCTTGCTTACCCAATGCGGTCGTTTTGCTTCTTCTCCTGATGCTCTTCTTCTTCTTTTGGCAATGTTCAAGTTGTTTTGTTCCCTTTTTCCCCGTTAATTTTGTTGAATGCAATAAAGCTCACACACAATAAGATGTTGCTTCGTTTTTGTTTCTTTGTATTTTTTTCATTCTGTATCATGTTGGCTATCTTTTTGTATGATACATCTGTGTAGTTGGTTTTGTTATTCACTGGTGTGGTCCTGGGCTTCACTCCCCTAGTAAAATGCCGTATTGCAAGAAGGATTTAAATGGTTGAAGTGCTTTGAATCTTTTGAAATTGATCAAATATTTTGCTTTTAAGAATTATATGTTGTGCTTACAGGTAAATATTAACACTTGTCTCCAAATATTTTTGGGTTACTATTTGTTCTGTTGTGTCCCCTTTCTTTTTTGGCTGTGTAAAGATTTTGTTTGCCTCATACTTGCAGGCTGACAGTGCAATTGCAGCTTTGAACTGTAGTGGTGTGATTTTGGGTTCACTGCCTATAAGGTTGGATTGACAGATTTCTTTTTGGTTTCAACTCTGTCCTAAAATTTTGGGATCTCTTTTAATGTTTCTTCAACCATTATGATTGGTATGCAGGGTAAGTCCATCAAAGACACCAGTCCGGTCTCGCGCTCCTCGTACTTCTATGCACTGAGTTGATTCCTGGGGTTGATTGCCGCTCAGAGATATATTTACATATATACATACATAGAAACAGATATATTCTAAGGTACCTGTGGCGTTTAGTTGGTACTTTTGTCCTCGAGTCTTGCAGTATGGTATCTTTGTTTCCCCTTGGGGTTATGAGTTATCTGTTTAGCTTGTAGAGTTGGATGGCACTTCGAGGATCTTGATGGCTTATTTTATGATGCACAATGTGATGGGTTGATCTTGAAACGAGATAATTTTATGGTTGGATGTTTCTAACATCTGGAATTTCTTTAAAGAAACATTTACAAAGCCCTTGTTCGTCATGAGCTGTTTATTTGGCTGTCTGCAATGCTGTATGGATATTTCTTTTGATTTTTCTCGTACGCCATTTGAAGACTGATTCCCTGTTGTCTTTGGTATAGTTTAATGTTATTTATGTCAGAATTGGAATATCACCATCAGATGGTGGAATTTTTTTTTCTTTGCTTCGTCCTTTATCCCTATTACCATTACCTGGCCTACCCCTTGACTTCTGGGTAAATTGTCTTTTCCATCTACTGCTTGTCATGCATACGGCATGCCTTTCACCAACCACCAACATCACCACTGCCACTTGTGCTGTTTGTCTTTCTACTATGGTTTCTTTTTTTAATCTAGCATTGGCTGCTAGTGCTACCACGTTTCTCCCACGAACCATTATGTAACTATCAGCCTATCACTGCCATTGATTCCGTGTAATTTCCATCGCATGATAGCGGGAGGGCTAGATTCCATATCGGGAGGAAGCCACATTATTTGGTTTTTGAATGATAAGAGTCTTTTTCCCACTCGGCTAATTCCTTAATATATATCACCCAAACTTTCTTGAATTAATGAGGTAGGAGCGGGTCAAAAAAATTCTTTCTACCTTCATGGTGAGATGACTTAAATCATCTTGACTTTGGTCTGTTGGATGCATTGATCTATTATTTTGCATCCACATCAGAAGCAAGATTTTAATCTTGCAGAAATCAGTACATTCAATTGCTGGAGGTTTGAGCAGTCTTGGATTTTTTGTGCGCTAAAAATTTAACTTAAATAGGAATGAAGTTTGCTTGCTTTACATGATGAGGAGAACAAGACTCGGAAACAACTTTCCTGTGGTGAACTTGAGACTTTAGATGTTAACCTCGAATTTTTTTTCCTCAGACAGTTGCAATAATGAGTGTGGAACTAATTACACCACCATCAAAGTCGACTACTAATTTTTAAATGGGAATAAACAATCATTTTAGTTATTTAAAGATATAAGTATGATTAATTTTGTTTTTTAATAATAAATATATTAAAATAGTCTTTTAATATTAATTTTGGACATTAAATTAGTTTTAATGATATTGAAATATTAATTTGATGTTAAAAATTGATATTGAAGAACATTTTAATATAAGATCAAATTGATAAGACATGTATTTTTGAAATATTAAAATGGATATTTACTCTCTAAATTATTAACGGTTTCTACACTATGTACTCTATGGTCATGTTACCAATTTCTCCTCGACCTCTTGTTTCTAAAATCTATGTATTTGTCTTTCAAAAGTGGAGTTTACCTCCCCACCATCCCCATTTTATACATGTAAATGGAATTTAGCATTACAATTGCCACTTTCGAAAGTGTTTTGTATTTGAATTTGATAATAAAAATACACTCAAACGCAGATAGCCATATACATAAATAGTTATGGCTAATTATGAATTTAAATGTTGTGAAAGTAGTATTACTCAAAATTATATTTTAAAGTTTAAAATAAACAAATAGAACTTTGCTAGTTGCATTTACCGCAGCGAAAATAAAATCAAGGATAATTGGTATGGAAATGCTACTTCACAAGCAATGCTGCATTGGGTTTGGTGTTTGACTGTCTTTCATTGAGATTCACATGCATCTAAGTACTGCCACAAGATGTATTAACGTGGTATTTAGTTTTAGTTTGGTCTACTATTTCGGTTGAAATAGCATTATTCTGTTGGCGGCACATGTTCTTTCATACTTTTTTTTTTAATGAAGCCATTTCAACGTCACTAAATATGTTTAACTATAACTAATTATTTAAAAAATTAAACTCTTTTAATGATTTATTAATACATAATTCTGAGATAATGTAACAATTGATTAAAATTAAACTAACAATTCCTGAAGTTCTCAATCTTCCATTGCAAAACAAACCTATATTTTCACATTTAACTTTGTCAAACAATTATTGTACACTTCCGCTTTGGATATAATTATAAAACTTGAATCAAGTTCAGTTTCATTGAAAGAAATGTACTCTCTAAATTTAAATAACTTTTTGTATATTCAAGCTTGTTATTCTGTTCTTTTTTCTTTTTTTATTTGCCTATCGAAGGACATAGTATCAAATTATCTATTTTCTCCTTACTGAAAATTGACATATTTTAAAAAAAAAATTTAACAATTTCAATCTAAGTTCAATGTTATCCCTTTATCTTTTGTTAAGTTCTTTCTTTTTTCCCTCAAACCATACGGGGTCAAATGAACCCGTACAATTACTTTTAAAATTACTCAAATGAATGACTTGCGAAGTGTACATTAGCCTATAAGTAATTATTTTTATTTATATAAAATTTTATATCAAAATTTTGTATAAATATTGATTCTTTTTTAGGAGTTTCATATCTATAAATTTTATGTAAAAATTAAATAAACTCTTATATAAGAATTAAGATAATTAAAATATGATATAAAATATAAATTCTTAAAGTAAACTCTTCTCTTTCTAATATAAGAAGAATATCCATAGTCATGTTTGGATATGAATAAGGAAATGAAGGGAAAAATGACCTCAACTCTTGTTTGGATAATTTTTAATAGGAAGAAAGCAGGGGTAAGTGTTTCTTCTCCTTCCTCATCAAAGTCTAAAAAGTATTCCCCTTCAAATTGGAGGGGAAAGAAGGGAAAATGATCCAATTATAATTAAATATATATTAAATTACAATTATACCCTATATTTGTGTTATAAGGTTAGCAACATGTGGATTATATTGTAAATTAAAGTTTAAAACTTATTCATTTCTCTTACTTTAATTATAACATCTAAATAAGGAAAATAGACTTTCTTTCATTTTATTTACTTAAACATCTAAATAAGAAGAAGGGAATCTCCTTCCATCCCTTCCCTTCTCTTCCCTTCCCTTTTTATCATTTTTCCTCTCCCAAACATAACATTAGATGCTTCCCTTGCCCCATCTCTTTCATCATTTTTTTTTATGGTATGGGTGGATATTTTCAATTGAGTGGTATTGATAGAGAAATTTAATGTGCATTGTCATGGGTAGGTTCATTGCGTAACTTATTCTTATTATGGAAAGAGTGGAACTTCATACTCTTTTAGAGTTGTATCCCTGTAATTGGACACTTACAAAGTACCAATCATATATCACTGTATACCAATTTTTCTGCGTTTTCAGTCTTGAAGATGGTGCAGTAAAGATATTCGTATAACCAAAATAGTGAATTCATTAATTTGACTAAATTTAATTTCATTTGAGAAATTTAAATTTTAAATTTTTTTTTTTTTTGGTAAATGAGGAGGGCCCTACCACTGGAGTGGGGCCAAAGAGACCCTTTGTAGGGGGCCATGGAGGGAGGACTGGGGAAGGGAGGTGGGAGAGATTGGGGAGGATCGAACCCTCCCCCTCTCCACATATGTCCCGTGCTCAACCATTGGAGCAACTCCAAGGGGACTTTAAATTTTAAATCTTACTATGATCGAATGAAATGAAATTTATTAAAAAGAGATAAGTTAATTTTGTTGTGTAACTTTCAATTATTAATTAAAAAAATTATGTTTGTGTTTTCTTAATACATATTGAAAATAAATATGTTATAATACATTACACTGTTATTTATATTGAATATTTTTTTAAGAAACATATAGGTTTAATTTTTTTTGCCTTTTGAAATTTGTTTTATTTATTCCATTTTTTTTGGGGAAGAATACTACTAAGTGACCCTTTTGGTTACTGGTTAGAGTAGCAATTTCCAGTTAATGAAGAATATTGGCCTGAATGCAAGTCGAGTCAGGTTTAAATTTTTATTTTACATAAAATTTTATTGTGTTTTTTGGATTATTCTTCTATAAATTTATAATAAAAATATTGCCAAGCGCAGCCTTATAATAAGGTCTAAGGCCAAAAAGAAAAAGAAAAAGACAAGATTTCATGTGAGTTGTAATGTTTATCCATTTCTCTTTAATTTGATATGATTTGATTGTTTCTGAATATGTTCTTATTCTTATGATTATCCTCCCTAATTCATAATTGTGCCTTACTGTTTTCCGTCGTGTTATCAAAGTGGATTACAAGGTATGTAAGCTACAGCGTCAGCATTTATGAAAGGAAGCTTTTGTTTACTTAATGGCATTTGTTAAGAGGTTCACGAACATGTTAGTTAAGAAATTAAAATAAAATATTTAATATTTTAAAAATTTATAAAAATTTTAATATTTTTGAATTTAATAATTAAAATATATTTATAACAAAATATTAAATAATAACAGACCCTTACTTAATATAAAAATGTACCAAATCAACATAACCTGACATACTTTACAATGAAATTTGTTCTATACTTCCAATTAGAAGTTAGCATTGCTTATCATATTATTTGTTCTTAATATATTAGAGGTTATTCTGTGTTTTTTTTTGTTTTTTGTTGTTGTTGAGTATCGATATTTAAGGTAAATTATTAAATATTTATTAACTATTATTTATATTTAATAATTTTAAACATTTTTTATGAAATTAATAATCAATAAATAATTAACAATTCACTTTGAATATTAAATTTATCAAGATACTATAATATTACTCAACATTTTTTTTAGAGTGTTGCTAACTAAATCTTTTATGTTATTATTTAAAAATATTAAATATTTTTTAATAAATTTTTTAAATTATTTAATAAAAATATTACATATTTTTTGAAATTTTAAAATATTAAATATGCTAATTTTATATTAAATATTTTTTTATTATATTCTTAGAGTAATTGTTATCAAATAAGTTTATATCTTTAAGTGAGCATTTATGTCATTTGAAATTAAATTTCTGTTTCGATAATCTTAAAAGTGTACGTCTCACATCAACTTAAAGTACATTTAAATAAGTTTTTAAGCAAAAAGATATTTTTATTTTAAAAGATATTTTTATAAATTTTTAAGTATGTTTGGAACTTTGGATGCAATTTTAATTTTTAAAAAATTAAAAGTTTTAAAAAAAATTAGTTATCACTTATTTTGGAAACTAACGATCATCGATTTCTAAAAAAACAGAAAAGTAAGTATTTTTAATATAATTTTATGATAAAAATATCTTTTACCTTTATTAAAAATTATATCTCATATCCTTTCTTTTTTCTCACTTATAAACCTTACTTTTCTCATTCTAAATATACTATATTTAAGTAATTTTGCTATAAAAAGTTATTCTATTCTTTTTTATTCAAACAAACTTAAAAGTTATTATGTTACTTAAAAATACTTTTTAAACATTACATCTAAATGTAAAATAAGTTTTGTCTAAAAAAATGCTCTACTAAAATAATATCTAAAAAAATCTTTTTTTTTTATAAGTATATCCAAATGAGTATTGGGCGCATTTAAAGGATTAATAATTCTCTTACGTAGTCGCACAAGATCAAACACGAATAGCCATTTTCAACATTTATGTGTATGTTTGCTTGAGAATTTTAAAAGATGATTAATGTAAAAAAATTTATATTATCATTTAATCTTATATTATCACATCATTAAAAATGTTTAACATTTTAGATAATTAATATTATAGTCAAATTCTTTTAATTCACTTTTAAGATAATATTTTTAAACATAAATCACTTTTAGGTTGATGCATGAATTTATTTATTTTTAATTATCATAAGAATATTATGTTTTAAGAATATTTTTATTAATTCTTTTTTTTTTGGTGAATTAAATTTTTTATTCTTTTTCTATGCCTCTAAGCAGGGGGAAAGAAATAGCTTGTTTTATGCATTATTTGCTTTATAGACTTTGGGATGCTTGTATCTTAGTATCATTATATAAAATATTTCGATTTTTTTAATGTCAACGTTTATTATGTTAATATAATATTTAAATATGGGGATGTAAGTATATTAGAATTTAAAATCTCTACAATTTCTGTAATCCATGAATGTTTTAATTATTCAAATTATTTTTAATTATCATATCAAACATGGAGATTTTAAATTCTCCTATACTTAGGTATCTTGCATTCTCATGTTTTAAAAGCATGGCTTGCCAAATGCTTCCTTGATTAAATCATCCGAATACTATGAATGGAAGTACAATTAATAACAGATAATCACATTTCCATATGTAAAACCCTATCTTGTATCCCTTGTACTTTCTTTGGGGTTAGATGCAATTGTTGGATTTTCAACATACATTGTCAATCTTTAAGAGTTAGCTTTAAAGAGAAACGATCCCAAAACTGGGTTTTAGTTCAGCTAAAAAGAGATAGAACTGCTAAGGAGGAAGGATGAAAAGAATTGCTCATATTGCTACTGCAATTTTAGTTCAGCTAACACAAAATTGGGTTTGGCAATAGAAGTCCCATGGAATGCAAAATATAGGTGTAAGAATAAAAGAAGTATAACAAGCATTTTTTTTTCCTTTTTTAAACTATAGCCCAGCAGGAATCTCATGTTAAAAAAATAAAATTTAAAAAAACAAAAAAAAACTGAAGAATGACTGCTGTGCATCAGATTCTAAGAGTAAAAATTTCAAGACAATGAACAAATCCATGACTCATTTCATCAGTAAGTGGCCTCTAAAATCAGATCATCTGTTCCATGAATGAAAAATCTGAGTACGTTATTTGTTTGATTGGTTTCTTTGGTAGACCACCTCATTGGACATGTTCTTAAAGCTTTCTGGCTTATTGAGCAGTATCGTTTTTCTTTTTGCTTTCTCTCTTCCTAGTCAATTGATGTAATCTCCTCACAAGCTTAAGCTGAAGATCTCTGTTCACGGGGGGATCCTAGCACTCCTGTTGCAGCTACTGTTCCTGTGACTAATCCTGCTTCAATTCAATGCATAAAGAACTCAGAAACTAGTTAAGATTCGGAAAATTTTAGTCAAAACAAAATTAAAGCATTGATTAGATACTGTACCACTGCTGGAAATTGAAGGAGAAGCTGAAATAGGTTCTGATAAGCCAACAGCTGTGAACAACTCCGGAGGTGACATATCACGGAATTGTGTCTTTTTCACATATGCTGTTGGAATAAACTGTCTACTAAGGCCATAAACGGGTTGGCAATAAGCTGGTAACCAGCGAAATGGAAGCTGCTGTCCACCATATACATTATAGTAGTTCTGCAAAAAACAACAAAATTCATATCAAATAGTTGTGAATACACAGTGTAATCCTTCCTTGTATACCATAACTGTAATTAAAAATTGTCTCCCCATATGAAGTTATGAAATGCAATGATTTTGTACAAATTTGGTTATAGCTTTCAAGTAGATATCCACTTAGACTCAGCAATCCAAAGCTGGTATAGAAAAGAGCTACTTCTTGAGCAAACTAACCATTTCATAAATTTCTTGTGGGTGAGGATAACCAGGATACCTGAATGTTGAAGGGGAATGTTCATTTAGAATATTATAAATTGCTAGATAAATTGGTCAGAAATAACAGTTTACTTTACATGTTTGAATTGTATACCTGTAGGCTGGATACGGAAATGTATACTGGGGTATGTGATGATTATAATAAGTGGAGGTGCCTTGAACTGGGATTGGTACCATAGTCCATGAAGGGCTACTGAATTTGTGCCTTCCTGCAACATTTGAAAGTAGAAAAAGGAAAAATAGAAAGAGTCCTTTTTAGCCATTATAAACACGTTTGCTTTGGTTTGCATGTAAGGAATTTAAGTCAAGATTTACAAAATTATCAAGAAATGTTAGAATTAAAACAAAGAAGGTGAAAGACCTGTTATAGATGGATCAAATTTTTGTGCACCAAGAGCTGCAAGATTACAATTAGCTCTCCTTCCATCGATCACAGGATAAGGATTCTGACAAGCTCTTATTGCAGAATGTGTGTCCTTGAAGGTCACCTAAAACACAAAAAGAGCAGAGACTAAAGTGAATGGAGTAAAAGGAAAACATGAAGAGAAGTCTTAAGTGCAAAAGGGGTAGAAGAGTTGGGCTTACAAAGCCATAGCCTTTTGATCTTCCAGTGTTCCTGTCAGTGATGACAACAGCCTCTAAGATCTCCCCAAACTGATCAAAATAACGTTTCAGAGTGTCTCTCTTAGTCTCCCAAGCCAATCCTCCAACAAAGATCTTAGTATAGGTTGTGTCACCAACTTGCTTGGCAACGTTTGGACTCATCTTGTTTTGCCTTGGTAGTGACATATGAATTCAATTCACAAAGCCCTTAACGACTTAAACACCGTGGAATAAACGAAGAGACAGACAGGATCCCAGAAACCAGAGTAGAAAGAGGAAGAAAAAGTCAGAATAGCCGTTTGGTTGGTTGTAAAGTATGAACAGTAAACAATCAATCAGATCAACCCCAGAGAAAATCTTCCATCGACATGTGCTCTAGTGATTCTCGTCCATTCTAGCGAAGAAAACTACTTGAATTTCGTACTTACGTTTCCTCAGATTCTACAACAATGATTCCCTTAACAAGAAACTTAATGAATAATAATGAAGGGTTGAAAAATGTAGGAGAGCAAAAGCAGAGAAACAGGGGAAAACCCAAAAGAGAAAGAAAAGAAAAAGGAAATTATAAAAAAAAAACAATTATTTATGCAAGATTTGTGCATATCATGATATAGGAGAGTAACTTAGAAAGTAGGCAAAATGACAATAGGAGGAGCAAGTAAAATAAAACAAATTGTAATTACCAAAAAAACAAATTGTACTGTAAATGAATATTTGTATAATATTTTTTATCCCTATTTCCTTTTAGAGTAATGCTACTCATACCCTTAGCAATAATTAAAAACCTCTATACATGCCGTTAGATTAATTTACACAATATTGATGTGACATATTGCTAAAATCTAATGGCAATGCGCGTTTTGGTAATTAAATTGAGTGTGTAAATACTGAATAGTATCACTCTCCATTTTTGTATGTGCCCATATCAAAGCTTTCCAAACTTTTTAATGGGTCCAAAGATACGTGCTTGGCTGTATTCAACTTTCTGTCTTCTTTCGTCCGTTCCATCACTTATTTAATTCCCATTTATTCGTTTTCCATATTACTCTACTATGAAATTATGATGCTTACCGCGTGGAATAATGTGTTGATGCCATTTAGAGCGTTTGGACCACGCAGAGAAAGAGAAAATCCATCGACTATCTACTCCTTCAAGCAACAAATTCATCTTATTTCCAACAGAGAAGAACGTGGAGGCAATCACGCTGTCCTCTGTTGTACATTCAGAGTTTTATGGTATATAGAATTAATCTTACCTTTATTAACAAATCTCTCTATAGCTTAAAGAGTTGGTAAAGACACATGAATAATTATATATATATATATTTATTTATTGACAGTCACCTGAATAATTTTATATTTTTAAGAAATTCTCTTACTTTTTTAATTCATTTGTTTGTCTATCTTTTTTTTTTTCTTTTTGAGTTTTGGGGGTTCGTCTACCCCAATCTAGTATGGCTTTTTTAAGTAAGGTACTTTTAAAAAATGAGAAAAAAGATGCCATCCCTTTAGGGTTAAACTTAGCCACTTGGGGTACCTTCCAGTTTGAAAAAGTAATGTTTTATAAAGTTGCATTCACATGATGATGAGGGATTGAATGGGTCAAAGGAAAAAACAAAAGCAGATGAAAATGATTTTGATGGGTTCTAGCCAACCGCATTCCTTGAATCAAAATCTATTTTAGTGGCATTTGTTTTAGTATCCTAGGGGTGTGAGCTTCTACCTCAAGAGGCAATGGCAGGAACAAAAAGAGAAAAAAATTTCTTCGGTACATCGTATCAAAGATGAAATGAGGGTAATTTTGTTTTTTCGACCCAGATGTTTTACTGGTAACTACTTAGATAAGAGGAATCCTCTGTTAAATTTGGCAATAATGCGTTTATAGACTGTGATGAGCGTAAAAATGTACATTGTTGAAAAGAGACAGATGGGACTCTCAAGCTGGGCTGTAGAGAGACCACTTATCTCAATTTTATTATAGAATTTGATATAATCTGATTTCTTCGTGGGGACTTATGTTTTCTTTTCTGTATAAACATCATTATATATATATAGAACATAGCATAAAAAAATAATATTAAATGATTAAATAAATAGGATAACAGAAGCAATCCGTAAGAGCAAAGGTATGAAACTCAGGTGTTTTGTTTAGAAAATAAAGCACAATGACCAAAACAAACAACTTGGTTTGATATCATGTCCTCCAATTGACATATGTTACTCACAAGGTTATAAATATTTGTTATAAAATCTCTCACAAAATTTGTCATTAGATAAAAATTTATTATTATTTATGCTCATAAATTTCATTCCCTAAATTAATTTATACTCCATCAAGCATCAATATATTTTTAGATATAAGTATAATACTCCTTTTAAACATAAAAAATATTAAATTAATTAAATAGTTGTCTATCTAAGAACATGTCACTTACACTACAAATTCAATTGGGGCATATAGATATTCATTTTAAGTTTAAGTGACGCCACTTAACATTTTCTTTGTTGGATTCAGATGAAACCATATGTGTAAGTCAATGTCATGGAATTACCAAGTAGCATAACTTTTTATTAAATATGTTTTATTTTGTTTCTCATTGCCGCTTTCCTTCGGGTCCAAAGGATTTTGGGCCTAAACTGTAGTTGAGTTGGAAATCTGTTGGACCAGTTAAGACACTAGACAATAGTCTGTTGATTCTGGGCTTCTGGCCTTGTGAAGCTCTATTAGTACAATAAGTTGGTCTTCGGCTTGTATATGATGCACGTAATCATAACTTGGGCCTCATGGGCTACTATTTTAAGAACCCGACTTGACCCGTCTTATCCGACCAATTGAACTGTAGTATTTTTATAATACAAAAGAACAAAACAACCCCAATTTGAGTTCGTACGAGATTAAAATCGATGGTTACTTTTGTTTATAATTAATATTTTGTAACATTTTTATATTTTTACTTTTATAATTATTTCTAGTCATAATAATTTTTAATATATATATATATATATTATTGTATGTTGTATGTGCATCAGTGTAATGTATGCATTATTGAAAACAATTAATTAATTATATAATTGCAAGGTCACCAATTTAATTATTGATTTAATTAGTTAAATTAGAGTTGAATTATTTAAAATGAGAGATACACTTTAAAGAATAAAGTGTAATATTTTAACCATTGATTAAAAAATTAAAGGTTTAAGATTTTATAAAAGAATAAACTAGTAATTTGGTCCCTAAAAATAATTTGTACTCGTAATTTAGTCATTTAATTTATTTTTATATATAAATTAGTTCTTAAAATTTTAAAATACATAGCAAGTTAGTCTTTTTGTTATTTTTTCTTCCAAAATTAAATGGTAACACATGATGTAGCATGTTAAATACTTACGTGTACCATTAAATGTCACATGACAAGTTATTCCACATGCCTAGCCCTTCCAACGACGTTATTTAAGTGAGGAATATGAAACCTAACCCCCTCAACATATCACTTTAACTCTCATATGAGAGCAATAAAGTAGCATCCTAGATATGCAAATTAATTGAGAAATACCATAAAGAAATGTTTTCCATGTAAAGGTTAGCTACCTTCTCTTCTTTCTTTTGTTGTGTGATTCTTTCTCCTTACTTGCTTCCCTCCTCTGTGATTGAGGAATGAGACTAGTGGTTTTCTACTTAAATGACGTCGTGGCTAAATGGAATAAGGTTGGATATATGGAGTAACTTGATATATGGCATTTAACAATACATTTAAGAACTTAACATGTCATATCACATATTACTATTTAATTTTGGAAGAAAAAAAAGAAGGACTAACTTGCTATGTGTTTTAAAATTTTAAGTACAAATTTATATGTAAAAATAAATTTATGGACTAAATTGCAAATACAAATTATTTTCAGGGACCAAATTGTTAGTTTACTATTTTATAAAATATAAATACTTGCATAACATAATATGTAATAATCTACTATCTTAATTTTTAAATCAGTTAAAATTTTCACTTTATTATCTAAAGTTCACTATTTACCTTATAGAATCTAAATATAAAAAAAGTAAGCTTTTTTTTTTCAAGAATTTCAAAGTGATTTTTGTATTATCTTCTCAGCAAGGTAGCTGTGAAACTAAAGGGCACGTCGTTTTTGGACATTACCTTTTTACTGTAATTGTTTTCTCTTGTAATCTCAGATGAGAACCCAAGCACGCCCCATCCCGCCCCCGATCCCCCAATAAAAAAAAAGGCAGTGAACTTAATTGCAAAACATGGTTATTAAATTTAGGTTGGTAGTCGACTTGTTTAGGATAAAAAATTAATAGATTATTAATTCAATTATTGAATTATTAATTAAATTGTATAAAATTAAATAAATATTTAAATATATACACACATATTATATATGATGAAATTTATAATTATAAATAATTAAATGACTCTCATTTTAAAAGAAATAATGACTTTAAGAAAAAGAAAAAAATAGTTTAACTCTTAATTTATAAAAAAAATCTTAATATTTTTATTAAAATGCTCATAACTTAAAAAATAAATTTTTTTTGAAAATTATGATTAACATGACATATATATCTAAAAAATTATATAAAATTAACATATAATTAATTTAAATTAAACAAACGATTTAAAAGTTATAACTTCTCAAAATTTAAGAGTTTTTTTTTTTAAATTTTATAACCCGATTGGTTCACTACTTCAACCAACCAGGTTACTAATTTTTTACTCAAACTAATCGAGTCAAATCATCAATTTTAATGTATATCCAATCCTAGAGATCACATCAATTACTTCCACCAATCGAACCGCCTACAATGCTCCAAAGTCCATCACGCAACGTAATATATAATAAGAAACAGAAACATATTGAGATGGGAATGGGAGTGGGACAAACCTGAAAACATAAGCAAAATGCCAAGCTAACTAACTCGCGCCCAACAAAAAAGCGGAAAGTTTTTAACTGCCCTCCTCCTTTTGTCTCGTTCTATTGTTACGGTTTGGCTCGCCATCTCCTTTTGTCTCTAACAACCCATGGCATTAGAAAGAGCTATCTAAAGTAAAGGGTGACACTAATGTGATCATAAAGAAGACGAAAAGCAAACAAAGCGAAGGAAGCGTGTGGAATTGTTGCTCCTAAAGGGCACGAAAAACTAAACAAGAAAAATGGTTTCATGGAAATCATGCTCTTTGAATCTTTGTCTGTAACTAACCGGGGAATCCATTCAACAATCTTGCATGGATTTTGCAACCAATGAACTAGTTGGTCTGGAGTGTGGGCCACGGTCCAAGATGGAAGTGGATGCCTCTAGATGGAGGCCAAGATCAAAAGAAGCAGCCCTATTATGGCATTTGATAAAGATATAAAATTAATTATAAGCTTTTATTAATAATTTAATTTTTAGAATAGTTAATTTTTGATATAGTATCAAAGCTTTTATAATTAAATAGTTATGAGTTTGATCTTTAATGTCCTCATTTTTCTAAATAAAGTTGAATTTTAACTTAAGATAAAGTATGTCTGTGCATTGTCTACGCTTCGAGTCTAAAAGACTCTTGCATAAGAAGTCGTATTAGAGATATAAAACTAATTTTAGACCTTTATCTAACAACTTAAAATTTTTGATAAAATTGGTCATTGACATATCAAAATCTCTTACATTATTTACGCTTTAAACTCAAAAAGAATCTTGCAAGAGGAACATATTAAATATATAAAATTATTTATAAACTTTCACCTAACAACTTAAACTTTTAAGATAATTAATCTTTGATAATGCTTGGAAGAAGAAGACATCAATGGAGCTTGATCACTTACACTTCCAAAAGTGATAACGTTGTGTATCTTTCTCAGTTAGATTATAGATGAAAATCAAAAAGAAGAACCACATCACACTTTGAAAGTTTAGGGATCGATTAACATATTTTTGAAATTTCAAAACCAAAGTAGACATAACTTATTATTGAATGAAGTAAATTGAAGTTTTCTAAAAAATTTATTTGGCTACGCAAGGAGACAAACTTGAATGACATGTTATTTTTGTAAAGAGTAGGTATTTTTACACATCTCTTCACATTCTTCTCTCACTTAATTATTTAAAATAAAAATTATTAAAATTTGTGTATTGATTAAAAAATTAAAAAATAATTTTATTTTAAATAATTGAATGTATTAAAAAGCATAAAAATAATGTATGAGAATGTCATTTTCTTTTATAAATTAATTTTTTATTGCTTTTAATTTTTACCAAAAAAAAAATTGGACATTAACCCTGATTGAGGGTTAGGTCCGTTTGATGTGCAATTGAAAAGAGAGAGAGAGAGAGAGAGACTTGCAAGCTGGGAGGTTAACAAATTCAAAAAACTTAATAAAAAAAAGGGGGCTTTATGGATTTAGAAGATCTTTGTCTGATATTTTTCTTAAGCGTGACAATGACATCCTTAAGTTGGCCCAAGGCATATCTACCTACGAGCACTCAAAGCAAATAGAATTGTTTTTCGGTTCCTAGTTTGATTATTTGTAAGTGCATGCTTAGCAAGTGAACAACACCTATAACTATTTTATATACCTATGACTAGAACCTGAATTTTCCCTAGTATTGTAGAAAGTTAGATTTTAAGGATGTGAGTACTGCAGAATGCATAACGAAGCATTCAGCTTATGGCTTTAGTTTGATTATTTATTTAGCATAGCAAAGTTTTTTTTTTTTTTAGTTTTTCAGTATATCCTCCATGCTCGATTAATCTCTCGTAGTACTAAAATTCATTTAAGAGGTTAACTTCTCCCAATAAACGTTGTTCCATACATATAAATTAAGAATTGAATACCTGACCACATGTTTTAGATGTCAAATATTTACTATTTATGTTACACTATATTGATTAGCGTAACGAAATTACAAATACCGAATAAGGTGTAAAATCTTGATTCTATCCCCAATTTCGGGGCATTAGTTAGCCATTAAATTTGATAATTCGAAGGATGTAAATATGCATGTATTCAATCTTCAACTTCAATGGAACTAACGGAATGTTACAGGTAACGGGGTATTTCCAATGAATGGTTAGATGTTGCCGTTGAATCTCAATTGCAGATTGAATCTCGGGGAAAGTAAAGAAGGAATGTGACTTGTGATAAGACTTTGATTATGCTTTAGACATTTTGAGGTGCATTTCTAAAACAGGTATCAATTTAATATTTGTTGTTTGCCACCTAAAATCTTGTTTTTTTTTTTTCATATTTTTTATATTCTGAATCACTAGTATTTCTTAACTTCCATACAGTTATGTTGCAAGTATTGGTATACGTATCGAATGAGTATAATATCATATAAAAAAATCTAATATAAAGATGTATTGTAACAGTATCAGTATCAGTACCAGTACCAGTACCCATACATACTGGATACGGTTACATGACCAATTTAGAACTAGACATGAAACATAAATACACAGTGATTATTATTATTTATTAAATACTGAAGAGAAACAACCAAATAGCAGTTAGCGGTTGGCAGAGGGTTAACTAATTTCTATTAATCTACATACGAATACAAACAAAACTACAAATCAACGTACAACCTACCTTCACTCCTTGGCCTTATATTACCAGAACCATATCATCTGAACTGCATCTGATACGTCACTGCCTCAGCATGACACATAGATTAATATTAATCTCTTCCAACTCAACTATCCAATTTCTCCTTTCCTGCCTACCGAAAGCCAAAAGGGAGATGGGCTTCCGTTGTTGCATCCCCTTGTTGTGTTGTGCCTTTGTGTCCATGTATATCAGTATCAGACAATTAGAGCCGCAGAGCAAGTAAAAGGAAATTCAATTTTTTTTTTCTTTCTTGACGTGTACCATAAGGCTGATGCAATCTGAAAAGATTAAACAAACATGATCATATATGGTTTAAAAGTAAGATATCTCACGCATGAACATAAAGGAACAAAAATATCCCAATCCATTTTTTCTGGTTCTAGCAGATATTTTTTCCCACCCTAATTGGGACATGATAGCTTAGTTCAAAAGCTATGCCTAGCTGCATGCCCACCCTACCATACCATGCCACTTGTACGATTTTGAAGTTCATAGATAGCATAGAATGTTTATGGCACACCCATAAGCATAGGATTATAATTGCATCCATTGGCTATAGAGGGGTATGATCAGTAGTTAAATAAGCAATGCAATTGCGCCACTTTCCACTAACCGACTTATGTTGCATGCGTGTTGACAAATCTTTCATTTTCTATTCCCAACACAACCTATCATATACACACTCACTCCTTTCTTGCCCCGATTCATTAGTTTTCTACTCAACGGAAAGACAGCTTTCTACTCCACTCCACACGAAACAAACCCCTCTTTTTTTAGAAACCCACCTCACTATATACCTCACTTGCTTTCCCTTCAAACCTGCAAAATTCACAAGTCGCAATTTCCTCTCAAACACTCTCTGCCTTCCCCTGCTTTCTCTCTCTCTCTCTCTCTCACTCAGACACACATTTTGTTTAGCCTGCCCCTTTTTGGGTACTTCATGCAGTTATCTCTATAGCTATCTAACTACTCGGCTTCCTTCAATCGTTTATATACTCCTATCCTACATATCATTTCTTTAGAGTAGAATGGGCAATTGTCTTGCTCTTTGTAAACCCAGTTCAGGATCTTGCATAGCAGGTGCTATGGCGAAGCAGGGTAAAGTGGTGAGGGTAGCCAAACCAGATGGCAAGGTACTAGAGTTTAGCTCCCCAATACTTGTTAAGGACATCTTGACAAATTTCCCTGCTTTGGATATTGGTGTTTCAAAGGAAGCCGCAGAGCCTCTTTCCCCAGGTTATGAATTGAAGGCAGGAAGATTGTACTACTTGCTTCCCTCTCTGCGTTGCCCTCCAAATCTTGCATCTCTTGGGAACACAAAGCCAGGTAGTGGGATAAAGAGGATCAAAGTTATAATAACAAAGCAGCAGCTTGAGCAGTTAGTGACGAAACAGATCTCCGTAGAGGATATACTATCAGAGGTTCAGAATAGGACTGTTGATTTGCCAAGCAATCGGAAGCCAAAATTGGACTCCATACCTGAAGAAAATGAATAACATACAATTACAAAATATATAAAATACTAGTCTTGTTTTCATTTTTAATTTTTCTTGCTGCTTAACCTTTCCTTTCCCTTCTTTCTTCCTTTGATGTAATGCTTTGGTAGTCATGGCCGTTGATGTAATGCTTTGGTTTGTTCTCTAAGCTGCAAGGAAAGAGAAAGAAGGAAAAGGCACAATAGAACCTAGTATAAAAATAAATAGTTAAGGTCGGTTTTCAAATTTCTCATTCACTTTGCATTGGCAGGTTTCCTATCATTGGCTTATTCTCAGGGATTAGTTATGTAGTTTTATGTTTGTTTTTAACTTGGAACAGAGGTTAGGTAATTGTACTCACTAATCAAGAAATAGACATATTGAGAGTCGAGGATTTGTACCTTGTCCTTGGAGGTTTATGATAAATTTGATGTTCCAAAGATATGGTTGTTGAACCAACGAATAACATTTTTATCTGAAGTTCCATTTAATGAAGTCATGGATTTTCATCTAATGAAATAGAAGAGGAAGAAAATGACATCTCCAGACAGCTATATTGCAGCAAAATATTTTATTTTCTATACGCTTACAAAGCTTATATATTAGAGAGGTAAAAACAGGACAAAACGCACAGAGAGTTCCAAAAGGACACTGTACAAAGCTTCTCACTGAATTTCCACATCAATAACCTTGCTTTCAACTTTGGTCTTAGGAATGGTAATGTAAAGCACACCATTTTTCAGCTCTGCCTTAACCTTGTCCTTCTCACAGTTATCCGGAAGCTGCAAACGGGTGTCATAGGAACTATAGCTCTTGCTTGACCAAGAATCATCTCCACCTTCTTCCTTCTTATGTTCAACTTTTATAACAAGCACATCGTCCTCCACAGACACCTTGACATCCTCCTTGGAAAGACCAGGAATGTCAAACCGCATTTTGATTTCATGCTCTTCATCTTTGATGTCCCAAGGGGCACGGATCTCCCCTCCTCCCCGGTTTATTCCAGGAAATGCCATGGTATCTTCGAAAATTCGATCCATCGCGTCCAGCATCTGGCGCATGCTCCTCATGGGTGACCATGGGTCCAAGAGACCTGCAAGAGGCCACACCACAAGTCAATATACATGTTTTTTTTTTTTTTTTGTTGGGAGGAGGAAGGAGAAAGAAAGAAAAAGGGGGGGGGGGGTAAAAGTCAATATACATGTTTAACTGAGCACTCCAATTGGATGTTCAGAGTAAGTGTAGGTAAAACGTAGCTAGCATCACTTTTCAGTATTCTAAGGAAGGTATTAAGAATGAATCACTTGAACTCTAAAAAGAAAGCTTTTTTTGTCTATGAATTTGGTTAGATTTAGGGTGCAGATTGGAATTGACATGTCTAGGAATTTTCTTTACTTTATTTTTTACTCCGCTTCTTCGTCCGCTTAAAACCTTGAGTTTGGTTAATGAAGTTTTCTCACTGTTTCAGTCGAACGTCCACAGCAGAATAAACCCAAAAAGATTATACCAATATCTGAAGCCAAGTTATGTGTCCATTGTCCACTATCAACAGTTTTTCTTTGTTTTTTTATGCCAAACTTGGTTTCGAAGCGATCCTATTATTTCACGAAAGCAAGCTGGTTGACCTTAATAGGGGAAAAAAATAAAATGGAAAATTCTTCTAATGGCAATGGTGGAATGGGTGACAATAGCAACCACTACAATATTTGTGAAGCATCACCAATGACAGAATCACAACCTGGGCAGATATTATACCAAATCAATTCAATTCAATTCAATTACAAGCAAAATTTAAAATTTTATAATAATAGTTTGTTTAAGGGTATACTGTAATGGTCAAGAATTATATACTCCAAGTTGAAATTTTCATTTTAATTTTCAAATTAAAAGAATCAGGCAAAGGTTAATATGAAAGGATGGGCTGATCCATTATGATGTATGTACCTGAAAGATAAAATATTATGTCAAAGTTAATGAAGAGGACTAGGAAATGCTAGACACTATATTTGTGTGGATTTGCTTGCAAAAGAATGGAAGACTTACCAAATGGTGAAATGTCCATGGCAACTCTGCGAGGCCTCCTCTCCACCGCCGTCCCTTGGTCGCCCTTGTTAACATGCACGTCCACAGAAGTGTCTTTGTTATCCCCAGTGGCCTGAGCTCTCACCCTTCCCAGCCGTGGCAATGGCCTCCTTGATGGAAAGGAGGCCAAGCAGGGTGCAATAACATTATTGACCGGTTTAGCAGAGTACCCTGCTTTGTGGTACAGCAGAGGTGAAGAAGTTGACAACGACAGTGCTTGAGCCATAGTGATTGTAAAAAAAAAAAGGATTTAGGCAACAAGAAGAAGAGTGACGAAGATCAAATTCAAGTGTTGATGAGGGTGAGAAATGAGAATCTTGTATATATAGGCAGTGGATGTGAAAACTGGAGAAGGGTCTTGAGAGTTTGAGAGAAAGTCTGAAAGTTCTGGACCCAAGTAACACTTGTCCGGTTGCATTCGCTTTTCACTCACTCTGATGATTTCGGGAACGATCTTCAAACGTGATATCACTTGTCCGGTTGCATTCGCTTTTCTCTCACTCTGATGATTTCGGGAATGATCTTCAAACGTGATATTTCACATCCTTAATAGGGACGAACAATTTATTGCAGTTAGGCCCTTGAATGTTATGTAATTCTTAATCAACCCCGTTTGTTCAAATTTTCTATTTTAAATTATTCATCAACGTCCTTGTCCATTTTTTAGAATCTATCCTTTTCTTTCTCTTATCCTCGTCGATCAGTTGCCAGCTTGTAAGACATGATAAATAAAGTTTTGCTACAACCTACAAGAAGAGCAAAGGACATCAATTTGGTTTTAATCATTTTACAGCAACATATATCCAGTGGAGTTATAATTAAATTAATAAAGTGATATAGTGGATCCGGAGAGAATGCGAAGGTTGCCAAGTGCTCCTCAACTGCTTCGGCTTTAAGATTTCGGATCCATTGGTTGATATCCATTGGTTGATCAAGTTCTTGTTCGATATTTGTATCGGTTGATAGGGTATGTTACTTTTGATTGGTACCATGGTTTTTCCAGGTTCCAGGTTCACCATTATTAAGCATAAACGGTAAACTTTTGTTTATTTTAAATTTTCACAAGTAACTAGGGAAATTTTTTTTTTTATAATAAGATATAGGCGATGTTTCTTTAAAATTATTCATCTCAATGGAGTGAATATGATTGAATAATGAGTTGTGAATTATTTATTTACAATTTAAAAGTTTATAAAAATGAGTTTAATTTTAAATTATTGTTAGTGTAAAAATTTTATACTGTCATTTAATTATGTATTGACATATCATTAAAAGAGTTACACTTTTTAAGTTGTTGTTATGATAGTCAAACTCTTTTAATAATTTGGCAATAAATAATTAAATAATAGTGTAAAAAAAATTTATATTGACAGTGTATTAAAATTAAATACTATAGCAGTATAATTAACAATTAATAAATATTTAATTATTTAATTTTAGGATTTAATTTGAATCTACTGTTAGTACAAAATTTCTTTACACTGTCATCCAATTATCCAATTATGTATTGATACATCATTATAGTTAAATTTTTTAGGTAGTTATTGTGATAGTCAAACTCTTTTAATGATGTGACAATACATGATTGAATAACAGTGTAAAAAAACTTTATACTGACAATGGATCAAAATTAAACTCTTAATTTTAATCCATTATTAATATAAAGAAACTTTATATTGTCATCTAATAATGTGTTAACACATCATTAAAAGAGTTAGGCTTTGTAAGTAGTTGTTTTGATAATCAAACTCATTTAATGATTTATAAACACATAATTAAATAACAGTGTAAATTTTTTTTCCACGATCAGTGAATCAAAATTAATCAAATTTATTTTTAATGTCAATAACTAGGGCCGTCAAAACTGGCCAAACTTGTCGGGCCAGCCCGTTTACCTGCATAAATTATGCCAGTCGTGTTTCAAAATTAGTTACCCGTAAAAACGCGAGTAATTTTGGATCAGCCCGTTTAATCCGCGAGCTGCCCGCATAACTGTAGTCGAGTTAACTAATTTACAATTCGTTTAACAATTTTGGCCCGACTCATTTAACCTGAGGCCCGTCGCTGGCTGGTTGGCTGGCTGGCCGGCCTAAATGGGCCGGGCTACCTTTTAACAGCCCTATCAATAACTATGGATGCACTGTAGTTTCTTATTTTATTTGTACGAAAATATCCCAGTATAATTTTAAAAAGACATAAGATGTAAGATGCCCCTCCCGTCAGAAGCATCGTCCTGGGATCAATCCCTCCCGCTACTGCCAGCCGCCATAGGAATGAACAACCACCGCTAATCATTCATGTTGTTCGTCTTCCAGCCTTACTGTGACCCAATCTCAGGTTCGTACAATTATTTTTTATCTTTTATTTTTTTAAATTTCATACCTTTCTGGTTCTGGGACATAGATTCTCCATTTGTCCACCAGGAGCTTGATTACCCACCATGTGACAGTAAGGTCTCTTTTATTTAAATTTTCTTTAAAATCATAAAAATGGAAAAAAATTTAGTTAATTTCTGTTGATGTTTTTAGGGGAATTGGGTTAGCGGTTTTGTAATGGTTATGGATTGAATTGGCAATGGTTTATGGCTTAGTTATAAATTGTAATTTTTTTCTTTCAAAATCCGAATTAGTGGAATAGAAGCTCTGGGAATGGAATAGCAACGGGGTTTTCTACTGAATATATGAATGCTGAAGCCAAGACATTGTTTCTTGCTAAACTGACAGCACAGAAGAAGGAAAAGCCCATAGAATCTCCCCCTTGTTGGGCTATTGCACTTCAATCATCTTTTTATAATTGTTTTAAGTCTTAACTCGCTTTTTGGTTCAAAAATATTGATTAACTAGCTGTCCACAAATTTTCATATCGGATTTTTTACCCATTATACTGCTTCAGTTACAGGGTCACCCTCTAAATGGTGTTGTTTAGTATTCTTCATCAATAATTGCCCTTCACAAAACAATAAAAATGGCACTTTAGGACTTTATTCTTACCTATGCGTACTTTGTTTTTGTAGAATAAATTGGCTGCACTAGAAGGTATGAGAAGTGGTAACTGGTTTTGAATGAAATCCAGGTTTAAGTTTAATATGTAATGTACGTAGGTGTTGTTATATATGATTATCATAAGTACTTCTTGTCTTGTTACATAAACAGCTTTTAAATTTAGCTGTGAAAACACTTTCAATATGTTCGGGATAGTCTTTTGTGCTAACTTTTAAATTTATGTAATTTTTAAATTTACGTAATTTTCTAATTCGATTGTTATAGTACTGAATCAAAAAGCACGTGATTTTAAATCCGGTTAAATACCGGATTGAAAACTTGACATTTAATTCGGTTATGCACAACCGAATTGATAAACTATGTATTTATTTAATTTAAATTCAGGTAACAACCAAATTGCAAAGTGTATAACATATCCTTTTGACAGGGATTTCAGATTTGCAATTTCCATAACCAAAAACAACTGTACAACATTTTATTTGCCTTGTGATAGTTGCTTTGTCTTTTTGTAACTCTTCATATCTCTTTTAAAAAACCAAATGAAACACCAAAGTTTTGTTGAATATTAAAAAACAAGTTACACATGATGGAAGTTAGAATAACTTATATTTCAACCACTATCTTTATGTCATATCGAATAGGTTTTCCTTCAGGGTCCATCCAAAACACAATGGTCTTAGACATCTTAATCACAACCAACATTCATTGTCAATATTTAATGATAGTCTAATGAGAATGTCTAAACTAAGCATTGCCCATGATAACCATGGACATAAAAGTCAACAGTGATGATATCTATTGCAAATCTTATATAACAAGCATGCAAGGTCTTCACTTTATTCACATTGAGTCATTACATGTTATTAGCATTTAGATTCTTATCTCACTGAGGTTAACATGACAACACAAAAGACAACATCAATCAAATTCAAGCCTACATTAAGTTAAAATTTTGCAAGATGTGTGTAAACTAGTTGACAAACAAAATATGAAGTTAGAATAAGATGCACTCAAAACACACCAAGACATTAACAAGAGTTGTAGCTTAAGTGGTACCATATCCCTTAGAAAATTAAATCATAGCAAGGTCACTTTGCATGTATTCTAGCCTACTGTCCCCTGCCGCATGATGTGGTAAATCAGAACGCAAGTATACGTTATCGCAAATCAAGTAATATAATAGTAAGAAAGTGTCGAACCCACAGGGATTAATTCTAAATTTAACTATCTATTAAAAGTTTACAAAACTCAATCTTATTTAAACAACTTAATAAGAGGAAGTGTTATGAAAAATTAAAAATTAAAGTATACAAGAAGAAGAATTTAATGATCAAATTAACCAAGCCTAGAATTGCAATTATCCCTCACACTTTACTTGATTATTTTACTTCTATCTAAGATCAATTAATTATCTGAATTGTTAACTAGAAATCCTTAACTTATCTATAAGCCTCTTTCGATGGTCAAATAGAAATATCCTTAATTAATGATAAACTATATGTCTATGTCTATCAAATAATCAAGAATTCATTAAGTTCCGATTTCATTAATGGTTACATATGTCATATAGGTATATGTTTATCCTATATGAACTCAAGGCTTTCGCACAAAGATCATATGTTATCTTACCTAGATCTAAAACCAAAATCCCTTTGTCAAGTTGCTTAAGGTTTATCAATTCAATTTAATTAATGGCCAATTAATTAAAAGCATTAAGAACAAGTAAGATAAACAATTCAAGATAATCAACTTATTCTTGGATATGATAAACGAATCAAATTACGTGTGAGTTCAAATTGCAATCCTAGTATAGAAATTTAGCTACTCATTATATTAAAGGAAACAAAAGAATTAGTGAAAAGCATGATAGAAATGAAAGTGGTTGTTTGGTATTGACAAGAACACAACGGGCTAGAGTTTCGGGATTTACTTTAAACAAATTGGAAGATCTAACCTTGAAATCAAAGTATAAATCTCACAATTTATGAAAGCTTCACCCCTAACTCTAGGAAGAACCTTAACTAGATATCAAGATGAAGAAACTTGAATAAGATGAAGATTATATTATACAAACTACAAGAACTTTGGGATTTACTTTAAACAAATTGGAAGATCTAACCTTGAAATCAAAGTATAAATCTCACAATTTATCAAAGTTTCACCCCTAACTCAAACTACAATAAGAGAATTCAGAAATGGGATGCCCTTAAGTGTGGCAAATGCCTTCCTTTTATAGGCAAAGGCTAGAACTATTCAATTACAATTTTGTCAAATCTCTTTGCACATGGGTTGAAATTTCAGCTCCGAAGATTATCAAATTCGTCATTGCTCCCGTCATAATTTGGAAATCTTCTCTCATGAAAGTTGTAGCACATACAGTCGTGAAGAACATGTCAAAAATTCAGCCAGATCTAACGGTTGGATCTTGAGCTCTGACCATTTTTCCGAAACTACTCAGATTATATCAATAATGACAGCCACCAACTTGTTGCCTAATTTTGACCCACTTCCGGTGCTAATCTGGAAATCTTCATTTCTAGGAAAGTCATAGAGAATAATGTCATTAATGACATATCAAAATTTCAGCTACATCCAACGGTTAGATCTTGAGAAATCACCAAATAACCGAGTATAGGTTTAAGCAGGAATTTTCTGATTTGTCTTGAATTTGATGTAACCCAAAATTCACTGAGTTTAGGTCTTCATTTCTCTTTTGTTTGAGCTATATTGATATCAACATTCAAGTTCATGATATTTTGATTCAACAACTGCTTTGAATAGTCCTTCAGGTGTTCTGCTCAATTTGTAACAACATAACCAATAAATGAGGAATTATGCAATTTTCACTTCATATATGCAATAATTTCATAAGAATAGACCAATGAGAGGTGCTAAATTATGCATATAAAATATATTTATCACCGCATAACACATCTTAGACCCCCCCTTTAAACCAAATAAAGCTCATGTAATAAAGGTACACATAAACATTAGTTGAGACTCTAATTAGAACAATGGACTGAAATCACACCAATATTCAAGGTTGTTATCGTTTGATGAACGTTTGGTAACCTATGCAGTATTTGAGATAAACGTTGGTTCAGAAACACCCATATAATCTGTCAGAAGACATTGCAAGTTAGTAAACCCTTGTTTCCGTGGACGTTAAGGCAAAAACTTTAACATAACTGTAAAATGGAGTAAAAATGGTTACTCGTGTTTAGTGTTCGAAGATGATGAAGATGGAATAACTTATTGCTTACAGAAACATTAATGGTTGCATTTTTGGTGTAGGATCAGAAAGTCTTCTTTGATACGCAAAGACCAGAGAGAAAGCGAGGGAAAGAAGTGTAAAAGTTTTCAAACTTTGTTATTTTTTTAAAATATTCCAGACTACCTTATCAATTCGATAAACATATAACCGCATTGGAATGAGAATATATGCACTTCTCAATCCAGTATCTCATCAAACGTATTGGAAAGTCATTTTTTAAAAAATATATATATATTTTACGATTCACACTAGAATGACTTTCGAATCCAGTTGATGTGTTAGCAAATTTGAATATATGCACTTCTCAATCCGGTATCTCATCAACCGGATTGGAATGTTATTTTTTTTATAAAAAAAAATATTTTACGACTCACACTAGAATGACTTTCCAATCCGGTTGATGTGTTAGCGGATTTGAATATATGCACTTCTCAATCCGATAGCTCATCAACCAATTTTCAAAATTATAGTAAATTGGTAAAGAATTTCCCTGATTTTAAAGTTTATTTTTTTTACATCTATAAATATAAATTTATTTTATTCTATATACATTGTCGTACCTATATTCTAATTGTTTATAAAACTAACATATTTACATATGATAACATACCCGTACCATGCAACATATGCTTTTGGTCTGCGTAACATCTAGGGAGTCTTATTTCATATGCTTTGACCTAGCACTTGGATCAAGACTTGTTTGTAGTGCTTTTTTGAAAGTCTTTCCAATCAAGTAGACTGGATTGGAAAGTTTTTTTTTTTTTAATTTTTTTATAACTCATACTGGAATGACTTTTTAATCCGGTTGATGTGTTAGCGAATTTAAATATATACACTTCTCAATTCAGTAGCTCATCAACCGAATTGGAAAGTCTTTTTTTTTTAAATTTTTTTTATGACTCACATTAGAATGACTTTCCAATCTGGTTGATGTGTTAGCGGATTTGAATATATGCACTTCTCAATCCGGTACCTCATCAACCGGATTGGAAAGTCTTTTTTTTTAAAAAAAAATTTTATGACTCACTCTGTAGTGACTTTCCAATTTAGTTGATGTGTTACGGAATTTGAATATATGCACTTCTCAATCCGGTACCTCATCAACCAGATTAGAAAGTCATTTTAAAAAATAAATAAATTTGTATGACTCACACTGATGACTTTCTAATCCGGATAATGTGTTAGCGGATTTGAATATATGCATTTTGAATTCGGTGATATTAAAACGAATTTAAATGGCTTATATATGAATCCAGATACTTAACATCCTGGATTCGAAAACAACTTTTTAATCCGGTAATAATGAAACGAATTTAAATGTCTTATATATGAATCCGGATACTTGATATACCGAATTTGAAAATAACTTGTCAATCCGATAATTATTTAACCGAATTAAACTTTGCGAATTTAAAAGTCATTTCTGTTGTAGTGAATATGCTATAGTTTGTGTTTACATAAAAAGAAAATAAAGGGAATTATACCTAAACATAGAGACTTATTATTCACTGATTGTGCTATGGCTGGTTTAAATAATGTTCTAAGCCTAACAAGGACTAGCAATGCAAGTCAACAGTTGTTTTGAACAGACCATCTGTCCAAATGGATATACTTGCGAGCAATATGAGAACAATTTTTTTGGTATTAATATGAGAACATTTTGTTTTTGTGGCTGGTGGCCTTCGTATTTCTCAATTTCATTTTTTTATGGGAATATTGAACACGTGTGGTTATGATTGGAAGAGCTGAAACTATGGGAAGCTTGTAGTTCTCTCGAAGCAGATAAACCTTTGATTTCAATGTCATTGATTGAAGAACATAGAAGTGTTGAAAAGATTGATTAGGTGTTTCATGCCGTAATGATATAGGCATCATGAGGATCTTTCTTTCGCGCGGAAAACATTTCTGCAGTCAATTTGTTTTGATTGCATCAGTATCACATTATTGCACTAGTTAACTTTTGCATTATCTATAAGGGATTATTCTGATACTTATTTTTTTTCTTCAAGATATTGGTATCTAGAGTGAGTTATCTAGTATTTATTAGTTGCTATTTATATTTAATAGATTTTTTAACATTTATTGTGAAACCAACAGTCAATAAATGATTAACAACTTATCTTAAATACTAAACTCATAAAAAGTATAACAGCAACTCCCTCATCTATGCTATTAAAATTTTTGACGATGCGGATCTGCAAAGTCGTGGCATACTGGATTATGCCAAGAAATTGGACCATTCTTTCACTGCTCATCCAACAGTTGACTATTAACTGGTGATCACATCTTCAGAAAAGAAAATAAGAAATTCAGTTGACTGATCGATTTGATGAAATAGTTCCAACAAGCAACGATAATTCCTGCATGCAGGGGAGATGTTTACATTTTGCTATTCACATCCAACATATATCACATAGTAATTTCAAAGGAAGTATGAGAATGAAAAATTTATTCTTGGATGATATTACATATGGTTGTGTGGCAAAGTACATGTCACATTATTTTAATATTGGCATATTCATAGTATTACAAACTACGCTAACTTCTCCAATTTAGCTCACAGGGCAGTTCGGAGTACGGACTGTCTATTGGCCATTGGTTATTTTCACCTTCATATATGGTTAATAATTTCATGGTGACGGTACGGTATATCCTCCACCACCTGGATATGACACGTATCCTCCTCCACCTGGATATGAACCATAAGACGGTATGCTTGGAGTTTCTTTGAAAAGTTTTCTCCCTGCACCGTATTAAAAGTGAGATATATAAATAAATGAAACAAGAAGAAAGGAAGGATATAAAACATGTATAGAAATTATCAATCCCATGTCCTAAATTGGCAAATCACAGTTAAGAAAGCCATAAACATGCATGTGTTAATTTAGATATGATTCAGTCATATGATTTTCACTATGTTAAATTAACAGCAATAAATACAGTGGCATACCGAGTTTAACTTCAGGATGGGCAGCAGTACCCAGCTTAGAGGACATGAATAATAAAAGTATTGCTAAAAGAGTAGCAAAAGACATCAATTTGGAGGCATTGAGGAGGGCCATTTCTAACAAAATCTTTGGTATCTGCTAGTTTGAGGATGAGAAGTATATCAGTTGAAGAGTTGGTATTTATAGATAGATCATGGAGATCTTTTAGAAAGAAGCGTGATCTTCCCGCCGCTGACCAAGTCTTCCTCATATCCTATTGTCTAATCTGATGCATGGCAGTGGACAGTAGTTGCAGCATGCAGTCCATGATGATAAAAATATCGCTTGGTTTGTCACATGTTCTAAATAAATAATAATTGCTCATTTAATTCAACCGCTAAAAAAGGTAATGGTTCATTGACTTGACCAAACAATAACGACCAATAGTCGACAATAGAAGGTGCGATCAATGGACAAAGACGAATTTAACATCAAACCAAACATAATTGTGAACTTCACAGTCATAATAATTAGTAAAGCAACATGTATAGCTTGCGATGTGTACTTTTTTGTGAAGTTAAATGTTACGTGTTAGACTAAAGAAGTATAAAAGTAAATTAGTTGCATTTTATTAATCAGTTCTAAATTGAAAATGTCAGTAGAAAATATTAATAATTTACTTTTTGAGTTATATGACGATGGAAAAAAATACGACTTATGGTTGTAAGATAAAAGAATAGGCTTAAATTTACATTATGCAGTATCAATTCAATTATATAAAAGAATAAGCATTGAGTCACAAGTAAAAAACTTAAATAAAAAATAAACACCACCATATGCACGAAGTTTACAAGTGTTGAGAAACATGATCTCCGAAAAAAGAAAATTAGGAAAAGAAGAAAATGAAATATAATGAATGAAAAAAATGTGTAAAAATTGTTTACAAGAATGACTTATATAATTTTAGAGTTATAATTAATTATGAAATTAATCACACATAACTAATTAATTACTAATCACCTAAGTATGTATGTTACTAACAAATAAAATGTATAATGGTGATGGTTGGCACCAACTAGAACAATTAGTGTCAAGGCAAAACTGCAAAAGTATTAGTCTTGTAAGGAGAATTAAATACCAACACATGTCATTAAGGAATGAGGAATAAGAAATCAAAATGAGATATGGAGTGTTTCTACTAATATTTTTAATCGCATGACTTGTGATAATTTTGTTAAATATTTAATGTTTTTTATCAAATTATTTTTTATACAAAGTATAAAGTTCAGGAAAATCATTTACATCTTTTTTTAAATCCTAAGATTCATTTCGTATATGAAATAAAATTAAAAAATATCATCAGCAATTTGTACAAATAAAAATGCTGCAACTTATTATAAGTGGCAGGACACAAATTCTCAACATGCATGCAGCTGGGGGAAAAAAGGTTCTAGCATGGTAAAAAAGAATTCATGATTGAAAGGTTAAAAGGAGGGGTGTTCATTAACCGGATTTGGCTTGATATGGTCCCGACCTAAGATTTTGATTGGACTAATTTTTTTATTTGAACCTGACCTTAGACTTTAGTAGACCTGGTCATGGTCAAGCCTATGATTGATCGGGTTAGGACCACGCTAAAACCAAATTTAACAAAATCTAAACAATAATATAGTTATATATATGGTATGTTATATTATGCGATGTATTTGAAGGATCATAATGTATGTTAATAACTCTATAATTATCAAACTTTTAATAAATATTGATAATTATATATATATATATATACGTATAAATTTAATATATAATTAATTTACGTGTTCTAAATTCTCTAAATCAATAAATATAAATATAAATATTTATATATCTTGAATCAAGTATGTGAGCCAAAGAGTGACATATTCTCAACCCAAAAAACATATCAGAGCATGTTTGGGAAATCTTTTTTCTTTCCCAAAACAGATTTTTAAATAAAAATTTATTTTATTTAAAATCTATCATGTTTGATTAAAATGTGTAAAATTGATTATAAGTTAAGATTATTTTTCTATAACTAAAAATAGTTTTTTTTAGAAAAGCTTGTATTTGGAGCTTTTAATAATGTGATTATAAATTATTTTAAAAGTTTTGATAGATAAATACTTTTTTACCTCAACTAAATAAAATTTTCAATCATTCAATATTTCTTTTAGTAATTTAATACATAAAAACGATTCTTTTTATACAATCAAAATAAAAAATTTTATCTTAAAATTGATTATGAATTAACACATCCAAATATAAATTATTTTTCTCATAATTAATTTTTTTTAAAATAAATTAGATATATAATTAAATTTTAATATAACCTTTTTTTTAGAACTAATCTAAACACACCCAAACTAAAATAATTTAGCTGTATCCCAGCCTATTTCTTTTTCATTAAATTCAAGTACAACCCAGCCCAAATTATCCGAGCCGAATTGGCGGACCGGGTAGATCTTTGAGCACCCCTAAATAGAGAGCTGCAGAAACGTATGCCTCCCTTCCCTCTCCCATCGGCCTGGGTAACAGACTTGGCATGAGATTTGGGCAATAGACTTGGCATATTTCTTTGAATGACAGCACGGTATCCATAAGTACTCCACTCATGAATGAGTGATAAATATGTATAAAGGTTGAGTTTAATTTTAATATACGGCGAGAGTAAAATAATTTTATATTGTTACTTAATTATTTATTATTAAATTATTAAAAAAATTTAATTATCTTAATAATTATATTAAAAGTCTAATTCTTTTAATAATGTATCAATATATAATTGAATAACAATATAAAGTTTTTTCTACATTGACAATAAATTAAAATTAAATTCATAAAATCTTATGTGAAAATGAGACAAATATAGTTGTCCACTTATAAAAATAAGGTTAAATTATTTTATTCATCCCTGTTGTTTTTTTGAAAAAATTTAAATTAATTTTTATAGTTTAAAATTTATAAATAAATCTTTATAGTTTAGAAAAAAGTTTAATTAAATCCCTAAATTCACCTATCTTTAAGTGCTATATAAACTCAGTTATTTTTTTTTATATTATAAAGATTCATTTATAACTTTTAAAAATGATCAATTTAAATTTTCTCAAAAAGTACAAGGACTAACAGAATAATTTAACATTAAAATAAAGAGTAATGTTATATACTCTCAATAAAAAAAATTATATCTTTTTTTCAGGTGTTAATAATTAAGGTAAGTTGTTATGTATTTATTGACTGATAATTATATTTAATATAATTAACAACTCATATTAGGTACTTTACCAATAAATATACCATATCAACTCTTAAAAATCTTTTTAAGAGACTACTTTGATACCTTTTTTTTTTAAGTACCAAAATCAAATGTGAGTTGTGAAGTATTTATTAATTATTTAATAAAATTTTAAGCATTTATTATAAATTAATAGTCAATAAATACTTGACAATTTATTTGAGTTTTGTATTTATAAAAATATCATAACAACTCACATCTTCCTAACATCCTCTTAATTATTTAAAATAAAAATTATTAGATAAAAAATAATTTTTTCATACATTGAGAATCGAAAAAATATTTAATATTTTCTTATTTAATAATTAAAAATATTATTAAAAACATTTATTAAGAAAATATAAAATTATTTAAAAATAAATTTTATTTCCAGCTCCTTGACCAGAATAGGGGGAGTTCCATCCATATGTCTCGTTTCCCCGTTCCCTTTTAACTTCAATGGGTCTCCTTAAAATTTAAAAAATATAAATATTTTCTATCCACTTTTTAATTATTTTAAAAATACTGACAATATTGATAATAAATAAGAATTATTGATTAATATAATAATAAATATTTATTATTAATAATATAGACATTTATATTAAGTTATTAACTACTGATTATATTTAAACTCTAAACGCCTATACAAAAAAAAAAAAAATTCTTTCCAACTATCTGATATTTGTAAGCAACTGCAGGCTCAAGCACATATTTTTACTGTTAAGAGTTTATTTTATTGTTAAATTTATTTCTAAATTTATACAAAATTATATTAAATTTTATAGACATATTAGTACATATTACAAAAGTATTTTACGTCGATTTTATTACATTACCCATTTTCCACCCCCAACGACTGCTGATCTAGAACTGTCAACCAATGTTTTAAAAATCAGTTGAAGCGGATAATTGAAGAGGAGAGTGATTCAAGGTTTGATCGATTTAATCGGTTGAACCGGTGGTTTAACTGGTATACTATATAATATATAACTGATCGCAAAAATCATAAACCGTTTTGTAGTATCGCCATCTATTTTGTGAAAAAGAAGGACTAGAACTGTGAAAACCTCAAACCCAATTCCTAAAAGAGCTAAATCCTAAGTTTTTTTTTAAAAAAAGAATCATTTTCTTCTTTCTTTTTTAATAAAAATTCAATTTAAAAGTTGATGAACGGTATAACCGATTTTTTATTTCCAGTTTTTACCGGTTTAACCAATTCAACTGGTTTTTTTTTTTTTATGATTTTTATGGTTTAACTGCTCGGGCAGTTCTTTTGTTGAACCAGAACCGGTGAAGCTTCCGATCCACAATCCAACCGGTTGAACTGGTCTGGTTGGGCCGGTTTTTAAAACACTGCTGTCAACCCAAGAAGAGAAGAGTTCTAAAAAATTCCCGTGTCCATCTGCCACTGCCATGACTGGTTCCAAGCACAGCTCTTAAGCGGAGTTTAATCTTAAAAACCTAAAATCCAACCATATATATATATATATATATATATATAGCATATCAAGTAAAAATATTATTTTATTATGAGAAATTAAAAGAATCAATCTTAATAATTAAATCTTACATGTTAAAAGATTTAGCATGTTAAAAGAATTTCACAATTAATAGGTCAATAGGGAACTTAGGATTGGCTCAAAGGGTAAAGTCACTAAGCCCTTGTTTTAGGCCTCATTATTCATAGGTGCCATAATTATATAATAGTATATTAAATATAATTTAATTAAAAATATATAAAAGTCAAGATAATTAATAAACTATTTTCATATTCTCTCACTTGTCTACTTAAGTCTTAATAAATCTTCCTTTTTTCTCATTTCACATATACCTATTAATTCTCAATTATTTATTCCATTTTTAATATTTATATTAAAAATATGCATAAGTGATTATAATTAATAAAATTCTCACATATCCCATTATCTCCTTAATTAAGTGCTTAATAAAGCTTTATTTTTTCTCACTTTCCACAAATGCAATTCTTATTAGGTTATTACTTCTATTTAGTAAAAAAAAAGTTAAAGTCAATAGATAATATAGTGTTGAAAAAATATTGACTTACTCTTAAATGTTCATTAAAATAGAATAACTACTCTAATATATGATTTGTATTTATTTTCATTTTTTTAAAAAATACAAATAAAAGAACAACTGAATTGACATATTAAACCATATAAAAAGACCCAATTCATTTTTTTAGAATAATGTTATTAATTTCAGAAAGTGTTACTATAAGAGAAAGAGAATTTTCAAAATTAAAAATAATAAAATTTTATTTAAGATCAACAATGTAAAAAGAAAGATTAAATGATTGGCTATATTATCAAAAAAGAAATATTGAAAAATTTTGACTATAAAAGTTTAATTAAGAGTTTTTCATATAAACAAAGTTAGAAGAATAAATTATATATATATATATATATATATATATTAATTAAAAAAACCTTATTTTGATATTTACTTTTAAGCCTCTGTAAATGTTGAGCCACCCCTAATAACCACATAAATGTATGCCTACTTCCCCTTCCACTTGACTTGGGCAACAAACTTGGCAGATGACTTGGGCAATGGACTTGGCATGTGCTTGGGCACTTTTGCATATAAAAAAGTTAGAAGAATACAATTTTAATTTTTTTTTATATATTTCAATTAAAAAAATTTGTTTTAATATTTACTTTTAAACCTCTATAAATGTTGAGCCGCCCTAATAACCACATAAATGTATCCCTACTTCCCCTTCCCCTTTCCCTTGACTTGGGCAACAGACTTGGCATGTGACATGGGCAATTTTGCATATAAAAAGAAGTTAGAAGAACAACATTTTATTCTATTTTTATATATTTCAATAAAAAAACTTTATTTTGATATTTACTTTTAAACTTCTTTAAATGTTGAGTTGTCCCTATTAAGTATTAATCACATAAATGGATGCTTATCTCTCCTTCCCCTTGACTGGGGCAACAGACTTGGCATGCGACCTGGGCAATAGACTTAGCTTAGTGACCTTCTTTGAAAGAGACACCACAGTGTCTATAAGTACTCCACTCATATTTATGAGTGAGAAATACGTGGGATGAGTAAAGGAGGATAAGGGGAAAACTCCAAATATATAAAAAAAGAAAAATACTTAAAAGGTAAATTCTCTAAATCCTAAATACAATTAGAATCTTAAAATATTATTAACTTAAGTATCAGAAACTTTATTTGTGATCAGAGCCGAACAGACCTACCCAAACGGACAAGAACACCAACTACCGAATATTTGTAAGCAGTGCAGGCTGATGCACATATGTTTATTATAAAAGTTTATTTTATTGTTAATTTTTTTATAAAAAAATTATAGATATATCAGTACATATTACATAATCTAATTACTCTGGATGCAGTATTATTTCTTTTAATAGTTTTTTTTTGGTATTTCCTTTTGATAATATTTATATCATCCAAGTACTGGATACTGATACCATTACGTCAGTCTGAGACTGAGATTTTCTTAGAGAAAATGACAAACAGGTGCAGCTTGTGAAAAAAGATAATAAAACTGTGAACATCCCTATTTGGTACAAAATTAATTCTATGAAACAATACAAATGACGTGGCTCATACATTTTAATTTTTTACTCAATTAAAAATTATAAAAATAATAAAAACCCATGATGTAGGGTGCAGACGAATTCGTAAAGACTTTTCGTGAGAAACATTTTCGTACTATTTATCATTTCTGTAAAACTGTACATTCTAGTTAGTATAATTAGTTAACTAAATATCAACTTAATTTAATAAATAATCTACCTCCATTTTAAACACAAATATAAAGATAATACTGCACAAGGAATGCGTGTATTAACCGAAACATAAAACTTCTTCCCAATGGCACCTATCTATGGGTCATTTTCCAATTTTATTACATCATCCTTTTAGGCTCCCAACGACCGCAGACCCAGAACAGTCAACCCAAGAAGAGGAGTTCTACAAAGTTTCCTGTTTCCAGTTGCCACTGCCACGACTGGTTCCAAGCAAAGCCCTTAAGCAGCCCAGATCAAAGAGCTCAACGAGGATTTTCAGTTATAAATATCTGCATTCTCACGTAAATTTGTAACCCAACATTACCTACTTTTACTCATGATGATGTATATTCGACTTATATTGCTCCTTTTATTCCTACTTCACCATTTTCATGGCATCCCATGCAACAGTGACACAGATAGAGATGCCCTTCTTTCTTTCAAATTCCAAGTGACTGACCCAAAAAATGCTCTTGCTGGCTGGGTTGCAGATACCTATCACTGCACATGGCATGGTGTCACCTGCTCCAAAGTTGGAAGCAGAGTTCAATCTCTCACCCTACGTGGACTTGGCCTCTCTGGTAAACTACCCTCTCAGCTCTCCAACCTCACTTACCTACATTCACTTGACCTTTCCAGCAACGCATTTCAGGGCCAAATTCCACCTGAGTTTGGCCATCTCCCACTTCTTAATGTGATCATTTTAGCTGCCAACAATCTCAGTGGTAAGCTTCCAGCCCAGTTGGGCCATCTGCACCGTCTAGAGATTTTAGACTTTTCTGTCAATAATCTCACAGGTAAAGTCCCTCCATCATTTGGCAATCTCTGGTCTCTTAAGTATCTTCTCTTGGCAAGGAACAAATTTCTCGGTGAGATTCCAAGTCATCTGGGAAATCTCCGCAATCTTTCCCTTCTTCAACTCTCTGAGAACCATTTCACTGGCGAGTTTCCCAGTTCCATATTCAACGTCTCTTCGCTAGTCTTCTTATCTGTGGCAATGAACAATCTGTCAGGCAAGTTACCACAATATGTGGGTCACACGCTTCCAAATCTACGGAATCTCTCTCTGGCAAGCAATAGGTTTGAAGGGCTAATTCCTGATTCTATATCCAATGCCTTACATCTTCAATATCTCGATATCTCTAACAACGAATTTCATGGGTCCATTCCTCTGTTCAACAACTTGAAAAATCTTACCCACCTAATTCTTGGTAATAATTCTCTCTCTTCCACAACGTCATCGAATTTTCAGCTCTTTGACTCCCTTAGAAACTCCACCCAGTTGCAATTTCTCATGCTCCATTACAACCACTTGACTGGGGAACTTCCAAGTTCTGTTGCGAATCTGTCTAGCAATCTCCAACATTTCTGTGTCGCTAATAATTGGCTAACTGGTAGCATTCCTCAAGGAATGGGGAAATTTCAAAATCTCATCTCCTTGTCTTTGGAAAATAATTATTTCACTGGAGAGATACCATTAGATATAGGAGCACTAAATAAGCTGGAGAAGCTTTTAATACACAGAAATAGGTTGTCCGGGGAAATTCCAGATGTTTTTGGAAATTTTACAAATCTATATATTCTTGCAATGGGAAATAACCAGTTCTCGGGTAGAATTCACGCTACTGTTGGACAATTAAAGAGATTAAATATTCTTGACCTTCGAATGAATAGGCTTAGTGGGACCATACCGAAGGAGATTTTTGAACTTTCAGGCTTAATAACCTTGTACTTAACAGGAAACTCGCTGCATGGTTCACTTCCTTCCGAGGTTAACACCATGAAGCAGCTTCAGACCATGGATATTTCCGACAACCAGTTGTCAGGATACATTCCCAAGGAAATAGACGGCTGTTCTAGCTTGAAGTCAATTGTAATGGCACGAAATAAAGTCAATGGCTCAATCCCAAGTAGCATAGGGAATTTAGCATCGCTGGAGACTTTGGATCTATCTTCAAACAATCTTTCTGGCCCAATTCCTGAAAGTTTAGAAAAGCTCCAGTTTATGGAGAGCTTAAATTTGTCTTTCAACCATTTGGAAGGGAAGGTTCCTATGAAAGGTGTTTTTATGAACCTTAGCCGGGTTGCTCTCCAAGGAAACAACAAACTCTGTGCTCTTAACAAGGAAACTGCTCAGAAGTTGGGATTCTTTCTCTGTGTTGCAGGTAAAAAGAAGAGAACATTTATACTCCCTACCATACTTGGAGTTACAGGTGCCACTGCTGTGTTCATTTCAATGTTCTGTCTAGTGTGGATAATGATATTCCGAAAGAAGAAGAACAAGGAGCAGAAAACGAGTTTGCCATCTGCCCCTCTCAAGGGGTTGCCTCAAAATATATCGTATGGTGATATTCGGCTAGCTACAAACAGTTTTGCAGCTGAAAACTTGATTGGAAAGGGAGGCTTTGGCTCTGTTTATAAGGGTGTGTTCAGCATCAGTACTGGTGAAACCACCCTTGCTGTCAAAGTCCTGAACCTGCAACAAAGCAAAGCTTCTCAGAGTTTTAATGCAGAATGTGAAGCGTTAAAAAATGTGAGGCATCGGAACCTAGTGAAGGTTATCACTTCTTGCTCCAGCCTTGATCATAAGGGAGATGAATTTAAGGCCATTGTTATGCAATTCATGCCCAATGGTAATTTAGACATGAATTTGTACCCGAAAGATGATGGGTCAGGATCCTGTTTAACCTTGTTGCAAAGGTTAAATATTGCCATTGATGTTGCTTATGCCATGGACTACTTGCACCATGACTGTGACCCACCAGTAGTCCACTGCGATCTGAAACCTGTCAATGTTCTATTAGATGAAAATATGGTTGCGCATGTTGGAGATTTTGGATTGGCAAGGTTTCTTTCTCAAAATCCATCAGAGAAAGAGAGTAGCACTCTGGGACTGAAGGGATCAATCGGCTATATTGCTCCAGGTACAGAATATTGCTAATGCTTCCTAATCAACACTAATCCGGTTTTTCTTTGTTTTGTAATTTTTTTACTTGGTATTTGAGCATAACTGAAAGAAAAAAATAAAATAAAATGATGCCTATCTAATAATGAAGTAATATGTTTCAGAATATGGTCTTGGCGGCAAGGCTTCAACTAGTGGGGATGTCTACAGTTTCGGGATCCTACTGCTAGAGATGTTCATTGCCAAAAAACCAACTGATGAAATGTTCAAAGAAGGATTGAGCCTAAACAAATTTGCCTCAGCCATGGATGAGAATCAAGTACTGAAGGTAGCTGATCGAAGGCTTTTTAACGATTATGAATATTCGACTCAAAGCTCAAGCACTGTTTATCATAGTGATGGCTCTTGCAGCTATAATAATGGTAACACATGTTGGCCGCGCAAAGCTGAGGAGGGTATAGCTGCTGTGATAAGAGTCGGCTTGTCTTGTACAGCACAACAGCCTAAAGATTGTTGGACCATGAGAGAGGCCTCAACAAAATTGCAAGGAATTAGGCAGTCTTTGCTGGGCTTGTGAAGTTGGTCTCATGCCCATATGATATTTGTAGTTTAAACTTTAAACCATATGTAACTCGAGTTAGATATTTAAATATTTCAAAGGGATCAGCTCATATATACTTACAAATATGCAGAGGCAATGTTATAGTAAATATATTTTTTTAGCTTCTCTTGTACCGTGTAACTAGTTAGTCCCATTAACTGATAACTGAAGGGAGCAATCCAACAAAAAACTCCTGTTTAAAATATTTATTAATTCTAATATATCATATGTGATAACCCCTCCTTGTGGTTAATTTTTTTCATAGTAAATGTTTTTCTCATGCAATTCAAGTGACTCAGGTATCATTGAAATTTTGTTCCTTGCACATGCGTTAAGCAAAAGAAGAAAGAAAAAATAATAAAGAAATTGAAGATATTCTATTCCCTATCTTTCAACTATAATTAAGTCCGGCCAAGGCTTATTCCCCCTCTCAGCCTCTACCGTTGGGGAACGGTATGATACTATTTTCAAAACTAAATTTGAAGATAACTATACAATAAACGTACCTGAAGAGTTGCTATGATATTTTGATGGTATTACTGTAATTCTTGCAGTGGTAAGTGAAAAGAAAATTACTAGATGGATAAGAAAGCTTTAAGACAATGGTCATATGGCACAGGTGCTACTGTTCGAAGGTGATTGATGGTGTCGTATGCCTTTCAATATCACACACACTTGTTCATGGCTGTCTGTTTGTTTTCGCTTGAAAGAATTTTGTCTTCACAGTAAGTGCAGCATTTTGCACTGTTAACGCTTCAGTGTGCAGAATTTTAACCAGCTCTCGTCCTTCTTTCGCTCACTTTAGACTGAAATCTAAATCAGTTGGGCTCCACCAAAATACGATTTCATGTTAATTGCAGATGACTGTTTCCAGAAATTAGTCTTACAAAGGTCCTGTTGCAATTTATTTGGCACCGTCTATGCAATTCGGCTGCTGATGTTTTTTGTAGGGAAAGAAAAAAAAAAAATGGGTGAGGTTTCGTTAGCGAGACCATTGGCCTCTAAAGCAGGTGCTAGAGATAGAAGATTCCACTGCAGTTGGACCATAATTTGAGTCAAACGCTCCTTTTAACTAATAAATTATTTTAAAAAAAACCTATACTTTCTAGGCTTCAACTTTCATCCGAGGTTTTAAAAATTGGAATGGATCAGCCGGTCCAACTGATCATATCGTGACTTGCGTGCTTGGCCAGTTTGATTAGTTTTCAAAATCGTTTGGACGATTGAACCACTCAAAAGCAGTTCGAACTGTGTGAATCGGTGACACAGTTGAACCAGACTCTATTCTTAAAAATTAGTTTGTTCTTTATTTTTTTTTACTTGAATTTTTTTTTCATATTTTTAAATTAGTTTTTTAGGATTTTTTTTTACATCTATATATCAAAAGCCATAAATTTTTACTCATTCGTATGATTTGGATGCATTTTATATCAATATTACATAGCTTTTTAAGATCTATGCGATGAAAAATGAATGAATGAAGTTGGACTAATTAATTTTTTTAAAAAACTATTATTTTCATAGTTTTGAATACTTTTAAAAGATATGATATTAGTTATTTTTTTAAATAAGAAATAAACCCTAACTTTTTTCTTAAATCCCTATTACTCTCAAAATAATGCTATTTTAATTGAATACAATAATAAATATTATCATATGTAGTCAATTTTTATTACTCATATTATTATATTTACTTATATGTATACAAATAATTATGTATATAATTATTATGTCATCCAGTTTAACCACTGATTCGACCAGTTCAACCAATCGAATCATGACTCAGAGGTCTCACCGATTTGATCTCCAGTTTTGTTCTTAAAACATTACTTTCACCAATATAAAATTGTTGCCTAACCAAAAATCAACAATTAAGCACACAAACACACATTTTGTTTAGCCTGCCCCTTTTTGGGTACTTCATGCAGTTATCTCTATAGCTATCTAACTACTCGGCTTCCTTCAATCGTTTATATACTCCTATCCTACATATCATTTCTTTAGAGTAGAATGGGCAATTGTCTTGCTCTTTGTAAACCCAGTTCAGGATCTTGCATAGCAGGTGCTATGGCGAAGCAGGGTAAAGTGGTGAGGGTAGCCAAACCAGATGGCAAGGTACTAGAGTTTAGCTCCCCAATACTTGTTAAGGACATCTTGACAAATTTCCCTGCTTTGGATATTGGTGTTTCAAAGGAAGCCGCAGAGCCTCTTTCCCCAGGTTATGAATTGAAGGCAGGAAGATTGTACTACTTGCTTCCCTCTCTGCGTTGCCCTCCAAATCTTGCATCTCTTGGGAACACAAAGCCAGGTAGTGGGATAAAGAGGATCAAAGTTATAATAACAAAGCAGCAGCTTGAGCAGTTAGTGACGAAACAGATCTCCGTAGAGGATATACTATCAGAGGTTCAGAATAGGACTGTTGATTTGCCAAGCAATCGGAAGCCAAAATTGGACTCCATACCTGAAGAAAATGAATAACATACAATTACAAAATATATAAAATACTCGTCTTGTTTTCATTTTTAATTTTTCTTGCTGCTTAACCTTTCCTTTCCCTTCTTTCTTCCTTTGATGTAATGCTTTGGTAGTCATGGCCGTTGATGTAATGCTTTGGTTTGTTTTGTAAGCTGCAAGGAAAGAGAAAGAAGGAAAAGGCACAATAGAACCTAGTATAAATAAATAGTTAAGGTCGGTTTTCAAATTTCTCATTCACTTTGCATTGGCAGGTTTCCTATCATTGGCTTATTCTCAGGGATTAGTTATGTAGTTTTATGTTTGTTTTTAACTTGGAACAGAGGTTAGGTAATTGTACTCACTAATCAAGAAATAGACATATTGAGAGTCGAGGATTTGTACCTTGTCCTTGGAGGTTTATGATAAATTTGATGTTCCAAAGATATGGTTGTTGAACCAACGAATAACATTTTTATCTGAAGTTCCATTTAATGAAGTCATGGATTTTCATCTAATGAAATAGAAGAGGAAGAAAATGACATCTCCAGACAGCTATATTGCAGCAAAATATTTTATTTTCTATACGCTTACAAAGCTTATATATTAGAGAGGTAAAAACGCACAGAGAGTTCCAAAAGGACACTGTACAAAGCTTCTCACTGAATTTCCACATCAATAACCTTGCTTTCAACTTTGGTCTTAGGAATGGTAATGTAAAGCACACCATTTTTCAGCTCTGCCTTAACCTTGTCCTTCTCACAGTTATCCGGAAGCTGCAAACGGGTGTCATATGAACTATAGCTCTTGCTTGACCAAGAATCATCTCCACCTTCTTCCTTCTTATGTTTACCTTTTATAACAAGCACATCGTCCTCCACAGACACCTTGACATCCTCCTTGGAAAGACCAGGAATGTCAAACCGCATTTTGATTTCATGCTCTTCATCTTTGATGTCCCAAGGGGCACGGATCTCCCCTCCTCCCCGGTTTATTACAGGAAATGCCATGGTATCTTCGAAAATTCGATCCATCGCGTCCAGCATCTGGCGCATGCTCCTCATGGGTGACCATGGGTCCAAGAGACCTGCAATAGGCCACACCACAAGTCAATATACATGTTTTTATTTTTTTGTTGGGGTGACATGTCTAGGAATTTTCTTTACTTTTTTTTTTACTCCGCTCTATTTTTTACTCGGCTTCTTCGTCTGCTTAAAACCTTGAGTTTGGTTAATGAAGTTTTCTCACTGTTTCAGTCGAACGTCCACAGCAGAATAAACCCAAAAAGAGTATACCAATATCTGAAGCCAAGTTATGTGTCCATTGTCCACTATCAACAGTTTTTCTTTGTTTTTTATGCCAAACTTGGTTTCGAAGCGATCCTATTATTTCACGAAAGCAAGCTGGTTGACCTTAATAGGGGAAAAAAATAAAATGGAAAATTCTTCTAGTGGCAATGGTGGAATGGGTGACAATAGCAACCACTACAATATTTGTGAAGCATCACCAATGACAGAATCACAACCTGGGCAGATATTATACCAAAACAATTCAATTCAATTACAAGCAAAATTTAAAATTTTATAATAATAGTTTGTTTAAGGGTATATTGTAATGGTCAAGAATTATATACTCCAAGTTGAAATTTTCATTTTAATTTTCAAATTAAAAGAATCAGGCAAAGGTTAATATGAAAGGATGGACTGATCCATTATGATGTATGTACCTGAAAGATAAAATATTATGTCAAAGTTAATGAAGAGGACTAGGAAATGCTAGACACTATATTTGTGTGGATTTGCTTGCAAAAGAATGGAAGACTTACCAAATGGTGAAATGTCCATGGCAACTCTGCGAGGCCTCCTCTCCACCGCCGTCCCTTGGTCGCCCTTGTTAACATGCACGTCCACAGAAGTGTCTTTGTTATCCCCAGTGGCCTGAGCTCTCACCCTTCCCAGCCGTGGCAATGGCCTCCTTGATGGAAAGGAGGCCAAGCAGGGTGCAATAACATTATTGACCGGTTTAGCAGAGTACCCTGCTTTGTGGTACAGCAGAGGTGAAGAAGTTGACAACGACAGTGCTTGAGCCATAGTGATTGTAAAAAAAAAAAAGGATTTAGGCAACAAGAAGAAGAGTGACGAAGATCAAATTCAAGTGTTGATGAGAGTGAGAAATGAGAATCTTGTATATATAGGCAGTGGATGTGAAAACTGGAGAAGGGTCTTGAGAGTTTGAGAGAAAGTCTGAAAGTTCTGGACCCAAGTAACACTTGTCCGGTTGCATTCGCTTTTCACTCACTCTGATGATTTCGGGAATGATCTTCAAACGTGATATCACTTGTCCGGTTGCATTCGCTTTTCTCTCACTCTGATGATTTCGGGAATGATCTTCAAACGTGATATTTCACATCCTTAATAGGGACGAACAATTTATTGCAGTTAGACCCTTGAATGTTATGTAATTCTTAATCAACCCCGTTTGTTCAAATTTTCTATTTTCAATTCTTCATCAACGTCCTTGTCCATTTTTTAGAATCTATCCTTTTCTTTCTCTTATCCTCGTCGATCAGTTGCCAGCTTGTAAGACATGATAAATAAAGTTTTGCTACAACCTACAAGAAGAGCAAAGGACATCAATTTGGTTTTAATCATTTTACAGCAACATATATCCAGTGGAGTTATAATTAAATTAATAAAGTGATATAGTGGATCCGGAGAGAATGCGAAGGTTGCCAAGTGCTCCTCAACTGCTTCGGCTTTAAGATTTCGGATCCATTGGTTGATCAAGTTCTTGTTCGATATTTGTATCGGTTGATAGGGTATGTTACTTTTGATTGGTACCATGGTTTTTCCAGGTTCCAGGTTCACCATTATAACGGTTAAACTTTTGTTTATTTTAAATTTTCACAAGTAACTAGGGAAATTTTTTTTTTTTATATATATAATAAGATATAGGTGATGTTTCTTTAAAATTATTCATCTCAATGGAGTGAATACGATGGAATAATGAGTTGTGAATTATTTATTCACAATTTAAAAGTTTATAAAAATGAGTTTAATTTTAAATTATTGTTAGTGTAAAATTTTTATATTGTCATTTAATTATGTATTGATATATCATTAAAAGAGTTAAATTTTTTAAGTTGTTGTTGTAATAGTCAAATTCTTTTAATAATTTGGCAATACATGATTAAATAATAGTGTAAAAAAAATTTATACTGACAGTGTATTAAAATTAAATACTATAGCAATATAAATAACAATTAATAAATATTTAATTTTTTAATTTTAGGATTTAATTTGAATCTATTGTTAGTACAAAATTTCTTGACACTGTCATCCAATTATGTATTGATACATCATTAAAAGAGTTAAACTTTTTAGGTAGTTGTTGTGATAGTCAAACTCTTTTAATGATGTGACAATACATGATTGAATAACAGTGTAAAGAAACTTTATATTGACAATAGATCAAAATTAAACTCTTAATTTTAATCCACTATTAGTGTAAAAAAACTTTATACTGTCATCTAATAATGTGTTAACACATCATTAAAAGAGTTAGGCTTTGTAAGTAGTTGTTTTGATAATCAAACTCATTTAATGATTTATAAACACATAATTAAATAACAGTGTAAATTTTTTTACATGAACAGTGAATCAAAATTAATCTCATTTATTTTTAATGTCAATAACTAGGGCCGTCAAAACGGGCCAAACTTGTCGGGCCGACCCGTTTACCTGCATAAATTATGTAAGTCAGGTTTCAAAATTAGTGACCCGAAAAAATGCAGGTAATTTTGAATCAGTCCGTTTAACCCGCAAGTTAAACGGGCCAACCCGCGAGCTGCCCGCATAACTTTTTCTTTTTTGAAAAATTTTCAATTTGTTTGTACGCAAAGAAAAATTTTTAATTTAAAAATTTAAAAGATAATTAAACAGTCTTTTCACAAGCAAAAATATAAAATATACGTACTGTACATGCTAATAATGACACAACTCACACACAAATAAATTCGTCACACTTCATAAATTTATGTTATTTATTTTTTTAAATTATCCCTTAACCCTTTAAATGAGATTAAAGTATTTAATATTATGTCTATGTAATGTAATATTTAATTTGAGATTATTAAATTTAAATTTATTTCAAAATTTACAAGATAAAAGAAAAAAAGTTTCGCGGGTCCACCCATTTAAAATCCGGAATTGATACGAAACGAGTCGAATTGACTAATTTACAATTCGTTTTACAATTTTGACCCGACCCATTTATCCAGAGGCCCGTCGTGGGCTGGACTAAACGGCCGGGCTACCCTGTTAACAGCCCTATCAATAACGATGGACGCACTGTAGTTTCTTATTTTATTTGTACGAAAATATCCCAGTATAATTTTAAAAAGACATAAGATGTAAGATGCCCCTCCCGTCAGAAGCATCGTTCTGGGATCAATCCCTCCCGCTACTGCCGCCGCCATAGGAATGAACAACCACTGCTAATCATTCATGTTGTTCGTCTTCCAGCCTTACTGCTACCCAATCTCAGGTTCGTACAATAATTTTTTATTTTTTATTTTTTTAAATTTCATACCTTTCTGGTTCTGGGACATAGATTCTCCATTTGTCCACCAGGAGCTTGATTACCCACCATGTGACAGTAAGGTCTCTTTTATTTAAATTTTCTTTAAAATCATAAAAATGGAAAAAATTTTAGTTAATTTCTGTTGATGTTTTTAGGGGAATTGGGTTAGCGGTTTTGTAATGGTTATGGATTGAATTGGCAATGGTTTATGGCTTAGTTATAAATTGTAATTTTTTTCTTTCAAAATCCGAATTAGTGGAATAGAAGCTCTGGGAATGGAATAGCAACGGCGTTTTCTACTGAATATATGAATGCTGAAGCCAGGACATTGTTTCTTGCAAAACTGACAGCACAGAAGAAGGAAAAGCCCATAGAATCTCCCCCTTGTTGGGCTATTGCACTTCAATCATCTTTTTATAATTGTTTTAAGTTTTAACTCGCTTTTTGGTTCAAAAATATTGATTAACTAGCTGTCCACAAATTTTCATATCGGATTTTTTACCCATTATACTGCTTCAGTTACAGGGTCACCCTCTAACTGGTGTTGTTTAGTATTCTTCATCAATAATTGCCCTTCACAAAACAATAAAAATGGCACTGTAGGACTTTATTCTTACCTATGCGTACTTTGTTTTTGTAGAATAAATTGGCTGCACTAGAAGGTATGAGAAGTGGTAACTGGTTTTGAATGAAATCCAGGTTTAAGTTTAATATGTAATGTACGTAGGTGTTGTTATATATGATTATCATAAGTACTTCTTGTCTTGTTGCAGATACAGCTTTTAAATTCGGCTGTGAAAACACTTTCAATTCGGTTTTCATAACGGATTATGTCTGGAGGTAGTCTTTTGTGCTAACTTTTAAATTCACGTAAAGAAACCAAATTAAAAAATAATTTTTTAATTCGGTTGTTACAGTATTAAATCAAGAAGCACGTGATTTTAAATCCAGTTAAACACCGGATTGAAAATTTGACATTTAATTCGGTTATGCACAATCGAATTGGTAAACTATGTATTTATTTAATTTAAATTCGGGTAACAACCGAATTGCAAAGTGTATAACATATCCTTTTGACAGGGAAGGTTTGGAAACCATTACAGAATTTTTCAGATTTGCAATTTCCATAACAAAAAACAACTGTACAACATTTTATTTGCCTTGTGATAGTTGCTTTGCCTTTTTGTAACTCTTCAAATCTCTTTTAAAAAACCAAATGAAACACCAAAGTTTTGTTGAACATTAAAAACAAGTTACACATGATGGAAGTTAGAATAACTTACATTTCAACCACCATCTTTATGTCATATCGAATAGGTTTTCCTTCAGGGTCCATCCAAAACACAATGGTCTTGGACATCTTAATCACAACCAACATTCATTGTCAATATTTAATGATAGTCTAATGAGAATGTCTAAACTAAGCATTGCCCATGATAACCATTGACATAAAAGTCAACAGTGATGATATCTATTGCAAATCTTATATAACAAGCATGCAAGGTCTTCACTTTATTCACATTGAGTCATTACATGTTATTAGCATTTAGATTCTTATCTCACTTAGGTTAACATGACAACACAAAAGACAACATCAATTAAATTCAAGCCTACATTAAGTTAAAATTTTGCAAGATGTGTATAAACTAGTTGACAAAAAAAATATGAAGTTAGAATAAGATGCACTCAAAGCACACCAAGATATTAACAAGAGTTGTAGCTTAAGTGGTACCATATCTCTTAAAAAATTAAATCATAGCAAGGTCACTTTACATGTATTCTAGCCTACTGTCCCCTGTCGCATAACACATCTTAGACCCCCTTTTAAACCAAATAAAGCTAATGTAATAAAGGTACACATAAAACATTAGTTGAAGACTCTAATTAGAACAATGGACTGAAATCACACCAATATTCAAGGTTGTTATCGTTTGATGAACGTTTGGTAACCTATGTAGTATTTGAGATAAACGTTGGTTCAGAAACACTCATATAACCTGTCAGAAGACATTGTAAGTTAGTAAACCCTTGTTTCCGTAGACATTAGGGCAAAAACTTTATCATAATTGTAAAATGGAGTAAAAATGGTTACTCGTGTTTAGTGTTCGACGATGATAAAGATGAAGTAACTTATTGCTTACAGAAACATTAATGGTTGCATTTTTTGTGTAGGATCAGAAAGTCTTCTTTGATACGCAAAGACCAGAGAGAAAGGGAGGGAAAAAAGTGTAAAGGTTTTCAAACTTTGTTATTTTTTAAAAATATTGCAGACTACCTTATCAATTCGATAAACATATAACCACATTGGAATGAGAATATATGCACTTCTCAATCCAGTATCTCATCAAACAGATTGGAAAGTCATTTTTTAAAAAATATATATTTTACAACTCACACTAGAATTACTTTCCAATCCAGTTGATGTGTTAGCAAATTTGAATATATGCACTTCTTAATCCGGTACCTCATCAACCGGATTGGAATGTTATTTTTTTTTTATAAAAAAAATATTTTACGACTCACATTAGAATGACTTTCCAATCCGATTGATGTGTTAGCGAATTTGAATATATGCACTTCTCAATCCAGTAGCTCATCAACCAATTTTCAAAATTATAGTAAATTGGTAAAGAATTTCACCGATTTTAAAGTTTATTTTTTTTTACATCTATAAATATAAATTTATTTTATTCTATATACATTGTCGTACCCATATTCTAATTGTTTACAAAACTAACATATTTACATATGATAACATTCCCGTACCATGCAACATATGCTTTTGATCCGCGTAACATCTAGGGAGTCTTATTTCATATGCTTTGACCTGGCACTTGGATCAAGACTTGTTTGTGGTGCTTTTTTGAAAGTCTTTTCAATCAAGTAGCTCATTAACTAGATTGGAAAGTCTTTTTTTTTTTAATTTTTTTTATAACTCATACTAGAATGACTTTCCAATCCAGTTGATGTGTTAGCAGATTTGAATATATACACTTCTCAATTCAGTAGCTCATCAACCGAATTGGAAAGTCTTTTTTTTTTTAATTTTTTTTATGACTCACACTAGAATGACTTTCTAATCCGGTTGATGTGTTAACGGATTTGAATATATGCACTTCTCAATCAGGTAACTCATCAACCGGATTGGAAAGTCTTTTTTAAAAATTTTTTTTTATGACTCACTCTGTAATGACTTTCCAATTTAGTTGATGTGTTACGGGATTTGAATATATGCACTTCTCAATCTGGTATCTCATCAACTGGATTAGAAAGTTATTTTAAAAAATAAATAAATTTTTATGACTCACATTAGAATGACTTTCTAATCCGGTTAATGTGTTAGCGGATTTGAATATATACATTTTGAATCTAGTGATATTAAAACGAATTTAAATGGCTTATATATGAATCCAGTTACTTAACATCTTGGATTTGAAAACAACTTTTTAATCCAGTAATAATGAAACGAATTTAAATGTCTTATATATGAATCTGGATATTTGATATACCGAATTTGAAAATAACTTGTCAATCCGGTAATTATTTAATCGAATTAAACTTTACGAATTTAAAAGTCATTTCTATTGTAGTGAATATGCTATGGTTTGTGTTTACATAAAAAGAAAATAAAGGGAATTATAGCTAAACATAGAGACTTATTATTCACTGATTGTGCTATGGCTGGTTTAAATAATGTTCTAAGCCTAACAAGGGCTAGCAATGCAAGTCAACAGTTGTTTTGAACAGACCATCTGTCCAAATGGATATACTTGCGAGCAATATGAGAACAATTTTTTTGGTATTAATATGAGAACATTTTGTTTTTGTGGCTAGTGGACTTCGTATTTCTCAATTTCATTTTTTTATGGGAATATTGAGCACGTGTGGTTATGATTGGAAGAGCTGAAACTATGGGAAGCTTGTAGTTCTCTCGAAGCAGATAAACCTTTGATTTCAATGTCATTGATTGAAGAGCATAGAGGTGTTGAAAAGATTGATTAGGTGTTTCATGCCGTAATGATATAGGCATCATGAGGATCTTTCTTTCGCGCGGAAAACATTTCTGCAGTCAATTTGTTTTGATTGCATCAGTATCACATTATTGCACTAGTTAACTTTCTCATTATCTATGAGGGATTATTTGGATACTTATTTTTTTTTTCAAAATATTGATATTTAAAGTGAGTTATTTAGTATTTATTAGTTGTTATTTATATTTAATAAATTTTTTAACATTTATTATGAAACTAACAGTTAATAAATAATTAACAACTTATCTTAAATACCAAACTCATAAAAATTACTGCAGCAACTCCCTCATCTATGCTATTAAAATTTTTGACGATGCGGATCTGCAAAGTCGTGGCATACTGGATTATGCCAAGAAATTGGACCATTCTTTCACTGCTCATCGAACAGTTGACTATTAACTGGTGATCACATCTTCAGAAAAGAAAATAAGAAATTCAGTTGACTGATCGATTTGATGAAATAGTTCCAACAAGCAACGATAATTCCTGCATGCAGGGGAGATGTTTACATTTTGCTATTCACATCCAACATATATCACAGTAATTTCAAAGGACGTATGAGAATGAAAAATTTATTCTTGGATGATATTACATATGGTTGTGTGGCAAAGTACATGTCACATTATTTTAATATTGACATATTCGTAGTATTACAAACTACGCTAACTTCTCCAATTTAGCTCACAGGGCAGTTCGGAGTACGGACTGTCTATTGGCCATTGGTTATTTTCAGCTTCATATATGGTTAATGATTTCATGGTGGCGGTACGGTATATCCTCCTCCACCTGGATATGAACCATAAGTCGGTATGTTTGAAGTTTCTTGGAAAAGTTTTCTCCCTGCACCGTATTAAAAGTGAGATATATAAATAAATGAAACAAGAAGAAAGGAAGGATATAAAACATGTATAGAAATTATCAATCCCATGTCCTAAATTGGCAAATCACAGTTAAGAAAGCCATAAACATGCATGTGTTAATTTAGATATGATTCAGTCATATGATTTTCACTATGTTAAATTAACAGCAATAAATACAGTGGCATACCGAGTTTAACTTCAGGATGGGCAGCAGTACCCAGCTTAGAGGACATGAATAATAAAAGTATTGCTAAAAGAGTAGCAAAAGACATCAATTTGGAGGCATTGAGGAGGGCCATTTCTAACAAAATCTATGGTATCTGCTAGTTTGAGGATGAGAAGTATATCGGTCGAAGAGTTGGTATTTATAGATAGATCATGGAGATCTTTTAGAAAGAAGCGTGATCTTCCGGCCGCTGACCAAGTCTGCCTTACGTCCTCTTGTCTAATCTGATGCGTGGCAGTGGACAGTAGTTGCAGCTTGCAGTCCATGATGATAAAAATATTGCTTGGTTGGTCACGTGTTCATTGACTTGACCAAATAATAACGACCAATATTCGACAACAGAAGGTGCGACCAATGGACAAAGACGAATTTAACATCAAACCAAACATAATTGTGAACTTTACAGTCATAGTAATTAGTAAAGCAACATTTATAGCTTTGCGATGTGTACTTTTTTGCGAAGTTAAATGTTACGTGTTAGACTAAAGAAGTATAAAAGTAAATGAGTTGCATTTTATTAATCAGTTCCAAATTGAAGATGTCAGTAGAAAATATTAATAATTTACTTTTTGAGTTATATGACGATGGAAAAAAATACGACTTATAGTTGTAAGATAAAAGAATAGGCTTAAATTTACATCATGCAGTATCAATTCAATTATATAAAAGAATAGGCATTAAGTCACAAGTAAAAAACTTAAATAAAAAATAAACACCACCAGAATGCACGAAGTTTACAAATGTTGAGAAACATCGTTTCGGAATAGAGAAAATTAAGAAAAAAAAATGAAATTTAATGAAAGAAAAAAATGTAAAAAAGTTATTTATAAAAATAACTTATATAGTCTTAAAAGTATAATTAATTATAAAATTAATTACACCTAACTAATTAATTATTAATCATCTAACCATGTGTGATAATAATAAGTAAAATGTATAATGATGATAGTATGAGGAGTTGATATAGTATCTTTATTTGTATGGTACCCAATATGAGTTTTTAATTATTTATTAAAAGTTAATTTTAAATAAATATTTAAAAATATATTAAATGTAATTATCAGTCAATAATACTTAATAACTTATTTTAATTATTAACACCTGAAAAAAAGAATATAAAAAAATATTTTTATCAACATTACTTTTTATTTTAATGTTAAATTACTCTATTAGTCCTTATATTTTTTTAAAAAAATTAAATTGATCCTTCTAATTTTAAATTTATAAATGAATTCTTATAATATAAAAAAATTAACTGAGTTTATATAGTTCTTAATGATAAGTGAATTTAGGGATTTAATTAATTTTTTAAAAACTGTAAATATTTATTTATAAATTTTATACTATAAAAATTAATTTAATATTTTTGAAAAACTACAGGGATGAATAAAATAATTTAACCTTATTTTTATAAGTGGACAACTATATTTGTCTCACTTTCACAATCATCTTATGTAAATTTTTATAGGTTTAATTTTAATTTATAATTAATATAAATAAAATTTATATTGTCATCTAATTATATATTAATATATTATTAAAAAAAATAAAATTTTGATATTATTATTGAGATAATCAAAAAAAATTTAAAATTTAATAATATATAATTAAATAATCATAATTTTTTTTACTGCAAAGGTAAATTAAAATTCAACTCAACCTTTATACATATTTCTCACTCATATTTATGAGTGGAGGAGTACTTATAGATACTGCGCTGTCATTCAAAGAAATACGCCAAGTCTATAGCCCAAATCGCACGCCAAGTCTGTTACCCAGGTCAATGGGAGAGGGAAGGTAGGCATACATTTCTGCAGCTCTCTATTTAGGGGTGCTCAAAGATCTACCCGGTCCGCCAATTTGGCTCGGATAATTTGGGCTGGGTTGTACTTGAATTTATGAAAAATAAGTAGGTGGGGATACAGCTAAATGATTTTAGTTTGATATGTTTTTTGGGTTGAGAATGTGTCACGGGTTATTTAAAGCTATATAAATACTTATATATATATTTATTGATTTAGAGAATTTAAAACACATAAATTAATTAAATATTAATTTTATATGTATATATATATAATTATTAATATTTATTAAAATTTTGATAATTATAGAATTATTAACATATATTATAATTCTTTAAACACATTACATAATATAACATATCATATATATAGTTATATTGTCGTTTAGATTTTGTCAAATTTGGTTTTGCTTTGGTCCTAATCCGATTAATCATAAGTTTGACTATGATCAAGTTTAAGTCTAAAAATTTAGTCTGATCAAAATCTCAGATCAAGACTATGTTAAGCTAAACCCGGCTAATAAATACCCTTCCATATAACTTTTCAATCATGAAATTTTTTTAGCATGCTAGAAACTTTTTCCCCCAATCTACATGCAAGTTGAGAATTTGTGTCTTATAATAAGTTGCAGCATTTTTATTTGTACAAATTGCTGGTTATATTTTTTAATTTTATTTCATATACGAAATAAACCTTAGGATTTAAAAAATATGTAAATGATTTTCCTGAACTTTATACTTTGTCAAAAATAATTATCACAAGTCATGCGCTTAAAAAAATTTGTAGAAAAACTCCATATCTCATTTTGATTTCTTATTCCTATTTCCTTAATGACATGTTGGTATTTAATTCTCCTTACAAGACTAATACTTTTGCCTTGACACTAATTGTTCTAGTTTGGTGCCAACCATCGTCAGGCTACTACATCTAACTTAATATATATATATATATATATACACGAAGTTATATGACTTTATATTTTAGTCTTAATTGTATAAGGCATATTTAATAAGATGAGAAATTTATTCTGAGAGTGAGAATATCAATTTTTTACCGTTGCATCATAAATGTATAGTCAAGACTAAAACATAAAATTATGTGAAAATTATGTGACTCTTAAGTAATTATTAATCTTAACTATCTATGTAAAATTTAATGATATATATATATATACAGTTGGATTTTAGGTTTTTAAGATTAAACTCCGCTTTAGCTTTGATTGGAACCAGTCATGGCGGTGGCAGATGGACACGGGAATTTTAGAACTCTTCTCTTCTTGGGTTGACTGTTCTGGGTCAGCGGTCGTTGGCGGTGTTAAAGGGGTAATGTAATAAAATCTCAGAGTGACGTAAAATACTATCAAAAGGAAATACCCAAAAAACACAATTATCAAAAGGAATAATAGTGTGCGTGTTATTAGATTATGTAATATGTACTGATATGTCTATAAAGTTTAATATAATTTTGTAAAAATTTAGAAATAAATTTAACAATAAAATAAACTCTTACAGTAAAAATATGTGCTTGAGCCTGCAGTTGCTTACAAATATCAGATAGTTGGAAAGAATTTTTTTTTGTATAGGCGTTTAGAGTTTAAATATAATCAGTAGTTAATAACTTAATATAAATTTGTTTATATTAATAAATAATTCTTATTTATTGTCAGTATTTTTAAAATAATTAAAAAGTGGATGGAAAATATTTATATTTTTTAAATTTTAAGAAGACCCATTGAAGTTAAAAGGGAATGGGGAAACGAGACCGAGGAGATGGAACTCCCCTTATTCTGGTCAAGGAACTGGTAATGAAATTTATTTTTAAATAATTTTATATTTTCTTAATAAATATTTTTAATAATATTTTTAATTATTAAATAAGAAAATATTAAATATTTTTTAGATTCTCAATGTGTTAAAAAAAATTATTTTTTTATCCAATACTTTTTATTTTAAATAATTAAGAGGGTGTTAGAAAGATGTGAATTGTTATGGTACTCTTATATATACAAAACTCAGATAAAATGTCAAGTATTTTGGTTATTAATTTTATAATAAATATTTAAAAATTTATTAAACATAATTAACAATCAATAAAGTATTAGTCTTGTAAGGATATTTAAATACCAAAATGTCATTAAGGAATGAGGAATTATACGCAGTCAAAATGCGATATGGAGTTTTTCTATTAATTTTTTTTATCACGTACAAGTTACGTTGATAATTCTATTAAATATTTAATATTTTTTTAATAAATAAAATTTTATTTTGCACAAAATGTAAAATTAAGGAGAATCATTTACGTCCTTTTTAATTCCTAGATTTATTTCCTACATGAATTAAAATAAAAAAATATAAACAGAAATTTGTCCAAATAAAAATGTTGTCACTTATCATTAGGGCAGAAGGAGCACCTGCTCCCCCAAAATTTTTTTTTTAAGCATGTGCATGGGATGTGTAATGGGGATTAAACAGAACCTATCACCGCCAATTTCTCTAAATTTGTGCTGCACCACTCCTCAGTACTCTAAATTTGTGTTGCTATTTTGTTATAATGAAAACAATATCATGGTGTGGTCTTTCATTGAGATAGCTATTGTCAAATACTAGTTTTGATCAAATTTCATGCTTATTTTATAGACTTAAACTAAGTTAACTTAAAAATAAAGTCAAAATTAGAATCTTAAAAATGATCCCCTACTTTTCTATTAGTAACTTTTTTTATGGTAACTTTAACTAACATTAAATTGATAACTTTCTGTAGGCACCTATTTTATTGTTGTCAAAAGAAAAATATGATTTTATAACTTTTAAATCTAAGTATTGTTAAATCTCTTAAATTAATTCTCTTTTCTTCCAACTATTAATAATTTTTCTTACTTTCATATCCAAATCAGATCATCTCGCAAAACTTTCAATGAAGTTCTGCCACAGATGCTGGATAAAAAAGAAAAGAAAAAGTTTTAGCATGCTAAAAGAATTTCACGATTGATAGGTTGATAGGGAACTTAGGGCCGGCTCAAAGGGTAAAGCCACCAAACCCTTGATTTAGGCTTCATTATTCATAGGTCTCATAATTATATAATAGTATATTAAATATAATTTAATTAAAAATATATAAAAGTCAAGATAATTAGTAAATTATTTTTATATTCTCTCACTTCTCTACTTAAGTTTTAATATTTTTTTTTCATTTCTTATATACCTATTAATTCTCAATTATTTATTTCATTTTCAAAATTTATATTTAAAATATGTATAAGTGGTTATAATTAATAAAATTCTCACATATCCTCTTACCTCCTTAATTAAGTGTTTAATAAAACTTTATTTTTTTCTCACTTTCCACAAATACAATTTCTATTAGGTTATTACTTCTATTTAGTAAAAAAAAAGTTAAAGTCAGTAGATAATATATTGTTGAAAAAATATTGACTTAATCTTAAATGTTTATTAAAATAGAATAACTACTCTGATATATGATTTCTATTTATTTTCATTTTTTTAAAAAAATACAAATAAAAGAACAATTGAATTGACATATTAAATCATATAAAAAGACCCAATTTTTTTAGAATAATGTTATTAATTTCAGAAAATGTTACTACAAGAGAAAGAAAATTTTCAAAATTAAAAATAATAAAATTTTATTTAAGATCAACAATGTAAAAAGAAAGATTAAATGCTTGACTGTATTATCAAAAAAGAAATATTAAAAAAATTGGCTATAAAAGTTTAATTAAGAGTTTTTCATATAAAAAAGTTAGAAGAATAAAATTTTATATATTTTTATATATTTCAATTAAAAAAATCCTTATTTTGATATTTACTTTTAAGCCTCTGTAAACGTTCCGCTAATAACCACATAAATGTATGCCTACTTTCCCTTGGCATATATGACTTGGGCACTTTTGCAATATAAAAAAAGTTAGAAGAATAAAATTTTAATTTTTTTTATATTTCAATTAAAAAAATTTATTTTGATATTTACTTTTAAACTTCTATAAATGTTGAGCCGCCCTAATAACCACATAAATGTATGCCTACTTCCCCTTCCCCTTCCCCTTGACTTGGGCAACAGACTTGGCATGTGACCTGGGCAATTTTGCATATAAAAAAAGTTAGAAGAATAAAATTTTAATTTTTTTTATATTTCAATAAAAAAATTTATTTTGATATTTACTTTTAAACTTCTATAAATGTTGAGCCGCCCTAATAACCACATAAATGTATGCCTACTTCCCCTTCCCCTTCCCCTTGACTTGGGCAACAGACTTGGCATGTGACCTGGGCAATTTTGCATATAAAAAAAGTTAGAAGAACAACATTTTAATTTTTTATTTATATATTTCAATTAAAAAAACTTTATTTTGATATTTACTTTTAAACTTTTGTAAATGTCGAGTCACCCCTATTAATCATGTGACCTGGGCAACAGACTTGGCATGTGACCTTCTTTGAAAGACACCACAGTGTCTATAAGTACTCCACTCATATTTATGAGTGAGAAATACGTGGGATGATTGTGAAATTCGAAAAATTATTAATATAAATATTTCATTAACTGTCAACAAATTTTGTACGCAAAGGAGGATAAGGGAAAAACTCTGAATATAAAAAAAAATTACTTAAAAGGTAAATTCTCTAAATCCTAAATACAATTAGAATCTTAAAATATCATTAACTTAAGTATCAGAAGCTTTATTTGCGATCAGAGTCGAACAGACCTACCAAACGGACAAGAACGTCAACTACCGAATATTTGTAAGCAAGGGCAGGCTGAAGCACATATGTTTATTATAAAAGTTTATTTTATTGTTAATTCTTTTTTTAAAATTATATAAATTTTTTTATAGATATATCAATACATATTATACGCTTTTTGATTTGGTTATTATTATTTTTGAAACTTATTATTAAAATGTTATTATTTTAAAAAAATATTATTATTTTTACGTAAATACGCTAAACGTGTTAACACATTCATGTAAGATACACCAAGTACGTTGGTGTATCTATGAAGGATATGCCAAGCATGTTGGCATATTTACATAAAGTAAATATATTTTCTTACATAAATGTATTAAGGCTTTGACATATTTTTTGTAAATGTGTTTGGCGTATCTCACGTAACACGTAATTTTCTTTTTACGTGATGAAAATAACAGTAAATAAGTTATATATTTTAAAATAATAATATTTGAGTAATAAGTTTTGCAAACAACTGTAACCTAGTGAAGGAGCCCATATTACATAATCTAATTACTCTGAATTAGGGTTGGCAATGAGTCAAGCCAAATCGTGAGCTTGTTCGTGATTCGGTTCGTTAACAACTCAATAAGTTGATAATTTTGATTTATTTGTTAAATGAGTCAAGCTTGAACTATCATATGTTTGACTCATTAACTCATGAACTGACTCGATATATGTATATAGTCATTTTTTTACAAAATAATAAGTAATAATAATGCTTTAATTTAATGTATAGTAACATTTTATTTTATTTTTGGTTTGATTAAATTATTTTTTAAATAAATATATGTAAAAAATATAAATTTTGTTGAGTTACAAATTCGAGCATAACTCATTAAGTAGTACAAAATTTTAATACAAGGCTCGATATTGACTCATTGAACTCGAATAGCTCATGAGCTTAAAATAAACCGAGCTCAAGCCAAAAAAATGAATTCGATTTTTTCGTAAGCCAAGTCTGAGTTAGGCCTAACTCGGCTCAGCTTAGCTTAGCTCATTTCAAACCTTACTTTGGATGCACATATTATTTCTTTTAATAGTTTTTTTTTAATATTTCCTTTTGATAATATTTATATCATCTAAGTACTGGATATTGGAAATTTTTTTAAGTAGACACGGTCTATTATAAACATTCCATTCAACGTTAAACATGAATAAAAGTATGTTATACCATTACGTCACTAGGACAGATTTTCTTGGAGAAAATGACAAACAGGTGCAGCTTGTGAAAAAAGATAATAAAACTGTGAACATCCCTATTTGGTACAAAATTAATTCTATGAAACTTAATACAAATGACATTAAAAATTATAAAAATAATAAAAACCCATGATGTAGGGTGCAGACGAATTCGTAAAGACTTTTCGTGAGAAACATTTTCGTACTATTTATCATTTCTGTAAAACTGTACATTCTAGTTAGTATAATTAGTTAACTAAATATCAACTTAATTTAATAAATAATCTACCTCCATTTTAAACACAAATAAAGATAATACTGCAGAAGGAATGCGTGTATTAACCGAAACATAAAACTTCTTCCCAATGGCACTATGGGTCATTTTCCAATTTTATTACATTACCGTTTTAGGCTCCCAACGACCGCTGACCCAGAGCAGTCAACCCGAGAAAAGGAGTTCTAAAAAATTTCCGTTTCCAGCTGCCACTGCCACGACTGGTTCCAAGCAAAGCCCTTAAGCAGCACAGATCAAAGAGCTGAACGAGGATTTTCAGTTATAAATATCTGCATTCTCACGTAAATTTGTAACCCAACATTACCTAGTTTTACTCATGATGATGTATATTCGACTTATATTGCTCCTTTTATTCCTACTACATCATTTTCATGGCATCCCATGCAACAGTGACACAGATAGAGATGCCCTTCTTTCTTTCAAATTCCAAGTGACTGACCCAAAAAATGCCCTTACTGGGTGGGTTGCAGATTCCTATCACTGCACATGGCATGGTGTCACCTGCTCCAAAGTTGGAAGCAGAGTTCAATCTCTCACCCTACGTGGACTTGGCCTCTCTGGTAAACTACCCTCTCAGCTCTCCAACCTCACTTACCTACATTCACTTGACCTTTCCAGCAACGCATTTCAGGGCCAAATTCCACCTGAGTTTGGCCATCTCCCACTTCTTAATGTGATCGTTTTAGCTGCCAACAATCTCAGTGGTAAGCTTCCAGCCCAGTTGGGCCATCTGCACCGTCTAGAGATTTTAGACTTTTCTGTCAATAATCTCACAGGTAAAGTCCCTCCATCGTTTGGCAATCTCTGGTCGCTTAAGTATCTTCTCTTGGCAAGGAACAAATTTCTCGGTGAGATTCCAAGTCATCTGGGAAATCTCCGCAATCTTTCCCTTCTTCAACTCTCTGAGAACCATTTCACTGGCGAGTTTCCCAGTTCCATCTTCAACGTCTCTTCGCTAGTCTTCTTATCTGTGACAATGAACAATCTGTCAGGCAAGTTACCACAATACGTGGGTCACACCCTTCCAAATCTAAGGAATCTCTCTCTGGCAAGCAATAGGTTTGAAGGGCTAATTCCTGATTCTATATCCAATGCCTCACATCTTCAATATCTCGATATCTCTAACAATGAATTTCATGGGTCCATTCCTCTGTTCAACAACTTGAAAAATCTTACCCACCTAATTCTTGGTAAGAATTCTCTCTCTTCCACAACGTCATCGAATTTTCAGCTCTTTGACTCCCTTAGAAACTCCACCCAGTTGCAAGTTCTCATGCTCCATAATAACCACTTGACTGGGGAACTTCCAAGTTCTGTTGCTAATCTGTCTAGCAATCTCCAGCATTTCTGTGTTGCTAATAATTGGCTAACTGGTAGCATTCCTCAAGGAATGGGGAAATTTCAAAATCTCATATCCTTGTCTTTTGAAAATAATTATTTCACTGGAGAGATGCCATTAGATATAGGAGCACTAAATAAACTGGAGCGGCTTTTCATACACACAAATAGGTTGTCCCGGGAAATTCCAGATGTTTTTGGAAATTTTACAAATCTATATATTCTTGAAATGGGAAATAACCAGTTCTCGGGTAGAATTCACGCTAGTGTTGGACAACTAAAGAGATTAATTAGTCTTGACCTTGGAATGAATAGGCTTAGTGGGACCATACCGAAGGAGATTTTTGAACTTTCAGGCTTAATAACCTTGTACTTAACAGGAAACTCGCTGCATGGTTCACTTCCTTCCGAGGTCAACACCATGAAGCAGCTTGAGACCATGGATATTTCTGACAACCAGTTGTCAGGATACATTCCCAAGGAAATAGACGGCTGTTCCAGCTTGAAGTCAATTGTAATGGCACGAAATAAAGTCAATGGCTCAATTCCAAGTAGTATAGGGAATTTAGCATCGCTGGAGACTTTGGATCTATCTTCAAACAATCTTTCTGGCCCAATTCCTGAAAGTTTAGAAAAGCTCCAGTTTATGGTGAGCTTGAATTTGTCTTTCAACCATTTGGAAGGGAAGGTTCCTATGAAAGGTGTTTTTATGAACCTTAGCCGGGTTGCTCTCCAAGGAAACAACAAACTGTGTGTCCTTAACAAGGAAACTGCTCAGAAGTTGGGAGTCTTTCTCTGTGTTGCAGGTAAAAAGAAGAGAACATTTATACTCCCTACCATACTTGCAGTTACAGGTGCCACTGCTGTGTTCATTTCAATGTTCTGTCTAGTGTGGATAATGATATTCCGAAAGAAGAAGAACAAGGAGCAGAAAACGAGTTTGCCATCTGCCCCTCTCAAGGGGTTGCCTCAAAATATATCGTATGGTGATATTCGGCTTGCTACAGACAGTTTTGCAGCCGAAAACTTGATTGGAAAGGGAGGCTTTGGCTCTGTTTATAAGGGTGTGTTCAGCATCAGTACTGGTGAAACCACCCTTGCTGTCAAAGTCCTGAACCTGCAACAAAGCAAAGCTTCTCAGAGTTTTAATGCAGAATGTGAAGCGTTAAAAAATGTGAGGCATCGGAACCTAGTGAAGGTTATCACTTCTTGCTCCAGCCTTGATCATAAGGGAGATGAATTTAAGGCCATTGTTATGCAATTCATGCCCAATGGTAATTTAGACATGAATTTGTACCCGAAAGATGATGGGTCAGGATCCTGTTTAACCTTGTTGCAGAGGTTAAATATTGCCATTGATGTTGCTTATGCCATGGACTACTTGCACCATGACTGTGACCCACCAGTAGTCCACTGCGATCTGAAACCTGTCAATGTTCTATTAGATGAAAATATGGTTGCGCATGTTGGAGATTTTGGATTGGCAAGGTTTCTTTCTCAAAATCCATCAGAGAAAGAGAGTAGCACTCTGGGACTGAAGGGATCAATCGGCTATATTGCTCCAGGTACAGAATATTGCTAATGCTTCCTAATCAACACTAATCCGGTTTTTCTTTGTTTTGTAATTTTTTTACTTGGTATTTGAGCATAACTGAAAGAAAAAAATAAAATAAAATGATGCCTATCTAATAATGAAGTAATATGTTTCAGAATATGGTCTTGGCGGCAAGGCTTCAACTAGTGGGGATGTCTACAGTTTCGGGATCCTACTGCTAGAGATGTTCATTGCCAAAAAACCAACTGATGAAATGTTCAAAGAAGGATTGAGCCTAAACAAATTTGCCTCAGCCATGGATGAGAATCAAGTACTGAAGGTAGCTGATCGAAGGCTTTTTAACGATTATGAATATTCGACTCAAAGCTCAAGCACTGTTTATCATAGTGATGGCTCCTGCAGCTATAATAATGGTAACACATGTTGGCCGCGCAAAGCTGAGGAGGGTATAGCTGCTGTGATAAGAGTCGGCTTGTCTTGTACAGCACAACAGCCTAAAGATTGTTGGACCATGAGAGAGGCCTCAACAAAATTGCAAGGAATTAGGCAGTCTTTGCTGGGCTTGTGAAGTTGGTCTCATGCCCATATGATATTTGTAGTTTAAACTTTAAACCATATGTAACTCGAGTTAGATATTTAAATATTTCAAAGGGATCAGCTCATATATACTTACAAATATGCAGAGGCAATGTTATAGTAAATATATTTTTTTAGCTTCTCTTGTACCGTGTAACTAGTTAGTCCCATTAACTGATAACTGAAGGGAGCAATCCAACAAAAAACTCCTGTTTAAAATATTTATTAATTCTAATATATCATATGTGATACCCCCTCCTTGTGGTTAATTTTTCTCATAGTAAATGTTTTTCTCATATGCAATTCAAGTGACTCAGGTATCATTGAAATTTTGTTCCTTGCATATGCGTTAAGCAAAAGAGGAAAGAAAAAATAATAAAGAAATTGAAGATATTCTATTCCCTATCTTTCAACTATAATTAAGTCCGGCCAAGGCTTATTTCCCCTCTCAGCCTCTACCGTTGGGGAACGGTATGATACTATTTTCAAAACTAAATTTGAAGATAATTATATAATAAACATATACGGGAGTTGCTATGCTATTTTGATGGGTGCTTCTGTAATTCTTGTAGTGGTAAGTGAAAAGAAAATTACTAGATGGATAAGAAAGCTTTAAGACAATGGTCATATGGCACAGGTGCTACTGTTCGAAGGTGATTGATGGTGTCGTATGCCTTTCAATATCACACACACTTGTTCATGGCTGTCTGTTTGTTTTCGCTTGAAAGAATTTTGTCTTCACAGCAAGTGCAGCATTTTGCACTGTTAACGCTTCAGTGTGCAGAATTTTAACCAGCTCTCGTCCTTCTATCGCTCACTTTAGACTGAAATCTAAATCAGTTGGGCTCCACCAAAGTACGATTTCATGTTAATTGCAGAGGACTGTTTCCAGAAATTAGTCTTATAAAGGTCCTGTTGCAACTTATTTGGCACCGTGTATGCAATTCGGTTGCTGATGTTTTTTGTAGGGAAAGAAAAAATAAAAATAAAAATGGGTGAGGTTTCGTTAGCGAGACCATTGGCCTCTAAAGCAGGTGCTAGAGATAGAAGATTCCACTGCAGTTGGACCATAATTTGAGTCAAACGCTCCTTTTAACTAATAAATTATTTTTAAAAAAGCCTAGACTTTCTAGGCTTTAACTTTCATCCGAGGTTTTAAAAATTGGAATGGATCAGCCGGTCCAAATGATTAAATTGTGACCTGTGTACTTCGCTAATTTGATTAGTTTTCAAAATTGTTTGGAAGATTGAACCACTTAAAAGCAGTTCGAACCGTGGGAATTGGTGACACGGTTGAACTAGACTCTGTTCTTAAAAATTAGTTGGTTCTTTATTTTTTTTTTATTTTTTTTAAATTTTTTATTATTTTTTCATATTTTTAAATTAGTTTTTTAGAGTTTTTTTTTCACATCTATATATCAAAAGTCATAAATTTTTACTTGTTCGTCTGATTTGGATGCATTTTATATCAATATTACATAGTTTTTTAAGATTTATGCAATGAAAAATAAATGAATGAAGTTGGACCAATTGATTTAAAAAAAAACTATTATTTTCATAGTTATGAGTACTTTTAAAAGAAATAATATTAGTTATTTTTTAAATAAGAAATAAACCATAACTTTTTTCTTAAATCCCTATTACTCTCAAAATAATGCTATTTTAATTGAATACAATAATAAATATTATCATATGTAGTCAATTTTTATTATTCATGTTATTAGATTTACTTATATGTATATAAATAATTATGTATATAATTATAATTATAATTATTATGTCATCTAGTTTGACCACTGATTGGACCAATTTAACCAATCGAATCATGACTCAGACCTAATTTAGTTCTTAAAACATTACTTTCACCAATATAAAATTGTTGCTTAACCAAAAATCAACAATTAAGCATTTGAACATTTAAACAATTAATGTTGAAAGAATTAATTTACGTTATAATAAAATAAAAATAAAATCACTTTTAAAACATAAAATTATTAAAAAGAGCAAGTATAAATTCACGACAAATATAAATTGGTCAAATCTACACAAACAGAAGGGTAATAAGATAAATTTGTATTTTACTTCTAGTAAAATTCATTTTAGTTATCAAGCTATATTTTCTCAATTTTAGTAGAATTATTGGGAATTGTGACAATCAATTGTCACGAAACACTTCCGAAGTTGATTTTGGGTTACCAAACGTGATTGCGACTTACAATCTAAAACAAACAATCAAGCAGTAATTGTGTAACTGAGATGGCATGGAGAGAATTGATTTAGAAACAAATGATTGCGACTTACAATCTAAAACAAACAATCAAGCAGTCATTTTGTAACCGAGATGGCATGGAGAGAATTGATTTAGAAACAAATACTTTTAGAGCGATAAGAAATTATCAAAATTATATTTAAAAAAATTGGTCGAAAGATCAAAAATAAAATTGTATATATATATATATATGCGCGTTAAGTACAAAAGTGTTTTGCTCTCATGTATTCTCCCTATTCTTTTTCTTAATATTGTTAGGGAGGACACTGAACAGATTCGTAGTTGAAATCGTCAAAGTTAGATCTATGTCTTCTCCGACAACTTGGGTCAGGGCCACACAACAAAGAAAGCAACCCCATGACATTTAGTACAATCGGTAGAGGTAAATTACATCAGTGACGTTTCCATGAAGATGGAATTTAAAGCTGCAAAAAAAAAAGTTTCTTCACATAAACAGATACACAGGTTGTTCCTCAAGAGTTTTCTTAGTATTACAACAAACCACCCTGAACAATAGGATATAGCTATCCAAATGCACATCACAGTTAGCTAAATATGCAAGCAAAATAATATTACAAAATACTATCCCATTTAAATGAACTCAACTAGAAGATGCTAATTTACTTTTGATTGAACCAGAGCAAGGCAATCTCAGAATTGGCCCTTGATGATGCAACCGTTGGGCTGCTATTGCTACTACTATCAGACAATGAAGCAAAAGTTTTCTGCAAAACACCAGATGGAGATGATACCATTGTTGCCAGAGGGCTGCTGGATCCTGCATGTGTTATGACCGGCGAGGATGGATTGGAGGCTGCCTCATTGGTGGTGGCAGTCACCGAGCTTGGCCTTAGAACTTCAGCTAGTGGACCCCCAGGTGTTGGAGCCACCCAAGGTGCAGGAGTGAGCCAATTTGCGAGATGGGTTCTCGTATCATTGTGTGTGTTTCCATCATGCTCCATTAGGCCTAAACCCATTTCAACAGTACCCATTTCTTCATCCACAGAACCACCACCACCACCACCACCCATTGATAAATCAAGAGAAGAAAGGGATAATTTACCAATACCAATTGATGCAACAGAGCTCTTGTTGTTGGCGTTGGCATTGCTTTCCTGTGTTTCTGCGTTAGACCAAGCATCAATGAATCCCCTTGGTTTCTCGGATTGGAGATTTTCCATAGGAACAACAAGAGGATTAAGGAACATAGGAGGGCGTCTGTTCTGTTGATCAAGACCAGAATTATACATTGCATAAGAATTCAGATACGGATGCTCGGTGTTGTTACAGGATCTCTCAGTGGTCAATCCAACTTTGTTATGCATCAGAGACTGCCATTCTGAGTCAGAAGCACCCATGGAAATTGGGTCTCCTTTCAGCATCCAATCCAAGCCCCTTCACGTTCAATCCACCAAATCAGTAAAAGAGTACTCAAGTCTATTACAACAGAACAAGATCAAACAAAGTTTTTCCTCTGTGATTCCAATGAAAAATAAAGGAATATAGACACAAAAAAATGTTTTGACAAAAATCCTCTCCTATACTGACCTTTTAAACAAAACTCAATAGTTGAAATAAATGTATAAAAAAAAGTAATTGAAGGAAAAGCTTAGTTTATCTTTCTCAGGTCGCCATTATATCTGAGGCTTCTGTTTTAGAGCCTGACTTCATACTTCAAAGAGGAAAATTTTAAGCTTTATTTTGCTTTTCTTTTTGTTTCTGACCAACCAAACAGAAGTACATGATGGCAAAACCCCAGCGCAGGGTAGAAGGAAAAATTAGAATTCAAAAAGAGAGATTTTTTTTTTTTTATATGAATAACCCAAAAATAAAGATATAGCAAGTCCAAACTTCAACTCACCTGGGTTCCTTATTTGATGAAGCAGAAGCCACGGAGTCAAAATTTGCAGCTTTGACACCAAAGTTATCAAGAGAAAGGGAAGATTCAAGGTATGGCTGACTGGTAGTAGACGCAAGAAACTGGGATGAAGATCCATCTTTTCTGCTTGTGGGGTTAGAAATAGCCACAGTAACATCAGAGGTAGGAAAAGGATTACAATCATGGCGAGCCCTCTTGATTTGCTGGTTATTGTTGTTGCTGTTGGCGTGAACTTCCACAGGCTTTCTTGAACGGGGACGGCCTCTGTGCATATGGCGCTCACAATACTTGAGGTTAGGTGCTACATCTCTAGAACATCTCCATTTTTTACCATCTGTTCTCCTGCACCTACCTGGCTCTGGATCAGTGCTGCTTGACAACCTCAGATTGAAACCACTATCCACTGCTCAAAAGAAAAAGCACAAGCTTGCAAATTTCAAAAAATAGTGAATAGACAAACCAAACCGACATCATTTACTGCTGAAAGAAAGCAACACATCATGAAAAAGGTCACAGGGATCGAGTAACAAAAAGTATAATCTTTGAGACAAATACAAGCACTCGTCGAGAGAGAGGGCAGGCAAACAGGCAAAGACACAAACTTTTTTATCTTTATTTTAATGAGGAATAGATGCATAGACTAAAAAGGCAGAAAATATCTTCTCTTCTCTATGCGTGCGTGAACTGTGAAAGTGAGATAATGAGTAATACCCATAAGACATGAAAAATATGACAGAGAACATGGTAAAAGAGGAAGATCATGGGTGAGTAAAAGGGAACAAGAGCAAGGCTCATACAGGGAGAGCGAGAAGCAGGCGTGAATGAGGTGGGGATAAGGAGATCAGGAGGAACAGGAACAGAAGCCATCATGTACTTGAATATCATAGCTTGTCTTTCAAGCTCCTTCCATTGTGCATTTGTGAAAGGAAACCCCAACGAAGCCGCCATCCCCCCTGCTATAAACACAACCAAGATACAAGGATGTTCAGAGTCTCAGACAGAACAGTCCTTCCTCCCATTTTCACTCTCTCTCTTCTGACCCTTCTTAATTTTCTTCTATTTTTTTTCTAGTATTAAAAAGATGCAATCTTTAGGATATATTAGTAAGAAACCACAAATTATAAGCTTAGCCCAGTATTGACCTGAACAAAATAAACACAAACCTGGGGATTTGAAGGCAGGGAGAGTGGTGGTACCAGAAGTATAAGCAGAAATGTCAAAAGGCTGCAAAGGTCTTACAGCAGCAGCACCGCCACTATCAATCGCTGCACCAAGAGCAGAAGCACCACTAACAACGTTTATATGATTAGTCAAAGACATGTAAGTCGTGGGACCATCGCCATCACCAGCACAGGAATCATTATCAAAGGGTGATAATGGACGGTGTTGATGATTATGATGCACCATCATCATCGTCTTACGAGGGAATGCTTCAAGGGTCTGCACCTTCACACCCAACCCAAGAACACTAGCATTACTGTTGCTGTTGCTATTTTTTATAGCTTCCTTGTCTGAAACGCCAAATTCACCCATAACTCAAACGCTAAATAAACACTTTGCCCAAATAGGAAACCACTTTCCCATCCAAAAGAATCGAATTACCCACCCGACTCTTAGCTATACCCAACTTTTCAGGTAAGCAAGAGGCTCCTGTTTATGGCCTTTGCCTTTGATGTCTATCTATCTAACAGTAATGATAAAACTACACCATAGGACGCAAAGGCAGTATCTTTCTCTCTCTATCTCTTGACAGGTGTTGTAATGGAGAAAAGAGTGAGGTTGATGTGGGAATTATGATTGAGTTATGGGTTGCCGCCATTCTCGCCCTTTGCTTTGCTTCCATGCTTCCAACATTCGCACCACATGCTAGCAGACAAATTAGTAAAAAGTGACCTTTTTTGTTTCTTTTCTTTCAACCTTTCTCTCTCTTGTGTCCATTATCTCTCTCATCATTATTGTGGTATCTATCATTTTCTGCATGTAATGCTAAACCCGGCTCAAGATACTCTTATCTTACATATAATTTATTGGGAAGGTTGTACAGAACAGAACAGATACAGCCATACAGGATTTGGGCACTCCCTTCGCTATAACGTCCACCGTTTTGGTTCTTTAACGTTACAGCATATAAGAAGGTTAGTGTGGTACAAAGGCAGAAGTGCCATCTTCTGCACAGTACTGAACTGAACTCTGACTCAGAAGACGGAAAATTATTAGAAGAAAAAATAATTAATATATAATATTACATATAATATGATATTGTATACATTTAATATATAAATATTATATACATTTTATATATAAAATATTCTTTATATGCCATGACGCTTTATAACTAGAAAGTGTAAACCCTTTCTGCTGGCTAGTTCGGTTGCTGTTGGGGTTTATTTTTTACTTGTAAAACTCCTTCAATTCTTTTCACCGAGATATATATGCTTTGCAGTTTTGCAGCTTCACCAAAAGAAGTACGAATCATACTGTCTTTGTCTCTGTAATGACAAAAAACACAATGCAGGAGCAAATTATATTCAACCTTTAATGCTACGATAACAAGCTAGAAAAGCAGAATATTATATATTATCTAGTGAGCAAAGTTCCTAGGGAACTCGCAAGTCGCAACCTTCTGCGTTTCAGTGAGCAAATGCTTCCCTATTCCATAATTCCATTAACAGTTCAATGTATATATAGGAGTAAGACATGACTTAGTTCTAAAGGCATTCTTCTACTACATTTCAACTTCCAAATATAAGAAGGATTCAGTGTCATAGGGGAGCATGTTCCGAAAGTATTGCTGCAACGGCACTTTCCCATTGGCAAATGTACCTTTTGGTATAGCTAGGCGAGGTCTATGTCTATGGTTTGACTTTGGAACAATATTGTTCTTAACATATTTACTGACATGGTGACATGTGACAGTCACAAGTGTTCTTATGAGGTAAAAATAATGTGTGTAAAAGTATTTAGAACAAGGTAAATGGTGTGTGATGGAGACGTATACAGGTACAACATGAGGAATTAACATTTCCAATTACTATGTTAATTATTGCTGAGCATGACCTGATCATAGCCATTAATAATTAGATATGAGTACTTAAGTGATTCAAATATGAAACATTACAAATCACCTGGACTTAAGCACGATGACAATGTACCACAGAAGAAGCTAATTCACTGCAAAATGGTCTACCCTGAAAGTCTTCCTTTTATTTTTCTTTGAATTTTTCAAAAAGTAACTGAGATAAGAAAATACAATGACACATGCACCGCCAAAATTGTAGCGCCACTCAACTAGCTGCGTATTTTGCTTGTAAACCTCAAACGTTACACCGTACATAAAGATGAATATTGACGGTGACCCATTCAGGTAGGTAAGAGGAAAATGAATCCCAATTAACATCTTCTTTTTTCATCTTTAAACTTGTCCTAATTTCGGACACCAAATTTGTTAAAACATCTTGGTTTCATAAGGGGATTGTTTAGCCATACTTGGTCGAAAATGAAGGACAATATGTATAGTACTAACACTAATGGAGTGTCCTTCCTTCCCCAGCCAAACCTTTACAATTAAAAATTAAAAATTTTAAATTTATAATTAATTAATGAGTACAAATATATTTATATAGTAATTAGCAAAAGTTGAATTTAATGAACTTAATCAATAGTACGAGCGTAAAAAATTAAAAATTGAATAGTTTTTATGAAGAGTTATGTTAAGGATTTAATTTTAATTTAATATTAGTATTATAAATTTTTTTTACATTTTCATTTAATTATGTATTGATATATAATTAAAAATATTAAATTTTTGATATAATTATTGTAATAATTAAACTCTTTTAATAATTTAATAATATATAATTAAATGATAATGTATTTACTAATAATTAAACTTATTATGTAATTCATATCAAAATATAATTAGCAAAAGCCATCAAAACGGTGTCATGTTTTTTGTCGTTACATTAGCCCGTTGCGTTGTGTAGTGACCTGGGAAAGCGCGTTGGATTAGCATTAGAAATAAGGACCCCACAAGGGCGTAGACGTGAACCAAATGGTGTAGACGTCTTGTAAAACCACACGCAACTAGACGCGTGAAGTCACCCGATTAGGCATCAATGCATCATCCAAGGCCAGCCAAAAGTGTTAGCGTTGAACAAGCCCTTACGTTGGATCATAACTTTATTAAATATATAATTTATATGAGAATATTGCGAAGAATGTGAGTGGTTGTGAAAACATCGTTACTCCATAAAAAATAGCCCCACTCGTGGTTCAGCTGTGGACACGGACAATATTACATCGAGCTGTGATCATACTTTGAGGGGTCACTCACACTACCCTAGCCTCAAGGTTTTGCTATTTACAAATAAAAAAATATTTTTATATTAAAATAATAATAATAAAAATTAAGGGACAGTATTCGTATAGAATTCCCCCACTTTTTTTTGTTGGTACAGAATGCACCCCCCACTTTGAGTTGACCAGTTCAATTATCTCTCACTCACACACATATTAAGATACCTAAAAAGTAAAAATTATATGTGCTCAGATTAATATAACGATAAAAATGATCTCTTAATAGCATTCCATCATTTGTCGTGAAAGTGTAATAGCAAGAGTTCAAACTACTTAAAACATTTCGTAATCTTTTCGTTTTCTACCTTATTTGCCAAGCACCACCATTTCCCTTCCTATTCACTTTTTTTTTTATCTCCCCCATATCAAACAACACTAACTCTCAAATTCAATTGTTTCTATCTTCTCAAAATATATTATATATATTTTTTGTTGTGTTTTATATAATGAAATATTCTCTATATATATAGAGTTAATTTGCAGCATAAAGTTTCGTAGGATGTAACGAAGATGGAGTGGAATTTTATGAGCGGAGGTGTGGGTATTCCTTGTACAGTACTTATTCAAGACAACATAGTGTGTGAATTAAATCATGGTATGAATGAAATTCCATTCAAGTAATGCGAACAAGTTTGAGGGGGACAATGAATGCCAAATGTGAGAATAGTATTTTTGGTAATCATAAGCAAGAACATTACAAAAGTCTAAACTGTCTCGCTATGTGGAATCACGAAGGAATTCAGACGGAAGGACATGAATGTGGAGTGTACCGTGTACGAGCGCGTATAAATTCCTATGAAGAGAGGAGAAGAAATGATGATTGAGAAAAACAAGTGACATGTGTGGAAAGATAAGACCAAGAGAGCCAAAGCAGTGAGTCAGAACTCTCAAGGGAGGGAGAGGCCAAAAGGGAAGACAGCTGTAGAATGCAAGCGCGCTGTCTCCATCAGTACTTGCTATTTGCAAAGTAACACAGCAACCACCTCTGCCACCCCCTTCTGTCATTTGACGAATTGAAATTTACTTTCCATTGCTACCATTCCCAATTTGCAATCCGTGGATTGCACTCCACTTCCTCTTTATGTCTCTCACTTACACACAATGGAACGATGATGCTGGTTAGAGCATCAGCATTAGCATTAATGGTGCATTGGCCTAAACGCAACGAAGCTTTAATGGAACACCTATGCTTCTACCTTCCGAATCCTCTAAGCTACAATGTCTATATTGTTCATTAGGTTGTTATGGTTTCTCGAGTAAATTAGTCATGGTTTTACCCCAACATCTGCTTGGTCAGGCTTGGAAGAATGGGAACAAAAATGTAATGGTCACACACTTCCTTGATTCGTCTGTTAAGTTAGATCATTTAATAAATTAAAATATTAAACAAATAGAAGATATCTGAAATGAAAGGAATAAAATCAAAATATCGCAATTCGTGTCAAGTGTAGATTCCCATCCATCTGAACAAAAAATGTGATATGCAACAATCATTACTTATAATGAACCAGGAAAAGAGTACAAAGAGTGCATTATAAAGGGTCTACTCCATATAGCAGCTGTAGAGTATGTTATTTTTTTGCCATTACTAATGTAATTTAGAAACCATTCTAACCTTTGTTTGGTTGAGAGGAAAGAAAATTAAGGAAAAAAAATTGAGAGAAAAATTTAAAATTTTTGTTTTTTCTTACTTTTCTCTTTATTTTTTCTTTAATTAAACAAGAGAAAAATTTAAACTTTTACAATTTTCTTTTCACCTTATTTTCTATTTTTTAATTCAAACAAATATAATTTAACTTTTAAAATTTTAAAATTATAATTTAAGTAAAAACATCAAAAAAATAAAATTTTATTTAAATCAAAATTTAAAAATTTCTAAAAACTAAATTAAACATCCTATAAACTACCTTAATCATAATTGATAGTTGCAAATAAAGGGCAAAATATGTATATTTTTTTGGCTATCTCTTATAGTTGATCGATCCAAATCATTATTGCTGTAACTTTGTTGAAATAGGCTTAGAGGTCTATCTGTGCCGTCACTGATTACTGAGTAGGGAAGTTTGAAGAAAGAGATTATTAAGGCAGGGCATAAACAGTGGCACCAATAATTATGATTGGTGTAATTCTAATTACGTGTCATAGAGAGAGAGATTTGGAAATGAGTAATTTGACGTGTGTCTGAGAATGAGGAACAAATGAACCAAAACAATAACGACGGCATGGGCCGCTTTGGTTGTGTATGGTGTCATCTCATCTCGTATCATCTGCTCTGATTCTTTGTCCGTTGTTGATTCCAAAGCTACCACCGCCAAGGGAACACCGACTTCACAATTATTTCATTTGAATTCTTTTTCATTCTTTCTTTGCTTTCACGGTGATTTTCCTTTTTGCCTTTTCCTATTTGATAATTTAGGTTAGTGGAAATTATTCCGGTATTTTTTATTTTATTTTATAAGTAGTAATATTTAAAATAAATTGTTAAATATTTATTTATTATTTATATTTAATAAAATTTAAATATTTATTATAAAATTAATAAATAATTAATAATTAATAACCCAACTAATTAAGATACAATTCTCCGTATTAAAACTTGCCTTCCAGGCAGGGATGGACCATTTCAATTTCTATCTTCTCAAGAAGCAACCAACCGATATGGATGGGCACATCTATCGCCAGGGACCACCCCCACATGGTCCCATCAACATACTTTTCTTTTTTTGTTTTCCGAGAAAAATGGATTATATTCCTTATCTTTCCACTGTATATATATATATAATAACATGCAATGATTTCTTTATATATATATGAAAATAACATGAAAATCCCAAATTAGAAGATAAATTACTTTTTTGTAATATTCACCTATATCATCACTGTTCTACATTAAAGTTCTATCGAATTAGAATCTGCACATTTTTAAGTCCGTTATACTAAAATTATTATATTAAAATGTATACAAAAATTAAGTGATATATATAAAATTAATGTAAAACATAAATGTACAAATCTTATATGTTAAGGAATAGCTAATGTTTTGCAATAAATGCATTCAATGTTATATTAATTTTAAAACAAAACTAAATTTCAATATTTAAAATATTATTTTAATAATTTATTGCTGACTTTGTAATATAGTGTGTACTGCTTATTTAAAAATGTATTTATTTCATATTGATAAATGACTATTTCACTAAAGAGTGTGTTTAAAATGAAAGAATTTGAAAAGAAAAAAAAAAGAGTAGTAATTTTTTATTTTTCAATTGAGATAATTATAAAATATTTATATAAAAAAATAAAAAATGATTAAAATGTTACATTACATTATAATCTCATTTTACAAAAATTATTAAATAAAAATAAATTATTTAAAATAAAAATTTACTCTTCTTCCAAACTCTTCCATGTAAACATATCAAGTATTTTACATGCGTGCATCTAACTCCAAACATTTGATAAGATATCTATATTTGATAATTGATACGTAAGTATAAGACGATCATAGGCATCTTAAATGTACAGAACAACTCAATTAAGATGAGTGCGTCTCAACATGTGATGCCCTTTCAGACACATAGAAATCTTACATGTTTGTACATAAAGCTAGACCGCGTTTTATGAATTACCAATATCACTCTTCATTATTTTTATTTTTTTTATTTATAAATACCCAATTATTCTTACCAATTTGACCATCTCATTAATTTCTAATACTGAAAATATTTTTTATATAAATATAAAGAATGTTTGCCATGAATGGATCTTTTAATTGTTGATACGTTATTATTATCAAACAATCATACAATCATTATTATTATGTTATTAAATATTTGTAAATTTTATGGTATATTAAATTTATATAAATTAATTATTTGTTAGTTATGTATATAAATTTTGAAAGGTATTTTTAGAAATTCGAAATTATATGTCTAAGATTGCTAAGTGAAGCCAAATAATGTCATCACATATGTATTGACATTTGAGATGTCATATCAAACATTAGAATCGTATATACCAAAACATCTTATACCTAAACATCAGTACTTAGGCATCTTTAATACCTAAACATCTAAAATATCTATATACCAAATACCTCATAAAAATAAGTACATTTGCACTTTAACAAGACCAATTTTTTTTATTTTTTATAATCTTAGTTTTCATTTTTTTTTTTCATTTTCTCATTCGTCTTCTTCTATTTTATTTATTGGAATTCGTAAGATTTGAAAATTAATTATATGATTATTTATCATAGAGTACATCTCTTTGGTTTTTCTTTTTGGAACTCTTCTTGTTTTTTTGGCTAAACAGGAACTTTGTTTGATCAGATTTCAGAAAGTTTATTTTAAATGGTGTATTAATTTCTTGTGATTTATAAGAAACTAAATAAACCAAACAGAAAGGCCCAAAACGAGGCAGCTATCCAATAGGCGACAGAGCCATTACTATTAGTAGTCTATTATGGGCATAAGCATTTACTTCAATTTTCCCTCCACGACCCAGTTGAAATGGGTTTGGATAGCACAATTAATTGTGACATAACATCACTTAGGCCCCACAGATGTTACTCCTCTCATCTAAATTCTACAAAGAATTAAAATGAGGCCCATTTTCCTTGACTTATTTGGTTGGATTCTTCTTCTCATGAAATAATTCCAAATTTAGATTTGGGCGTAGATAGTCGTATATCTATAATATTATAAGAGTTCATTTTCCCTTCACTAATGTCACGCCACGTGTCACTAATATAATATGTTTTTTCTTCTAAACTTTTTAGCATCTTGTATCCATCATAAATGATTTTTTTAAGTATTTAATTTTTTTTATTTTGATGTCAACTTTTTTAATAGCTCTTAAAATTATTATTAAAAATTAAATTTCATAAAATTTTTAAATTTAATTATAAATTCAAATTCAAATTCAAATTCAAATTTAAATTATATTTAATTTGATTATATTTAATTTTTTACAATAATATATTATTATTTTTAATTAAATAACTATTAAAACAAATATAATTACATATGAAATTTTATAACTCCTTAATTTGTATAAATATACACTCAAATCAAATAAATTTACTACGCAATCATTTTATTTTATATATACTTTTAATAAATTCATTATAATCATTTCATAAATCAGTACATTACACGGTTAATAAAACTAATTTAAAACAAAAATAAAATTAAGAATTTACCTTCAAATTAGGAAGGTGTGTTATTTATTTTCACTTTTTTTAAAATTTAATTTTAAATTTTAATATTAATAAAATTTTTCCCTAATATACTAGGTCGATGTTAAAAATCCACCCTTAAAATCGTCTAAAAGAAATTTAATGGCAATGAAGGAAAAAATCAGCCCAAAAATAACTTCTAAAGTAAAAAATGTACAAAATAACAGTTGTGACCAAAACGTTCTAGTACTAGCTTTTCTCTAAATTTTATCTTAGTATCACCCTCGAATACTTATACAAGTATGATATAAGAGAATTTTGGTTCTTTTTACTTTTCTTACTCTTGCAGTTCTTATATTTTGGTCAAACTGTCGTTTTCTCGCATTTATACTGTTGCAATCTGTCTTGGGAGATGATAGTCTTGCACAAGTACACATAGACCTGTTTTACCAAATAGCTGGTTACTTTTTTTTTTTTATAAATATAATACATGCTAAGGGGGCTTATAAAATAAGCTGTTTTCCCTGCATAACTTCTTGATGTAATATATGCTATTTTGGGGAGCCATGTCTCCCATTTAGCCCCATGAAACTCCGCCACTGCTATTGTATTGAGGACACCCTACAAGGAGGAAACTGCCGAGGTGCTGTACTGATTCGGCCCTACTGCAGCACTGGTTATTTATCAAATAATGAATTTAAGGACGAGCAAACATAAATATTGACAACATAAAATGGGGAAAAAATTAATGAAGACATGGGAAGTCTTACACAAATGAAGTATGAAGTCATCATATACCTTCGGTGTTTTCTTGAAAAAAGATTAAATGAAAATGAATAAACATAGCCTTTGTGCCTTCTTCAAGAAATTATCTAATCCTATACTAAGTGAAAATTCCGACACGAAGGAAAAACACGATACAAACAGAGCGTTTAAAATACCACTAGGCATGTTCATTGCTGATAAAGTACTCCCACAGACCAAATTCACAAATTATTACAACCCCTTTTAATGTAAGTGGCGAACAACAGCAGTGCTCTGGCAGAGCTTCCAGGAGACGTTGCTATAGTTCATGTATTATAAAAATAATTCCATAAACTACTATTTCATTCCTACAAAACAAAGCTAGAACTAGTTAAAAACATGTGATGTGACAAATACGACCCAGTAAAATGACATGTATCCAATATAATACTACATAAAATGGGCATACTGGGCTATGACTTCAGATACAGAACATAAAACAAAAGAATTAACAACATATCGATAGAATAGACTCAATTCCACCTTAATATATAGCATTACTTACAAAACCATGAGAATGCCTGAAGACTTGAATAAACAAGAAAGGACTCATTCATCTCGAGTAGCAGGATCCATTCCAGTAGAAGGGCTATCAGCAAAATATTCTTGGTGCCTTACATTCACGCCATACTGTTCATTAAAAGATAATAAGTGGATTATATGCAAAGCAATATTAACATACTAGCACAATTAATGATAAATGAATGATATCTTATCTACTAAGAATCGAGCTCAGTTTATTACAAACATTAACCCCAGAAGAAGCTTAAAAACAATGTTATGAAAACCGGACTAGACCAGCCAGTCAAACCAGGAACCGTCCTTTAGCTGGACCAGTCACATCCCTAGACTCGGAAAATTAAAAGCCGGTGAACCAGTTTACAACCAGTTGACCTGTTCAAATTGGTCACAAGCCTATCACACACAGATCTGAAAAGAACCTAACGTCCCAGTTCAGAATCTTCATCTTCATTCTTCAGTTCAGACAAAAAAGGGAAAGCAAGAAGGGACAGACACCATAGATGGTGGTGGCGTTCAAAGGGGCAGAGATGATGCTTCCAGTTTGATCCCAATTCTCTTTTCTCAGAAGACGTTCCAATCAGCCACAATCACCGTCTTCTCTAAACTTGCAACAAAGAAACAAGTTAAGAAAAGTTGAGTGGTAGGCTTTCAAGGGAGTGGAATCTTTGATGCTTAGAGCCTTAGACTAGTGGTGCTGGTTGTACGCAATAACTAGCTTCTAGCTAAGCTAGCAAAGCAAAGGCTTAAAAGACGGATGGGAGTGTTACAAACTGGTCTGGAAGAGAGTATATATATATATATACAGGGGGGAGAGAGAGAGAGTGGATACTTGAGTTCTGAATCCTTTCCCATTTCTCACCCAAACACGCATTCAAGTTCCAAGGCACACAAACTCAAGCTCACCACAAGCATTCAAGTTTCCAAGGCACACAAACTTAGAATACTATTGGCTATTTCATGTCATTCATATTTTGTTTCTAAAATCTGCACAGAATCAACCTCCTACTTTCAACATGCAATTCCTGAATTGAAGTCCAAAATGATTGATGGTCTGTGAAAACATAAATAATACCAATAATAGATTACAAGTCTTGTCACACTTATAATGAGGAGAGAGGAAAAAGTTGGCTCTCAATTTAAATCTAGAGAACAATTCTTACCTCACGCAGTGCCTTTGATAGGTCCTCCATTGTCAAAACTAGGCGCTTATCCTGTTTGAACAAAATGTAAGTACTAGACATATACAAGTATAGACAAAACCAGACTAAAAGCTATGTCAGCACCTTCTGCTGCTTATCCCTTTTGTCTTTTGGAATTGTTGCTTGTCTTGCTTTGCAGTGCCTACAGTTAATCATCATGCCAGCATAGACATGTAAAAGAAAGACAGAGCAACTAAATGACTAATAGCAATGCACTTATGACTTAGCCAAAAGAAATAGTGATGCACATATGGATGATAAAAAGGGAGAAATCACATTGCTAGGTTTCATAATGGTAAAACCAAGATAAACAATCAACTTAGACAAAGAAACATACGTTTCAAAATACAAAGCCAGCTTCTATTATACCTAGAAGTTAGGACAATCTATGTCCTCGGGGGGAAAGTCAGTCAACATCCTTAATATTAACTTTTCTGATTTACATTCTTCCTCTCATAATATGCCTCATTGTGGTGTGTACGTTTATGAACCTTTATGAAAGAAGGGGGTAGAAGAAAAAAAATTAAGTGCTATATATATATATCCCTTTTTAGGCAGGCTTGGGTCAGTTAGTGCAGTCGGCAAAGAGGTCAAAAACAGGTCTGGCAGCTACAGGTTCCTCTTTTGTTTATGGGTGAATCTTCCATTCCCAGCGCCCGTTCTATCTATCTTCTTATTGGTTGATATGTCTTTCTTTCCTTTCTTATTAGTGTAGTGAGGGCGCACTCGTGGTAGAAGGCAAATGGATTTAGCTTCTTTCTAGCCGGAGACCCAACTCTAGCCGGCTAGTCTATTTCTCGGCTGACCGTCCTGACTCATGATTGTCAAAGATCATGTCATGTTGAGTGCATGTGGTTGGTTATGTTCCTTTCAGCTTTCAAAATATCCTCTTCTCGTTGTTCCTCTCTTTCCTGTATTAACCGTGAAGCTAATACTCACTCTACTCACTGCGTTCTGGTTTGGGCTTCCGTTTTAGCAATACTTCAGTCAAGGAAAGACCTTCAAGCTGATATCTCCTAGTTCCTTGTTTTTCCATGCTTACTTATGTGCCAACAAGCCTAAAGAAACTAGCTCTTGTAGCTGTAGCTAGCATCAAGCCAGTTCATGAATGGGACCATTAGCGTTGCGATATTCTAAAGAGTTCCTAAACTAAGTAGTTAAGGAAGCTCCTTAGTCAGATGTTCTATTAGTTAGAAACAGAGGTGATAAAAGTTGTTACTAGCTCATACTTGGAATTACGACAACTGATGACGGGTCTAAAGACCTTTTGCCTTGAGAAAAGCTCTTATAGGAGAGGTCGTCTTCGGATTTGACTTGACTTGCTGGGTCCCTTCCTCAGTCTTTGACTGGGGTCAGATTAGTAATCTATCAATCCATCGTGGCTTTCCTTCCTCCAACTTCTTAGCCCCGATCTTTGGGATTTCCTAGTGACCAAATTTCTCTTTCCGTGATAGCTTGTGATTCCTGAAAGACGGGTAGACTAACTTGCTGATGGCAAAAGGACTTGAAGAGTGAGGGCTTTCTCAATTCTCGATTAAAGATAGAATGAGAAGTTGATCCCCGATTCCATTTCCTTAGGTAAGCTGAGGTCAGTACGATACTCTTTCACGCTTAAAAGGTGGACATCTTACTTCCTTTTGAGGTAGTTAGGGTTTGGCCAGGTCAATAATAGGTTCTGGGCTAGTCCTTCCTCTCCTAAAGGTCTAATGTTTTATACTTGTGCGAAAAAGGTTTTGACCTACTCATTGCGATGCAAAGAAAGATTGGTAGGAATACCTTTGGATCCTATGTGCACTTGTACTTGATAGATATTCCTTCCTTGAACGTGATGATTGGACGGCTCCTGCTTCTCACGCTTGATTGCTTTCAAGAGAGACCAGAATGCTACTCTTTGCCCCTTGGACAGCTAGCGAATTGAGATCACTGTGACCTAGTGCAAAAGTGAAAGGAAAAACAAAAACAACTCCAGCAGGATGCCACACCTGCTACAAGGCTTACAAAGTTTGAAGAAATCAGAAATACAGTTAAAACAATCACCAAACTAGTAACTGTTGTCAACTAGAACACTGGGATCCCTATTATGACAAAGAGATCAGTGGTAGCTACTACAACTCATTTTACTTGACTTTTTTGAATATTAAAACCAAGGAGCCTAAGCTTAATTCAGATCAGCCTAGAAGTGAGAAGTGGAGGAGTCCTTTCCCGGTCTATAGAATAGTCAGCTTAAGGCCAAGAGTTAGCCAGTCAGTGGCACCGGGTTTGATTTTCTTGAATTTGACTTGACACTTGAATGAAATGCCCGCTTGCTCCGTAATGGAATAACTTATTGCTTGGTTGTCCGGCCCTCTTCACCGATCTCCTATCCCTATGAATCAAACATCTCTCCCACATTGCTACTTATGGCTAGCATAGGAAATGTAACTCACTGTATTACCTACCTGATTGCACATTAGTAGAGGTATTTATCCTGCCTTCATGCCTTTGCTTTGAAAGTCTTTCAGTTCCTAATTTAACTCCTTCATGCCATTGATTGATGACTTTGTATCTTGTGTAAGAGATATTCCATCCACTTTATAGAGACTAAAAGCTGCCTAAACTGGCTCAATAGAATAGAACTTAGGTAAGGACAAATACAAGAGAATAAGACTTGTAGGTAGTATTTGTTTGTTACTTGCACCAGTCGTTACACTGACGCCATATTAAGGCCGACATGGAGCCATGCACATGATTCCAAGAATCACTAGAGGCGAAACTTAGTAAGAATAACCAGTAATGTCATCACGAATGGATGAAGCAAGCACTTTTAGATGGTATAGATCAGAGCCACTCAACCCTTTTCCTTGATTATCGTCACTTAAATCCCACTAGCCGAAATAGAATATGTGAAGTAAGAGATAAGCCAGAGATCCAAATCATTAGAATACGTCACCGGTCAGAGATGGGCCGTATTGAAAAAAGTAGGTTATTCCGATCACTAGGAGTAGTAGCGCTAGCAGCGCAAAAGGATAAAGTAGCTAAGCGCTAAGAAGCTATCTAGAGAGTTTCCATTATACAATATGTGATTTGTATAGCTATGTTCGCTTTCTTGGAGCTGCTCGCGTATGTCCCTGCTAATGGAGAATAGATCCTTCCCCTTCAACGTGTCCAGGGGATGGTTAGAAAGGAGATAGGTAGAAATCTTATGAAGAAAGACGGGGATTTACATATATATATGGTGGAGCCCTAGGAAATTCTCGCAGGATTTGCTGCGCAAATTTATCTTGATATCACTCCACACCATTTTATCTATATATATATAGAGAGGACATATCGAGTCAAAGGAGTGGATTATTATGAGAGTGAGAGGAGCAAACATACAAGTCATGTGACTTTTTAAAATGATCATGTGACCTTTAAGTAACTTCTAATCTTGACCATTCATGTGAGATTCAATGGTCAAGATTTGTTCATCGACTCTCATAATAAGATAGTACTCTCACTACTATATATATATATATCTCTCACTACTATATATATATACATTCTCTCTGTGTGTATTATCTATCCTATAAAGTACCTTAGACACGCACTCATTAAAGAAACAAATATCCATCAGGCATTCATCAACTTCACCCACATGCATGAACTACCTTTTGCCAAATGTTAAATACTGTCTGGACAATTGAAAGCAGAATTCTACAGCAGAATATTCCCCAAATTTACAATGTGCATAAATAATTTACTGTGATGCAGAGATTCAAGGTTAAAAAATAAATTTAAAAAAAAGAAGAAAGAAAGTAAAGATTCAATGAACATACTGAAGTGCATCTCCTGCAACTTCTGCAACAAACTTCTGAGTGGCAACAGCTACCAGTCTAGTCCTGAAATAGCGAAGAGCATTTCTAGTCAATCAGACAATACATGAACAAGAAATGCAAGGGCTAAGAATCCAACTTAAGTAGAAATAAATCAGTCAACAATAGTCAACAAAAATGGAAGGACTTCTGAACCCCTAAAAAATTCACAAGCACTTATATTCAACTTTATTAGAGGTTCAAAATCACAATCAACAGCAAGAGAATCAAAACACATCCCGAGTATGAGTGAAAACAAGAAGAAAAAAGTGGCTAGAAAGTCATAGCAACACAATTTGCATATTTCATCATTCTTCGACTTAGACTACTTCAAAATAACTGCATGTCCTCATTTCCCACATAATGACCACACGATCCACACCATCATATATGTTAGAATTAATCACATGTTGGAATACTAGTTAACGCTGTAGTTAATAGGTTAGCACATATTAATTGTGTAATCAAACAACATTATTATAGTTTAGTTATTTCCTAGAGTTGATGTATGTTAATATGTGCTAAATGTGCTAGCCTATTAACTACAGTGTTGACTAGTATTCTAACATGAGATTAATTTTTACAATCCCCGTCAAGTCAGAGCTCTCAGCTTGTTATAAATAAGGCCACAACAGAAATCAAAGAACATCAAAAGATGAAACAACTCAGTCCATATCAACCAAAGAACTTAGGCAACTAGTACTCCCCTTGAATCACAACACTGGCAACGTCCTTAGCAAATAGCTCCTAAAAGTCTTCAACCTTTCTCCTCAATAGCCCCCTTGACCTTCTTCCAGCTTCTCTTCGGCACATATCCCAAGCAAATGACAGTTTCTGAGTCTTCAACCTTTCTCCTCAGTGGCCACCTCGACCTCCAAACTGGTCTCCTAACACTAGTTCGGTCTCATACCACCCAGTAAAACAAATGGAGTCTCTACTAGTGCCCAAAGTCTTAGATACACAAACCCTTGACAGAAAAATAAAGAAACAACCACCACTAATCTTTAAACTAAAACAGACCACATAAATCACTCCAAAGCCTCAAACAGCACCACAGTACGATGCCAAATAGGCCATACAAAGGCAGAACAACAGCCAAACAACAGTATACTCATCAAACAGTAGCCAAACAGAGGCGGGAGTAGAGTAATCAATGCTGAAACATGGCCAAACACCGAAGATCAGCCCAAACAGCATGAAGGGAAAGCCAAACAGGAGATAACACAGCCAAACAACTCCCAACCGACCAAACAGAGCCAATGGTGGGGTCAGTTTGTCGATAGGAGGCCGGGAAGATGGAGAACCAGAGATGGCAGCCACTGGTGGAGAGAGAAACTTCTCCAAACAGTCACAGGCAGGAGGAAATTATAGGATTTCACCGAAAACAAAGGGGAGAATATACAAAGAGTTCGATGGCACTAAACACAGCGAAAAACATAGGCCCTTTCAACGTGGATGGTACCAATCTAATACCATGTCGACAAAGAGAGAAGTATACAAGTTGTATCAATTGTATGTTACTAGGCTAAACACCACACCCTCTTTATAGGGGGATTACAATCATACTAGGATCACTCAAAGGACTTATTAATAGCCTATACAAGACTAGCTGACTAGGATATACAAGCCTAGGAAATAACTAGACAATAATAATGACGTTTGACTACACAATTAACATGTGCTAGCCTATTAACTACAATGCTGACTAGTATTCTAACATGTGATTAATTCTAAGAGCCTGTTTGGTTTTTTTTTGTTTTCATTTTCAATTAGATATGCTTTCATTATAATTACAAAAAATGCCACACGGTTTACATTTTGTTTCCTGTTTTCAAAATTTTGTGAAGAAAATAGTGAAAACATATCTAACAGGAAACAAAATTTCGAAAACAGAAAACAAAATGAAAACAATGTGACATTTTCGAAATTATAATTAAAACATATCTAACTGAAAATGAAAATAGAAAACAATCCAAACACACTCAACATTTTTTTTAGGTTCCAACCCCTTTTCATTTCATACGTGAAGACACTGAAAGAACAATGTTCAGGATGAAAATAAAATAAAAAAATCAGTGAAAATAAAATATGACAATATCATCTGAAAGACTAAAAGCAACATAACATTAAATATGTCCAATTTATAAAAGACGCTCAGTAGCTAAAATCAAAATTTGTGCATAATCTATTGTCGTCACATCTCTCCCAACAAGAACCCAAAACCTAGATGTATATGCTAGCAGGCTAGCAATCCTCAGCAGTTCACATGAAGAGAAAACACAAGGATGCTAAATTTCAGAAGACACAAGACCCAGAAAACACAACAATAAATCTGTACATTCATTCTTGTTAGTCAACCCCAGGTGGACAACCAATAAAAAGTAACAAGAATAACTATTGTAACTGTCTTCATATTATATTAATCAAACAATAAAAAGAATAACTATTATTGTGCTTCTGTTGAATTCATTTGAACATGATTCTCCCACACTTTGATAACTATAACTTCGAATGTCTATTCTTTCCTTTCTCCCAATATATCTTGACAAAGATAATTGAGTATTCTACTGCAATTGAGAAACATATCAGAGGGTAAAAAAAAAAAAATTATGCATTGCAGTCAACTCTCATATCTGCAAGGCTAACATACAGCACCAAGAAGCCAACAATCAGATTAGTGCTAAAATAATGAAGGAAAAGAATGACAGAGAAAGATGGGAAACAAATTCAATATTACACTCCATTTGAACAATTGAACCTGACAGCATGCTCTCAGGTAACTCAGGTCAAATCACAAAAGAAACCCAAAAGCATGGAGAAAACTTGATTCCTCACAAGAAACCTTGCATAAAATTCCACTCATTCTTATTCTCTAAAACTAGGAACCAGCTAATATAAACACGATCTACATAATAAAGTACAAACAGCAAGAACATTAATGTCAGTGGTTTAAAAATAATAATAATAATATTTTTTGCTGAATAAAGAAGTACCCACAATCGAACATCGGGACATTGAAACCCGCTCTTGGCTAAGTAATGCTCCACCAACTCATCAGGTATCTAAAAAAAATTCAAACCAAAAGGAAAAAGAACAAAAAAGAGGGGTGTTTACTGATAAGCTTTAAATGCTAAGTTAAATAAAATAGTCCATGGTATAAGAAACTCACAGTGGGAGTATAATCCATTAAGGAAGCAAGGAAATCCGAGAGTGCAGCATCATCATCATGCCTTCCATCACTTGATTGCGGATTATGGTTCATCTTTCTCAGTCTCAATCAAAGTCTTGCCTATCAATGACTGCTGCATGCTCCATAAACATTGAAAAAAAAAAATCAAAAACTCAAAACGAACAATTAACAAATAACAAGGGCATTTCATACCAAACCCACATGACAGTTCCAATGAAAAATAGAAAGGAAGAAAAATAAAGCAAAGAGCAAATCAAACTCACAAACAAAACATATCAACTACAGTAAAAAAAAAAAAACAGAGAAAAAAGAACCGACTTTTCGTGAAGCTCAAACGATTGAAACAAAGAAGGGGAAGAGAGGTCGCGCATGAGTAACTGAGCGTGTAGGAGTAGCCACAGGTTGAGGATTGCCCAGAAATTCAAAAACAGAAAAACCAAACCAAGTCTGCAATTTGGGATTTTGTTAGTTTCTCTCTGAAGAGATGAACGAAGAAGGAGGATAGGGCAATTGGGCAAATGCCAATGGCAATTGGATCTGGGCATGGGGCAGCAGGCCACAAGGGTTAGATAGTGAGTCGGTATGATTATTGGCCATGAACTAGGGATAAAGTGGGCTGCTGTCTTTGTTTTTTCTTTTTTTATATATATAATTTGAACTGGGTCACTCGACCCTAACTGTCGGGTTAAGTGAATCGGGTACACTACCTCAATTTCTTGCAAGCCATAATAAAACGTAATTTAACCCATTATTTTGATAGATTGAGTCAAGTTGACCCATGAATTGTTACCCATTTTTGACAGCTCTATCACACGGGTGAATAATAGACCTAAATCGTTAACAAAATTAGTGTATTATTCAATATAAAACCTGCAATTAAAACATCCAAACTTGGAACATTTAATAAAATATTAAGAGTAAAAAATCTTCATTTCAACATATTCAATTTTATAGCTGAAGTAATTTATATTAATATTAATTAATTAATACACAATCTTAAAGTATAAATAAAAAATTTGAGAAAAAAATTCATTTATGCAGCTCTATAAGAAGATATATATATATATATATATGGTTAATTTCAGTTTGCTCTCCCTTTGGTTGGGGCCAAAATCAATTTACCATCATGTGGTTTAATTTTTTGCACTTTTCCCCCTATAGTATATTTCGATAGCAGTTTGACCCCCCGTGGCATTGGCAATATCACTTTGGCCTTTGTAGTTTCGACTTTTGTCACTTTGCCATCCTGTGATTTCATTCCTTGGCACCCCCCCCCCTCTTCCTGCGGTGATTTCATTCCATTAACACTTTTTCCACAAGATTTTTCAGAAATAGAAGGTGCTGACATAGCTTAGTCTGATTTTGTCTACACTTGTATATGTCTAGTACTTACATTTTGTTCAAACACGATAAGCGCACAATAGAGGACCTATCAAAGGCACCGCGAGATGTAAGAATTGTTCTCTAGATTTAAATTGAGAGTCAAGTGTTTCCTCTCTCCTCAATTATAAGTGTCATATCATAAGACTTGTAATCTATTATTTGGAGGGTCTTGTTAACCAACGCCCTTTAAAAATAATTTAATATCCTTCAATAAATATTTTTAATTATTAAATAAAGAAAGTATTAAATACTTTTAAATTTTCAAGATAATAAATGTTCTACTTCCACACTTAATACTTTTTATTTTTTGTTTCTTAACCAATGTCTAAGGACACTCATTAACAAATCCTTTATTTGCATTATTTATGTTTACACAGACACTCAATCATTTTGGACATCAATTCAGGAATTGCAAGTTGAAAGTAGGAGGTTGATTCTGTGCAGATTTAATAAAAAATATGAATGACATGAAATAGCCAATAATATTCTGAGTTGGAAACTAGAATGCGTGTGGTGAGCGAACTTGAATGCGTGTGGTGGTGGAAAATGGAAAAGTGTTTAGAAGTCAGGTATCCACTCTCTCTCTCCCCTTTGTGTGTGTGTGTGTGTGTGTATATATATATATATTCACTCTCTTACGGACCAGTTTGTGTAACACCCCACATCCGTCTTTTAAGCCTTTTGCTTTGCTAGCTTCTAGAGCTATTGCGTACAACCAGCACCATTAGTGTAAGGCTTAGTGGTTTATAAGCCGCACCCTCTCCTTGCAAGCCAGTTTTCAAGGGAGAGTACTACCTAGTGGGTTTCTACCAGCCTACCACTCGGCTTTTCTTAGCTTGGCACGTCTTCTGAGATTTGGGATCAAATTGGAAGCATCATCTCTGCCGCTTCGAACGCCAAAACACGACAAAACAGATATCTAATCTAATCTAATCACGAGCACTCTATCCATATCCATATCCATATAACAAACAGATAAATTCGATCTTATCAGTTCTAAAAATCAAATCGAAGAAACAACTAAAAACAGAGAAACGCAAGCATATATATTTATAATTAAGCACATTGGAACAAATCGTGTAGAGAGAAAATCATTAAAGAGATGGATAAATAAATAAATTATCTATAATCAGTACAATTATTGTTTTCAGGACAATAAACCATTGGGGAAACTGAACTCTCAATCCCATTTTAATAGACCACAAAAAACCAGTCAAAGTTACCAAGCAAGCAACAGCCAAAATTATAGGGATGGGAGCAGCAGATGGTCATAGATATTTGAGATTCTAATTTAAACTTAAGAGCACGGAGACTGCAACTATGGGAAATCAAATAAAGTTACTTATATGGCCAACTATGAACTAAATTACTACCTCATTAACATTGTTTACAAGTAAGGTCAATTAGAACTATCATGGGAGTAGTGATGATTATTAAGATCAATTACAAGCTAAAAAGCTTGCTTAGGGTGGGATTTTAATGGAAATCTAGCCAACTAATAAAGCCCAAAATAGGACAAATACAAAATGAATTTTCACGCAAAATTAAGCCCATAAATTGCAAAATTATTTCCCCCATTGTACAAGTATAAGTAACCTCCAGTACTAACCAGAAGATTGGCCCCCTTTTGGCGGATTATTGCTCCCTGATGTCACCTGAAGGTATTCAAAGTCATCAAAACAAAATCACAATGCAAATCAGAAAAGCCATAACCATTTATGACATTGTATCACTGTTTTCATCTTTTTCTTTGATCATTTTAAAGTGTACACAATTATCGTGGGCACTTAGAAGTAACAGAACTTGCATATTTAAACTGGCCAGAATAGAGTCCTCCAAAGACCCCACATTCTCAATAACTTTCTTGGCTAATAAATTATTAAACTGCACCCATGGGCTTAGCTATTTTCTCTGAAGAACACGCACTGCAATTTTAAAAACTAGATTTCTATACTTAACCAACATAGATCAATCACCAAATAACAATCAAAAGCAATGGTCTAATAGGAACCTTCAATTTGAGATCAAATTAGGAAAAACGCATCCAAGGAGATTTGTCTAGCTTTCAACTACTCAACATACAAAGCGAAAGCGTCATTCATTGTACATACGAAAAAAGAAAAAGGAAATTGAAGGCCAAAATCATGCTTATGGAACATCTCTCTCCTTTGGAATCCTACAAAATATTAAGGACACTGCTGAACACCCCAAAGAATTCTTATCTGAAAACTATGATATAAAACTGGGCGAAAACTGAGTCTGAAGACAAAGTCCCAGGAATTGGTATCTTCATCCCCTCTCACAAGACATGAGAAGATTCAGAACAATGACTACTTACCATATCTAAAAGCATATTAAATCATTATAAGTGTTTCGTTATCAATCAACCACATCCCACAACCCATGGTAAAATGCAAATTATGGGGTTATACCCAAAGTCAATGGCTATCCACCATTAAGCAACAAACAGTGGGAAGCAGAAAATCCTCTACTTCATATCCAACAAATTGAAGAAGCAGATTCACATACCTGAGCAAGAGAGAGAAGATCTGCACGCGAGCAAGAGAGAGGCAAGGGTTGAGGATCGAGAGCGAGGGTTGTGGAAGCTTTTCCCTCTCTCGGCCTTTTGGCCCCCTTACCTTCAATATAATTATATAAATACTAATCTAAATATTTGTGATAGAGAAATTATTTTATTTTCAAATTAATCGTTTTCTATCTTTTAAATAGCATTATTTTTTAAAATGGATTTTAGATGATAAGAAATCTTTTAATGAGATTCGTCTGTTTCATCCGATAATATTGGATAGAAGTTATCTTAACACGACTTTAATATCTTTTAACTGTAAGATTCGTTCATCTTTAAGAACTTAAAGTTCGAGTAAGATGAATTCTATCCCTCAATCAACTTGTTAAATGTTGAAACTAAATTCAAAAAAGAAAAATTTACATGTGTTTATGAGATTACAATTCTCCCATATTTTTTATTATATTTAAACTAAAATAAAAATTTCATGAATTTATTAAACTTGTTATATAAAAACATGCTTAGACTAACATGAAGAGAGGATTATTGGTGAAACTTAAAATTTCCTTATCACTATCATAAAAGAAAGGCATTTACTAAAGAATATCCTCAATACACTTATTTATTTATTAAAAAATATTAAATATTTCTTAAATAATATCTTACCTCATTGACAGATCTTTTGTAACAATAAAAGATCTTTTGTAGCTTTTGCTAATCTAAACATTCCTCACATGTAGTTTCATGATTGATCTATAAGCAATAGTGCATTACATAATACAATTAGAGTTTGATCACTGCTACATTAGTAAATAAATTTAACATATTAGATAATTATTATTATATTCAAACTCTTTTAATGATATTATTTTTATTACAATTGACTGACACATATTTCAACCTGTAACCTCTTGCAAACTAAACAAACCCCTCACTACCATCCCACTCATAATGACTTTTTATAATGATGTTTGAATACATGATTGACTAATAGTATTAAAAAAATTACACTAAAGTTAGATCAAAATTAAATTCGTGCAATTACTAGACGCATAAAGTTAGCATTAAGCCATATGTTGTAAATAGAAATAATAAAGAAAACACAACTTCTCTCAAATATTCATTAATCACCACATATAATAGCGATAAAAGCTACATGCTCTGAGCTCCAAAAATAATCCAAATTACATTTGGATACAGAACGGATCCTCACTCTTAAGGTGAAAACGTTCAACCCGAGGAGGTGCCATAAAATGAGTTAAATTGAACTTATTCCTGACGAGAGAAAACAACGAAAAGCCACTTTGCATAGTGAGTACATCCAGTAAAATTGTCCACAACAATTAACTACAATGGATGGCTCAGTCCAGACACCTATTCTGTTGCTTCCACCTGTTGTGAAGTTTCAGTTTGTTTCAATTTTTCCAAGGAAGAAATTCGACTGTCCAGTGATTCGTGGAGACCCTTCATCTGGAAAAGCAAAGGAAGTTCAGTCATCAATTGAAGCAGCACACGGGTTAAAAAATTACAAATCCAATGTTAAAACAAAACCTGCTCATTCCCTACTCTGCAAGAAAAGGAAGGAGGGAGGAGATGGACAGATGCAATTGTCAATATGCAATAAAGCTTATATAGCCAAGAATTAGTAAGGATTAGACATATTTCGGGGTTTTTAGACACAGTGATGCAAGCATTCATAGGAAAAACAAAACAAAGCTTCGTTATGTACATCAAACTGCATATTTAATGACTGCTATTACAACTCCTCAGTGCTAACTTCGAAAATGGGCCATAATACGGAATATCACCCCTTGAATCTTAAATCCTTTTGTGCCAATGGAGTGATGGACATTGTTCTTTGTTTACAAGTCAATTCTCTATGCATGCCTGCCTTAGCAGCATGGGGCATGAGGAGAATTAGGCACAATGTCGAAGTTGTTGCCATGATGCCATCATTCTCCCCACAGTAATGTGATCAAAGTAAAAAAAATTGGAATTTAGTAATCTGAATCAGTAACTAATTGTGAACCATGAATGCCACATCAGAAGATACAAGAAAAAAATATGATTACAAAAGGATTGTGAAAAAAAACATGTATGTATGTCTCCAAATAGGATTAAAGTGAAACACAGTTCAATGTGAAGACTTCTAATTAATTTAGCATAATGATTCATATGGAGAAATCCCAAATATTATGCAGCAAAGCATGTTTTGCTGCAGTATGAACAATTAGAAAAAGAAACCAACTGCATTTTTTTAATTTGAAAATGAACATATGGATGGTTTGAACGATGAGGGAGAAAATAACACATTCATAAGAAGACAGCAATAAATTCTGATGCTAGTTTGCAGCTCCCATTGCATCCCTTATTCAAGCAAAACTTCCACATGCCTTCAAAATTTTATTAATTACCACCCTGAAGCAAAGCGTTTGCCACCCACACAGTCCACACCCAAGAGAATATAACAAAAGGATACAAAAATTATTTAATTAGATTCATCCTCTATTTAAAGCCCATAAGAAGCACCCCTCAAGGAAACTTTTCTTGTTCTATTTGTCTTACAAACAAGAGTACATGACCAAATAAATCCAGTTCGTGTATGCAACAAAGTAAGACAGAAAACCACTGGAGCCAAATTAAGGGAATAAAACAAATCCACAAGAGAAAATGAGAAGGTCTTGCCAAGAGCAAAACAAGGAGAGAGAAATTGTTTACAGATTTAGGACTCAAGACAATAGAAGGAATCTTATGATGCGATAATAATATTTAACAAAGAGAAGGGAGAAACAGGTTATGGAAGGGAGGGAAAGATATACAACAAACCTAACAGCAGAAAGAGCAGACAGTCTTAAACATATTGCACAAACTAAAGGCAAGCTCATACAAGATAAATACAAATATCACAAGTACGTGTTGATCATATTAAGTAGGGAGGAGATAATAATTCTATCAAATATCAGCTGAACAATCCATATCACTTAATTGCAATAACTAAATATATCCCCTAAATGTAATAATTCTTATTAATAATCCAAAGAACTCAACATATGACTAACCAAAATATACATGATTATACTTTCGATAACCAAGAAATGGCATACAACAACCTAGCCTTTTCAGTTCATATTGTGCAAGAAAGCTTTGATTTTAACAATATTTTATCTGGTTGTTGATCCACCGAATTCCATTAGAAGACCAATCAAAACAGTTCTCGAGCAACTACAGCAGTAGCACCAAATAGAACACCCACACCCACATTCCACACACACCCTGCTAAAGAAACCCATAATGTACCCAACGATAATTAGTAGCAGCAGAAAACAAAAAAACAACCATTGAAAAAATGCAAAAATGTCATGAACGAACAAAGCAAGCAATGATGCTTGGTCACTGCCTCATAAACTTACGCCGAGATAAAATGGGCATAATAACAAACAAGGGAATTCCATCCCAAAGAGGAGTACAAATGGATGAAATCCCGTAATTGGTTCTCCAGAACAGAAACCCAAGCAATAACAGTTGTAAAGACTTAGGTTATTGCACCAGACAATGACTTATGACCTCTAAAGAATTTGGACATGTATGAGACTATGACTCATTCTGCATAATGGAAAGTAAATATCAACAACATATCATGACCGTCTCTCAATCATCCAAACTCATTATGCCCATCCAAGATATACCTCCCCCAACCAATGGCTTCCTGCTCCCCTAAAAAAGAACCCTGCTAAAAATCAATAGAATATGACATTGAGTCTGAAACCCAAATTAAACCACGTAGAGAATGTTGTCTCCAACTACCGTAAGAAACTCCCCCTTAGTACTCACCCATACCATAAAACAAAAGATATATTATCAAAACCGGGATCAGAAAATGAAGTAAGATGTAGTCTGCCTCATCAATCAAAAGACACGAAGTATGCATTTTATCATATAAAATGAAGAAATCAAAAGTTAAAAGACAGCACAACACAGCACGGGAAAGCACAGCAGCATTGACATAACCATTGCATAAGACAAATTTACTTAGCCACAGCAACAAGGAGAAGATTTATGAGGCGAATAAAAGGCACCACCACCTATTGCAACATTCTTATATTTTGACATTCCCAAACCAGTATTCAACTCAACAATTAGCACCCTCATATCAACTTTATTCCTTGTAATTGCATCCCCTCGAGTTATTTCAATAAATGGGTCTTACAAATGACATGATAAAAATAATAAAAACAACATAAACCTCCCCGAACAATTTTCGGAAATACCCAAATGCCAAAACCAAAAAAAGAAAACGAAAATTGATTACCTGTTGGGTAAAGGATTGCTGCGCAACCTTATAATCCCTGTGGAGGATGTAGAAACCCGCAAACGACGCCGTTGCAGCGCCCGTGAAGAACGACGCCAATCTCACTCTCAGCACATATCCCATTTTCTCCCTTTTCCCTCTTCCTCCTCCTCTCTCTCCAAATTGCAGAATAACAGGTTAATAACCCAATCTTTGTTACTAAAACGCCGTGTAAAAAGCACGTGCCCTACACTACACTCGCCGAATGAATGCAGCTACGTCGTTTCATTGCATCATTAGCCTTGGCCATCGGCTTTTTTATACTAAAATGACTATTTTTATTTTATTTTATCCTAATTAAAAAATTATGTATTTAAATAGATTTTTTTATATTGAACCAACATGATTTTTTTTAAATATAAATATATATATATTGAGAAGTTGATTCAATTTTAATAAAACTTACTTCTCAACATATGAAATTTTTTATTTTTAAATTCATGTTGAAAAGACTAAAATTGTATTCTCAATGTTTTTTAATATATAAAAAAAATATGTTGAAAAGTTAATTTGACTCAAACTAATTTTTTAACATGAAAAAATATTAGCCTATTTTAGTACATAAATTTTTTAATTAGGGTAAAACAAAAAACAATTTTTTTAGCTATTTTAATATACAAAAGATGCAATTCTATTTTGTTTTTATTGATTTTTTAAAGTATTTTTTAATTCAAATTTTTAAGTGTGTATTTTATAAGGGTACCCTTTTCATATATATATATATAATCATAAAAAATTTATTTTATGCAATAAGTACTTTTTTATAATAAATAGCATGTTTAGAAGCAGATTGAGCACATGTTTTTTTTTTTAAAGTTATTTTTGAATGTCTTTCAATAGAATATGACATTTATTTTTACTATTTTAGCATAATATTGCTATGATAGAATAAAAACATCATTTTAATTTTTTTTAATTCTTATTTTTTCTAAATTAAAGAAAAAGACTTTTTATCGAGACAAAAAAAAAAGGATGTCACTTTTAATAATTCTACTATAAAATATATTTTTTTATTTTTATCAAAAAAAACTTAAATTTATTTATTTTTGGTTACTTACAAGTATTGTGTATTCAAATGCATAATAAATATTCTTTTTTTATAAAAAAAATGCTCTATAAAAGAAATCTTTTTTTTCATAAGCCAAACCAACCCAACTATATATATGTAGCAAAGCGAACACTTCACAGCAAGGATCGCATTTGAACTTGGAAGGCTGATTTCTGGGAACAACTAGGGTTAGGGTTTTGAGTTTTGTTTTTTGGGTCTCCCCTTGTGAAGAAGAAGAAGAAAATGTTCAGCGGTGATCCTCCATTGCCTCCTGTTACTACCCTCACAACCGAGCTGATTCAAAAGGTACCAACTTTTTTCATCAGCCAATGCTCTGCTTCATTCATTACCCATATTTCCTTGTTTCAGGTTCTACATTTATCTCTGCGTTTATGTTCTTCTTGGGGTTTCATAAAAATGTGACCTTTGCCTGTTGTGCGTTTTTTTCCTTGTCCAATTTATGTTTTTAGTGAAGGGCACGAAATGTATGGTGCTGGCATCATCTCTTTCCTTGTACCGTAAGTTATTAATTTTGTTAATCGATTGCGTTAAATTTCCCGCATTTCTTGAATTGAATGTACGCGATAACATTAATTATATAAGTTCCTTCAATTTAATGGCATATCTCTATGTGAGCTTACTTTATGGTATTCATTTCTTATGGGTGTCCAGCAAAGTTTTCTTACTGACAAAAAATGGTGCTCCCTGTGCATATTCCTTTTTGTTAACCAAGGTGGCATCAACTTTTGCAAAGGAATGTGGGGTGAAAAAAAAAATTATTGTTCAAAAGTCAGATGAATGCATAGTGTATTTGTTAAAAAGTTTGGACCTTTAATTGAAACAATGGTCACTAGAGTTTCTGTGTCAGCTTATCTCATGTAGACCACTTCTTATCCTTGGTGCAGTACTTGGAGGAGAATAAGGAGCTGATCCTGGCAACATTGGAGGGTCAAAACTTGGGAAAGTTCACTGAGATTGCCCAGTTAGTATCCCTTTTTTTTTTTTGCAGTTTATGTTTGTTTCTAGCTGGTACCAAGTAGTTTCAGTTGCATTTTCTTTAAGTTGCTGTCATGGGCCTCTGAAGCAATTTAAATCTTCTTCCATGGGCCTCCGAAGCATTTTCTTAGTACTTCTGCTTTCTCTTGCATACCATTTAGTACTCTGGCAATTAGCTTTGAAACCCTCTACTTTACTAATATCACCCCTGTTCTCTACCTGAGATTATAGCTCACTTTATAAGGGCATTCACACACACAATACTGAAGCTATGTTTCAGTTGATAAATTTCATTGTATGCCTGCCCTTGAAAAAACATGACTACCAAAGGTACATATCTTAGATTACAGCACATATAATCTGATGAAGTGGAACTCAGATAAGGGGCAGGCAGGGATTAATATGGAAAAAGTTTTAGAATTTTTTTTTCTGTATGTAGTCAGCGTTGAATTGATAGTAACTGCAGGGGATAAACTTTTGTAACAGAATGGTGCGATTATAAAATTACATGCTCATGAAACACCGATTGTAGAAATAAGTTTCTTTCTGTTTGAACCTTTCTATCTTTTGTACCTTTTTCATCCTTGCAGATATGAGGGTCTCACTGGTTAAAGAATATAGATTAGTTTAGAGAAGAGAGGACTTGAAAGAAGGCATGTTTTAGAAGTAAAGTATCCCAAACTCTGCTAAAAGATAATTTGTTTGTAGCAAAGAGTTATTTACTTGAGCCTGAGGTGCTTTGAGTAGAAGCTGAGAAAACCTGGGTCAAGAGAAGACATATCTGTTATCAGATATGGTCATAAATAATTGGAAGGTGAAGAAAGATTTAATTAACCATAAGTAATTGGACCAGGTTTTTCTTCTTTTTTATTTTTTTTTCCATTTCTACACTTATCTTGAGAATCGGATACTAAAAGCTGATTTCCACATGTGTGAAACATAATTCTACCACCTGAGGTTCTTAATATTTTGCTGTTTATCCATCCTGTATATCAGCTGTCTAAATAGAAAGCTGCAATAAGCAGTTCTCAAGATTCTCATATTTCTTGTGGCTTGTTATATTAAAATATATTTATTGAAGACTTGAAGTTCTATCATAAATCAAAATATTATTATCTTGCCCCAAATTATCTCTTTCTTTTTGAATTTGAGGAATGTCCAAGTCATTCTAAGGTGTTATTATCTTTGAATTTGTTTGTGTTGCAAGTATCATTTATTGACTGCTTAATGTTGCCTTATTATCTATGGTTTATCATTTAGGCCCCGTTTGGATAGGCTTATATGCAGCTTATTTGGGCTTATCTACTACAATGAGCGCTTATGAAGTATTTTTATTCTGTTTGGATGAGCTTATTAAAACAGCTTATGAAAGGCAGCTTTTGTGAAATATAAGCTGTTTTGAGCTTATTTTCATAAGCTAAAAATTTAAACTCATGAAAATAAGCTTTTGTGAAAGTTAAAAATACCTTAGGTATTAGTTGTTTTTATAATAATCTTTAACAAAATTACCCTTAAAAGATTAACACAATTCATAGCATATCCCTCAAATATTTGATATTTATTTCAAAAGGTTTATGAAAAACGCTTCTCAAAGTATTTATCCAAATACTATTTAGCTTATTTTAGACAGCGTTTATGATTAATAAGCTCTACTCTAATAAGTACTTATATAAGCTATTATTCAAACGGGCCTTATACATTCATACAATTAAGCACGTACCATGGTTTATAACATATTACCTGAATACCTGATACAGATGTCAAGCCAAGCTTCAGCATAACTTGACTTATCTAGCCCAACTTGCTGATGCTGGACCTCAAGCACAGATACATTCTCAGGTTATTAAGCTCATTAACTGCTCCAGCCAAACCTAGTTTTGAATTGTAATTCTAGCTCACTTACGTGAAAATCGTGCAGCTGTCATCCCAGTCTGTTGTGCAACAGGGGCAAGGTATGCAGCATCCATATGTAGCAATGTCTCAGCAACAAGATCTTTCTACCTTAAACTTGCCTTTATATATGAATGATCAGCAGCAGCAACATCACCCGGCAATGTCTCTGCAACAACCAGATCTTTCTACTTCAAAGTTACCTTTTCAAATGAATGATCAGCAGGAACAGCAACATAAGTTGCCAGCTTTCTTCCGGCAACAGCAACTCATCCAAGGACCAATGGGTAGCTTTCCTGGTACCAATAGTGCCATATATCAGGCCTCGCAAACCAGACTGGGTAGTCTGTCAGATACGCCAGAAAGCAACCAAATTGCCTCAGATATTGGTCCTGGTTGGTCTCTGGGAAAGTCACCGTCTGGACGTACCAGTGGAAATACAAGACCATGAAGTTCTGTAAATATCCTACATGGATATATCTGACGCTCAAGTGATCATAGTCCTTTCACCGACATCCCTTCTCTAATCTCGTTATTTATATGTCTGTACTTTTACGTATAAAAGAACTTTCGTTTTTAAATAGTCATAATCAACTTTCAAATTTAAATAAAAGGCTCTTAAATTTTTCAAACTTATAAATAGATTATTTTATATATAAATGAAATAAAAATTATTTATTATGTAACTTGTAAGTGTTTATTAGCATAAATGATAATTTCTAATATATTGATATAATTTTTTTCAAAAAATTAAATAAGTTTTCACTTTTTAAATTTAATATTTTTCAATAATTTCAATTTTTGGACATTGAAATTAAATAAAAAGTAAAAAGAGTTGTAAATTTTTTAAAAAGATAATATGAACAAATTAAATATTTTCATATGTATAAATTAATATTTATAAGTCATGAGATAAATAGTTTTAAATTTATTAGTGAATGGAATTTGTTTGTAAAATTCAGAAAATTTAAGAACTTTTCATCTAAATTTAAAAAACTTTAGTGATAACTTTAAAACAAGATAAATTTTGAGTATTCATGTATTTTTTACAAGTAGGGATTTACTTATACTGAGTGTAAGTTTTGATACATTTACACTGTGTAATAACTTTTTGTAAAATGTAAATTTAACTAATGTAATCGATAAATCATATAATATTATTATTTTAATAATTATGTATATTAAATTTTAAATAAATTAGATATATACATTTATTTAATTTAATTGTATATAATTTACTTACATTTAAAAATTATATTATACGTTAAAATAAAATAATATAATAAAGTATTAAATAATTTTTAAATTGTAAGAAATTTTATAAAGTTAATTTATCTTATGAAAACTTTTAATTTAACAATTTGATTGATGAAATCTAACGTTTATAAAAAATTATTAAATAGTATAAGTATGTCAAGACTTATTACCTATTTTTTGCATAATTTATATATCTATAAATGTGCAAATAATACTATTCTATTCTACCTCTTAATTCCTATTTCAAGCTTCACTTATTTCGAGGTTTGAACTTTGAAGTCACGGGTTGATGATCGAGTGCCTACATTTTGTAAGAGAGCTGCTCATGTATCTCAACTTGTTCCATAATTTGAGCAAAATTATACCAGGTAGCAACCTCTAGTTTAGTGACTTGTTAGTTCTCCTTTGGACGACTCCCGAATTTAATCATTAAAAAAATGTCACATGGATTATGCCAGGGTTAGCATTTTTCCTCCTTAGAACCTGGTACTCATTATTAGTTCGAACATAGATTATGCCGGGCACCATTAAGGTTGACACAGCAATGGAATACCTTCAACCAGTGGTCTGAAAACTGGACTGAACCGGCCGGTCGGACCGGTTCGACCGGAAACCGATCATCCCACCGATCCGATCCACCTCTAAAAACCGGCCAAGTCAAAAATCGGTGAACCGATCGACCGGGACCGGTCCAACCGGTCCTCTTTTTTTTTTTTTTAATAAATTTTACTAATTCAAATAATGTCATTTTGATCTAAAAATTGAATATAAGTCAATCTAAAAAGAATTTTATATAAAATACTTAAACTTAAATTGTATAAAAACTTATAAACTGAATGTATAATTAATTATATATTTCATTGAACTGAAATTAACATTTTTTAAACAAAAATAAGTTATAATACTGTTACAGAATACTTTGGACTCTCAAAAAATAAACTGTAAACTATTTTTTATTATTTGTGTTGTTTTTTATAATTTTTAATTTGTTTAATTAGTATATAATATATATTTATATATATATAAATATATTTAATTATACTCCGGTTAATTACTCGCTCAACTACGGTTGAACCATCAACTCAATCGATCCTGACCGGTTCAATCACCGGTTCGGTTTTCAGAACCTTACCTTCAACTTAGTCAAATAATTTATTTTTTCTTGTTCGTGAAATATATGAAAATCCATATAATAAATAAATAAATAAAAACTGTATACTAGCGATGAACAACAAAAAATGTGAAACAAAAGAATGTCAAATGCAATTCGACCCAATAAATTCTGGTCCCTCTTATCACATGGGAGTTGGATAGAAGTAAATTTCTAACATCTACCAAGCAACAAGTGAATATCAAATTCTTTTCTATCACTCTAATTTCACTCCCCTCTCAGAATTTCAGTTACACTCGTACAAGCATAGCATTACACATTGTCCATGCTTTTTCCCATTAATTTGTAAATTATATACATAAAAAGTCTACTCATGTTCACCAGCATAAAGACTAAACTCTCCCTCACAAACTGCTGTATACTTGCAGAGTAAAAAAGAGTGAATCATGAAATGCTTCTTGTGCATCATATAATTCTCAGGCATTACTAGAGCCATCAAAGGAAAATAAATCAGATATAGTATTAAACATGCTTATTAAATCCTCTTATTTATGCCAAATTCATTTATACGTAAGCAGGTGGAAGGATGGGCAAGAGGGAGCTAAGCAAAAACATAAAGTACATCCGCCCAAGAGCCCGATGGTGGCTAATGCTAAACTTCACTTGTGCATTAAATTAAAACACGAACAAATAGTTCAACACTAATTCAGTAAATTCAAATCGAATTAGAATTCATCAGTTAATTTTATAACCCAAAATGGCCTTTCAAACATAATGTAATGTTGGCACTAAGATAGGAGTTTAATTTTGACTCACTATCAGTGTAAAATTTCTTTACACTGTCATCCAATCATATATTGTCAACTCATTTAAAGAGTTTGACTATTATAACAACTACCTCAAAAGTCTAACATTTACACTGTCATCCAATCATATATTGTCAACTCATTTAAAGAGTTTGACTATTATAACAACTACCTCAAAAGTCTAACATTTTTAATGATGTGTCAGTATATGATTGAATGACTGTACAGTGACAGTGAATTAAAATTAAATCCATAAGATAATGTAATTATCAAGATTAATTGTTTAAACCATCCCTGAACAGCCACCTCAAATTGAATCCATATACAACTTGCAATATGCAACTCTGATCTCGTTAGACCAGCGAATCCATCCTTGGATCTTGCTAAACCCAGGATGACATTCCTAACCATTAATAGGTCAATCACTTTTTACCAACCCCACCACCCCCCAAAAACAAAAACAAACCCTTTATATGGCATATCTGCAGATATAAAACAACGAATATTGAACGGAGAAATAAGGAGCTTGCAAACCGAAAATGTTAAATACGTTGATTAATCTTTCAAGCATTCACAAAACAAATGGCAGAGCTATCAGATGCAATTATGTGCATGAATCTGCCCACATATTAATGAAAGCACACCAAATTGAAACAGCAGGGAGAAATAAATTAACTACAGAAAATGGAGATAGCACTGACAATTTAAATCACAATTGCTCAGGACACAAGATTGCTCCGTCAATGCTTCAGAAAACATTCTCCCACAAACCCAATAAACATAACCATACATATTCTGTCCGCACCCTGATGAGACAGGATAATCTACGCCTTTCCATGTTTCCTGTCAATATAAACAGTAATTGAACTATGAAGGCAGGGCAATACTAATTCATAGCTCATAAAGAACATAAAATGGAAGTTAAATACAATGAAACAAAACTGACTCGTGCAACTTAGATCTCATACAAATATGTAAAGACTCATGGCCTGCACTATTAAGAATACCACAAGGTTGCATTCTGTAATAAACATTTATATTTTACTTTTGGGTAATAGTAAGATTAGATAAATCTTGAAAATCATACCATTATTGGTCCTGGGCAAAAATCCATGTATGTACTGATACATTCTTAAATTAAGAATCTAAGTAACTGCAATGGTGTAATTTAAAATGCACTCCTTACTACAAGGACCTTTTATTATAGTAATATCACAAATGCGAAAATGCTTCTTAATACCATAAAAAGGAATTTAATCTTGCGTTTGTGTGTCTGTATATATATAGGGGCACACACAGATGCAAATACATAAAACTATTATATAACATAAGAACTAATTACTTCGTAAATAGGAGGACAGGTTCAAATACTTAAATAGATAAATAAGCAACATGATAGGCCCAAGGTTATGGCTAAAAGAGAGAACATATGGATTGGTATATTCCAATATGTCAAAAACTACTGAACCATAAACGAAAAAGAAGAAAAAAAAATCCAAACTAGCTCCATCCATGCCTAACTGCAGAACACAATGGCATAAATAAATATTTAACACACGTCCATGGAAATTCAGAGAAAACATAAATAGCATTTTAAAATGCCAGTAAGAAGACTCACTATCTTCGAGAAGGGTACACAGCACCAGTTGCCCTGTCATAAAAAAACAGTTAGCACAATTTCCTTTTTCTAGTAGCTATTAACATCATAGAAAATGAGGCATAACAGCATAATGACAGATATTATCATTCGGCAGACAGTGTAGAGGCATACCTAGTCTGCTGTTTTGAAGCAAAGCTTGAGGCTAGCCTCCCATTTGCTGAGCCTGAATTTTGGGCACTGCTCATACTAGATCTGTCCAGGCTTCCCCCATTGCCAACAGCTAATTGTACAGAAGAATGCACAGGCCTACTTTCAGGGCCATCCATTTCCCGAAAATCCTTAGATTTACTCAAAATTTTGACATTTGAGAGACCTCCGGCAACACTGAAGGACACACCATTTGATTGCTGATGCTGCATTACTGACACCTTTATAGGATCATCACCCATATTTGAAGAGATGACTGCATATTCCTTAAGTGTGTTGTCAGTTTTGACATTTTTGGAATCAATTGAAGGAGCTTTCTTCAAGCGATGAGATTGAGCCATTGGTGTAACAGCCACAGTGGGCATATATGAAGAATAAGGAGATGATGCTGCAGCTGCTGCAGCAACTTTGGCAACAGCTGCAGTAGCAGCTACCATTTTTTGTGCTCCTTCGCGAAGCTGAATATAGTCACCCTCAATCATAAATAACTGAAATTATTTGGAGGAGAAAACAACTGTCAGGCTGTAATGCAAATACATATAATATGTGCACTTGTGCATGCAGATAATTCTACACATCCAAACTTTAACTTAAAGCTTACTTCAGGATGGCTGGCCACAAAATCATCAAGCTTTCCATACTTTTTTTTGTAATCATGCCAATGCAGGGGTGCAAGCATCTTGCCCAGTCTGTTAGGGAGCTGTGTTTGAAACATAATACATGTAAATTAAATCAGCTTAGAGAAACAAATCAGCCATCTTTTGTGAAGAGCCTGAAAGTTCACACTTGAAGCTCACTAACCGTTGAACTGATTCGAATCCGGCCACCAGCTGGAATAGTGCGAACGATACAAGCTAACAATGACCTTTCATCAAGGAGAGTAGTCTCTAAAGTCTTAGCAATTGTTGTTGAAGTTGTCTGCCCAGTGGAGGCAAATGCTTCAGGCAAGACAGAATCAATAGAACTGTCCTGTACCATTTCATTATGATTAACTGAATGGATTGTGCCAGATGATGCATTTGCAGCAGAACTTGTCTGCTCTGCCATTAAAACTTGGTCCTCAGGTCCATCATTAGGTATAGTCACAACATTCTGCTCCTGCACAAGGAAAAAGATTAACTTAGCCAAAGCCAATTTTGGGATTACTTTTTCTAAGTGCCTTCTACTCAGCACCCGTCCATCTTTGGTACATATAAAAAGAATTGAAGTGTTTGGTAAATTCCTCAAAAGCTACGTTTAAAATTTTCTGCCGCCTTCTGAACATGCTTTTAGAAGAATGATAGGAGATGTATTTAGAAGTAACTATGAACTTTTTGTTTGTGCATACACCAAAAACACCTAGACATCTTCACACAATTACAATGAAAAAAAATATTTACTTGCCGTAACTTCTATCATTAGCTTTGAGATGCAGCTTTTGACAAAGCACAAGCAATACAAACTTAGCCTATCAAACAAGCAAGAAATAGCAACAAACCTTAATTTCACCGTTCTGTTCAAAAGAGTTCAATCTTAAGGCATCATGGAACTGGGAAGAAATTTGTTGTAAGCTTTGATCTTGTTGGGAAGCTACAAGTTGACCTTCATCAACTGACTGAAGAACCTTCAAAAAAAGTTCAACTAATTATCATTAGTATTCTACACAAATATCAAGGGAAGTAAATTATTCAATGTGCATAGCAGAATCTTTAACTATCAACCTGTGTTTCCCCAGTAGATGATGAAATCACAGTTTGTGGCTCCTCGCCTTGGTGGATGTGAGCATCCAAGTAATCTCTATGAAGAACTTGTCCATTAACAGACATTTCATAATTAAACTTAACATCTGATCTCATCAAATTTTGATCAGTTTGGGATGATGAAGGATCATCCTGTATGGATACCTGTGAACCCTCTGACACAGCCTGACAAAACAAGTATAAATCTCACACCACATATCACCAAGAGTGAAAAAAATACAGACCGATATTTGTATCTTTCAATACCTGTTGATTCTGCCACTGCTGCAGAGGTGACATTGCTGGTACTGAGTGAAAATGTCCAACATGTGATTGAGGAACATGTGATGAAACTGAATTGGGCACTCCTTGTTGATGCATAACAAATGGATGCAATGCAGTTACTTGGCCAGGTGGGAGGTATGAAGGCATCCCAAGTAGAGACGATGGAGCAATAGGGACACCAGGAATATGATCAGTCTAGAAATAATCACAAAAGAATGTCAAAAGGGCAAGATATATTAGTTCACTCCAGTGAGAAAATATGTTGTCTATCGCATCATACAACAAATTAAAAGGCATACAGCTAAGTCATCAGGTATAAGTTATAACCACCTGATCATCTGAAAAATGTTTGATGTCATTCATAAAACTGCAGTAGACACTGGTTTTATAAAATGCACTTCCTCATTAATAATGGGCATACAATATCAGTATCTGTATCCATGTACATATATTAATAGCCTGATTCATACTAAAAGAACCAATAAGATATCATAACTTTCAAGCATAGTGCATATGCAGTTCTGCACTACTACTTTCTTCCTCAACAACTTTATCTCTGGCAACCAAAAGATTCAATATTTATGTCTGAGACCTATCTCACTCTTCAAACCAAACCATTCAATCTAATAAATATTGCTTTCAGTCATGCATATTTGAAAACATTATACTAACTTCAATTTATGCCTCCTTGCCTTGCCACATAATTATCAATCCATTGACACGAGACAGAGCAGAATAAAACAAAAAACCCTCCCCTTCCCACATTCCAAGTTATTGTCAACGTCAGCATCCAGTCTTAATTGCACCCAAAGCAAAGGGCAAGGTCAAAGTTCCAGCACTAAGATACAGCATAAGTGTGACATCAAGGTCTTAGCCTGTGAGTTACCCAAAAATCTAAAAACAAATTGGCCCATACAAACCCATCAATATTCTGCCTGATTTTGTTCCAGTAACAATAAGAATTCACTTGTTCCACTAAAACAAGCATGCCAAAATCTTATCAATTGAAAATCGCACTCTCATATTCATATCCCAAGAAACTACAATTCTACAGCAATTGAGACAGGGCACTTCAGTCAACAAGTTTTTGCAAACTCTCAAACTAATATTCACTGAATAACTAGGACTTGTTCATTCATATTTAATAATTGGAGAATAACCATGAACAGTGGATTCACTATGTGAACACTATTAAAGAGATCACACACATAACCAATGTATATTAAATGACAATGGGTTAACCAGTCAACTTCCAAAATTATAGAAATTCTAACATCATAAATTCAATGAAATTGAAATAAAAACCCAGTGACTGTGCTAATAATAAGAAAACAACACAGCATTGAGAGTAACAAAGATCCAATAAGATTTATAAAAAAAAATGCAGATCCCAAATTACTGCAAGGACATTTCATGGTTATTACAAACCATGACATGATTGACATGAACCTGTTAATAAAACATGCAGGGTCCAATAAAGAATGCATATAAAGAAACAAATTACGTATAAAATCAACCAACATACAATAATTTCCTTTTAGGTCTTTTTAGCACTCCTAGCGCATTTCTAGTATGTTGTGAAAATAAAATACATAAGTGAAAACAGGAAATTAGCGAAGTAATAAATTATAAACTATAATAAATGAACACATGACATGATGACATCAATATGGTTCTTCATTATCATGCTTAGCAAACATCAGGTTTTGTACCCGAGTTTTTTCTATGGTATTAATCTATTAGATGCAGTTATAGAACAATCTGAATAGGTAACCATCCTTTTCTTTTCAAGCCGATTAGCATCACTGCAACAGTCCAATATTTGAATATTACGTTTTCACTCTGGCAATCTTCATATTTCAATTTTCAACACCTCATCAATTTTGTGCCAACAGTATACAATCTTAATTGAATATAAACAATGTCAAAGCTCCTAGTGAAGTATTGGGAAAGATTTGCATGTATCAAATGTAAGCAAGGAATTTACAAAATCTAAGACAGTAAAAAGAGAATACAATGAAAACATATAACATCTTTGTCTAGTGTTTCAATGCCTGATGAAAAACCATAAGTAACACTCTATATAACAGTCATTGATAAGCTACAACATTATCTTAAGAGTTCAACAATATACATTTCTTAAAAAGTGTTAGAAGTATAAAATGCATGGCATATGACACAACATGCTGTGAATTAGAAGCAAATGGATTAAAGAACCCAACCTGGATTGACGCATTGCCAGTAGATGCAAACGGCGGAACATTATCTGAGCTTTCATTTGGAAGGAGACCATTATTTCCACCTGAAGCATTGCCTCCATTTACGTCAAATTGGTTTCCATTTTCCGGTCCAAACTGAGTTATATTCTTTTTTGAATTCATTTGGGACATTCGTGAGTCATCATTGTAAGTTCCACTCCTCTCTCTTGCATCAGCCAGCTCAAGCTGAAGCTGCTGTACAGAATGCAAATGAAGTCTCTCCATCTCTGCAAACTAAAATCACCAAACCAAAAACTAAACAGAGTGAAGCAAAATCAATTATTATTTTAAGTACATGTACAAAATACATTATACTTAGAAGGAACAAAAAAATGTTTATATAGCTGAGAAGGAAAATCAAATGTATACTGCAGCTACTTCAGCACATGCATACTAATATCATATGACTAAAATTTTGCTTAGACAGTATAGATCATGCAATGAATTTTCAAAACCAAATCACAACAACAAATTACTAAGTGAATATGCATTATATTAGCATACAACTGACGGAGACAAATACAAAACAAAATACGTTTATGTGTGTGTACAAAACAAACACAAATTTAATCCTTGAAGCAGAAAAGGGATGGCGGATCAACCTGTCTCTGAAAACCCATCCAGAGCTGGTTATATTGCTCTGTACGCTCTCGCAATTCAGCCTGTAATGTCTGGTTTGTTGTTGATTGGAAGACATCCATCTCGCGAACACGAGCTATCCAAGCTTGGGCCTCTCTCAACTGCTCATCTTTATACATAATGGTCTCCTGAGCAACCCTTTGCTGAAAGAAAGAATCATCATTAGGCCATTAATAAACCAACAAACTTCTAAATAAACTTTTATGGAAACAAATCATATAAATTTAAGCAGCCTACTTGTTCCTGCAACTCAATAAACTGCCTCTCTTTTTCTTGAATATGTTCCTGAAGATCATGTAGTTGTTTTATATGCTGAGCTCTTTCAGCTTCTGAATGATCACGCTCCCTTCTGCAAAAGGATTTACCCACTGATCATGTTGAGAAGTCCAGATGCAAAGCCTAAACATCCCATAAATACAATTGGAGAATAATATACTTGGGAAACAATGTAACACAAGAAAAATCATTGTTTTTTTCCTCAAATTGAAGTGAAATCCCATACATATGCCAGCATGCATATCTATATGTTCATATGCTAATACAGTACATTTGAGTACGTAAAGAAAAACCTGAAATTTGCTAGTTCTTTGTTTTGCTCGCGGAGAAGGTCTTGTTTAGCCCACGCCTATCATAATAATTGAAGAGATTCGAATATAATTCAATAACAAATGCCAGCTAAATTAATATCCAGAAAAACTATTAAATAAAAAAGGAAAGCAGCAATTCAACAAACCGCTTCATTGTCTAATTTAATATTATGCAGCTCTCTGTTTTTCTCTTCCATCTTCCTTTCCAGTTCATGAATTGTGTGCTCTCTTTCACAAAGTTGCTCCTGCAAGGCCAGGTAAACAAGTTTTAGAGTAAACTAACAATTACTGACCTGTGAAAAGCAAAATATGTAACTACACCAAGATGAGAAGTATAAAATGCCCCTTGTTGCCATCATAAATAAAACAGCTGCATCTGCTGTACCAAATTATCATATCAATAGAAATTGACAACTGTTACCATAAAAGGGAACAAGTAATTGTCTAAAAGCATGCTCTTCTTGTAAATTCTGAGAAAAGGCATTTTTTTCAAAAGTTGAGTAGATCAGATCATACTTTAGAGTACATATGAATGTTTGAATTTACACCTGAAGCTTGCTGGCACCATTAGCATGTTCCTTAAGTTGAGCATCAAAGGTGCTTCGCATTTCCATTATCTCGGTTCTTGCAATCATTTGAGCTTTCAGCTCAATCTCCATTTGCTGTAGCTCCTGTCTTTGTCTAGCAACATTATGAACCCGTTGCTGCAAGATATCAATGTCTAATGTTCCATCCACTGTTATTGAACAAAAATCAACATCAAGAGGCTCTCTTCCTTGCTGCACCTTGAAAAACAGGAGGAAATCATCCTCAGGTTCTTAATTTCTCAAAACTAAAAAGCAGCTTCTAATGTCATCACCTTACCTCATATATGGTTCTCTCGTCTGATTGCCCTAGCTTTGTGTGTTCTAACTCCTGCACAACAGCATATGTCCATTATCAATCAAACAAATAACAAAACGGTAAAAGTGTTAAAGCTCCCTCTACCACATACAAACATATGTAATGAGAAATGTAAGCAATCAAACCTTCAACACTTAGATACCAACAACCTTAAGGTTGTTAACAAAACCCAAAGTCCAAACCCAGTAAGGCTGTAATTTTGAACTTCAACAACACCACTATGAGATACATTCTACCTAACGTTGAACTTCTCCAACTAAATTCTGACGACAAGTAGACCAATTCACATGGCTAGGGAGGGGGCTCAGTTTGTTTTCAATGCTCTGGTTTCGAAAAAATCAACCTGCCTATAAAGTCACTCAATTCAATTATCACTGAAAGAATAAAATCCGTTCACTTCAAAATACATGCACATTATATGTACCTTGTGGTCTACTTTAACAACAAATCAGAAACTAAAGCTTAGGCCAAACAGAAAAAACAGGATTTCCCCTGAACCAAACATTAAAACCATAGAGAAATCTATGGCCTCTCCAAAAGAAAGAATATAGTAGAAACAGAATCTCAATTATTTTGAGTTCAGTCCTAGTAAGAGAAAACACAACTGAACCTGATAGGAACTAAAGTCAGTTAAACTGAGATACTTTAATCCACACACACAGACAAAGCCTGCATATCCCCGAAGTATAATCAAACTAATGACCACATTATCCACCTAGACACGCACCATGTGACACGAACGCCTAAAGCTTAAAACGACCAAAGAAGAGAAGCATAGACTCGCGTCAAACAACATTGTTAAACCCTAACCCCAATTTGGTCGATAAGATTTTTTTATTTTTATTTTTTAAAAAAAAAAGATCAAATATTCTCGTTTTCTCGATCTCTAACAAAGGGAAAGCTCTAAATTTTGACAAGGCGTATCTGCTTCATCATTCTCAGAACCAAACCATAAGACAATGTGAAGTACTTTCACACCAAATCAGTACCTCGTCCTCCGGGTTTCGCGAGGAATGATGATGCTCGGCAACAGCGCGCCATTCTTTCCGGGACGGAGGCGGCATCTGGAGAGAGGCGCCGCGAGCGGTGGTGGCCTCCATTGAATAACAAAAATCGCGACGGTGCCCCCACGTCTCCACCCACTGCGGGAGTCTCAGTGGGGAGAAGAAGAAAGAAACAAAAAATCCCTAAGACACGCGAAACCCTAAAATTGAAAATTGGTGGAGAGAGGGAATCGAGAAAGAATGGAATTGGGATGATGAGGGGGAGAAGAAAAGAGGTGAGAATTGGGATAGAGAGGGATGCAAGTGTTTGTGTTTGTGTTGGGAGTTGGAGAAGGAGAAGGAGAAGGAGAAGAGTGAGTGACTGTGCGTGAGGAAGAATGCGATGAGATGATTGGCTGTGACAATCTTCGACCGGCACGGTGCTCCCGCCATTTATAGGGCATTCTCACTCGCTGCTTAGATGTCATCTCATACACTCACGCTTCCCGATGGCGCGTGGATCATACCTTCTCTCTTTTTATTTAGTAAAATGTTATTCTTCGTAGTAATAGTCTTTTTCAATACACCTTTTTAAAGGTTGTTTTTCTTTTTGGTCATTAAACTTCCTTAAATTATAATAATTTAAACAAAAAAAGGTTAATTTTTCAGTTAAATCAAATCTTTCTAAATTATGATTTGAACCATAAACGACAATGGGGAATGTTGGCATGGTAGGAATTAATGATTTATGATGTCTTGATTTATGTTAGGGGTGATTCTCTTAGGTCAAGTTGGACAAGATTAAACTTGATCTTAGTCTTAATTTAATGTTTTGTTTGAGTCAATTTTTATAACTCTAGTTTGATTTTATTGGAGTTCAAGTTTGGCAGGGACTGAATTAGGCCAACTCAATTTAGATATACAAAATATTTTGTTATGTAATATTTTGATTATTTTTTTTCTACTTGTATATATTATTTTTTATTCATACTAAGATTTGATCTAATTAACAATTATTTAATAAGTGAATGACATAATAATTAAAATTATAAAGAGTCATAATACTTGATTAAAGTTTAATATTTTTTAAAAATATCAGAATAATATATAAGAAAAATATTAAAAATAATAATTTACACAATATGAGAGTGAGCTGAACTAAGATAACTCGATCCTTTCCCAAAAACCACATCAAGTCTAAAATAAGGACTCAATCCAAGTCCAAACACTTCAAATCAAAGTTAAATTTTTAGGTCAACTGAATGATGAGTACTCTTACTTCATTCAATGCATTGAGTGAGCTCATATTGATAATTTTACGATATTGGTAGATTATTTAGAACTCTTTTATTAGAGTTTTGTTTTGTTTTATACTGATAAAGTACTATATGGAATTTTTGTAATGGATTTTTTTGGTTGAGTGTGTAACTTTTAAAAATTTCCTGTAACTTATTTCAAAATAATCACGAAAGCAAAATTGACGAGTTATAGTTTTATGTTATTATATTCCGTTGTGTTTACAATCATTTGTTTATGATATTACAGTAAGTCATTTTTTAGTTTTACTTGTATCAGTTCACAAGCAGGATTTTTACAATCCGACCTACTAAATTCATGGAAAATTTTTCACATGACCTCATAACTGATTCGAACTCAAGATAATGTGAGATGCAAATTAACCCTATTACCATTTGATTCAATATCCGTTGTTTCTAACTTTTTATTGTACTGATTTTATTTTCCAACAATGATTTTTTTTTTATTTACGTCTTCTGCTATAATTGTGTGTTATAAAGTACTAATTGTTTTAGATAGTCTTTTCTTATAGATAAAAGCACATTAATTTATAACTTGTCATGAAATATGTGAGAAGAAAAAGCAAGCAAAAACGAGGGCCTTGTATCCCAGACCAACCTTTTCATGAAGATAGAGGTTGCTTAGCCGAGACTAGACCTTTCGCATTGTTGTTTTTTTGAGAAAATAATCATTTGGTTTGGTATTGGGAAAATAATTATTTTTTTTATTGTTTTAAAAATTAATTAAGTATTTAACTACATTAATTAATAATTTATATATGATTAATTACGTATTAAGTATCAAAATGAAAATAAATTATTAATTAATATAATTAAATACTTAATTAATTTTCAAAACGAACCGAATAACAATTATTTTCTTTAAGCCGAACAAAATATTCATTTTTCTTTGTTTCTTTTGACAATCACTGATTAAATTGTGTACAATTAAACGTTTTATTAAAAGAGGAAAACCTTAATTATTATAATAATGTGATACTTTTATTATTTTATTATTAATAATGTGCAATAGCTAACAATTGATTAAATTTAAACTACTCAAAAAATTCAGTAATCCAAATGAATGGCTCGGCTCATGAATATTCTCCAAGATGATGCCCTACTTTGACTGGTCTTCGGCAGCATTAGCTAAAGAATCAATAACAATCTTACAATCTCCCTCGGTACAAAAATGAAAAGAGACAAGATCCAAAGAGTGTTTTGGAGCTTTCAAATTTCAATATTGCCCAAGGCCAAGCTTCCATTCTTGATGCCTGAGGAAGTAAACACCCATGAACTAAATCCCCATTGTGATCCCAAAACAGCAAATCAGCCCCCCACACTACTATCCTCCTCCAAAGCGCATCAAGGGGGAAAAAAACTAAATCCTAAGAAACTTAACTCCCATATAATCAGCAAGAAGTAAACTGCTCAATCCAAAAGGAGGAGTTTTCCAAAATAAACAATCAATATCTTCATTGGTACCATGTTTACCATGGAATTCAGCACAAATGTTTCCTTCACATCCCAATAAGTATGAAATAGGTGCTTAATCTCAAATAATTATTTATGGATCAGGGACAGGGTAGAGCCGTTAAAATTGGCTAAACTAATCAGACCAACTTGTTATCAATCAAAATTATGAGTTGTACTTCAATATTATTAATTTATTTAAATTAATTCATTTTTTGCCCGACTCAGTTAGTCTGCAGGTTAAACGGATTAAACTAGTTTATTCGCGGGCTAGTCTATTTACCTGTGTGTGTGTATATATATATATATTGCAATATACTTTTTTTTAATTTGATGTATGCATTTGTTGATACTATGTGTATTGTCATTTTGTTATGTTAATGTTTTGTTATTTCTAATGTATTGTTGTCACTACGTGGATTGTGGATGCATGATTTGTTTATTTATTTACTGTGAAGTTAATTTTTTTGGAGATGCATGAATTTGTTAATTTACTACTTTAGAGATTATATAATCTTGAAAATCATTGTTCTTGACCATATTTTGATTTATTGAAAAATATTCTTTTTATACTTAACTTACCTGAAAATTATTAGATTGGTTTATTTAAAGAATTAAATATTTTTATTTTTTATTTTTTAAAATAAATGGACAACTCATTTAGGCCCGCAAATTGACCTTTGTTAGTCCTTTTAAATTAATTCATCTCATTTTTTGCACAACTGTTTAAATCCACTTGTGACATACTGTACTAAAACAAGTCAAGTTAGCCTATTTAAGAGCACTAATGATAGTGTTATGTAAATGCTGCAAGTATTTCAAAATAAAAGATTAATGATACATAACGATTCTTATTACAAATTCATGCACATTAGCAAAATATATGAATTGAATATAGTTTTTTTGGTTTCCAAGGTATCCTCCGCGTGCGACTGCGGGGACTAATCCCTCGAGGTACTGAGATCCATTTAAGGAGTTGACCTCTTCTAACAAATGTTTTTTCATATACATGAATTAGGAATCGAACCCCTAACCATATGCTTAAGGGGCTTAAGTATCTACTACTTGTGCCAAATTTTGTTTAATCATCGGCTTGAAAAAACACTCATTTATAAATTGAGAATATATATATATATATATTTAAAAAAAATGTCATCAATCCTCTCATTATATGTTTAAACTTTAGGAAAATTACACTGACTTCCCCTGAGTTTATCAATAATTACACCTGACACCCCCTTATTTCAAACATGACAGTAGCCTCCCCGACTGTATACATGTTTATTGCAATTTAACCATTGTCGTTGACAATCTGTTAGCAATCTAACAGGAAGTGGCAAGATATGTGTGACACGTGACATTTTAAGGTTAATTTTTAATAAATTCTCTCCCTTCTTGTTGTAAAAGACATCTTTACCCATTAATGAGTATCAAATACCACCACGTGCTAAGAGGTTGGGAATCGCTTCCTGCAATTCATCTGCAAATACCACCATTGATCCTTAGCTAATAACAGAACCCTCCCCCATAATTCATCCACATACATGTTATTCATCAAAGGCTACTGCAACAAGTGTGGACACCTACCATTGACATTAAACCCCTGAAATATTCAATTTGTTGCCAATAATTCATTCAAGATACCACCAACACCACATGATTTTTGTTGCAAATCCAACAATTCTGCAATAGCATTGTCTCAGCATTAGCTGCACTGCTGATATTGTTCCTACCAAGTTTCTTAAACCCCGATGTTGGTCTCTTACATTTGCCCAGCATTGGAGCGATGGGGAGAACGAAAATCATGGCCATCAAAAGCGAAAGCTTTTGTGGCACCATTGTCGCAACCGTCCCGAAGGGTGTCGTGACGTGAAGAGGCAACTAGAATTTTAAAATTATTTTTGGAAGTCGCCACCAACCGATTCTTCCATTAAAAATAGAATGGTGCGATTGGACACCTAAGAAAATGGTCTGCGTTTCAAAGTTTAGGTTCGGGGGTTAATTACGAGTATGGAAAGTATTAGCACCCTACACCGTCCATTCTAAGAATGGTTACCAATTTAATCTATTGTTATCTTACTAAATTAATTAAATTGGTCCTTTATTATTTTAAATAAAAATTGTTATTATTTTTATTTTTAAATGTCTCATCGTGTCTTACATAATATCAAAAAATGATAAATGACTAAAACAAAGAATGAATGACTAAATAGTCATTATTACATGAAACAAATATAAGCCCATAACATGTTGCATGAACGTGGTAAATTTAAATTTTAGGAAGCTATTTCCAAATAAAAAGGAGAATTTTTCAAATAACTTTTGCAAGAGGAAATTTTAGAATCAATGATTTGTTAATTTTTTTTTAAAAAGGCAATTTTCAAAACGAGTAGTCAAATAATATTTTAATTTACCACCTTCACAAAGTTAAGGCTTTTTGAATTTATTCACTTTTTTATGAAAATATTTTATTTATTTATTTGTGATAATTAGACATCACCAATGCTTCTGGAAAAATCTAATATAAATGCCTCAAAAATATTGGGAAGAGTTTAATTGATCGTCCCTTCGATCCTCTCCCAAATTTTCCATTGTCGGCAAGATTTAAGGGTTAATGTGATGGTTGACTAAGGTGAAAGATATTTATATTAGAGATCATCTAAGGCTCCGCCAGGGCTTCTGGAAAAACTAAAGAGAAGCTCCTCACCTCCAGAAAATCAAAACTTCGTCGTCACTTCAACTAATTTTGATTATTCTATCGTTGGATATCTTAAGTTTATTTTGAATAACAATTAAATCGATGGTATGACAAATAATACATAGAGAAGATATTTATTGAAGATCACATAAAGTCTCGCCAGCGCTTCTGGCAAAACTAAAGGGATATTCTTTACCTCCAGAAGTTAAAATTTCGTCATCACTTTAGCTAATTTTGATTATTCTTTCGTCGGATATAAATTCATAATTAATCGAAATTTATTTTAAACATATTCGATGAGATAATACATGTCAAAAGAAATGCCATATAATAATATTAAAATGAGATTATGGCAAATTGTATATGGAACGATGACAATCTGAGCATTAAACACATGCAACAAATCTAAAAGTGATAGATAAAATAAAATAAAGGGAATGAAAAAAAAGACATTAAAAAAATATACAAATTATTGTTTCTCTCTCTTCCTTAATCTCTCTCTCTTTACTCTGTCATTATTTCTTCCTCAATTCTCTTTCTTCTCTCTCATCCACCATTTCCTCTTAATTCCCACGTAAGAAGAAACTCTGGGTAATTGCCACAACCCAATAATCTTACCGTGGCATTTGATGGAGTTGGGCAAGAGCAATGGATCAATTATAGAGAAAATTATTATAAATGTAACAACTAATTTATAGGCTAAGCAAAGAACATAAAACAGTAAAAGTAGTTGAGAATTTCACCCGAAAATTCTCTAGAAAAATCTTACCTTTCTCTCTTGGACGTGTTCTTCTCTATGGACTCTTTTGGCCCTCTCCTTATTTTTCTCCAAACTTTACTCCCTCTATAGTTTCCTCTTTCTTCTCTATGCTATCACTCCTTTCTCCAGCCTCCCCCAAGGTTTTCTACTCTTAGCTATTTATAACCCAAGCAGGTGAACATCCTAATCCCTAATCAAATTCAAAAAACTAAATCTTTTCAAATCAATTAGGATTAATCTCCATAATTTATGTACAATCATAATCAATCTCTTAATAAATGCTCAATCGGAATCAATTAAGGTCAATTTGCACAATCATAATCAATTTATCATTTATATTCCAAATCACTATTAATGGGGGATTAATTATGATATTTCAATTCAAATTTGTTTCCTTTTAATATATTATTTCTTATTAAATTTTAGAAAACTGGGCTTTGGGCTCAACAATGTATGTTAAACAATAAAATTTTGTATAGGCTATATATTTTTTATTTTTTAGAAAATGCCCGGACAAAATTGGGTGTCGACAGCAGCCCCTTTGCTTTTCCTTTCGAATAGAAATGGTAAAGCAAATTAAAATAGACAACCAATTTTTATGTTCAATTCCTTATTCATTAGCACATTTTAAAATGAAATTGCATTTCTCATTTTAAAATGACAGTCACAATTGCACCATAACACATATCTATTTGCTTGAGAGTATTCAGAATGGCTTTAAGGCTAGTATTGGAAATTGAGTAACTTTGAATAAGTGATGAACAATAATAAGAACATAGAATCAAACCCCTAAGTGAGTAGAAACTAGTTCAGAAAATGAAAGTTCGATACTTTTCAACTATATTCAATGTGAGAGGTCTTCAATTTGCTCCCAGCTCAAAACTTCAACATTGACCATGATCCTTGAGATTCAACATCTATTTCTCTTCTTCAAACATTTGCCATTTCTTGTTCTAAACTTTCAATGAATTATCTAAACATTCACTTCCATCAAGAAGGTAATTCAATTGTCTTAATATGAAATTTTTCCTCTTCCTTTTTTCATCTTTTTTTTTCATTTTTTTCCTTTTTTTTTCATTTCCTGTCTTTTTTTTCCAAATGGAGCAAAGAACTAGAAACTTGAAGGAATAAGAACACATTGTCTCAAAATCAATATTTTAAAAAATAAAGGCAATCAATTATTGATCAGAATGGTCATAAAGCTTGTAACGTGGCCAAGGTTATGGGTTACGAAATGAATGATATATAAGGCCCAAATAAGTGTTTAAAGGTCAATTGGGATTAAGGATCTTTAAACTTTTCGCATCATGACATATTTTGTCAATTGAATTGCACTTTTGGAATAATGGCCCTTGCTTTATCTTGTAACAAGATTTGTAATTTTCTCATTTCATTTCTTCACTTGCTTTCAAAACTCCTTTTTTTTTATTCATTCGCTTTTGCTTTTTTTTTTTTCCTTTCAATTTTTTTCTTTTCAATTTCTTCTTTCTCTTTTCGGAAGAACAAAATATGTAACAATCAATTGACGATTATCAACCCTTTTTACACACTAGCCCCCTAGTGTGGGGGGATCCTTGTCTGAGGTTACTTGAAGAAAACTTTTAAGGCTCAAATGGGGTGACAATGGATAATGGTGATTTTTAATTTAAGGATAGAGAAAGGTGGCCAAACTTCATTTCAAATCATGATTGCTTATTCTCAAATATTTAATCCTAAGACAAGATTCCATCCAACGTGTACCTTGTTCATTTGCTCTTTTTTCTTTCTTTCTTTTTTCTTCTTTTCTTTTTCTTTTTTTGAAAGATAATGGCACAATGAGAGACAAAGCAATATGAATAAGAGACAACTTTATTAATAGCAAGGAACTACTAAACATTTTCCGAATAAAATCGAAAGTTTAGATACAAACACTGAACATAAGAAGTAAGAAAACAAACATAACAAAAGCAAATACTGAACCAAAACCCTCAGCAAGTCGACTCAAAATCATTCCTTAAGCCCCACTGGTATGTTTGGGCAATGGATTGGTCTTGACACTCATCCCTCGGGTTTGCTCTTTGGCTGGCTCAAAAGTTAACATGCCAGCATTTCTTAGTTTTTGTACCCGAACCTTAAATGACAAATATCTTTCAATTGAGTGTCCTGGTGCTCCCATATGAAATCTGCAAGTCTCATTTGCGTTGTACCATTTAGGAACAGGATCTAAAATAGGTTCTGGTGCTTCTGGACCAACCAATTTTTGATTCAGCAATGATTCATACAACTCCGCATAAGTTATTGGAACTGGCTCGATTTTCACTTTTTCTCTTTTTGGCCTATCAGACTGATTTTGAAGATATGGCGAAGTATTAATGGGGACACTTTGAGGAGTACTGGGGAGTGATATGTTGTTCACGGGAAAATGAGTGGGGAATCCGACTTGTGATGGACCTGAAGGATAAGGAGTGGAGTGATTTGGAGGATAAGAAGAGTAATGATTTGGGTAAAATGGTGACATGGAATAGGGTGAAGATTGCTAGATAGGTTGATGTGGTTTGTTTTTGGAAGGGTAATTTTCAGTATTCATCACATGGACCTCCCCTTCCTTTTTTTGAAAAGCTGACGACTTCTTAAACTTATCTTGATGCCCGATAGGCCCACTCAGTCTGCCTTCCCTTATAGCGTCCTCCACTTGCTCACCAGCTATAACTATGTCAGCAAAGCGATGAGTAACACAGCCTAATAGCTTCTCAAAATAGGCTCCTTCCAGCGTCTTGACAAAGAGCCGCACAATTTCTTTATCATTCAAAAAAGGTTGAACTTGGGAGGCTTTCTCCCTCAACCATTGTGCATACTCTCTAAAGGTTTCTGTTTTTGTTTTTCTCATCCTTTGTAATTCAAATCTATCAGTGGCAATGTCAGTAACAAACTGATACTGCTTTACAAATAGCTCTGCTAGAGCTCGCCAGCTTTTTACTTGACTTTTATCAAGGTGCAAAAACCAGGTTAGGGCTCCACCTGCCAAACTTTGTTAGAAACAATGAATCATCAACTTCTCATTGTTGTGGTAAGCAGTCATCCTACGAGTGTACATGGTTAAGTGAATCATAGGATCTGTTTTTCCCTCAAACTTTTCAAAATCTGGGACTTTGAACTTTGTGGGTATTTCAATGTCGGGGAACAAACAGAAGTCCTGCATATCTAACTTCCAATAGTCTTTCATTCCTTGAATGGCTCTCACTTTTTCCTCCAATAGTTCCATTTTATTCAGCATTCTAGCATCCTCCTCTTTATTATGTTCATCTGAGCTAGTCATTCCTTGGGTGTGGTGCCCTTCTTGGTGCCCTTTGGAGGTGATAATCACAACATCATTTGTGTCTTCTGCATGGACTTGAACAAAAGGCTTGCCTCCAACAGTGGTATCGGAATGGTTTGGTGGATTTTGCTCTGAACTGCCAGTAGGCCCAGTTGTGTCTTTGTTCGAGGTCAAAGTTTTCAACAATCCCAAAATTTGCTTCATATCTCCCTCTAAACTGTTCATTCTTTGTTCCAAAGAAGCATTGGGATTATCAACAGACTCTGCTTGGTTGGCCATTGATGAATATTTAAGAATTGATTGAGGGTGAGAACGAGAATGAGTTTGAATTGGGCTGCGAACTTGAACAAACTTGCGACGTGGCGCAATGGTGATTTCTAAGAATTAAAAAAAAACAATTAATGATTGGAAATGTTGACTGTAACTTTTTATTTTTTGCTTTCCTAAAGTTTATATCATGTATTTTTTATTTTGAGAAAAAATGAATGCGAAAGAAAATGAAGAAAAGATGGAAATCCAAAATAGGAAATTGATCTTTTTTATTTAGAAAAATAATGAAAAGTGTAAAAAGCATGGTGACTTAATGCCAATTTAGGAAATAAATCAAAAGATGAATTTATTCAAATGAAATATGAAAAGCAAAAGGTGGAAAGAATGCCCTATAAAAGGAAATCCCTGAGCTCGATAATCTGTCCTAAGAGATAAGTTCTACAAATCAGAGTATCCCTATGGTCATTCTAATAAGTGATGATTTGAATTCTAAACTTCTATTGGACAAAAGGTCCTGAAATTGCCCCCATTGTCGCCAATGCTTTGGCTAGCAGGGGTCCCAATCCTCATCCATGATAGGCTACAAATGGAAAGGGTTCAATTTGAGTGAGGGGGTTTTGTGTGCCTATACGGAGACCGTAGGTCTCCCAAAGCAACATTACTTTGCTCTAACTCACATGGGACAAAAGGTTCCCAAATTGCCCTTGCTTCCGCCAACACTTTGGCTAGCAAGGTCCCCAATCCTCACCCATGACAGGTTACAAGCGGAAAGGATTCAATTTGAGTGAGGGGGTTTCGTGTGCTTATACGGAGACCGAAAGTCTCTCAAAGCAACACTACTTTGCCTTTCATTTGAGCCTACAAGGTACAGAGCCCGGGTATAGGGCTTGTGTGTGTAAGTGTAGTACACAATATGTGGGAGAAACATACAATTCATTCAATCTACAATACTAATCATAAAGCCCATAAACAAATATCATAACAAACAACAACAACAACAATAATAATAAGGACCATCACAACGAAAATGCAGATAATAATAAATTAAATTTAAGGTTTAACCCTTTATTGTCCCCAATGGGTGATTGTGGAGATAGAAAGAAAGACGAGTAAAAGCGTGTTCTAGGGTTTGATTCTTATGAGGGGGTTTTGGTTTTGCAACAACAACTCTGGTAAACATGGTAGTTGGGGCGATGAAAAAGACAACGTACGAGACCCATCTTCGACCAAAGATGGCAGTGGAAATAGATAAATTAGGGTGATATATGGATGAGGAGGAGAAGGAGGAAGAAGTTGAGTGGGATAAGGGGTTTGTTTTAGTAGAAGGGATAGTTAAGGAGAGTCTTAATTGATGAGGGCAAAGAGGACATTTCGTATTTAACTTAAACGAATGCTAACAACGTTTAATTTAGGGGAAACCACTGTCATGTTTGAAACAAATATGGTGTCAGGTGTAATTACCTATAAACTCAGGGGAGGTCAATATAATTTCCCCTTAAACTTTTATATATCATAATAAATAATAAAGGAATAATATTTAAATTAAAATCGAATCAGTTTGTGCAGTGGATTTAATCATAAAATTGGTCTATCTTCCAATTTAGATTGAACCAATTTTCAGCCATAGGCAACTCTATGTAGCTATATCAAGGGTGAAAAGTAGAAATGGCATCAAGATTTGGATAAAGTCGTTTCATGGTGTATCATCAAATTCAACAAACGATGTTGTATACAAGGAAGTATTTCAAAAAATAATAGGTAGTTTTTTTACTCTACTTAAGAATTTATTGACGAAAATGGATGGTTATATATGTCCTACATTTTAAATTATTTTTCCTTTTCAATTTCAGGTTCTATATATTGTGACATCAAGATTTGGATAAATTAATTTGATGGTGAATCATCATATTTAACCAACAATGTTATGTTAAAGCTATTTTCCCAAAAATATAATAGGTACTTTTTTTTTTAATTCTACTTAAGAATTTATTGAACCAATTAGCTGGTTATATATCTCTTATATTTTAAGCTTTTTCTCCTTTCCTTTACAGGTTATATTGAAGTTGCAATTTTATTATGTTAGTAGTTGAAGTTATTAAATTACAGTACGATTTGCAATTATTTTTACTTTCTCTTACACATACTTTGTTCTAATAATTTTGTTACATTACTGTTGGTGTTTAGTATACCATCTTAGACCACTACTGTTCATACACATCCCTTTAATTTTGTTAAAGGTGCAAATTGTCTATCTATAAGTTGTACTAGTGATTAAGTTCCTCTTGGATTAAGAATTTTTTTCCATTTGATCACATTTATGAACTAATTTTAGTTCATCGTGAATGTAATATTTATGAACTAATTTTATTTCATCATGAATTTTAATAACCTCACAGATCAACGATAGTTATTTACAGTTACAAACATAACATTGTTTTACAAGCTTTACATTGACAGACATGCACACTATCTAAATGTGAATGCCTATTTGTCTATAATACATTTATGAAATTCTTCTATTAGATGTCACTATTAAATTAGAAATATATTTACTTATTTGACATTTATTATTTTTTTCTGATTAAAACTATTTAATATATTAACGTAATAAGAAACTACTCTGTTACCCTTATTAAAGTTTCATTGGCCTTTTTCACTTTACTTCAAAAACTCTATAGTATAATTTATACATTTGTATTATTGCTTAATTTCAATATAATTTTATTTATTACTAAAATTATATCCACGCTTAAAATTAAACCGTGCATCACATGGTGATCCACTAATTACTTTCAAAACGAAAGCAAAATGATCAATGGTGATTAAAGCCCAACTTAAGGAGGCCGGCAACACCAGCATCCAAGGCTAGTGGCATTGCCCATGCCAACTTTGATATAAGTATAGCACCTTCATACTTACAAATATCATATGATATTTGTTAACTCCATATAATATGTATATTATATTTTATGTAATGACTTATTGTAACAAAAAAAACTGTTTCTATAAATTTAAATTATTCAATAAAATTAAACCAAAGTTAATTTTATTTTATAAATTATAATTAATTTGTGTTAAATATTTTATACAATAACCTATTTTAATAATGTATTATATTCCTCTTCTTTTTCGGTGATAAAAAAATTGTATTATAATACAATAATGTAATATATTCTTCTTGTTTCACTGAACACACTAACTTTTGTAACGGATGATCACATTTTTTTAAAACAAATAAGATAGAAAAGGAAAATCAAGCTTAACATTGCCGTTACAATGGTTGCTTCAAATTTTAATACATTAATTTGATCGAATTTCACATTACATTAATTCCATAGGAATACTACATGAAATAAAACGGAGTTTTAATTTATAAAGAGTGAACCTATAATCACTCTCTCTCTCTCTGTATACATACATAGATATATACATACATACATACATATATATATATATATATATATAAGTAAAATTGTCTTGAGAATTAATTAATAAAATCATTAAATACAATAATATCACGAAATACATGTTAAATTTTAAATAAAAGAATGAAATAATGAAATAAATAAAGACAACAATATTAGAAGGAAAGTGTTGTAAAAACATATATATAATTGAAAATTTTTAAAAATAGTAAAATTTAACATCTTTGAAATAATAAGTGTACATAAAAATATTATTTTGAATATAAAACATAAAATATAAAATAATATATGCAAAGTAAAATAAAATGAAAAAAATACATTCTCTTTAACATAAAAATTAATTTTAAATATTTTATTTGTTTATTTATAATATATATATATATATATTATATAAGTAAAATTGTCTTGAAAAGTAATTAATAAGATCATTAAATACAATAATATCATTAAATACATGCTAACTTTAAATAAAAAGAATGAAATTAATAAAGACAACAATATTAGAAGGAAAGTGTTGTCAAAGCATATATAATTATAATTAAAAAAATAATAGTAAAATTTAAAAAAATTCTCTCTAACATAAAAAATTAATTTACAATATTTCATTCATTTATTTTTAATAATTTTATTAAATAATACTTCATAAATTTAACATCTCTGAAATAATAATTATACATAAAAATATTATTTTCAATATAAAATATAAAATAATATATGCAAAGAAAAATAAATGAAAAAAATACATTCTCTTTAACATAAAATCAAATTTAAATATTTTATTCATTTATTTATAATAATTTTTATAAAATAATAATACGTAAAATAAATATATTTAAAATAATAATTATAAAATAAAAAAAATATTTTAAATATAAAACTATAATAATCTGTATAAAGCACAAGTAAAATAACTATTGCTCCAATGGTTTGAGCACGAGACATATGTGGAGAGGGGGAGGGTTCGATCCTTCCCAATATCTCCCACCTCCCTCCCCCAGTCCCCCTCCCCATGGCCTTGTACAAAGGTCCCTTAGGCCCCACTCCAGTAGTGGGGCCCTCCTCCGTTACCAAAAAAAAATAAATAACTATTTTCTACTTAAATCATACTCCAATATTTGCTTGCTATTAGTTAGCCCAAATGGTATAAATGAAAAGAACTTTTGGTGGGCTAGGCAATTGGGATTACAACCATAAAAATAGCTGAATTTAGTGTGTTTAGATTATTTTATTTTGTAAGCTACTATTAGCATGCTTAGTTTAGTTTTTAAAATCTTTTAAATCATAGTTTTGGTAAAATTTTATCTTTTGATATTTTTGTCCAAATCATAATTTTAAAATTTTAAAAACTAAATCAAACACATATTATAAGTGAGTTAATGGTAAGAGTTTTTTTTATTGTTATTTGCAATAACTTTTGTCACGATATGACACTATTGTATTAAAAAAAATCTTATTTTGTGTTTTAAAAAATTTATAATCAAAATTTTCATGATAAGACTTATAAATAAGTCATTTTTTTATAAAAATTAAGCAAAAACAAACATATGTTTTATCACAATAACACGCCTGACCCACTAAAAAATTCTACAGCACTTCTCAAATCTCATTTACCAAGATAAAAAGAATGACTTGTCAACATTAAATTTGCAAGAACAACTAAATATTACTTAATTTACCAACAAATTTTCAGTCTCGTATTGAAAGAAAAATTATTTTGATGAACTTTTAACATAAGTTAACAGAGGTTTGAGAAAACAAAAACAAATCTGCTTCAATTATATAATCCTTATTTATTAGAGAGTCGATAAATCTTAATGAAGAATACGTTTAAAAAAACACAGATTGATACAAAAAGCCAAAGATGAAATACTTATCAATTAATGTAAAAAACAGTACTTTAGAATATATTTAGATAAAAAAAAGAAATGCTGATTAGTCCGAAGGCATTTTTGTGAATGACTCACGAATGAACTGTGTTTATACATACGGATTTTTTTTTCCTTTTCTTTTTATTTGTTATATGTTTCTGTGAGATTGTGCCTGTGTAACGGTCCAGATTATTCGTAAACTCTTTCGTGAAAAAAAAAAATTCATGTAATATAGCATTGTTGAAAAAAAGAATTTAGCGAAAGAAGTGAGAAAGTAAAGGGATGAACCTCACTCGAGTAGGGCACCTTTACAAGTAGTGTTCCGCACAATACTTATAGCTTTAAGCTTATTTGATTTATTTTTTATTTTTATTTTTACTTAAATATACTTTTATTATAATTATAAAAAGTATTATATTATTTTTTTATATTTTATGTTTTTAAAATTTTAAAAATAAAAATAAAATAATATTTTTATAATTATAATAAAAATATATCTAACTAAAAATAAAAATAAAAATAAAAAATAAACCAAACACATTTTAAAGGTCAACAACAATTGTGTTCCTTTTCAAATTTCAGTTTAGAGACTGAAATGATATATTTTCAAATAAATAATAGTAAAATTATTGTATCAAATGACATTATAATTTAAATTAATATTATCATAAAATTAAAAAATATAACAAAAAATATTTATAAAATAAAATAATTTTCATATGATTAAAAATAGTTTTTATATGTTTAATTATAATTTTCATAATAAATTAATAGTATTGACTTACACACAAATCCAGAAACATAAAATTTTATTAAATTTTATTTATGTGAGGATAATTACTTTTATAGTGCATCATCATGCCTATGTTTCCACGTTACTTTATTCTACCAAAAACCGCGTTTTTTTTTTTCAAACGCGTTTTCCCTTTGAGTGTAGTTTAGGTACAAAAATAACGTATTGGGATACTCTTACCAAAAAAAAAATTAACGTATCGAGATACAAGCGGTATTTGGGCGAATTTCCATTTATTAATTATTGCCTATATAATATACTCATGGGCAATTTTAATTTTAATAACGGTCAACTCATTTACGAGTCTACTCGCGTCTCATGCGGTGCCTGTATTATGCCTTCTGAGTTCTGAGTACTCTGATTACTCAGTCTCAGACTTTTTTTCTTCTTTTCCTTAATAATAACAACTACTCCATCTACTTTATTAAATTTTATTTAGATATTTTAATCCCATTAAAATTGGCAATGCAAAATATATTTGATATATGTTAAAAAAAATCTACTGATAACGAAATAAATTATTTTATTTCTTATTGTAACTTATGATCAAGTTTTTCTATTTCCCCCCTATAGTTTGCATTATATGAAACTCTCTTTTATAAGAGAAAAATATATAAAGAAATCATACTTGTAAAATGAAAAGAAAAAAGAAAAGAAAAAGTCATAAGATGACAGCGTAATTTTGAGGGAAGTTTTAGTCAACTCCGATGCATGGTGATGATTTTTCGTATGTTTTACCAAAAATAAAATATATAAAAAAAATCTTGTCTCTGGTCAACCCTGTAGACTATTAGAGCTAGAAAAGTAAGCACAAGTGACCCATTTGCAAAATATGAATAATACAGTATGTGTTTAAGTTAAATATTTAAAAACACTGATGTAAAAAAAATCGATGAAATATAATAATTTTGAAGTTATTCAATTTTATACAATAAAATTTAAATTTATTAAATGCATTTACTTCGTATAACATTTATCAACATTTTCAGATTGTAATTTGCTTAAACCGTAAATCTGTGTTCAGAATTTTGATGATCCGAAACAATCATTGTATCCAAGTGATTTCTCCGCCTTGGATATTAAGTGTAGTTCAACCACATCATGCCCCTATTTCAATGCCTGGCTATCATAATTTATTTATTCGAAGAGGTAACCACAACAAGACCGAAAAAAGAAAAAGTGACTACAATAACCAAACAAAAAGTTTACGACATATAACGTCAATGTTTATGTGATGCAATTCCTTGATCAAAGAAAAAGTTTTCAACACCAAAGAATAAAAGTTTATGTTTCCTCGCAAAATCCTCGTATATTCGTCTATCCTCCAACGATATTGCTACTATATCGTTACTTCGTTAGCTTTATTTTTGGACAACAAATAACATAGTTAACTCCTTATTGTTTGCCAGCCTATACATACATGAAAAATCAATTATCTACAGTGAAAAAACAAGAAATAACATTCAAAACAATTTATACATGGTATAATATTAACTAATGAAATCATGTAAACTTAATAAGATAAAAAAACAAAATTTTTCTCTTGCGTAAAATAGACATATTATAAAGAATAAATTCCAATAAAAAAGGGCATAACATGAGGATGTAAGATCCTTACAAAATTAATAAAACAAAGAGAAAAGCTAAAGAGCTTAATTTTTTTTTACGGGATTTATTTCGATAAAAAAAAAGTAAGTCTCATTTCAATGAATTCACTAATAAATACTTCATTTATAGGGATATCAATTATGGCACTATATAAGGGTACCCTAAAACAAATTCAAATCTAAAACACTTACACAGAAAATAATGGTGATTGAAATGATACATGTCTAATTGTACATAAGATTATTATTATTATTATTATTTATTAGATAGTAATTTGTATAGGATTTAATTTTTATTTACTTTTAGTGTAAAATATTTTTATATTATTATCTAATTATATATTGACATATTATTATTATTATTATTAAAAAAGTTAAAATTTCTAGGTAATTATTGTGATAGTTAAATTTTTTTAATAATTTAATAATACATATGATTAGATGACAATGTAAAAAAATTTTATACTACTAAATATAAAAATTAAACTCATTTGGGAATAAAAAAGAAGAAGGAAATTTCGGGGGGAGTGAAATGCATAATAAAGCCATAAACAGAGAATTTGGAAGCTGCATCCAAGATCCAACCAACGGAGGAAGCAATTTACTTCCATACATAAATGAATACAGTTGGACTGTCGTATTAAGCTTAAATTAATTCTCTGACTTCCAAATTTAACTCACTTCCCTTTCCTTCTCCTTCTCCTTCTTCTTCTGCTTCTACTTTTACATATTCACCTTCTCTCTCTCTCCACAGTGTCTTCTCAATTTCTCCGGCGACGTTTTCTCTCTCTTGTCGGAGCCTTTGACTTCGCCGATCACCATCTGGGCCTCCCTAGTCAACCATGGGCCATTGCTGCAGCAAAAATGTTTCCGCCGTCAACAACGAAACCGTCGCCGCCGATCACAACCGCGAACCACCTCATCCCGCGGCATCGCCACCCCGTTCCGGCCACTCCGTCTCCGTCGCCAGCGATGCAACCCCCGGCAGGTACACTCCCGCTCACTCCTTTTCCACCAGCCCCTTCCCCAGCCCTCTCCCAGCCGGAGTGGCTCCGTCGCCGGCGAAAACCCCCGGCAGGAAATTCCGATGGCCTCTGCCGCCTCCGTCGCCGGCGAAGCCGATCATGGCGGCGTTACTGAGGCGGCAAGGGAAGGCGAAACCGAAGGATGGGCCCATACCGGAGGAGCAAGGCGAAGGTGGGGAGGGAGAGAGGTCGCTGGATAAGAGCTTTGGGTATGGGAAGAATTTTGGTGCAAAGTTTGAGCTGGGGAAGGAAGTGGGTCGTGGACATTTTGGTCATACTTGCTGGGCCAAAGGAAAGAAAGGAGAGCTTAAGGGACAGTCTGTGGCTGTGAAAATCATATCCAAAGCTAAGGTGAGAGCCGAGAGGCCTTGTTGTATATTTGTTATGCGTTTCTAATGGTTATATTATAAATCTGCGTTTCATGATCAAATCAAATTAGAGCTTCAATTGGAAATATTTTGACTGTGAAGGTCATTTCATTTGATATGCTTTTACTCAGAGCTGGTTGTTATACTTTGACTCTTGGTCAATTCGGGATCTCTTCTTGAATTCCATGATTGTTTTGGCACTGGAATTTCATGTTACGTTGGTCATTTGTAGTGGTAAATGTACACGTGATTACTTATCATTGAATTTGGAAATTCAATGATGATTCAATTTAGGAGTCAAGTTCGCTTCTTGGAAAAATTACGGCATCACTTTTGCATTTGGTTCAACTTTAGTCCGTAAGTTCTATTTTCCGGAAGCATCTAAAAAATCCCAAAGTATGAACTGCAAATCATTGCAGGATTAATAATGGCAGATAACACATCTTTTAAAGGGGGAAATCAGAGGAAAAGTGATGATGATGAACAATTTTGGTCTCGACTGGTGCTTTCCTCTGGTTGGTTTCTTCAGAGCATTACAAAAAAGTTCTTGAGAATAGGTGGCACAAATTGTTAAAAGTTATGGGACAAGAAATCAACTGGTGAAGTTGCAACCTATGTGGCAAGGGCAAATTGTTGGAAAATGTGGCTGTTTCTGAAGTTGTTTTATATATGGGGCAATATGATTCATCAGATGAAGATTTACATTTGTTCTATCAATGGCCAATTCATTGTAGTTTGAACGGTACAGGGTCATCTATTTGAGGTGTGAAGCACAGTGGTGATATCCCCTTGTTGCCAAAACACGAGGATAGGGGATGGGAGATTTGCATGAGACCATCTAAGTTACTTGTTCGATTGATAAAAGCTGTTTTATGCTCCTCCGTTAGATCATTAGTAAGCATATCGGTGCTTAGTTATAGATTTAAGAATTAAGAATGCACATAGGGACTTTTTTTTTTGAAAAAAAAAAGATGATGCAGAAGAAAGTTAAGATCATGGAGAAAGGGAACAAACAGCAGCTTTCTTATTGATGATTGATGAATGTTTTAAGAAGTGTCCCTTTACTGCAAGCCCTGTGGGCCTCAGATAATGTAAATCTTTCATTTTAGTTACTTGGCCTCTGATGGATGATGTTTCTGGGAAGAGTACATGCAAAAGCTGCCTCTACGTTTCTGCATTTTTTCATTATTCAACTAAACAATCATATTGGAGTCTGAGAGTTAAATTTGATTTGGGGGTGGGGAATTATATATTGTGATGTTGACATGTTGTGGTCGTAGCTTCCATAATTTTTTTGATGACATATATCAACATGAATTGAATTGAATTTTCAAGTTGTGGTCAATACCTTATAATTTTTGCTTGATAATGGTTATTGTAATTAACTGATTCTTATGTGGCAGATGACTTCAGCAATAGCAATTGAAGATGTACGGAGGGAGGTGAAAATGTTGAAGGCATTATCTGGACATAAGAATTTGGTCAAGTTTTATGATGCATTTGAGGATGTCAATAACGTCTACATAGTGATGGAGTATGTGCAGAAACAATTATATATGAACATTGCTTTCAGTCCTTCTAGGATTTTGTTCATGTTTTTGTTTACTAGTTGATTTGCATGCATATCTCTTTTAAAGTTATCGGGGATAAAGGAATTCATCACAAGTTCATGTTTCCAAGAATATTCATAATATGAGCAGCTTTTATAGATGGCTAGTCAAGGCACATGCATAAAATTGTTGAGTTAGACATTTATTCTGAAGTAATAAATATTCTTGTTCTTGTCAGGTTGTGTGAGGGTGGAGAACTACTTGACAGAATTCTAGATAGGTAAAATTGAAAGGCTATTTTTTCATTAGTACTATCTGTAGCTTTTTTTGTCCCTCCATAATTTTCTTATAGAAGTTTGGTTTTGAATAACATGATTATAATTGGATTCTATTGATATTAATTATTTGTTAAAGAGGTGGAAGATACCCAGAGGATGACGCTAAAGCTATTCTTGTACAAATTCTAGATGTAGTTGCCTTTTGTCATCTTCAAGGAGTTGTTCATCGTGATCTAAAACCAGAGGTATGGCATTGTGAAGTTTGAACAAATTAGAAAATTAGAATAATTGGTCATGCCTATCGTTAATATGTGATTTTTCGTTTGTATAATTACCTCTCTAATCCATAACTTGTCTCCCTGAATGCTTTGCCTGCTTTGCAGAATTTTCTTTTTGTCTCAAAAGATGACGATGCTGTGATGAAAGTTATTGATTTTGGTCTATCTGATTTTGTTAGGCCAGGTAATATGATTGATTAACCTACTATAGTTAGTATCAAGCAGTATAACAAAGCATATCCAAGTTGCTAACTTTCTCCTGGTATATAATGCACTGGCATGGTTGAATTGATACATTCAAACTGCTGGAGAATAACCAAGGAATCAGATATCATATGGTATCATGTAATATGGTTAACACTTTAGATTTTGTGAGATACCGGCACAGTACAATAGAGGAATTGTGATATTCTACCTTATCACATTTCATCAGTCATTGATTTGGTAATAGACATCTAAAATTAAATTGTAGCAGGTGTAGTTAAGTACTCTACATTCTTGAGATTTTTTAATAATATTTTCCATCTGCTTGAAATTTCTGATACACATCTTCATTTTAACATCGATATGATATCTTGATATAATTTGTAGTTCCTTGAGAGTAATAATTTTAAATGGCTTTTGATTCCTGGAGACATTTTGTATGAAATTTAGTTTTCTCTCTATCTAAGTTTTATTGGGAAACAAAATCATGACCATATAATCAGACATACATGTAGTACTTTTCTTGAACAGGAAGAGGTCTTATTTATTATATGTAATTTCTGTTTCTCTAAGGCCTTTGGCTGGATTCATTCTCCAAATTTATGACCATACTCTGTACAAAGCTAGCTTTCCTCATGAGGCAGTGCATGTAATCCTGATAATTTTGAAAATTTGATGATTGACTACTAGTGTTTGTCATTGCCTCAAATATTACTGGTTTAATTGATTAACCCCTTTACTAACGGGGAAACAATGTGATACTAATACTAGTATATGGCTTTATGGCTTCTGATTACTACCCCCCTTCTCTCTTCTCTCCATTTATAATTTTATTCCCATGCTTAGGCTGAATCCATCACTTTTAAGTAAAAAAAAGGGAGTTCCACAAGCAAGTTTTTTTTTGAGAGTGGAAATTTAATATTATGATCATTGGACTTGTAAGAAAGCAATTTCTTAATACATGCTAGGACTTAGAATTATCAAATTATTGATTGCGGTTGAAGAAAGGCAGATAATAAATAATCCTCAAGTTTGAGTACTTCATATTCTTATGCTATCTTTTCAGGAGCTCCTGTTTGGTGCTTGCCCTAAAAAGACATTAGCTATGATATACTATTTTTGTCTAGTGCCTTGAGAATGTTAAAGCTAACTCCAGTTTTAAGTATGGCATGGAGCTCACAGCTTGGTAGGAGTGAAAAAGAGAAGGCGGAAAACAGAGGAATGAGAATGAGGGATCTGTCTAAACTTATATCGAGTCCAAGTACCTTGTCAATGTTCACTCCAACATTTTTTACCTTCCTATTTTCACTCCTCCATTTTCTGCCTTCCCATTTTTAACTTTTGACCCTTATTTGAAAATCTCCATATTATTTTCTCTTTTCTTTTTTATATTCTGGCAGATTGTATTGATTGTAGTCTGGCAAAGAGGCTAGGGAATAGTCATTGGAAAACTTTACTAATATCTGTATTTACTAATTAGGTAATGATATCTCTACTTTGGTCAAAATCATGGAGACATATCAACAATAACTTAATTATTTTCTACCCTCACTTAGAAATTTCCCTGTTCCAAGCTCTGCTATAATTATATAAGTTTGCTTGTTGAATTTTTTTTTTACTAATTTACTGGCATAGATACATCTCAGGACATGGCACTCGTTAATTCTTGGTTTAGGATTGCCTCCAGAGTTCAAAAGAAATGTTTATCATTTATTCTGTCCTATGATCATTGCCATCATCTTATTGATTTTTGCACTGCTAGCACTGACAAGTTGCTTCTAATAAACACGCAGATCAACGCCTAAATGATATTGTTGGCAGTGCCTACTATGTTGCACCTGAAGTGCTCCATAGATCTTACAGTGTTGAAGGAGACTTATGGAGTATCGGAGTTATATCATACATATTATTATGCGGAAGTAGACCATTCTGGGCACGCACTGAATCAGGAATCTTCCGATCTGTGTTAAGAGCAAATCCTAACTTTGATGATTCACCTTGGCCATCGATATCACCAGAAGCTAAAGACTTTGTAAAGAGACTTTTGAACAAGGACCACAGGAAAAGGATGACTGCCGCCCAAGCTCTAGGTATGTTTCATTAGAATGTTTTGCTTGGACCTTGTTTAACTCAACAATTGATTGCTTGAAACTGACATACTCTCCCTCTCGCACACGCCTAAATCTTATTCTATGATTCTTGCTGATGAAGAGTTACCTCCTTATATGCAGCTCACCCATGGTTGAGAAATGAAAAAAATGCTATTCCTTTAGATATTTTGATTTACAAGTTAGTCAAGTCATATGTGCGTGCCTCACCTTTGAAACGTGCGGCATTGAAGGTAGTCACCTGTTATGCTGCCAATAAAACAAATGCATATTATTACTTATATCCTTCCCTCCTACCCCCAGGGTTGGGTTGGGGAATGATAGAACAAGAGTCATGTTTTCTGTTTTGCTTTTCTCTACATTAATGCAGGCTCTCTCAAAAGCATTGATGGAAGATGAGCTTATCTACCTTAGAGCACAGTTTAACCTCTTGGAACCAAAAGATGGTTGCATTTCGCTTGAGAATTTTAGAGTGGTTAGTGATGGTTATTGCAATTTTATTCCCTCTATGATATTAAGACAGTGTTCTTAAACATACAATATTATTATCTGTTAACCCTATAATGTAAATGAACTCCATCTTCTAGCTTCAGTAAATTAATCTGCCTTAGGTTAATCATTTATAGTTTAAAGTTAAAACTTTGTAGTTGATTTTATTTTGCATTGTTTCCACAATCTGTCAACTGAAATCAAAAGAAAATGCAGGCTCTCATGAAAAATGCAACTGATACCATGAAGGAATCAAGGGTCACTGACATTTTAAATTTGGTAAGCCATCTTTGATTTTTGGTTTATATATATTTATTGTTCTTCCAGCTCTCTCCATTTGGATAATTCAGTTTCCCTTTTGCTCCCAACCTAGCATGTACCATGTCTTGATTTAGTAATCATCATATAATAAATTGAAAACAAGTTGCATGATATAACTTAGGTGACACTCAGTGTGAGGTGAATTAAATGCTGCAAGTCCTGGACATTTCCTTGACTGCAGCATTTAATGAAAGTAGGTGGCAAAACAGAACTGTTATTTGTTTAGGGCAGTGCTACCATCGGTATCCAAGTTTTTTTTCTAGTATAAGTAGTCAATCATTTATTAGTTGCCAGTTTTCTAGGATAAGTTGTCAATCATTTACACTAAGGGTCAACTTTGAATCCATATCTTTTTACCTTGGTTTTGGACGTACTTAGTGGGCACATCTAGGATCCAGTGCCTCAATGCATGATTTTTGCATACGACATAGTCCTAGTGGAAGAGTCGAGACAAGGAATAAATGATAAACTAGAGTTATGGAGAGAAGCTTTAGAATCACATGGTTTTCGACTAAGTAGGAGTAAAACAGAATATATGGAATGCAAGTTCAACAAAAGGCAATCTAGCTCTGACTTGGAGGTGAAAATTGGTGATCATATCATTCCACAAGTTGATCGGTTTAGGTATCTAGGATATATTATACAAAATGACAGAGAGATTGCAGGAGATGTTACTCGTAGGATTCAAGCTGGATGGACAAAATGGAGAAATGCTTCGGGCGTTATTTGTGATCGCAAGATATCTCTCAAGCTAAAGTGAAAATTTTATAGAACAGCTATAAAACTGACAATGCTTTATGGTACCGAATGTTGGACGGTAAAATGTCAACATAAGCATAAGTTAAGGGTTGCAGAGATGAGAATGTTGCACTGGATGAGTGGACATACCAGAAAAGATATAGTTAGGAATGAGTGTATTCGAGAGAAAGTTAGAATAGCACCCATTGATGAAAGATAACTGAGTCTCTCCTAAGATGGTTTGGTCATATGAGGAGAAGACCAATAGAAGCCCTAGTGAGAAGAATTATTAGATGGAGGATAGTCTTTTAAATAGAGGTAGAGGTAGACCATTGAAAACAGTAAGTGATATCATTAAAAAAGATTTTGAAATAAACAGTCTATCTGAAAGTATGGTCTTTGACAGAGCACAATGTCGTCGTTTGATCCATGTAGCCGACCCCACCTAGTGGGAAAAGGTTTTTGTTGTTGTTGTTGTAGTTTTCACGATAAATGTTTGGAGTCCACCAAGTATAACTAGCAACCAATAAATGTTTGACAAATCATCAAGATATCGGCACCTAGGAACGTAGTAAGTAGTAACTCCCATTTATTTATAGTGAAATTATGCAACAGATGATATAGTTCATAATTCTGACAAATGGAAAAGCTTACTTGCACTGTTGATCAGTGCCACCTTACTCATTTGGAATGTATCGTTAACTTACCTTACCTTTTATAATTTTTGTCATTTTCCTTTTAAAGTGCATTGTTTTCTTTGAATACTTTATACTGAAATGCATTTTTCTTGACTTAAGATGGAGCCACTCTCCTATAAGAAAATGGACTTCGAAGAGTTTTGCGCTGCTGCAATCAGTGTATACCAGCTTGAGGTTCATCAAGAATGGGAGAAAATTGCAACCACAGCTTTTGAGTGTTTTGAACAGGAAGGAAACCGAGTCATTTCGGTTGAGGAGTTGGCACAGGTTTGCGCCTTCTTTTCAAGACCACACAGACTAGAGTTGATTTTGTCCAAAAGTTATTAAGTAACCCACTGGCTTTTTGATATGTTTCAGGAGATGACTTTGGGCCCTTCAGCTTACTCTATAATGGGCGATTGGATCAGAAAATCTGATGGGAAACTCAGCTTGGTCGGATACACAAAGTTTTTGCATGGTGTCACAATTCGTAGTTCAAATACAAGACAGCGACAGCTAGTATGACTAAAGGGAAAATTTATTATTATAAGATTTGTTGAAATTAGTTCGTGTCTTTTTTTATTTAGAAATTTGATTTGAAAGGAAAATGGTAGAGAGGGTCTAAGCAATTTTTTGGGGTTTTGGGAATTGGATGTTGGAAAAATAGAGCTAACATATTGTTTTGTTCCTCATGTGATTTGCGGTGCAAAGTAAAATTCTCCTATTGTACTTGTGAGCGCATGCCACTTGTTCTCTTGTAAAATTTCGTGTGAAGATTAAAGACGCTTCTGCTTTGGTCAACACCATCACATGGTTTTGTTTTGTTCCAAAGAAGATTGAGGTAGAGAAATGCGACGGTGCATGAGTCAAGTTTTTCCATTGGTTAATGAATTATGCGTATTTGATCTAAATCCTCGTTTAAAACCATGCACCTTTTTTTAGCACTGGTCAAAAGACAAGAGACGTGCCCCTAAATTGTTAGTATACATTGTAGGTGTTCTAAAAAGAAGCGTTGAATCACATTGCGGCTCCAAGTTTTCATATGCCTACATGTTAAACAGTGAAGAATGACGGGATCAGAAAACCAAGCAGCTTTCACAATACTGAGGCTAAGGAATAAAGAGAATAAAAAATGAAAACTGCCAGTTAGGAACTTGGGAACTCCGTGAAGAGAGAGAATTGCTGATTAAATAATTGGAAGTTAAAGCTCGATCCTACCCAACTAAGCCGTGTCCATATTGCGAGTGTGAATGGATGTGGGTTCTGATGATTAAAATAAAGGTCCTGCTAACAATAATTTTTATAACTTTTTAATGAATGAGCCTAATAATTTTCTTAATCACTCAAAGAATAAATAATTAAATGTTTGTTGGATATTAAATGCTTATACATTTTTATTTAATATTTTTTCTTTTAAATAATTAGAAGGATATTAAATGCTTATACATTTAAATACTTTTAAATTTTTAAGATATTAAATATTCTATTTCTATATTTAATATTTTTTATTTTTTATTCCTTAATAATGTTTAGCTGTAGTCCTTAGCAAATATCTAAAAATTAGTTACTTACATCATCATTAGAAGAATTTAAAAAGAATTAGTCTGCAGAACATGCCAAGTTGATGAGCGAGGATTGGTTGTTCACGGCTGGATTGACCGTTGGAACATGTAAAAAGCTGCTAACTGCAGTAAAGGCACAAACCCAGAATGAATTGGCCAAGGATGGACGCGGACTGGTTCAATAAATGATCACGAGAGCAGACGGACAGAACTAATTTGGGTAGGTTCATGTAGTGACAATCATAAATGGTGGAATGCCCCTAAGTTCTGTCAAGTTTTTAAATAGGGAATAATAAATGCGTAAGAATTTTGTTTGCAAGTGTTAAGGAGGTAAGGGGGAGACAATTTCTTAGAAAACAGCAAACAACTGTCATGATGTCTTAGGCTCTTAGCCAACAAAGAAATATATATAAAAAATAAAGTAAATAAAAAGCCAACCAAATGTGATGACTTTGGTTTTTTTTTAAAGCAATTGGTGACTGCCCACAAGGCCATAACATCCGCGTATTTTGAATTTTTAACTCATTTTTTTAACATAAAAATGGATTAAGAAAGTAGATTCAAAGTCAAGATCATCCACCAATTTGCGTTTGTTTGAGTGGAAAGGGTTCGGTCACCTTAGGCATCTGATCCCAAGTTCGATCTTTGGGTGTATATGGAGAAAACACAATTGGGAGGGGTCCTCATTTCACATGTGTCTGACCGTACTCTATGAGATTAGTCTCTTACCTTTCAGACGAGGGAACACCTTGCTTTAGACAAAAAAAAGTTATGATCATCCATTAAGGGAAAATGTGATTTGTCACTGAGTTTGAGCTTCAATCACTATTTGATTTTTTTGTTATGACATTTTAACAATAGAATATGCAAATTAGTGGAATCATAATCTGAAGTTTTGAACACCTTTCTTCTTAATGGGTTCATTAATAAGTTGCTTAATAAGAGTTCCCTAAGAAATTTATTAATGAGTCCATAATGTTGTTTAATTAAAGGATAAAATTGAGATAAAGTTTTATATGTGCTTTTAGTATTGTTCTTAATTAAAATATAATATGTAAAGAATAATACACGTTATATTTTAATAGGAGAACAAACACTAGAAGTACCTATGGAACTTTATCTAATTAAGTTTTCTGTTTAATTAAATTACTTGCTTTAATTGCTAATACCCAAAAAAAAATCCTTGCTTTGCTTCAATTTTCTGGGACCATAGAGATAGACAAATGAGAAGGACTAATGGGACACATACACGCCAAGTCTCTTTGGTCCACAACCATTCCACCAAACTTCCTATGAATTTCCTAATTCACAACCATACAAAACCCCACTGCTAAGAAACCGAAGGCAAGCGAAAATTTGGTTACAAAACAGAAAAAGAAACGACACAATAGCTGAAAAGCAAGGCCAAAAACTTTGTCTATGGGGTCTCATCCATTTCCTCTTTGAGCCACAAAAATTATAAAGAGATAATTAGATATCAGATTTTCTAACTAAATCTTTCTATGTGTAGCCCAATGAGCAAAAAGGAGGAAAACGGAAAAAAGTATACCATTCCCTTTGTTCCAAATTCCAACCGTGTTCTTTACGCTTGCAACTCTGTCCAACAAACTAAGAGCTATCTACTTTGATTCGTTCGCAATAGATAAAAGAATTAACAAAGAAAAAGAGAGGAAAAAGAAAAGAAAACCAAGAATACACATCATATCACAACATGATTCTCATTTCATTTGTCACTGATCAAACAATTATACCAAAAAAAAAAAATCATACAAGTTAATTAAGATCCAACTTTTTCTCGTTATCATATACACCACATTCTGGGTGTTGAGGAAAATTGAAAAAGAAAAATAGACATGTACATAATTATAATTTGCTTGAGTAATTGAATCAAACTTTAAAGCACCAAGCATGATGCTGATGGTGATGGTGGTTGTGAGATTTCTCCCTGTCAATCATGCCTTGGACTGTGCGGAACTCTTCCACGTGGCAGGGAATGGTAATGGGGCCTTTCTGATCGAACCCGTATTCTTCTTCAGCTTCCTTCAGCAACTGCATGAACAGTGGGTGGTTGATATAGATCACAGGGACCACAAACCTCTGTTGCTCCTCCCCTTGGCCCACTAAGACTGCGAAGCACCCTTTTGGGATGTCTTTCAGATCCTTCTTCTCATGGTGTTGGTGAAAATGGAGGTGAGGGATGTGCAGATGAAAGCTCAGATAGTGCTTCTGACTATGATGATCTCCAGCAATCCCCATATTCAGTAAATTAAAACCCAAGAAAGCTCAAGGAAAAAGAAATATCGCCAAAACCCTAACTAGTTGAGCAAGGACTGGTTCAGGAGAATCTTCAGGGTTATAAGAAAACAAGTGAGAAAGGCCAGGGATCAGAGGCTGATATGGCAAGGTTGAAGAGGGTTAGGGAGGAGTCGGTGAGAGATCTTGGAATATTGCTCATGATAAATGGAAACCAGAGAATACCTACATAACAATGAACGTCGAAGAAAAAGAAGGATGGAGAGGATTTGCTGAGGGTGAGATAGGGGTGTTACGGGTGTATATATAGGGGCCACGTCAGGGTGCAAAACTATTGTGAATGTGAAGGAGAGTATTGGTGGGTCATGATGCTTCTAGGGTTTGCTTACTTACTGTGTACACAAAGATTGGTTCTGGAAAGGGAATAGAGATTAATTAGATTTTAGAGAGTGTCCCCAAAGCTTGGAAGAGTCAGATATATCTTTTTTTTTTTTAATGGTTGGAAGAGTCATGTCTTAATTTGATTGGGTGGGTTTATTATCATTAATACTATTATGGTCATCTAGGGTAGGGATATATTGTATGTAAAGTAAAAGCTAGCTAGTTGTGTTTTGAATTTTGATTCACAGCTGGAAAATTGAATTTGCTAAGGGAAGGGCGGCACGAATTCGCAGGAAAAATACATGGAAGAATCGTAAATTGGATAAAATTAAATTAAATGCTAGATAGTTCAATTCCATTCCGATTGACTTCGTTTTTTTACGGGGAAGACTTTGCATTAAAATATTGAGGATTACGGCATGCTCTTTTTTTTTGGTCAACATTACGGCATGCTCTATCCACACGTCACTATTACTGTCCTCCCTAAATTGTTAATAATCCTTTCACGCGTGCGAACCGTTCTTGAGTTTCTTTTTCTTTTTCTTTTTATAAATATTTTACTTTTCAATAAAACAACATTTAACAATGAAAAGCTGAAATAAAGTGATCACAATTAAGTTATACACTGTTTTTGTGTATGTCAAATTGTCAATGACTATATTATTTGCTTTTTAATTTTTTTTAGTTGACTATGTATTACCTGTACTTTCCAGATGAGATTTTTAATTAGTTAATGTGATTAATGTAATATAAATATTATTTATGATAAAAAAATTGCATAATTTATTTGCAATAATGTGTTGTTTGTATGTGTGTTGATGACCAGATGAATTTCCTCTTTTTGGGTAATCAATTAATTATCTTTCCTTTTTCTCTTGAGATGATACAGTAATTCTCTTTTGGCTTCTGTTTGAAGTGATACACAACGTATTTAATGGGATTTGATAAAACGCAATCCCCAAATAAAGGGAATCAACATAGTCAGGAATAGGGTGCAATGAATGAAATGAGTTAGGGAAGCAGCCTGCTCAGACTCACTGACGACAATGATTGGCTCAAGCTCAATAAGAAACGAGCTCATTTCTTGGCCGAGTTTCATTATGAGCTCACGAGCAAGCTTTCGAGCCAAGCTCAAAATCTATATTAACACACCATCATTTAACTTAAAACATTAAAATCAACCATAACAGCAAAATGTATACTCCAACCAAACAACTATAATTGTCTTCAAACATAAATAAAACAGCCACCATAATTTTAGAGAATTATCACTAATAGATTCCTAACAAAGTTCAATTTACCAGCACCATTTTATTACTTATAAAAAATACTTATATAACATTCTCCAAAAAACTTATAATTATGTGTAGATATCTCACTCCATTTCCACAGTTTTATATTGCTCATTACTTACAAAAAAGACATAATATCTTTGATATAAAAAAAAAACTTATAACTATGTGCTGAATGCAGATTTCTCATTCCATTCTCAAAGTTGAAACAACTTAAATAATTTAATTAAAAATAATTTAATAAATTTAAAATAAAAGTCAAATATTTATATATATTTATAAATATTATATTAAAAATGTTTGTTATATATATATATATATATATATCGAGTTGGCTCACGAGCTTATGAGTTGAATATATGAAAGCTCAAGCTCGGCTCATTTACTAAACGAGTCAAAATTATTAACTCAAGTTTAGCTCATTAGCTCATGAGCCTAAATTTTATCGAAATTATTAATAAATCGAGCTACGATTAACTCACGAGCAAATTTCTACTATCATTTACCCTAGTAAGGAATATGTATACTCCAAATCACAGAGAGACAGAGAGAGTATATACTCCGAAATGTTAACCGTGACTGAAAAGCATTTTTTTCTTCCTTAAAAAAAGTAATTATTTTCATCAGAGGAAAAAAAATAATGAAAAGAGGAAAATATTGTCTTGCAAAGCATAATAGAAGTTTGAAAAATTGGTTAGTGCCAGCTCACCTTCCACAATTAGAGATGACAAAATCCAAGAATATACCTGCACACGATATGACAAACCAAAGTGAAAGAGAGTATAGATGTGAAGTTTTTCTAGCTGCAAGCTGCAAATCTGATTATATTTTCTTATTTTGTTATAACCTCTTTAATATTTTTTTAATAGTTTGACACATGTATATCTGCTAAAAGTAATATTACGCGTCATAAAAAATGATAACTTAAATGGGACTTTTCAAATTGGGCTGGCTAATCAATTTTTTTTTACTAAATTAGCCTAAATTTCATGGATATGGGAACGTTACATATTAAGCTAAACTTATAAAGTTATAATAATAAATAATTTGTTACACTTGCCTCAATTATTAAAATTTAGGCGATCAGGAATGTTAAAGTTTATAGATAATGTTAGTCACAATTGACTACCCATATTTTGGACTATTAAAGGATATCGATAGTTGTTGAGTGTCACAAGAAATATATATTAATTAGCTACCGCCTAATTAAGTAGGAAAATTGCTGGCAAATAAATAAACAACAAAATCAAGAGTTTCATATCATATTAGGAATACTTGAACCTTTAAATGAAGAGATTCATTGCAATGTTCCATTTTATGTTGTAAAATAATTACTTGTTAATTTGTTTCAAAAAGTATTTTATACTTTAACCAACTCATACTGGTACTAGCATAATAATATTTTAAAGCAAGGATAAAATTTAGGTTTAGCGTCTTTGGCTCAAACGACATGTATCTAATCTTAAAGTTGGAAAATAACTTAGGACCTTAAGAATTTAGTAATGACATATGTCAACTTTGTTCCATTTTATTTGTTTTTCTTTTATTGTGGTTGTAGCCATTGCTTGCATGTCGTGTTAGTTTTGGAGGGCTAGCAAGAGATACAGATGGTTATTCGTTGTAAAGCTCTCTGCTATCCGTTTTGCTGTCATTCCTATTGTTTGTTATGGTTATTCACATATTAAAGTTGAATCGGACTCCTTAAAAGTTCTGATAGGACTTACATATGCAATGGGATTATTATTAATGACCAGCGCCCTATTTGGATTATTATTGACACTGCTTTAGTATTCGTATTTTTTTTTTCGGATACCGATTTTTAAAGTGAGTTGTTAAGTATTTATTAGTTATTAATTATTTTTAATAAATTTTCAAACATTTATTGTGAAACTAACAAACAATAAATGATTGACAACTCATCATAGGTAATAAACCCATAATGGTATCATAACAACTCCTTATTATTCAAGATGAACAACAATCATCTTACTATGTTCATGTCTTGCCATGTCTCATGAACGATAATAAGAAAAATGATACTTGTACAAATAAATTCTTCACAAATTTCTCACAAAGTTCCATGCAAGTCTCATTAGATGAAATTTAATTTGGATTTCATTATAACATTTTTTAAATGGTTCAAATAAATTTACTTTAGAGTTTGATCAATTTGTGAGGATAAAGTCTATAAAAATATTATTATTCGGATATTAATGAACTGATTTTTTTTTTTGGTACATAATGAACTGATTTATTTATTTGGCTAATCTTAGGGCCATTCAATAAGAGAAAGTTTGCTTTTGGGATGAATCACTAGCTGAACTTCGTCGGCAACTCTTAGCGGTCATACAAAGAAAGTTATTTTTTCTTTCTTTCGTTTACATTTCAATATACAAAAGTAAAAACGTAAACGAAATTAGGTACATTGGATCTAAGATAATTCTCTTATATTGTAATAATGACACTCACGTTAGTTATAGGAACTATCATTATATTTTATTTTAACTATTAAATTTAGCTTTTTAATGTTAATAAAAAAAAGTTGTAAAATCACTAGGTGTTCTCACACCTTTAACACTTGGATTAATTCTCGCTTGGGTTTTGACTTGATCTTAGTTACAAGGTGTTTGTTTTGTGTAAATTAAAGTATCTTCTCGTCCGAAAAATAAGAGACTAATCTCACATGATACGGTCAAGCACATAAAATAGGAACTCCTCTCAACTGCGCTTTCTCCATACACATAGCCTTAAGAGGATTGAATTCAGAGCAAAATGTTTAAGGTGACCAAACCCCTTCCACTTAAAACAACGCAAGATGTTGATACAAGATGCTTTTAATTAATAGATTTTGAATCCTTGTACTACATGTAAAATTCATCCACATAAATTTTAATTTATCAACTAAGCTATATATATAATTATTAGTATATATAGATAACATAAAATAATAGGCACAATTGTGTACGTTTCATTATTTTTAAAATTCATATCTAAAAGACATATTACATTAAATAATAGTATTCTCTCGAAGAAAAAAAAACAGTTATTTCATGAGAAAGAATAAGTTTAACCATGAGGTAACATGTAGACATCAGACAACAGCCAATCCAACATATCCTGTTGGCATCAAGCTGATGTCATATTATTTTCATACATTTTATTTGTATTATTATTTAATCAACTTTGATCAATATTAAAACAAACAAAAAAACAAATTATTTAGTTACATAAATAATGTGCAAGTAGTACCATTGCGTGGTACCCTGAAAAACACGGCTAAGAAAAGAAAACAGGTGGAGCCCTATACCGAAACTGGCCTTGACTTTAGGGGCAAATTCTCCTGATATGGGACCCCTAACCCTAATCCAGCTTCGTCCAAATCCAAGTTCCAATTTGGGAGCGGAAGTGGTGCCACATTTTGTTGCATAATTGTTGTGTCAACAAACATACTCAATTATTTTGTTCCATTGGCCAACATTTTCAATAGAATAGGCTCCATAATCCATATTACTTGATTGTTTCATTGTTTTCCCCCCCTTGTGTGTGATTTTATTTCTTTTTTACCAAAATTTTATATGATGGTATTCGTGTTTATATATATTATTTTTTTACGTGTGTTTTACGTGACGTTTAACTATTTATTTTTATTATACTTTTATTTTATTTTACATAATTATTTTTCTATGCGTAATAGATTATAATTGTAAATAAGTGTATATTGTGAGTTATCTATTAAAATTTGATTCAATTGTAGGAAAAAATAAAAATATCATCTTAAATAAAAATCTCATAAAAATAATATAATGACTAATATTAAAAATATATTTTATATTACCTACAACAAAGTAAAAATGTGTTTCCATCAACGACTAAAAAAATATTTTTTTTCTTATTTTAATAAAAAATAAATTAAAAATTAAAAATATAAGATAGTAATTAATATTAAATAAACAAGTATTTTTGGTAAAATACTATCCAGCCCTCTTTTCACTCATTATAAGAAAATCAAAATTTCATTACAAAAAAATTCTTCAATAATAAGTGAAATTTCATCGTTAATCAATATTTTAGCGATGAAATAATCCGTCAATAAATTCTTAATAAAAATGCTTCACGCTAAATTTTAACAATGATAAACTATTTGTCATAAAATTTTAACTAAGGAAAAATTTATCGCTAAAAGAGTGTTACATCATCACTTAAAAAATTATCTGACACCATTTAGTAAGGGATTTGTCCATTGCTATTTTTTATTTAGCAACAAAATGCTCATCGCTATCCGTTGCTTATTTATATTAATTATCTGTTATTAATTTTCATTTAGCAAAGAAAAATCCATTACCATTCGTCGCTAATTTGCATAATAAAACTCCTTTGCAGGGCCCCATTGTCACCTCACATTTGCCATGACATTGGTGCTATCATTTTCACTTGATTTTGATTCTTTAAAGTGAATGATATATTTTAAAAGATAAAGTGCATTTGATAGCCATTAACAAAAAAAATCAAAGAGTAAAATCTCACGTATGTTATTCATGTTTTTGTATTTTATAAAATTTTAAGTAATCAAATTTTTATCAATTCTTTGTGCACATCACTCACTTTACATGATGCAAAATCATTATTAACACTAGTGAAACCACTATTATTGTCCTTGTAATAAAATTATTTATAGCTTTAGATAATGATTTTTGGTAAAAATACGTTAAATTAATACATATTAAATCATTTTTTAACTCAAAAATATTATTACCATTGATTTTTTTTTTAAATGTTTGTAAGCTTGCCCTGATTTCAATATACCAAATATAGGTGTGGAATAAAATATTTATTCCATTCCAAATCACCATACTAAACATGACAAAATGAATGACAGTTCCATCCAATTCTTATTTCATTCTCATTAATTTGAAAGTCATTCCAATAAACCAAACGTAACTATATTGATTTTTAATTTTAAGTGTGTATTTTGAGAGCTACCTATAAAAACTTGATTGCAATTAAAAAGAGATAAAAACAAAAATATTTATTTTCACTCATGAAAAATTGTGTTATCAATTAAAAATATATTATAATTAATGGTATAAATCTATTAAGAAACTTAAAACACTTTTTTTTACTACTCTAATATGATATAAATCTGGATTCAAATACGTTGTTTTATTTTCTTGTCTTTTTTCATGTATTTTTAATTAAATGATGACAACTTAGCAAAATGACTTTTTTTTTCTCTTAATTTACAATAACTTTTCTTTTAATTGTCAATTTTTTCTACTAAATTGTCATTATTTAGTTAGAGAGACATGAAAGAAGACAGGAAAAATATGATAGCATATTTGATTCCATATAAATCTATAAGACAAATTAAAAAATGTGTTTTTAATAGAATACTCCTTTTAATTTAACACTTGATAATCATAATTAATATTACAAGCATATCGTCTGTTAGAAAGCAACTGATACTACACGCAACTTTTAAACCTGATCACGTACCTTTTTATTTTTCCAATATAATAAGGAGATGCTACTTATATTGAGAAGTTAAAAGGTATTTTGCTTAGTGTATTTTAGAATTTTCCACGCACTGGTAGCTAATTAATGGGCATATGAAAAACTTGAATATAGAAGTTTCGTGAATGGCATCAAGAATCCCAGATAATGGGGCATAAGAACATGAAATTGTACACGTTTCAATGTTTTTCCCTTTTTTTTTTTTTTAAAGATTTTTTAAAAGCAGCTAGCAGGTGGACGATCCACTGTGGAAGGCATTGGTTTCAAGTTTCAAGTGCTTCCCACCTTTTTTTTGAAAGCAGAATGATTATAGCAAAGCATAGGTTTGGATAATGCAGCTGAGCGAACCTTCTTTTTTAATCTTTCATTTTATCTCACCTACTTCCAGATGGTGCATCCTTTTCTACAATTTGGTGAATTTATAATCTGATTAAAAAATTAAGATTATTCTGATAGCTTGAGCTAGGGTCTTTGAGTTAATAATACTTTCACATTTAGCGAAAATGATATATATTCATTCGTCATAACATTCTTCTTCACAAGTCATTATCATCATATAGTAATTCATAACAAAATGACCCAACCACCACCAGGTATCATCCTTATAATAAAAAAGATAAGGCCTTTTTCCATTAAATTCATTTTCTTGTCAAAAGGGCAAGGGTAGTTGTAATAAGAAGTCAACCTTTAAACTCTCACAATTGGCTCGGTCTCTTGATCAATGGTTCAATCTCCTCGTTAGCATCATGGTTCTGACAAGGTTAAAACTTATATTTTCAGTTCAAGGAATTGCAAATGAGATATTGAAACTAACTGCAAAATGTATTAAAAAAATGCAAAAGTCAACTTGTTAATCAATGGTCAACCATACAAATTACAAAGCCAGAAGACACCTTTGAGTTGCAAGGACAAGAGAGCTTCTAATAAGGTCTCTGGTTAGTAGTTGCTATATCTGTTTTCTTTCAAGTTAATAGTACAAGCATGTATTCTCTTTTTTCATCTATAAAGATAAAGAAAAAACTAAATTCCCGAAGTCCTTTCCGTTTACTATAATTATTATACGGGTAGATATAATATTACTACCTTAATGATGATAAATTCTCCTTTACATCTAGTCTTGCGAGTATTACGAGGCTATTTTCTTTCAAGCTTTTGTTAGAGGATTATTTTAGTATTTATTTTTGTAAGATATCAATATTTAAGGTGAGTTATTTAATATTTATGAATTCTTATTTGTATTTAATAAACAATAAACAGTCAATAAATGATTAATAATTTATTAAATATATTAAACTTATCAAAGTATCATAACAATTCCCGTTTTGTTAACTATTATCTCTAACACTATTTAAAAATTATTTAATTCTCATTAATAAATATTTTTAATTATTAAATATATAAAATTTTAAATATTAAATATTTTATTTTTACATTTAATAATTTTTATTTTTGATTCTTTAACCAATGTTGAACTCGATAACAAATGTCTTTCTTTAATCATTCCATATAAAATCGGACGAGTGGTAGAGATGGCCTAGTTTTAGCTTAAGCATAAAGGCGAATTGCATTTCTCCGGGCATATGTACATGGTACACTTGGATTATTCTTATGCCGTCTACATAAAGCAAGCTCTTGGCTACTTCTTGCTCTTAAGATGAATGAATCGTTTATAGTGCTCTTAAGCTTTCTTGGGAATCTATGTACTATTGCACTGCTTTTGGCATAGCCTTTTCAAAAATAGTGTCATTAGCAAGCTCCTAATATTTGGTTTGCGAGGTAGTAGTAAATATTATCAGGAAAATAAAATAATAGGATAAAATAAGAAAAACGTATGGAAGCAGCAGATATACAGTATCTATAGTAAGTAGTAACTTTATTTTCTTGTTCTGCTTTTATTTCATCACGCCTAATGGCTGTTTGACCAAGCATGCCAAACTTCTGGGCCATGCTGGCCCAAGCAGCAAAAGCAAACTTTATATGGTCCAGCCTGATTAGTTTTCAAGTTAATGCCAGAACTATTTGGTCCATAAATCTAAGAGGGCTGTAATAATTCAGCAATGCTTGCCCATCTATTCATAGTGGTTCATAACTTTAAACTGGTCATATCCATATTTGGGCCCATCCACGAAGTTCACCACAGTCCATTGAGATACAAAATTATAAACTCCCATATTAGATTCCCCTTTGACAAAATAAAAATAAAAATGACCCACTAATACTATTGCAAAAAAACGCCCAAAAATTGATCACCCAAAAAACTCTCATAATTCAGATTTCAGAAGCCCTCCACAACGGAGCCTGTCTTTTCCAAGTGCCACGCTGTCATATTTCTTTGTAAAATATGTAGCACTTAAAAGCGAAAAATTTCCTACAGAAAAAAAAGCAAAAATTTCTTATTTACTTGAGTGTATTACACTAATTCACTAACGCACGACACAATATAATAATACATACTATTAGATTACATAAAAATTAGATCTCAACGGTTGATCAACTATTTATAATATTACTCTTAGTGTATATCAATATTTTTCTTTAAAAGTACTTAAAGCATTGTATTACATCAATCTATTAAAAACATAACATATAACACATTATAATAATACACATAATTGAATTACATTTAAATTAAATCTGAACGGTTGATAAATTATTTACAATATTACTCTTAGAGTATATAAATATTTTTCCTTAAAAGCACCTAAAGCATTGTTTACCTGTTCCTTTCTCTGGTTTTAATAAATGACCCTTTTCTTTTTATGAGGAAATGCATATGAATAAGTCTCTAATAACACCACATTATACTTTATTATGTTGTTTTTTTTAATAAAAGTGTAAGAGATAGGAGGTTGTCTCATTTTAAGGTCAAATTATGTCATAAGCCTTAATAATGACTTATAATATTACTTATAAATGATAATAATGACTTATAATATTACTTATAAATGATATATTAATGAAAGACTACCAATAGAAACTAAACTCAAAACATTTTCATAGATGCTATTCAATCATCTCAATTGAGACAATTGTCATTGGCTATATTATTGTGTTTTTGTAGGTAGCTTATGATTTTGATAAGTATGACTTTGATTATCTTATTTATGATAATTAGCTATTGACTCTAATATATATAATAGTTACTTGCTAATGTTAATGGAAATTTGGCAATGTCAAGGAAGGAATTAGGGGTGTTCATAACCGAACCAAACCGATCAAAATCGAAAAAACCGAACCGAAAAATTGAAAACCGAACAAAACCGATTAATTTTGGTTTTGTTTTATGAAAACCGATTGGTTTGGTTCGGTTTTCGATTTTTATTTATGAAACCAAACCAAACCAAACCAAACCGAATTCATATAATTATTTATATATTTTTTATAATTTACATACTTATAAATGATTATATTTAAAATTTTGGTTGTTTATATAAATATTTTAGGACTATTTATTGTTTATAATTATGTAATGATGTTTTTATTAGGATTTTATACAAACTTTTTTTTAAATGGTCTATAAAAAGAATAAAGTGATGATGTGTATGAATTTTTTTAAGAAACAAATATTTAGTGAAAAACCGATTGGATCGAACCGAACCAAACCGATTTTAATTGGTTCGGTTCGGTTCGGTTCGGTTCTTCAATTTTAAAAAAACCGATTGGTTCTTAATATAGAAAAATCGATTGGTTTGGTTCGGATGACTTTTCTCCCCAAAACCAAACCAATCCAAACCGCGAACACCCTTAGAAGGAATGTCATGTGTTAGATTTGAATATTTTGTATACAAAATATTAGAGTTGTAAAACGGTCTAATCCAGCCAGTTTAAGCCCACTTGCAATGAGTCGTGAGTTAAATAGGGTGGGCCAAAAGAGTCAGTCTCACTCGCCTCACATCTATTTGCGAGTTTAAATGGGTCGGCTTGTGAAATTGATTTTAATTTTTTTACTTAGAAATTTTATTAAAATAATTTAAATTTAATAATCTCAAATTAAATATTATATTACATAAATGTAATATTGCATACTTTCATCTCATTCAAATGGATAATTTAAACAAATAAATAACACATATTCATAACTCTTACACATAGTCATAGAAAAAAAATACAAATATCCAATAATTCAAGTCAAATGACAAGATGTGAATACAATACACAACTAAAAGAGTTTCATTTCATAGGTTCAACTTTCAAAGTTTCAAGTTACCAAAAAAATAAAATTATGCAAGTAGGTCACAATAAATAAGATTAACTTGTTTAACTTATGAGTTAAACTAATCGATTCAAAATTACTTACGTTTTTACAAGTCAATAATTTTAAAAATTAACTCACATAATTTATGCGAATAAACATGTTGACTTGACGATTTTAATCCATTTTTACGGCGTTACAAAATACTTGATACCTAATACTCTTCTAGTCTAGTAGTTAATTTTGAAATGTTTTGGATATTTCAAATAGAGTTTAATTTTGACTCGTTGTTAGTGTAAATTTTTTTACACTGTTATTAAATAATATACTATTACAGTAAAGGAGTTTGACTATCATAGTAACTATCTAAGAAATTTAACTCTTTAATAATATACTAAAACATGATTAAATAATAATATAATTTTTTTATATTAACAGTTAATCAAAATTAAATCATTTCAAATATTAGTCATTTTAGGTGTAAATACGAGAAATGAAAAAATATTTTCAAAATCGAATAGGATTCAACTATTAATTATAGATTTTTGAATATAAGTAGAAATAACAAGAAAATTTTGAATATTCGCCTATTCAGTATTCACCCGTCATCATTTTAGTTATACGAAGTCGAGCTTGTCTTTCCAATTAATGGTACAATGTCACTTAATATGAACTTTTTCAGGGAAAGAAAAGAGTTTAATTTTAATCCACCATAAGTGTAAAAAAAATTTATATTTTTATTTAATTATGTATTATTAAATTATTACAAGAGTTTAAATATTACAACAATCACCTAAAAAGTCTAACTCTTTTAATGATGTGTCAATACATGATTAGATGACAGTGTAAATTTTTTTTACACTGACTGTGGATTGAAATTAAATTCAAAAGGAATTTAATTTTGATTCACTGTCAGTGTAAAGTTTTTTTACACTGTCATCCAATCATGTGTTGCCAAATCATTAAAAGAGTTTGACTATCATAACAACTACCTAAAAAGTCTAACTATTTTAATGATGTGTCAGCACATGATTTAATGACAGTGACAGTGGATTGAAATTAAATTCGAAAGGAGTTTAATTTTGATTCACCGTCAATATAAAGTTTCTTTATACTATCATCTAATCATATATTACCAAATCATTAAAAAAGTTTGACTATCACAACAATTACCTAAAAAGTCTAACTCTTTTAATGATGTGTCAGCACATGATTAGATGACAATGATAGTGGATTGAAATTAAATTCAAAAGGAGTTTAATTTTGATCCACCATCAGTATAAAGTTTCTTTATACAGTCATCCAATTATGTGTTGCCAAATTATCAAAAGAATTTGACTATCACAATAATCACTTAAAAAGTCTAACTCTTTTAATGTTGTATCAGCACATAATTGGATAATAGTGTAAAGAAACTTTACACTGGCGGTGGATCAAATTTTAACTCCTTTTGAATTTAATTTCAATCTATTGTCAGTGTAAAGTCTATTTACACTGTTATCCAATCATGTGTTGCCAAATCATTAAAAGAATTTGACTATCACAACAACCACCTAAAAAGTTTAACTCTTTTAATAATATGTCAGTACATAATTGGATGATAATATAAAAGAAACTTTACACTGACAGTAGATTGAAATTAAATTCAAAAGGAGTTTAATTTTGATCCACCGTTAATGTAAAGTTTCTTTACACTGTTATCCAATCATGTGTTATCAAATCATTAAAATGAAGGAAAAAAAATATTATAAATACAAATTTCTTTATTACAAATTTCTTAACCCTATACTGTAGCATACACAGATCATACAGAACGTCAAGATGATTTAGTTTCAAGGTTACCTGGATGGGAAGATGATGAACAGTCCATGATTTTCCTGTAGCAGATCAAAGAGAAAACAGCAGGAATCCTTGATTCGTCAGTTCTTGGTGTGTATGTGTGGAGAGAAACTACTCCTCTCCTAGGGTGCCGTTTTCTGGTGTGCAGTCTCAATGGGGCAACTACACTGCAACCCTAGCTAGGAATAGGGGCCTCTTCCAATGCATGAAAAATGGGCCTGCTTGCCCATCATAGCAGGCCCAATACACAGGCCTACCACATTAAACCCACGTAACAAAATGTGCTCAATAGTAACAGGCCCAATAACCATCAGATGATCACATAATTGGGCCAACAACAATAATAACAATATGCTCTAATAGTTTTGACATCTAATTAATCTGAGTTTTAGTAAAATAACACTGATTTATGCAAGTCCAAATTAAAATAATCCAACAATCTCCCACTTGGACAGCATAAGTCAGGTTGTTTGCTTTGATAAAGAAAACAATACTCCAGATTAATTTACAATATGTGGCCACAATAAGATGTCAAAATTGAGCGAGCACCATCAACCATCGGTCCAAAATGAAACTATAAGTAGCTTAGTAATATAGAAAATTATACCCGATAGGGGCACTGACATCATATATACCAAACACTCATATCTCAGTGACCTGATAAATGTGGGATGTGGAATAAGGAAAAACATATCAAAATCGTGATCAATCATGCAATTCCAAAACAAACGACCCTAGCATCCGCCCAAGATGCTTGCTAAGATTCAACAAAGTATCTCAGCATAACACAATGAGACTGGGTCCAAAATGTCTCTAAAATATGCCAAAATTATACATGTATAATCATAAACAAAATTGCGCAGAATAATAATATCATATGGCATCAACAACAATAATAATGATAATAGCAACAATTTATTCAAGAGTCTCGAGACATAATAATAATAAAGTTAATGTTGCTACAAATCACAAAATAAAACTCCACTAACCCAAGGCGTCAAAAGATCTCACAAGACCCATATGGGTTACATGATCTACAAAAGTTTTAACAATTAAACCCTTGGTTAGAGGATCTGCCACCATAAGTTCTGTAAATATATACTCAATGCGAGTCTGAAACTCCTGAACTTTCTCTCTAACAAACATATATTTGGTGTCAAAATGCTTTGAACGTTTAGAATTCTTATTGTTCTGAGAGAAGCTCACTACAGCAGAGTTATCACAATATATGGTTAGAGGTCTGGAGATGCTCTCCACAACACCAAACTCAGAAATAAAATTCCTCAACCATATCGCTTGGCGAGTGGCTTCAAAGCATGCCACATACTCTGCCTCCATAGTCGAAGTGGCAGTAAGTGTCTGTTTGACACTTTTCCATGAAATAGCTCCTCCTGCCAACATAAAAACATAACCTGATGTGGATTTATGGTCATCAGGGCAGCCACCATAATCAGAGTCAGAGTAGCCTGTCACCTCAAGATGATCAGACCTTTTAAAGGTGAGCAAATAGTCTTTGGTACCCTGCAGATACCTCATGACTCGTTTAGCAGCTTGCCAATGACCCACACCTGGTTTACTCAAGTATCTTCCAAGTACACTAATAGCAAAGGCTATATCAGGACGTGTACAAACCTGAGCATACATAAGACTGCCTACAGCGGAAGCATATGGGACCTTCTCCATTTCACTTCTTTCTTTATCATTCTGAGGACACTGGGTATTAGAGAGTCTCTCACCCTTTTGAATGGGTGCAGCACACAGATTGCAAGATTTCATGTTGAACCTGCTCAAAACTCTTTCAATGTAGTTTTTCTGAGATAAGCCAAGAACCCCACGAGATCTGTCACGAATAATCTCAATGCCCAAAACAAAGGAAGCATCACCAAGATCCTTCATATCAAAATGGGCTGTTAACAACTGCTTAGTCTCAAACAGAAAATTCAAATCATTACTAGCCAGGAGAATGTCATCAACATACAAGACAAGTATTATAAATCTACTCCCACTATTCTTCAGATAGATACATTGATCAACTGTATTTTCTCTGAAGCCAAGAGAGCAGATAACCTCATCAAACTTCAGATACCATTGCCTAGAGGCCTGTTTTAATCCATAAATGGATCTATGCAACTTACATACAAGATGCTCTTTACCCTCTTCCTTGAAACCATCAGGCTGGTCCATGTACACATCTTCATATAAGTCACCATTGAGGAAGGCAGTTTTGACATCCATCTGATGTAGCTCTAAATCAAAATGAGCCACCAAAGCCATCACAACTCGAAAAGAGTCTTTAGTGGAGACCGGAGAAAAAGTCTCCTTGAAATCAATGTCTTCCCTCTGGTTGTAGCCTTTAGCAACAAGTCTGACCTTATACCTTTCTATCTCACCTCTGGCATCTCTCTTGGTCTTAAAGACCCATTTACACCAATGCCTTACTGCGCAGTAACTCCACCAACTCCCAAACATTATTCTTCTTCATAGAAGCCAGTTCATCCTCCATGGCTATCAACCACTGCGAACCATGAGAGCCAGAAATAACCTCTTGAAAATTAACAGGATCAGAGTCCCCACCTGAATTAAATTCATGCTCCTGCAAGTAAACAAAATAATCTCTAAATTTGGTGGGTCCAGTAGGCTTGGGAAGCCTCTCTGATCTTCTGGGTGGAGCCAAGTCTACAGCTTGGTTTTGTTCATCATTATCAACCTGTTGCTGAGGAATGTCAACATCATTGACTGGATCAACAATGTCATTATGAGTCACCACTGGTGTCTCCACCTCTGAAAAGGGAATAATGGGTGTAGGAACAACAACACTCTCATCTCTGAAGTCAACAATGCGAGGCTCAAGACTCCCACCATGCTCCATCTCATTCTCAAAATAAACAGCTCGATCAGATTCAATAACTCTAGTGGTATGTGAAGGACAATAGAACCTGGATCCCCTGGAACCAGTGCAATACCCAATAAAGAAGCCACTAATTGTTTTGGGGTCAAGTTTCTTCAACTGTGGATTATAAGGTCTCACTTCTGCTTTACAACCCCAAACACGAAAATGCTTCAAACTGGGTTTTCTACCTGTCATCAGCTCAAAAGGAGTCTTGGGAACAGACTTGCTAGGAACATGGTTCAAGATGTATGTAGCTGTTTTTAAAGCATCACCCCATAAGAACTCTGGAAGAGTCGAATGGCTAAGCATACACCTCACCATATCCATAAGGGTGCGATTTCGCCTTTCAGCAACCCCATTTTGTTGAGGAGTGCCAGGCATAGTATATTGTGCCTCTATACCACTATCTTGCAAGAACCTAGCAAAAGGTCCAGGATTTCTTCCAGTCTCATCATATCTGCCATAGTACTCACCACCCCTGTCAGACCTAACACATTTAATCATCTTGCCAAGTTTCAATTCAACAGCGGCCTTGAACGCCTTAAAGGCATCTAAAGATTCAGACTTCTCACGAAGCAAGTCAATCCATCCATGCCTAGAGAAATCATCAATAAAGGTAATGAAATATCTAAAACCACCCATAGCAGTAGGAGTAATGGGTCCACATATATCTGTGTGAATCAACTGCAGAACTTCTTCATTCCTGGCAACCCTACTCTTTCTAGTCCCAGCAGTGAGTTTCCCTTTTACACAATCAACACAAGTATCGAAATCTGAAAAATCAAGATTATGCAGAATATTCTCTCTGATCAATCTCTCCATTCTCTCCCTGGAAATGTGCCCCAGACGTTTGTGCCACAACATGGAAGAGTTTTCAATAACTCTACCACGTTTCTTTCCAACAACAGTGTTGACAACTGAATATTGTTGGTCAGTAGGAAAGGATCTAGTATCTAACAAATACAAACCATCACACAAATTTCCAGAACCAACAACAACAGAATCATAGGACAAAGAAACCCTTTTATTACTGAAGTGAAAAGAGTAGCCACAATCATCCAAAACGGAAACAGAAGTCAAATTCCTTCTCATTGAAGGTACAAAAACAGTGTCTTTCAAATTTAAAACATGTCCAGTAGACAACTCTAAGGAAACAACTCCTATGTGCTCCACTTTCGCACTAGCTCCATTCCCAACAGTGATCATCAACTCTCCTTCATTTGGCATCCGCCTGCTTCTGAACTCCTTCAAGGAGTTTGTAGCATGAATAGTAGCACCAGTATCTAACCACCATGTATGGGAAGGAACATCAACAAGGTTTGATTCAAAACATACTAGAGCCAAGGGGTTACCTTTCTTCTTCTCAAGCCAGTTCTTAAACTTCCAACAATCTGCTTGTTTGTGCCCAATCATGTCATAGAACTTGCACTTTTCCATTGAACCGAAATCTGGGCTTTGCAGAATTCTCCCCAGAATGTTGCTCAGATTGCTGACCAGAATGTTGCCCAGAATCGCCACTCCCCTTCTTCTTAAACTGAAACTTTCTGCCCTTATTCTTATGGAACTTCTTCTTGTCTTTACCCTTGTGAGAGGTAAATTGCACACTATGAGACTTGCCCTTCTTCATTGTCTCCTCCTCTTGAGTGAGGATGGAAATCAGCTCATCAATACTCCATTCATTTTGCTGGGCATTATAGGAGGTTCTCAGCACATCAAACTGAGAAGGAAGAGACTCAAACACCTACCATATCAGAAAACTCTCTCCCAACTCCACCTTCATAGACTTCAGCTTATTGTACCAGTTCACAAGCTTCATGACATGTTCACGGACACCTCCCACTCCATCATATTTAGTCTTTCCCAATAAGGAAAGGTAATGGGCCTTCTCAGCCTTGTCAAACTTCTTAAACTTCTCACCAACAGCCTGGAGAAATTCCTTGGCATTTTCAATGTCGCGGATACTATCCTTGATTGTCTTGTCCATTGTGTACTTCATTGTCATCAAACACACTTTGTTGGAGTGTGCCCATTTTTCATATTTGGACTTATCAGCAGCAGGAGACACATCTGTGGGCTTAGGAGGCTCATCCTCAGTGAGAGCCAAGTCAACATTAGATACGGCTAGAAACAGTTTTAGAGACTCAACCCAGTCCTCATAATTGGTCCCATTCAGCCTTGTCAAGGCATTCATTTGCATAGGCAATGCTGGATAGGAAGAAACACCAAAAGAAGATTTTATATATATCATTCGCATATCAATATATACATATTAAATTGAATAGAATCATTTGAGCACTCATGCAATTATAATCCCGCCTAAGGGTCCCGAATTATAATACATAAGTAGACTCCCATATACATTAAGATTATGTCCCTAAAGCTAATACCGATAGGATATTGAAAACTCTAAGGCCATAATATTTAATATACTTCACTAAACATCAGGAATCATATCAACAAAGACAAACCGATAGGGTATGTGCATTACTAACACAATTCCTAATGCAAAAATAACATAGTATAATATCAAAATGACACTTTGTCATAATTGGTCCCACGATAGGCGAGCTCACAATCACACAAAATGTCCAAAACAATAATTCTAAAATTATAAAATAATTTCCCAGATTTTATTCTTGCACAAAATTATAAAATATAATAACTCTCAAGTGTTGCACAATATGATAATTACATAATGATTACCCAGAAAATTTTACAATACCCATACAGTGTCATATCTGAGAGTATGAAAAATATAGTATGCCTAATAATGTCAAAATTATACACAAAAAATTTCAGAGGCAAAATCGGAGAGTATCATATATTTTTCATACATACAAAACTAGGAAAAATTAAGAAAAAATATTAAGTGGAAATAAAAATTACCAAAAAATTACCAAAAATAATATCTGGGCGCGTGAAATCCAGAAAATAAAAAATAAAAAAAAATAACATTTAATGACATCTCACGCGCCTGCACTCGCCTGTGCTGCGCGTGAGAATGTCACGCGGGTAGGGCTATCATCTGCCCTACCCGTTTTCCTGCAAACTGGGTCGTGCGACCCGGTTCTCGACCCGGTTCTGGGCAGTTTCTTGCCCTCAACAATTCGCACTCATTTTTCAACCAAAATTAGGGCTTTTGGTGTCACTGAAATCAGAAAAATGAGATCTACAAAACCCCTATGTTTAATTCGTCAATTATGTCTTTATTTTGTCATGAGCCGAAAACCCTAGAGGAGGGGAAACCTCCATTAACGACGACCAGAAAGCTTGCTTGGACCAAAACAGAGGCTGAACCGTGTAAGTCAGGAGTCATTCAATCATATTCCAACCAATTATTTCACAAATAATGGAGAAACGAAAATGGGTTTATTATCTTCCTATATGAATCAGATTTTAGGTACCCTAAAATTATGGATCAAGATGTTAATCTCATGTAATTAACAAGTATATGCAGCCACAGATGAGGTTAATTGGCTCTGATACCAATTGAAGGAAAAAAAAATATTATAAATACAAATTTCTTTATTACAAATTTCTTAACCCTATACTGTAGCATACACAGATCATACAGAATGTCAAGATGATTTAGTTTCAGGGTTACCTGGATGGGAAGATGATGAACAGTCCATGATTTTCCTGTAGCAGATCAAAGAGAAAACAGCAGGAATCCTTGATTCGTCAGTTCTTGGTGTGTGTGTGGAGAGAAACTACTCCTCTCCTAGGGTGCTGTTTTTTGGTGTGCAGTCTCAATGGAGCAACTACACTGCAACCCTAGCTAGGAATAGGGGCCTCTCCCAGTGCATGAAAAATGGGCCTGCTTGCCCATCATAGCAGGCCCAATACACAAGCCTACCACATTAAACCCACGTAACAAAATGTGCTCAATAGTAACAGGCCCAATAACCATCAGATGATCACATAATTGGGCCAACAACAATAATAACAATATACTCTAATAGTTTTGACATCTAATTAATCTGAGTTTTAGTAAAATAACACTGATTTATGCAAGTCCAAATTAAAATAATCCAACATAAAAGAGATTGATTATTACAATAACTACTTAAAAAGTTTAACTCTTTTAATGATGTGTTAGCACATAATTAGATAATAATATAAAATTTTTTTTACGCTCACAATAGATTAAAATTAAATTCAAAAGAAAATTTTACTTACTTAAAAGTAATACTCATGAGCTATTTTCTTGAATCTAAACTAAGGTCAGTTTGTGATATGCAATAACATATATTGTAAATACTACTACATAAATTTGTAATTAGTATTATAAATTTATTCCAATTAATATTATTATTTTTAAAAGAAAACTTAGAAATAATTTTCATATAATTGAAAAATTGTATTGTAAATTCTAACTATCTCTCGTTAATTTTTGGAGGTTTAGTCATTTGTAAATCTCTACTTGCAGAATGAATTTGTCATTAACTGCAACAGAAAAGTGAATTAGTTAAACTACAAAAAAAATTAATCCATACATTTGATTGGAATACTGAAAGGGAAAAAAATATAAAGAAAAGATAAAGAGGCAGATGGCAGGAGCCGGGGATGTACGTTATAATTTACTGTACAGTTACTATTTTATGAAACGAAATGTGAATATGGTTAAAATATTGGGGCTTTGTTTGCGTTGAATCCATCTAGGTACAGCACATCGTCAACACCTGACTCAGTCAATTAAAGTCTTTAATAATGTTATAATGTTGATCGTCCATGTCATATGTTTGTTTTTTTAGAACTAATGGTTTTTTTCAATCAATAATCAAAGACCAATATTTTTTAAGACGGAAAGATTATCGAAATAAATATAATATTTTTACTAAATTTTTTTTACACACTCAACTTAATTTGAACTTAGAATAATATAATTAAAAAATTCAACTATTTACCAATTATAGCAGACTTTATTCATTCCGTTTCATATGTAATTTGTATGTATCATGCTTACCCATGGTCCCGTGCCAGCCTCACTTTTAACGAGGAAGTTGGTCTTAATAGGAATTTTCACTCTTCTTTTTTTCTTTCAGAAAAGTCTTTCAATTATTTGTTTCTTGTTTAAATTCTACTTACATTATTATTTAATAATGTATCATTACTTTCTTAAGAGTTTAATTTTTTTAAAGTAATTATCACTATTTATCATATATAATTAAAAATTAATATAAATATTAATATTAATAATTAATTAAAATTAAATTCATATTTTTATAGGTACCGTAAAAAAAATAGATATGCACATTTAAAAATATATTATATTATTAATGTAGTGTGACATAAGTAATAGATATTTGAGTTCCTTAAGCATGTGGTTAAAGATTCAATTTCTGACTTATGTGTATGAAAAAACATATGTTGAGAGAAGTTAACATTTTAAATGAATATTAGTATCTTAAAAAATTAGTTTCCGTAATCACACGCAAAATACTCTCAGAAAAAAAAAACTGTATTTGTGGTGAAAGTAATAATAATCCCGAACATTAATTATTTTCTTCATATTCTTGTTTATTGAATAAAATTTTCTTTTGTACAACAGAAATATTGTCAAATACTGGAAAGTACTTATTTCTTTTCATGGCAATTATGGCTTATGTGATTTGAAAATCTTAAAAAGTTCTACATACATTTAAATTTTGTTTGACATGTTAAATAAAATTGATTTGAATAAAATAAATATTTTATTCGACTTTGTACAAATTTTAGTGTACATGTAGAATTATTATACAAACTCATTCGAATAGTAACACTGTTCATATTTGCATGTCACCACTCTAGATTCACTACTATCACTCTTAATTTCAAATGAGAGAAAAAGACATTAATTTGTTTAAGCAATCAGATCTTTGTACAGAATTTGCACCATAAACCTGCAGGGTTAATTCCTAGTTTTGTATATACTTGTCCAAATGCATATTTATTTATCTGTATTCCTTTTATTGTAGAATTTGATACTGTGATTATATGGAGGAGGAGAGAAATAACCACATACCAGAAAGTTTAGGTACACCATATCATATATACTAGCTGAGAAAATAAAAAGAAAACAAAAAATTCCACTTCAGTCAGTTCAGAGGACAGGGGAAAGACAAAAACATGAATTTTTACTTTACATTTACCCCGTGCGAAGCACGTGCACCAGAAGAACAAGTAAATTCCTGCATCTAATATGACCGAAAACCCCCTTCATCTATAGAGTGAAATTACCACCCTATCCTCTAAACATGCCCTTCTCCAACGGCGACACGCCCCTCCTCCGCCTCCACCCTCTCCGGCACCGGCGACCTTCTCGACCGGTCACCATCACGGGGGGCCCAACGGCAACAGTTCCCGCCAGCGTCCAACGCGTCCGATATCGGCTTAATGACCAAAATGCCCTCCCCTGCGGCGGCACAGCAGAACGCGCCAAGGAACACCACGAGCGCAACGACGCCGTAAGCTTCCTCGTCGGGGTTCCACAACACCGTGAAAGCCAGGGCCACAACCTGCAGCGGCAGCGCCACCAGCACGGCGGAGGCCAACCCGTAAATCCGCAACCGCAGACCCTTATTGATCACCAGCGACATCACCCTCCAACAAGAGCACAAGAACCATACCGAGTAGGCAACACCGAAACCCGCAAACACGATGCTGTTCAGCAATGGGTACGCACAGAGCACCGTCTCGCTCCCGAAGCCGTCGCTGAGAAGAACCGAGGTCTGACGGAAGAGCCCCGGCAACCGGTTTTCCAAGGGCTTGAGGAAGATCAACAACGCTTGGAGGGTGGCGATGGGGAGACACGTGAGGAGCACGAAGGTGATGGCCCAGATGTCGTTTGGGGTCTTCTTCCTGATGGAGGCGTTGAGGAGGAAGAGGAGAGTGACAAGGAAAGCGGGCTCGAAGAAACCAAGAGAGAGGACGATGTGGATTTTGCAAAGGTTGGCTTGTTGGGAGATGGCAAGGGAGGGTAAGAATGGGTATAGGTATTTGCGACGGAAGAAGGGTAATCGGAGAAGTTCGGTGATGGCCCAAAAGAAGATGAAGAGGACGAGAAGGAATCGGACGGTCCAGAGGGAGTTGAAACCTTGCAGGTGAATCAGAGATTTTGATTTGAAGCGTAGGTGGAAGATGAAGCACAAAGAAAGGACCGAGAGGATGATAAGGGCAGAGATGAAGGTTACGGTGGTGAGGTCGAAAGCAGAATTAAGGAGTGGTAATGCAGGCATGAAGAACATATGCATCTATATGTTTATATCTTTAATGTCTCTCTCTACAAATTGATGATTACCCCACCAAATATGCTACTTCAAGAATTGAGTTTGACCGGAGATGATGGGGTTGTGGTGTCGCTGGCTCTGGTGGCGGCGGCGGCACTGGCGGTGGAGAGAGAGTGAGGTTAAGCATGGGAGATTGGGAATTGATGTTGTAGGGTGAAAAGACATAGGGTGGGTGTGGTCGGAAGGGACAGTGGGGGGATTTAAGTTTTGCTTTTGTTCCCTCTCTCTTTTGTTTTTTTTCCCCACTATTCCCAACCGGTGTGGGAGAACAGGATGGTGAACAGCTACAAAAGATTTGGCTTTTCCAAGATAGAAACCGAATGAGATAACAGAGAGAGATGGCTTTGTGGTGTAATGAGATGGATCCTTTGATTTCGGTCTTGTGCGGTTATGAACAACACCATTGCCTTCTCTTTTTCAGTTATTATTATCACACACACAACATATATATAAAAATAAATAAATGGCTCTTAAATAATCTTTTCTTATTTTCTCTCTAATCTTTACAACCTTATATTGGCTAATCCTATGATGATACGATATTGATTTGCTTATTGGGCTTGTGTTGTTTATTTTTCCTATACTCCAATATTTTTTTGGTACAAATCCTCTTAACATTATCAATTGTCGTATGCGCACACAGGTATGTATAGAATAATTATTTGTGTAATTCCAGTTGTTAAATTTTCTAATACCTGATTTCTGATTTGACAGGTTTAGTACGCAGTTATGGTATGTTGGGTCATTTGAACTTTGATTTGTTGTCTTAAATGAGTTACAAAACGGATTTCGGATTTTGGTATTGTATTGATTGAGGAAGTAAAGAAGAAATGACACCTAATGTATGCAAATGCAATGTCTAGTTGTGTTGTGTCTGTCTGTATGCACAAAAGCTAATGATCAGATTCGGTTATTTGGGTTCATCTGATGATTCCAATAGTTGGAAAGATATTAATTTGGATGGTGGAGACTGAGTTAGATGACAGACCAGATGGATTGGCCAGCTGCAGGATAGACACATAGCATTTTGACTCTTTTGAAAAAATATGTTTGTCTATATGGAAAGTTTTCTTTACATGGATACATAGCCTATATATGGAAAGCTACTCTGAGAATGTGGAGAAATTTTTGCATACACGGAATATACCGTGTCGTCCATGTGGCTATTCAGTTAAAAAAAAATTATATATATATATATATATATATATATATATAATAAATATCAATTTTAATTAAGATTTATACAGTATAAAAAATTAATAAAATTTTGTAAATTTTAATTAGACTTGATATTTAACACATTTTTTGTTGAACAGTGTAAAAGATACGTGATATATCAGTGTATACACAATTTTTTCGAGATACATTCAACGGAAGGTAACAGTTAGGACACACCAGCAGTAAGAATAATGTACATTACATATGTAGGGTAAATCGATTTCAGATTTGAATCCTAAGGGCAGTGAGCACCATATATTATACGGAAATAAAAAGAGGGTCGAGCTCATATGCTAATATCTAACAATGGACGGTCGTATGGCCGTATTGGATACGTATATTTTCTCATAGTTGATATCTTTGCTATTAAAGATTGGAATTCAGCTCTCACACACAAGGAGTAATATAATTCGGAATACATGATTGATATGGTTAAGATAATATAGTCTTATGACGATTATATATATTCATCCTGTAAAAATTAAAGCATCGAGGTTGTGAATAATTATAATTATTATCAATATAAATAAAATACAAAGAAGATAGTGTGTGTGTGTATATATATATATATGTATGTATGTATGTATGTATTGGTATTTTGACAGGAGGATAATTGGTAAACTCAGTTTAAATATCTCATTCAACAGAGATTTATAAGAATTTTACTTTCGATATTATGTGAGTAAATTTAAACTCAAAATAATAAGGTGCAGAGCACTTCATTAATGTTTAGTTCAGACCTAAAATTGCAAGTGAAGACTCACTTTTTTCAAATTAGAATCAACAAAGCTATTAAGAGTGGGCTAGTGCTCCTGAGAGACTCAAGTAGTTTGCATGAGGTTATAAGTTCAAACCTCAGTGCTACTATTATACCAAAAACAAAAACAAAAAATAGAACCAACACATTAATTATTAGACATTAACTACGTATCTATACAAATATAGTAAAATTGTCCTGAGAAAAAAAAAATTAATGATACTATTAAATACATGTTAACTTAAAAAAAATTAAATAGTAAAATTAAAAAATAATAATCATTGCATGCCTAAGGAATGAAAAAACGCTTTGTCAATATGAACCTTAATTTAATCAAGATCTGATCCACCCTCTTTAGCAATTGAATGAGACTCCATTCTACATGAATCAACCCTTTGTATAAGTCTATATATGCTTTAAACATATTAAGTTTCATAAGAAGCATAAACTCAATTACTTCTTATTTTCAGTTGTAATCTTACAAGCTGTAAAACTTATTTCATGAGTAATTTTTTTACAATTATTGGGATATTCTAAATAAATGATGTAATTTTATCAATATAAAAAAATTAATTTTGAACATTCTCTTCATATATTTTTAAGAATTTTTTTAAAATTTAGCATATTTTAAATAATAACTATACATCAATAAAAATAAATCAATTTTATAAAAATGATAGTTGCATTAATTTTATTAAACCTTACCCCGACCCATTATTCAAGGCTTTGAAGCCAGCTACAGTAAGTAGTAATATTATTGCTTGTCACAAAAAAAAAAAGACATATTGGTTTCTTTTTTCTTTATTTTTTTGTATTTTGTGGATTTGATCTATATATCTAATGAAGGATAATAGTGCGTATTCTCTTTATTGTGTGTTACTTTTCTTTTGTATCACATTCTTTCCCATGTGTGTGGTGTCCATCTATATTTTGAACAGTTCCCTATGTGGCTATGTGCAAGTCCAGAATCCGAAGCTCTCCCAAAATAACCCTAATTAATTAGTTTCATTAATCCACCTGATCTATCTATTGCTAGAGTACGTATTGCCCCTAGCTAGTCGTAAGAGCAGGACTAATCGAATGGATAATCATGCCACCATATATATGTAATAATTGAGGATCTAATGCTGGCTATTTGATCAATCAAATCAGAGGAAGAATTTCAACAGCAATAGCGGTAAGATCAGATGGATTATGCTGTCCTTGTGTCCTAAGCAATCGCATTTAGTTAACCAAAAAAGAGAAAAAGAGCAATGACAGCATCTAGATTCGGATGACAAGAATCTATCCCCTGTATATATATTCCCATTAATTAATTATGTTTGTTATTAATTATTGGCAAACTTCGTATTACTTTTTTGGCTGTATTAAGGTTGCTATGCTACCATGGTGTTCTAGATCTCTGATGATCTATGCAAACTTCTTACCTCTTGTTTGCTATACTCGATCTTTCTTCTTAAATAAATTTATAAACAAATGAGTCACTATTTTGGTTTTTGACAGTCCTAATACCATTTATATATTATTAATTATGTTTTTTCCAGGCATATATTCATCAAAATATAGTGTAGCGATATTACAATAAATTAAATGAAGAGTAGAATAATTAGAAACAAATCTTAAAATTAAGGTGGATGATGCAATTATTTGAGTTAGTGAGAATGGTGAAATCTCTCTCTCTCTCTCTCTCTCTCTCTCTCTCTCTCTCTTTTTTAAACTAATATGGCAGTAATGATAGGTTACTATAATATTAGTATACTACATATTACTAATTATGGCATTGGTGACATGTTTAAGAGGCAAGGAGAGACCCACCTAAAAAATTACTTCCAAAGATTTTTCTTCTTCTTGAAAGGGCTACTCAACTTGACTTTTAGCTCCACAGATCTCCTTAAAGAAAGATACCATCAAGCGAGACTAACAGTAGAAGGGAGAGAAATGTAAAATCTCTTGTGATGCTGATTTGCAAGACTTGAAGTCAAATTATGTAATGGGCTGGGTTAAAGGAAGTGAGAAGGCGTTAGTTATGTAATTGATCCCATGGGCGAAGAAAATAACCAAAGCAAATACAGTACAAACGAAATGCCAGTACTACCAAACTAGATTTAGATTATTAATTAAGCTTGTAAATTTAGTGGGAAAAAAAGTAAGGAAAGTGAGATCGGGGTATGATTCTGCCAACAACTTAGCAGGCAATACATATAAAACCTACATTTCCAGTGATCACTTTCTGTTCCACCCATAAACATATAAAAACTTTTCTTCTTTTCCTCTGTCCGTGTGTTGCGCACCTGCATCCCACTAGTGATAATAAAATTATCAACATTTTTGTAGTTTATTCATCCCTAACTATACTATAGTGCATTGTGGTCCAAGTCCAACGAAATAATTAATGAAGAGATTAACGTAAACTTACCTCGCTGGACTTGATTTTTCTTTAAATCCAATTTAAATGTTTTATTGGATTTGGAAGTCAAGAATAAGTTTATTAAAATGAAGCTGCTTTAAATTCTGAAAGCAGGTTAAAAGAGAAACACGAATTGGGTATACAAATTAATTCCTTTGTTTGGGCTGGGGAACGTAAGAGATGAGATGTGTGTGTGTGTGAGAGAGAGAGAGAGAGAGATTCTCTTTATCCCGCAGATAAGAAAGAAAAGAAGAGCTCGGAGACCTCACGTTGAGCTTCTTTTTATACATGGCCTTGGGGCGTTCTCTTAATAACCAAGGAAATGGTCAGTCCCTTTATTTTGGTTTGGGTACAGTGTAGCAGCAGCAGCAGCTCTAACGTTTGAGGCAGATTAGAAGGCAGAAAAGCAATGAAAGGGAGAAATAACGGTGCGGAGGGATTGTCAGAAATCAGAAGTTATTTTGCTTTTCATTACATAGATCAACACAAGAATAAGCTAGAAGATGAAAACTTTTTTTCTCTCAGTAAACTGATCGAGATGGAACAGATTTTACATATTTCTGGTCTTATAGTCATATGGGTCATATCAAAATTCAATTCTTAATATAAAGATGCATGGTGCAATTTAAACTAATATGCTAATTAAACAGTGTAGGAAATCAACTTAGAATTTTCATTCCACTAGTTGACAAATGACAAGACGACAACTTGTTACTGAACCCATGGAGAAAACTTACTCTTTCGGATAGCCTAAATCCGCGCAGACGATTCACTTTTCTTTTGCCACCCTTTTGGTGCAACAAAAAAGACTCTTTGTTTTGTGAAATGACCCGACCTAATTAAGTTGCCTTTCGTTTTTAATTTTATAATATATATTATATGTGTGTGTCCTGGCAATATGAATATGGAATGATTGGAGACTAACTGGGACATATCTATATATATTACTGCAGAAAGATCATTAAGGTATAGAATTAAAGATTAATTTAAGACTACGGTAAAATGTGTAACATTGAATCAAATAATATTCAAACTTAATTAGAAGAATTAATTTGACACGAGCTAAGGGAATATATTTATAGAAGATAAAACATATAAAGAAAGACTGAAAGAGGGATTCAAAAGAAAGATGTTCAAAAGACAGCAGAAAGACATCTCCTTTTATAAAGAAAGAAAAGATAGCAATAAAATAGAATCTATTCTACAGAATATTTTGTCAGACTGTATGCTTCAATTTACTATCCTTCTCCATCTATGTCTTCCACTTAAAAGGAACTTGTTAATGAAAATGATGAGAAAAAAATAAAAGAGAAGAAAAAGAAACATCAAGTGAATAATTGGTAAAGCTGAGACGGTGGATCAGATCCACACGGCATGCAGGTCTGGAAATTAAATCTACCCACACCCACAAACAAAGAACAAATTAAAAATCAATAGATCATACAGTAATGGATTGTAAGTACTGAAGTTTTGAAAGAAAATTTCCATTCGGTAGGTCATATTTCTTTGGTCTATATATAGATGTCAAGGGACGAAGAGCTATCATATATAGATGCATATGTTCACTATTCTACGTACCTTAAAAAGTCTAAGGCGGTGGCTATGAAAACCCTAAGAAACTAGAAAAATGATGACAAACAGATCCTATATAGACAAATGAGATCCTGAAAACCATCATGTGAAATTCTGATCCAATGATGGGAAACAACAGAAGGATAGGACAGAGACTGACTAAATCAAACAGCAGCCATGATAACCAGAACTGAAAATGTAAAACTAGACCTCAAAAGCACATGATGGCTTCCTTTTTCTGTGCTGTTGAAGACAAGGGCATGTACGGTCAAAAGTTTTCATCATTACACCGATCCATCAGTGAATCACACCATAAATTTCCACAAGAAGGGAGGAAAACCCATGAGGATAATGAATGAATTAATAATAGGCTACATATAACTGAAAATTGGATAAAATAATTCTTAATTATATATCATAACTCACCTGGAGATTATATATGCAGCTGATTCGACTGAAACTTCAGAGAGAAGAAAAGAATCTATTTGTATTGGTTTAGATGGAAGCAGTAATTGAGGGGAATGAAGCCTGGTCCGAGGAGACACTAACTCATGAACAGGAATGCAATTATTACATCCCATAAACTTGTAAACATGAGTGTCGTGTGAAGTGGAAGCTAGTGTCATCTCCTTGGACCAGACAGCATTCCCCACAAAAGATGAAAGCTTCCCAATTGTTGTTCAAAGCTAGCTATCTCAAATCTGATATGACCCTGCGATTCTGTTCAATAAATAAGCTGGTTTAGGTTGTGTATTTTGATCTTCAAGAAGGCAACATCTTAAGGATTGAAATGGAAAATGGGTTTTGCGCCTTTGCGGTATATGAAGGAAATGCAATAATGAAGATATCATTTGGTTTTGATAGAAAGTAAAAGTAACGGACAGTAAGAGAGAGAATAGGGATGCGGTCTAGCGGTCATGGTCATTTCTGGAACACAGCTGTAGTTGTTGGGTGAGGGTTAAAGCTGCCTCTCCTCTTATTACGTGTCTGTTTCGTTTATTTATGATTTAAGAGATAGAGGGAGAGGGAAAGATTGATGCAATGGAAGCTGTGATAATGAATGTAGTCAACCCCTTCCTGCCATTGAGCAATTCTTTCTAGTTTCTACCATTAGATTCGATAGTTGGATGGTTAACCTAGATCATTAGATTAATGTATTAAAAAGATCTGGGTCGTTAAAACTTATGAATTATGACTATTATCATCTTATTGTCACCTTTGATACAAGATTAATAAATGTGGAACAGTGCGCATGTAACATTTTATGTTCATATTATGAAAAGAAAAATTATGTTTATATATTATTTTATTTTTATATTATTTTGTTAAAAATTTTCCTTTAGTTGTGTTAGTATTGTAATCCTAGTTTATTTTTTCAACAACACACCTATATGTGCACAATTGATGCTAATTAGTTATACATCTAGCAGGTCCTACTTTGATACCCTTTTATTAATTTTCAAGCTCAAAATATCGCTTGGCAACTTTACTTTTCTTACAATAAAAAAAAGTGTTTTAATATTATGCTGTTAACTTTTAGAAATAACAAAAGACGTGACGCATAGACTATATGGTATTACTCTTAACTTCCTTAGTGCATTTTTAAGTTAATTAAGTTTTAAGATAATATTAATCTAAACAATGTTACTCTCACAACAGGAATGACACAAAATGAAAAAAGGCTGTGCAGATCAATGGATAGACTTGCAAGATATTAATTTGATAGCTTTATCAATCATCGAATGACCTACACAAGTTGTTTTAGGCATAACTTTTGAAGTAATACTACACATATATTTTTCACATATAAAAATTAATTCTATTTTACATTTAAATTGATTTAAAATCACATTAAATTATATATAATCTAATAATTCCATATACTTTTTTTTTCTGTTTTTCGAAAAAAATTAGTTTTTTAATCACTTTTTTTTTTAATGAAAAGACAAAATAATGTTATGTTTCATTAAAAATTTATTATATTGCTTATGATTTCTTTCATGCCCCCTTAGAGTTTTGATAAGTTTTTTATCTAGTGGTAAACGTTTGATCCAACAACTGTTAGATTATTATTTTAGACTAGCATAATCAGTTTTAATTTTATAAAACTCAGATTAATTAGATATCAAATATTTGAAGATATTGTTATAGTTATTTAGCCCAAAGTGTGATCAAATATGTTATTATTGAGTTTATTGTTGTTATGCACTCTCTTAATGTGGATTATGGTAATAGGCTTTGTATTTAGGCATTCCATAATGGGTAGGTTGGCCCAATAATGAAGAGATACAAGGGGAGAGACCCCTATTCCTAGTCATCATACAATATTTTGTCACCCTATTCTGGCACACAAAATTACCTATCGTGGAATAAGATTTGTTTATTTCCTCTTTAACTTTTACAGAAAACTTGTTATTTTTGTCTGCTGGTGATGATTGCAAAAGCATGAATAAATTCATCACCTTCATCCTATCCAGGCAACACTAAGATCTAATCTATATTTTAATTGTGTTATTTATGCTTGTCATATATTATGGTTAAAGGGTTTGGACCTTTTATTTCATGTTTAATTTATATTATGATTGATCTAATTTCTACAAAAGTTGGTATCATAGAGCGAGGTTGCATGTTTGAATCTCTTGGGTGTCGTTGGGGGAGATTGCTGGTCTTATGGGAGGCCAACAATCACCCTATGAACTCGCTGCATGTATGGACACACATCGGAGCTTGACAGTCCATCTTATCGTTTGCCATATGTGAAATGCAAAGCCCCTCAGACCCACCCGCAACACATATAGACACAGGGCTCTATGCTACCACAATCAGAAAACAAAGTTGCATTATGATTAACAACTATAGCTTTTGACCTAGTGGTAAGCACTTGATGCAACAAGTGGAATCATAGCCAAGGTCAAAAGTTTGATTCTCAGAAAGGCATATATTGGTTATAGGTGTTGGGAGGGGGATTGTTGGTTGTAGGCCAACATATTGCCTTAGCAAGGCCTAAGTGGGATCAGAGTTAGATGGAATTATAAGTTCAATTTCCAAAAAGGCACAAATTGCTTGATGCAGGAGCTAGGAGAGAGATTGTTGGTTGCAGACCAGTATCTTCCAATGCCCAGGTAGGATCAAAATCAGATTAGTGCATGCTAATGAACTTCAGTATAAAATGTTACACACCCTGACTAACAGCTATAGCATGTGACCTAATGATAAGCGCTCGATCCAATAATGGCTATATTGGGAGACTTTGAACTCCATTTAGTTCCTAAAAGTGCCAAGAAAGATTAAGGTGTTCACTTGAAAGTTAGTGCATGATAGATTTGCCAATAGAGTTAATTTTTTTGGTACAATAGAGTTAATTTGCAAAAACGTATTCAACATATATGGATATAGTTTGTCCGATTTGTGACTCAACGACTGAGTCTTCTATGCATATTTGTTCACTGTCCTCAAGCAATGTATTCATGGGCTATATCTTCTAACCTCGGTTCATTCTGCCGGCATTTCATGCTGGGAATAATGGGGGCGTTTGGTTCAAGGTTTGAAAAAATATTATCAGGAATAGCATGCCTAGGAATGATATTCTCAAGAATGATGATTACTACATTTGGTTAACTAAAAAATTTCTTGAGAATGACTCCAATTGCTGGCAACAGTAGCTGAAGTTGCCTGCAACCGTCAACCTCTGGCGGCAGCATGAGTGGCTAGATTTCGACGACTAGAGTAGTGGCTGAAATCGTCAAATTTCAGTTACCAATGTGGTGGCTAAAGTTGTCGGTCATTGTCAGCTGTCGCTGCCAGCTTGCGGTGGTTAGATTTCGGTGACTATCATGGTAGTCAAAGACGCCGGAGACAACAATGGTGGTCGGATTTTGGTGACCGGCGTGGTGGCTGAAGTTGCCGTCCAACGTCAACTGGCGGCAGTGACGGGGGTGGCCGAATTCTGGTGATTGGCCACCGCAGATGGTGGCCGATGGCAGTCACTGACAATGACGTGGTAGTTGTTGGTTCATGACATGATGATAAAATGATAGATATTTTAGTCATTACACATGGTAAAAATATTCCTATGCCATGTGAATATTGCAAACCCACCCCCATGAGAATGAAAGTGTGGAATTTTGGTTAAAAATTATTCCCGGGAATAATTTTTGGATGAGAATATTTTTTTAAAACTTATACCAAATATGAAAATCCAACATTTTCATGTAAAGATTCCCATGAATGAAAAAACAATCCGCGAACCAAACGCTCCGAGTGGATGCAAGTAATGGATTCTTTGAAGCAAATGAGCCATGATACAACATGCTCATCGTTGCTAGGTTCTATGTTGTGGAAACTAGGGAAAGCTAGCACAGAAGTCTTTGAGAGCAAAATTGTGGCAACTAGGTTTCTTAGACTATCCAACTCTCACATGAATTCCTTTCTTATACCTTGCCTTTACTCTCCTCTTCTAAAGTTTGTTTCAGTATACGTTTATTCAAGTATTGTGGGGATTTCTCTGATCTTCTTTTTTCGAATAGCCTCCTGAGATGGTTAGGGTATTCCTGTATTATTTAATTTCATCTTAATGAAATATCTATCTATGGAAAAATAAAAATAAATACGCAATTAATTACCTCAGACACCTAACTTTAATATTATCACCTATAAGAGCTAAGACCAAGGGTCAGTTTCGTATCCTCTAATGAAAAATTTTATGGATAAATTTTATATGAAGAGTTTATTCTTGAATTTTTTAACTCAAATTTTAAGGGATAACGAACAGATTTTGAGGCCAAATATTTAGGAGGCACGCCCAACTTGCTTAAATGCCGCGCAGCTCCCATTTTAGCTAGGAGATCAGGGCTGTGTTCGTGAAGAACGATAGAACATGGTTAATCTTATAGTCGAGTCCCAATGCATCTCATTTCTAATGTGTGCGACCATAGACACATCGTCCAAGAATCATTTGAACGGCCATCTTAGAATCTGATTCTGCCAGCAGTTGCTCATCATACCCCAGTGACCAAACCTGTTCCAGACCTATTCTTATAGCTTGAAGTTCAGCAAGAGTAATTGAAGCAGACCATAAATAATCAGTAAAGAACCAAAGCCAAATGCCATATTTATCCCTTAGAAGTTAGAAGGCAACCAAAACCAAAACAACGTTGTTATAGGCCACCCAGGCCAGTTTGCTGTCTTGCTCACCTAAAGACCTTATATAAGATGTCATGAGTCCAACCGGTCTTACAGGACCATCAAATCCTTTGGCCCATTATTTTGTACGGGAGTCCACAGAGAAGCCCAATTAATGGTGTGGGTTTCTTATCACAGTAACCATCGATATTCACGCACATACATCAAGGAGGGAAGCCTTTTACAATTTACTATGAATAATTGAATGTGTCAAATTAGGAAAAAGATATTCGTACAAACTAGTATAAATTAGATTATTAAAAAAAATTATAGTAGAATCAAGATATTATTCAATGATTTACATGAAAATATGTGAAGAGTACGTAAGTATAAATTCATACAAATTTCATTACTCATCAAACTATAAATAGCCTATCTGTTTTAGACGGCATTTAACACAAACATGCGTTAACACATATATTAATGCACTTTATTTTTAACGCGGAACGCTGGCGTTGAACAAATGCTAGAACAAACCGAAGTGTCGTTTAAGACCCAAGCAAGAATTTTCTTCTAATAACACAACAAAAAAAGGTGTTTTACTTTGGATCATCCTCTACAAATGAATGACGGTACTTAATTCTAACATCAATAAACAAATAACCAAAACATCAAAATAAAAATGCAAACAACTAAAATTTAAATTACACAATAGCAAAATACTTGAACATAATAATATAAAAATATATCATCTAAACGTAATTCAAGTGATTGGATTGAGTTGAGATTTCAATAAATATTATATATTCAAATTATGGTAATAATTCTAATATAATTTTTTTTTGACAATATCTTTTTAAATCAACGATAATGAAGATTGCTTTATGTTCAACACCAAGTAAATAGAACCAAATAGTCTTAAGACAAGTTTATAAGGTACCATCCTATTTAGTATATACCCATTGAACTACCCAGTTTAAAAAGGAACCAACTAGATTAGTAGTAATAGATAATGACGGTAAGAAGCATCAATGTTTCAAGTTGGGTCACTGACGATTCCTATGCCAATCGTTTCTCCATTTACCTTGATTCTTTTCACAATCATTAGACGAATCTAACTCAAAGCCTAATAATGATTGGAAGACCAATCAACTCATTTTAGACTTTGAGGCACTCAATACCTAACTTTGCTTGCCAATTGGTGTTGTGGGCCACCCATTTGGCACAACCTATCCCCTCCTCAAAAGCACCAGGCCCCCATGGCCGTAAAGATTTTAGTAGCTTGACGTTTACAAGAAGACCAACTTGTGGGATAATTCATACTTACCCAAACGGAAAGCAAGGCTAATCATGGCCGTTTGAAGACAAAAGATGGTGTCATTTTCACAAAGAAATAAGTTGGCATGGACGGGGAATGCTTCTCTCCGCACGCAGTTTCTAGCAGAAAAAATGATGGGAAAAATATATATAAGGCTGCCCAGTTTCCTGGACTTGGACAAGAATAATTTGTCTACTCATACCAAACGCCTAATAGACCATGACCCACTACCTTTTCCATTTGGTATTCTTGGACTTTGGTTACATAACATAGTTTGTGTGTTATGGCTTACAAGAAATTGACCATATAACTCTCTTACTAGTGCTGTTTCTAAACCTCTTGCTGAGAGGAAAACCTCCTTCCCCAAGACGCACGAGAGAAGGAAAGAAAGAAACTAAATGGTCTAAAGACGAAAGTATAGAGCTGTTTGAAAGTTTTGGAACATGTAAAAGATTGCGTAGGCTTTCCTAATGTGGAATTGCTTCTCAAAATGTTTCAAAAAACCTCACTCTCACATGGCGTGCAATTATGACCTCAAGTGTAGGGGCATCTCAGCATCTTGACTCAAGCGTTCCTTTTACACACGAGACACTTCACCAACCACCAACCACGACACCGCAACCTACACAAGCCAATCTGCAAATGCCATTAACCATGGACGGAGCTTGATAAGGCGAACCTAAAACATGCTAAAGCTTAATCTGATAAGGACTTGTAGCCATAGTCTTGCTATAAAACAAAACAGAGAATTAAGTGGGTTTGCCTAAGGCCAACTAGTATGATTGGCAATAAATGTAAAAACTCGCTTTCTGTGATTTAACTCCACAATCCGACAATATTTTGTCTGTATTAGGCGACTCCTATTGACCCTTATCTTGTATGTCATGGAAGCGCTACATTATTAAATGATTCCCATCTCATCTTATCTTCTTATCCAACTGACAAACACATGAGGAAATTGACTACAGTAAGCTTATTCGCTGCTGCTAAACTGCTACTAGGAGTAGTGTATCTAACTGCCTCCAATTTTGTATATAAAAAAGAATTGCTAATATTGCTACTGCCACTGTAAAATAGCATTTTAAAGGAGAACACCTTAGCTTTCTAGCGGGCAAGCAAATATATCTTGTCTAATTAAAGCAAGAACCTTTGTTGACATTGTATATGTACACATGTGAGTCAGCAAACTAGTATGAACTTATTATACACGTTTACGATCAGGAAGGCATTTTTCTAATTTTTTTATTTTAGTTTCTTTAGCTCGAGAACTACAAAAAAATTTCCTTCATTCGCCTTCGAGCACTTGTACACATTAGCATTTCACTTAATCAAACCAATTACTCTCATGTCATCTTTTTTTTCTCTTCTCCTTTTGGTTTATAGGGATTAAATCGAAGACCTCCTCTCTAACCTGATCTCTCCTTATCTCTTGAATTATGGCTAACGTAAGTCTTCAGCATTTAGAGAGTGTAGAAATTGTTCCTTTTCCTAATTTACCTTTGTCATCAACTCTGTCAATCAAACAAACTATTCTGGTCACAGTTGGTATAAATGTTGCAATCTTCATTTAGCAGCCCAACTTCAGAAAGCAAGCAACCTAAGAATAATGACAAAGGATAAGAACTTCTCGTCAACAGATCCAAACAACAAAAGAGAAATAGGTCCATTCTTGACAGAAACATCAGTCCTTCCATAACAAAGTAACCTCCAATTTAGCTGGAACTTACAATCAAACAATGCAACATCTTAAACCTGCCACAGTCCGTTTTTGGCTGCCACTGAGTGAGAGTAATTGAGCTGAATAATCATACTGATGTGCCTTTCAAGTTGTTTTCTTTCCATTCTTCTTCAATTAATCAATAATAGCCTAAATGTACATGTGTTTTTTTATTTATAAAAAAGGTATTATATTCCGATAAAAATAATTCTAATTATTTTGTTGCATATTAATTGATTTATTTAAGATAAGTTAATAGATAAGTTATTTTGGTATTTGCAAGATATCTATTAAAGAATAGGGTACAATTTGCCAAACAATCTAAAAGCTGCAATGAGTGCAATTCAATCCAAACTTTAAAGAGCACAAGAGGAAGAAACAAATAGCAAGAAAGCTTGTAAGCCGCGGTACACTAAAGGGGAAAAAACCTGAACTAACACAATAAATAGAAAAGCTCCTTAACAAGTTGGAGCACAATTTAAAAGAAAAGCAACCCTAAGGCTGGTGCAGAGCAGACCAAACAACGGGCTTTGAGGGAAAAGTTTCATAGTTTTGCAAGACTATTCGAGAGAAAGGGGAGTTAATTATGATGATGAAAGAGGACTTGAGAATGAAGGTTGAATCAAGTCCTATCCAAATAAGTATTTCTGTAAAATCAAACACAAACACAAATATGATGCATGGATAAGCTCGCTAATCAAACAGATGAGCAAGTTAGTCTTCAGAAACCAGAAAATAAGTATGATGCATAGACAACCAAAATCAAATGGACAACGGAAATTAACATACAAGCATGCAAGATAATGTAAATAGAAGGTTAGGAAAAGCTTGCACACAAAGATTTATATTGATTTGACCTCAATGTGGAACCTACATCTAATCCTCAACCTCGTTGAGATTTTTCACTATCAACCGAGTATTTTTTGATCCACTATAGCCTCTCCAAGCTAGAACTGAGTAGTTTTGATCAACCATTGACTCTTTTTCTTCACTATGTTTTTCTACACTTTTTCCTTTTTTCTCCTCTTCTTGTGTATGTAATCCTCTGAAAAATAGTAGGTATAATTAAGCAAGAGACTTTGAACGTTGGTGTACTGTAGAAATGCATTTTGGCGTGTAATGTCTTTCATTAACTTTTGCAAAGTGACCCACTACACTTCCAAACATGTCTTGTATTATATTGACTAAAGCATGATATATTCTAACGGTTATCAGTGTTTTGGAGTCATTCACGACCCATTTGGAAGTTTGAATCATGAAACAGAGGATTTTGAAATCAGGATATGAACTGACTCATCTTCATTCATGAGATAGCTTATCAGTGTATTTTTCATAAGCTGATATCTGATATGAGCAAGCTTATCTCCATCATAAGCATGCTCATCTCTTGGTCTTCCATATGTTTCTCTAAAATTGATTTGGGTCTATAATTTTATTTCTTGAATAGTAACGTGATTCTTCTCACAATTTGACAGTAACTGACTCATGTAGACATGATAGCTGACTCATGTAAGCTTGAGACATCTTATAATACTTTCTTTGTAATTTTAGTGTTCATGTTTTCTTTGATAAATCTGCAACACTCCATTTTAATTTTGATCAAGTATAAGTATACAGTGTTACATATTAGAATAATGTTTGGGATCATTATTAGAAATTAACCATTTTAGAAGGCTAACAAATTAACTTTTAAGGGATTTAGCTATCAAGAGTCCAGCTGTTTTTCCTTTGTTCTCTTTTTGCTTTTATTATTTTTAGCCATCAAGAGTCCAATTGCTTTTATTAATGATTTTTTAATTATAATTGAGACCGAGAGGAAATGTTATATCATAGCTTCATATAACACATGCCATGAATTGAATGAAAAATCGAGAGATACCAATTAAGTTCATGTAGCTATTTTAAGTTTTGGTGAGAATTAAAACTTGAACAAAACAAATTTCTTAGATCTTCATGCATATTTAATTTATTTAAATTTACGCACAGAGATATGATAAATTGATAGATTTAAGATAGATTAGATATACCTTGAGTGAGGGTATTTGATAAAATAGGAAATTTGGCTATCTCATAAATATAAATAAATCTTTAGAGTAAATATACTTGTGATTTATGTTAATTTGGATAAGGTGAAATCTAAAACCGTAGCTCTTTCATATCTCGAGTCGCATAATCATTTATCACTCTTTATTTAGTTATTGTATCTTTAGTTTCATTTTTAGCATTTTAATTTTTTTTATTCTTGCTATAATTATTTGTTTGTTCAATTGACATTTAAAATTGAGTTGCTAAAAACTAATTTTAAAATCAATACTAACAGAATTGTCACTCTACTTTATCCTAAATTACTTGATCGATTAGTGCACTTACTAGTAATTACTCCCAAGGAAATAGTTAGCCTCAAACAAATTGCATATTACATATTGACTTGTTCTATGTTGTTGATTCTTTCTATTCTTGTCACTTTTGTTTCTTGAGGTCTACAACATTATAACCAAAGTTTTAAAATATGAATGTTTATAGTTAGGCTAGACGATTACTTGACCAAATAAAAAAAAAAAATAGTAAGTTATCGTGCTTATACACGCAAAATGATGTCATAAATGTTTATAGGATCAAGCTGCATCAAGTTCAAAACATTATAATAATACAAGTATTAGGTGACAGTGTACCAACTAAGGCAAAGTTGAAAGCCTGGAAATGATAAAATGAAGAATGTTAAAATGTCAAGGACTGGCAAAGGCACTTAAAAAAAGATTTCTGATTAATTGCTTCTTCTCTAGAACCCGTAGATTTTTTCCCTCCTACTTTACTCATAAAAAAGAAACAGATACGTGTGCTTCTGTGGGTGACAACTGACAAGTAGGCAGTTCCTTCTCCAAACAAAATAGTATAGGGCCTATAGATAGCCTACAAGTAATCAAGCAAAGATAATTTCTTCCTACAGAGCAAAAGATAGTAAGCGCCACACGGCATCTAATCCCATAGGTTACCTTGACCCTTCCATCAGAAGTCCCAATAACGTGAAAGAAATGGCCTTGAGATACTTTCTTTATGGCTAACTATATATTCTGCAGCAGATCCCCCTCAGCATTCTTTTAAAGCATATTTTATTTTCTTGGGGGCAAACAAATTTTCTATCCAATTCCAAATTCACCCATAGACTTTGAAATCCTCCCTTTCTCACTAGCCATATGATGGAGGGAGATGAGTATATTCAAGCATCGAAAGAAAAACACGTTGAAAGCTTCACCTGCTCAGAGCCACCTCAAAATCCAAGGAAGAAAAAGAACAAGATAGAAAACAAGAGGCGGTTTAGTGATGAACAAATTAGATCACTAGAATGCATATTTGAGTCAGAGTCAAAGCTGGAGCCAAGGAAGAAGATGCAACTAGCAAAGGATCTTGGGCTGCAGCCTCGCCAAGTTGCTATATGGTTCCAGAACAGAAGAGCAAGGTGGAAATCAAAACGGCTAGAGCAAGAATACAGGAAACTCAGAGATGAATATGACGGTTTAGCATCTCGGTTTGAATCCCTAAAGAAAGAGAAGGAGTCTTTGCAATTAGAGGTAAATTATTGGTTCTCCTAACAGGAGTACTTACTGCAGATACTCACCAAACCATATTCAGTTTCCTAGGCCTTAATTGTGTTAATTGTTTTTTCAACAGTTTCAAAAGCTAAGTGATTTAATGGAGACATCTCATCATGGTAGAAGAGAAAGCAAGGTTGCCAAGGAAAATAGTACAGATGATGGTTCAGGCAGTGGACACAGTAATTGGAGGGCTGAAGCAAAGCCAAGTTTTTCAAATGAGGGTTTGGAGGACAGAGAAGCCGTGCATTCAGATGATCAAAATGAAAAAAGCAGAAGGAATGATAATTCTGAGGACAGAGGACACCAACTTCTGAGAATGGATGAGCATGTAGAGGTTCCCTTGGCACCACTTGAAAAATGGTACAGTGGGGATCCAAGTGGTCTCTTAGATCAGTCATGCAGCAGTTCACAATGGTTAGATTTCTGGACTTGAAAAGTGCACCACAGTTCATAAATTGTTGCATGTTTCCTTGAGCAAGGAACAAGGACTGGTTGGATCCTCTGCAGCCACCGTGTCAAAACATGCCAGCCCCAAGCGGGATGTCGAAACTCACGTTGGATAGGCCAAGCAGCTAAAAGATGAAATTTTGTAGGCTTGATTTGATAGGGAGAGCATTAAGATAGTCTCACTCCATTCAACTGTTTGAGATTTGGAAGAAGAAAGAATGTGCCATGTCCCTGTTTGTTCATGCTTGCATACCTTTCCAATCTGTGTGTGTGTGTGTGTGCGGTTTTTTTTTTTTTGGGTTAAATTGGAATTAAATCTAAAACCTTATCTATTCTTAAATTGGCCTCTCTTTTATCACTTAAGCTACGCCCATATTAACGTGTGATCTTTAGGACATCACTGGGACACATAAGTATAAAATGAATAGAATGAATGAGATATTGCTTGACCTAATGAAGTGGTGAATTTGTTAATTTCTTAGTTTGTCTTACAGACCCACTTGTATGGAATAAATGCAGCTGATTATCTTAGTTTGATCAACTTTCAACTTTGTTTAATAGGACAGTATTTCAGTATACGGAAATCCGTCCTATAATAAACTGCTAAAACTAGTACCCGCAACATTCTTAAGCAGTAAGCACTAATTAAGCAGGATAATATGGAAGATATACAAGTCCAGAAAAGGAATTGTTTCAGTTCATCTGATTTTCATTTGATAGCTTCTCTGAGAGGAGGAGTATGGTTCAAAGTCTTGAATCTAAATTCCAGTCTTCAATTTCCCCAATAAAATAAGGAGAGAATATAAACTAGTCAAGCTTTGAAAACAAAAAAATCGAAAGGAAAAGTCTCAGTGCAAGACAGCAGCTGTGACTGAGGGCTTAAGGCAAATTCATCAATATAGTTGTGCTACTACACATTGATAGTTGATCAGTGAACAAACTTAGTGAAGCCAATGATCCAATGGGATTTAGATTTCGAATTTGGCCTATAAGCTCTGCAACTGTAAACTGCTACCTTTATAATATATGCCTTGTAAGTTGTAATATATGGAAACAAATCTTTTTCTTTGTGTAAGCTTAATGTTGTTGAAATAGTTTTAATTTAAGTTATTTAAAATATTAAAAACAATATTACTCAGACGTACTTATACTCATAATATATGTTATAAATTACAAGATATTGAAGGAGTGTCCTAAAACTTCCATCTGTTCTCACCTCCACCTCACATTTATCACTTATCCTATAATAAACTAGTACAAGAAACATTGTTAAGCACTAAGCAGGATAATATGTGGCAAATATGCAGAGTCCAGAAAAGGATAGGTTCAGTTCACCAGATTTTCATTTATACCTTCTTTGAGAGGAGTATGGTTCAAAATCTTTTTTTTTTTTGACAGAAGTATGGTTCAAAATCTTGAATATAAAAAATCCAGTCTTCAATTTCCCCAGCCTCCGGATTTTTCTTCGAGCATTTAGCTCACTTTTAAGATTTGGGATAGGCTTCTTGCTCTATATCCTACACTCCCATCTACTGGCAATTGGTCCACCAACATTTCAAATGATATCTGATACGTTCCAGTCAGTCATCAAATATCAGCTATCCGAAATTCACTTCAAGTGACCTCTTTGTAACAAATCAAAGGGAAAATATGTGTTTTTACAATTTATTGCACCAGCTTGTAATTTTAAATGACTTAAAAAATATAAATTTTATAAATATATTAATAATTTAATTTTTAAACAATGAGAAAAAAAATTTATATAAACAAATTATTTACAAATGACATATTGGGTTCAGGTGTTGTACATAAAAGTATATCTAATAAAATTATTTACACAGTTCACATACAGGACAGTTTGGCCGAGTGGTCTAAGGCGCCAGATTTAGGCTCTGGTCCGAAAGGGCGTGGGTTCAAATCCCACAGCTGTCAGAATAGTAGTTTTTTTATTTATTTATTATTTGTTTCCAAACACCACTGAACTGATCCATAACGTCGAGGATTCAATGGTTACCACACACAACACAACACAACGAAGAAAACTAACCTACTGTTGTCAGTTGTAACCTCAGCTCTTGAGTTCAGTTCTGTTGGTGACTCTGCTCAAAAGTCAAAACTGGTGCTATCAGAATTCAGGAATGGCACTCTCAGCTTGCTGTCTCAGTCTCGGTCCTTCAAATATTAACTTTCCCTTACCATCTTCTTCTTCCCTATTCAAGTCTCTCAAATTCCCTCGCTTCTGGCCAATGCAAAAGGTGGGTACATACGAACTATCTCCTATCTTTTGAAGTACTGTTATGCGAGTAGCAACTAGCAAGCTTCAATGGTATTGGTAGGTGAAGATGGGCCCACTGAGTGTATCTCCCATGGGTTTTGGAACGTGGGCATGGGGCAATCAGTTTCTTTGGGGCTACCAGGAATCGATGGACAATGAGCTTCAACAAATCTTCAATATGGCTGTGGAGAATGGTATCAATCTCTTTGACACTGCTGATTCTTATGGGACAGGAAGGTTAAATGGGAAGAGTGAGAAGCTTCTGGGGAGGTTCATTCGAGAATTTCAAGGTTGATCAGAGATTCCTTTCTCAATTTCATTCAATTTTATATTAATTCTTCCGCTACATGTTGTAGATTGCAGTGCAGGTGTAAGCTTTAGACATGCTACTTTGTGGTTACCGGATATGTTTCATGAATACTAATGATAAATCGTTATACCATGTCCATGTGGTTGTTTTGATTATCAAATTCTGGGTCAATTTTCTTGATGTCTATGTGGAATGCATCTAACAAAAGTGGAATATAATAGGGAAGAGGTTTCCTGCACCTGTTGAGGACAAATATTTCGAAGATAACCATATCGTATCATCTAATTGTATGATAAGATGTTAGTTGCAGGAATGTGTATGCCATTGAGTTCTTTAATATCGCACCCAGTTGCATGCACAACGGCTGAATTATTGTGAAGAATTAGAAGAACTTATTTCTTATATTAAATCCATTGTAACTTGGCCTGCCTTAATTTCATGGTTTTGTTGTTTGATTTATGTTAATTAGCTGTGTCATGTTTAGACCGCCCACATTTCTTTACCATTATGTAACTTGAATCTGTTAAAACATAGTTTGTTTGTTTGATGAATGTCTTGTATGATTTGACAAAACAAGTCTTCATGTGAGAGTAGCTGTTACTGAGAGGATCATTAAAGGCTTCTCTCCATACTGGCAGAAAATAAGAGCTCCCTCATTCATGTCATAATGTGAAAACATATTGTCATATCGTAATGAACTCTTAGGTTCCCAATTGTTCACCAAAATGCGTATTCACTGCCTCAGAGCAAAAGGGGGGCAAGCGCGAAATATTAATTGCTACAAAGTTTGCAGCATATCCATGGCGCCTTACACCGAGGCAGTTTGTAAATGCTTGCAGGTATTCTTTTGTGTTGTCCCTAATATGTTCCCATTCAGCCTGATTGTACTTGATTAATTTATCCAGGCCTCTCAAATCCTTCCTGAGCTTCCCATCCCATCTCCCATAACAAATGTTTGCTTGCTTTATCTCTTTTGCTTATGATATTAAACTGTAATGAAATAAATTTTCAGGGCATCTTTAGATAGGATGCAGATTGAGCAAATTGGGATAGGACAACTACATTGGTCAACTGCAAATTATGCTCCTTTCCAGGAATTAGCTCTTTGGGATGGTTTAGTGGCAATGTATGAGAAGGTTGCCATAATTCATGTTTAATAGTAGGATTATCTGCTATATATACATCAGACCTTGAGTGAACAATTCTTTAAAGACTTGGCTCGAGGGTTACAAATGTGTTTTCCTATCTAAACTCCATAGCAGAAGTTTGCAATGCAACATGCTATCATAGTAGTATAAACATGCAAGGGAAGAACATACAAATTTTACCCTTTTTTTTCGTATCTTCTTTTTTTAGTTTCAAATGAGCATATTTAGACATTGAATTCAATGGTTATTTCTAGAGCGGAAAAAATCATTTTGGTTTCTTCAATGATCAAATTTCTGTACTCATATTTATGTTGTCATTTAGGGTTTAGTTCAAGCTGTTGGAGTAAGCAATTACGGTCCAAAGCAGCTTTTGAAGATATATGATTACCTGAAAGTCCGAGGAGTCCCCTTATGCTCAGCCCAGGTATAAATTTATGTATAAGACAGCATAACTGTAGATTTTTTGTTTCAAATTTTGTTAGACATATTGAGACATTCCTTTTAATCCCAATAGTGACTAATAAGCATGGTCTGATTGTCAAACCAGTCACAAATTTCCTTTAGAGACTTTAAAGAAAAAGAAAAAGAAAAACAGAGGAAAGATACTTACAACAAAAGTAATAACTATAATATATAAACATGCCTCAGTGTTTCTGAAAGAGATATAAATTTGATGAACATGAGTTGCCTGAATAACTCCAAGTAGTTGTGAATGCCTGGATATCGTGATAACTGTATGCAGCAACCAGCCAGCAATTGTCATATGCTGTACTTGTATTCTTATTAATCTTCTTTATAATTTCAACATTTAATGATTTCAGGTGCAATTTTCTTTGCTAAGCATGGGAAAAGATCAGTTAGAGATCAAGAGTGTATGTGATTCTCTGGGTATCCGCTTGATTGCTTATAGTCCCCTAGGACTTGGAATGCTTACTGGGAAATACTCACCATCCAAACTTCCAACTGGGCCAAGGTGTGTTGATATTTAAACATATTCCCATATATTTTGAAACATTACTTAGTGATCAACTTTACAGCTTAACGTAATGCATTATTAGCTGTTCTTCATAGTACCTTTGTCATTATCTCATTTCACAGGGCCTTGCTATTTAAGCAAATTCTTCCAGGATTGGATCCTTTATTGAGTTCCCTGAGAAACATTGCAAACAAACGGCGCAAAACCATGACACAAGTAATCATTTTCCCATTTTTCCCTATATAAGCTAGTACTGTATCGTGACCGTCGGTTAGTTAGATGCTACAGAATATAATGTCAGCCTGAAAGTATATGTAGTATTATATCTTGCATGAATGTCTGAGAAGTAAAGTATGCATTGCTGACAGACTAACTAAACCATTAAAGTTTTATGTTTGTTTAATATATCCCAAGAAAGACAATTATTGTCCCATTTTTTTGCGAGTTTAATTTTGATCCATTATCAGTGTAAAGTTTCTTTACACTTTCATCCAATCATGTGTTGCCAAATCATTAAAAGAGTTTGACTATCACAACAATTACCTAAAAAGTCTAACTCTTTTAATGATGTGTCAGCATATGATTAAATGACAGTATAAAAATATTTTACACTAACGGTAGATTAAAATTAAATCCTTTTTTTGCCACTACTGGATGTAAAGTGTTAAAGAAATACATATATATTGCCATAAACTAGTGTTACAAAATCTTCTCTCCTTTTTTTTTTAGGTTTTATTTCCTCACATTTATTTGACTGGGAAGCACACCAGCTAGCAAAATCTCTATTTGTTTTTCCCATCCATTAAGTGCATGCTTACAGTTCTAGTTTGGATCATCCATGTTTGTCAAGCTAGGGTCTCCAGGCTTGCCCTGTCTCCTGAAAATCATAATTGGATCCAATTTTGCAGTTATGTTCAGGTTATAAGCATCTTTGTTCAGTCTTTTCATCAGTCTTTCTTGTACACTACGGCCCTTGTGCTCGTTCTGAGCTCCAGATCAGCCAATACTAAACTCTGCATAACACAAAAGCAAGGTCTTATTGTCCAAGGTAGCACGTGCGTAACAAATTATTCAATTAGACGATTACGTGATGTCATACATTATAGATATCTGGAGTCACAAAGAAACTTGTTGCATCTTATCCACAATGACATTAAAACTACTCTTGCTTCATTATTAGGATCAACCACCCGAGCACGCAACTTTTAACGGTATATGTTGCTTTAAATGCCGTGTTCACTCACGCAACTCACTTTTTTAAAGGTTCTAAAATCTAAATCCCTGTACAGAACTACCGACAAGCCACGTAATTGTCATTGTCTTAGTTGCGTGACAATGCTATTGTGACCATTTATTTTGACCAACATTGCGTGACAATACTTACCTAATGCAGCGCTTTATCATGGTAGGTTGCTATAAATTGGTGCATATGCAAAGGTACAGTTCCAATTCCGGGAGTTAAGTCAATAACGCAAGCAGAGGAAAATTTGGGTGCTCTTGGTTGGCACCTCTCCTCAGACGAGTTGCTTCAGTTGGAATATGCAGCACAGGACTCACCTCGCAGGATGATCCAGAACATTTTCCAAACCAGGTATAGATACTATCGTATTTAACAAGTCAAATATTAAAGCGAAAATAAAACAAAAAGGTTGTAAATATCAAGTGTTTGACGTGGCTTGGCTTTCATAACAGATAATATCGGAAGCGAGGCCTCAGCACAAGTTGCGGACTGAAAATAACGAGGCATATTTTAACTGACTGAAGACGACATAGTTTCTATCATCTGGTGACCGGAAAGATTCAGCAGAGAGCAGACAATCGAACTATTTCAGTTTGAATAATTATATATTTTTTAAAAAATCAGCCTAATAATTCTTTTAATTACTTTAATAAAAAATATTAAATTTTTAAAAAATTTTAAGATCCTAAATGCATATATATTTTATTTTACTTTACATGTCACGTTAGCTTAATTCATTTAATAAGGGACATTTAATATTAATGTTAAGTGTGAGGTTTAATCCTTAATGAGTACACACTTTTTTTCTTCCGCTCTTCTCTCTCTTGGGATCTTCTTCAAGAATAGCTCTTACGTTTCACTCTAGTGGCAGACTCTTCAATAGTCCTATTAGGACCAAGTACCAAAAGAAAAAAAAAATTATTTTAAATAATTAAGAAAAGTTTAAAAAGATATACTCTTTCAGTTTGCTCAAGATGAGATGCGTGCAACATTTTCACTGAAAGCGTCATTTATAAACATATGCATGAGTGTGCGTAACGAATTGTGTATTTTCGTGACATCCCCACCATATGATATCTATGGACAATCATGTTGTCAAGTTATTACAATACTTCCACAGTTTTATGATAGACAATAATTTTATACGATGTACTCACCACTGTATCTACTATGAAAACACAAAAATAATATCATTATTGAATATCTTTTGCCACAGTTAAAAAAATTTACACGTTTAAATGGTATGATATTTTCTATTGAAAAAGATTAGCAGCCCCGCTTACATTAACAGAAAATAGGACATAATGAATTCATTTCCTTGTTTATATCCACAATTGGTGCTCGTAATCAACGTCCAATTACATGGGCTGAAAAAACCAGTGAAACAATTTCCCTCACACGTCACTGTGATTTAGTAATACAAACTCTTGACTAGTACGACAATTTTGCACCTTTAATTAACGAACTTAGACTTTCATGGGTTAAAATGCAAAATGGAATCAGGTATTCGTAAATAAGGTGAGAAATCATATAAGAGGGGAAAGAAAGAGAACACGCATTATCATCAAAAGCAGCAAAATTGTCATCACATGAAACGGTGGCATAATTGATATCAACCGGGTCTGAAAATGAATACCAAAATCGTTAACAGAATAACTCTGCCAGTGCAATTTCCAACAGATTTCCTACAGTACTAAGAAGCTAATGAAGCTATCAGGATTACAAGACAATCCAGTAATCCATGACAACACAGAATTCCTTCTTGCAATCAGAACAGTTTACTTGATCTTCTTCTTTGGCCTCAGCTGCAATACAATAAATAAACACCATAATGATTAGATTGTAACATAATAATAATTATAATAAAAACATGCAAATTTCAATCACTAAAATAATAAGCACAAGTGACAAAAAGAAACATAAATCAAAATATTATACCTGGTTGCTGTGTCCACACTTCTTTTTCCTGCAGTTGACAGCACGGGGGTGTAAACGTGCATAACACCTGCAAAGCACAATTGACACATAAGTAGAGAACATATGTAGTAATTGTTGCCATTGAAAATTGGACAAACTGTCATAAATTAGTTTCGAATCCAATAACATATTGCAGTCATTTTTCAAGTAGTCATTGAACATGAATAATACAAAGTTGAGGTATCGTATAAATATGTAGGCTTTATAATAATTATCTTCCAACATGCATACCCCCTTGGTCCTCAAAAGAAAACTTAACTTACGAATACTACCATTCTCTTTTTCAAGAAACAAGATATGGTCTTAAAATTACATTTGTTTTACAACACTACATTAGAATTCAACACTACCTTCCTTCACCAATAAAAGTTCATAGCTAGAAGAAAATACTTGAACAGAACATTTGTAACCCTTTAATTATAGAATTGAAAAGAATTCTTTTGAAATTAAATGATTTACAAATCCTATAAAAAGTTATAAGGTTTACAAACAAGCAAATATTACATGCAATATGATTGGTAAATGAATTGAATTCTTATATTCTCACTCCAATCAAGTTTCATACAAGAATCCATTTGTAAATTCTTAAATTCTTTCATTTCAGCGGTTTCAAACACACAATAAGACAGTTTGGCTATTATTTGAAAGATGATGCAATAACATACATTTGATATGATCTGAAAGATTCCTGCTTATAGTCTAATTCATGCACATCAAGATTTTGATACATCATCTTTATTACATCAATCATCACACATTTACAATCCAGAACACGAGAACCATATTTGTAACTACTACTTCCAGAATGAAACGCATGCAACTACTTACAGTTCTGGCTCCTACTAAGACGATTAACATAAAAGCTGTATGGTTTGAACTTACTTGCGGCAGATCGTCTTATCCTGATTATATTTCCTGGCCAACGCCATCAAAGATGGCTCAATAATGCCACCACGAAGCCTCAAAACAAGATGTAATGTTGACTCTGAAAAATAGAGATATAATAAGGCTCAGAATTTAAACTAGAGTCGCTGAGCATAATTGATGATATTTATGGTGTGCTTGGTTGAGTAGGATGAAAGTGTTTGGGCACCATAAAGTCTAGATGGATTGTCAATTTTTTCATTCTCATCTTTCATCGTGACTTGATTACGTTCAAATACATTTTCAATTTTCCAACTTCAGCTTTCCACCTACTCAAACAAGCATACCCTTAGTCCCGTAGCATTCATACATTATGTGGATAAATACAATTTCTACAAACCATAAAAAATGGCAATCTAACCATTATCACATTCAAAATATTACTGTACATAAGGGTTAATTCGTCAACAGAACAACCAATATACAGGAAACAGAACACCCCATATCAAATATAAACCCTCTTTCGAAAAGGAAAGGAAATTCAACTGAATTTTGCACAAGGCATATAAAACAACTCCATATATTTTTACAATTACCCTTGGAGCTATCCAAAATGTTCAACTTTCACTTTTCCCCCAATTTTTCATTGCATTTTATGGGCAACCAAGTAGGATTTCGAATAGCGGGACCAACCTTTCTGAATGTTATAATCGGCGAGGGTACGACCATCCTCCAGCTGTTTCCCGGCGAAGATCAACCTCTGCTGGTCCGGCGGAATCCCTAGAAACAAAAAGCATTCAATAACCAAAAAAAAAGAATCAGCATGAATCTTATTTTTCAGTTGCAGGATGAAAAGGAACACCTTCTTTGTCCTGAATCTTAGTTTTGACGTTATCAATGGTGTCGCTAGACTCCACCTCAAGGGTGATGGTCTTCCCTGTTAGGGTTTTCACAAAGATCTGCATCTTTCTTCTTCCCTGATTTTCTCTCTCTTCCCACTCCTGTTAACTGGGTTTATGGCGTCGTTGTAATATATATATGTATATATACGGTGTGAGAATTTTTAGATTAGGGTTTTCCAGGTTTCACCGTTTGTTTGGTAACCCAAGTTATCTTGTTCCCAGACTAATTCCGTTGTTTGCCACTTGTCAAGGAGAGAATATGTTATAAACTAATCAGAATTAATATTGAAATAAATTATTTAATTTGTTATTATCAAGCCAATGATCCATTGAACTTCAGAATTGAATTGCAGATGGTAAATTATTTGTTCAGATTTTTAATCCTCTAAAATTAATTTCTATTTTTATTTTAAATTAATTATATAAGTTTAAAATCATTTTTTACAATAATTATAATTGTTTCATTAAGATTTTTAAAATTGACTGTAAGAATTAATTCTAATGGAGCTGAGTCAAATATCAATTTTCGTGATGAAAAAATTTAATTTTGAAACAAGATATAGTAATTTTTAAAAAGTATAATTTTAATGCTTATGACTACTTTTAAAAATATCCCTACAACTATACTTCAAAAATAATTATACTTTATAATACTTAATCACAGAATCTCTGACTAACATACTCTTCTCTTAAAGTTTATATATATATATATATATATATATATATATTATATTTATCGGATCCTTAATATTTAATTAATCCTGAATAACTTCTTTACGGACACCAACATACTTTTCAACTTACTCATATCTTTGAATAAATAGGATTTGATTTTTAAAATTTGAAGAAAATATTATTTAGAATTTTAAAACTTAGTTATTTATTTTAATTTTTCTTTATTTCTGTGACTTATAATTTGTTTCGTTTACATTTCATCTTGAATTATTAGTTTTATTTTTTTTTACATTCAATGTGCTTGCTTGTAGTACTAACATACGGATCCATACCTTGCTTGCAGTAGTAACAAAAGGAAAGGATCCAAGCATTTTATAAATAAGGGTGGCCAAGAACCCAGTGAAATGCAGGCTAGCTGCAGAATCCACCCTCAAAACTCTGTCTCTAATTATTGACCACCGATGGCCACTTCTGCACCTTTCTCCCTCTCCTGCACTTCACTAAGCAGATTGCTGTCCAAACAGAAGTCACACACACCATCCCCAACAACGTCCTTGTTGTCACCCCAACTTGGACAGAAATTCCTCTCCCACCCTCTAAGATACAATGGGGTTTCTCCAATTGGCATGAATCTCAAGAGAATTAATGTTGGCGGATCAGTGAAGGCATCAATGGACAACAAAAACGTCGAGGTGTTCACCAAGGAGCACCTTGCTGTGTCTTTGGCCAAATATGTGGCTGATCTCTCCAATAAATTCATCAGAGAGAGAGGGATCTTCACTGTGGTTTTGTCTGGCGGGTCTGTCAAAAACCTCAGGTGAGTATACTACATATATTATATATATATATCTTATGGTTATATATATAACTTGGGTATGGATGCTGCTTGTTTTTTTTTTATCATCTTACTTGCACAGGGATTAATTTAAAAATTAATGGCATAGAGAACTTTTCCTATCTTAGCTGCCAAAAAATATGGGGTAATTAGAGACAACAGATAGGCTTTTGTATCGTTTGTTTTTTGGGAAAGCTTGGTAATTTCTTCACGTTACAAATTCAGGAAGTTGGTGGAACCTCCATATCTTAACTCCATCGAGTGGTCTAAGTGGCATGTATTTTGGGTGGATGAAAGTGTAGTGCCAAAGACTCACGTAGATAGCAACTACAAGCTTGCTTATGATGGATTTATCTCCAAGGTATATTATTATGCTTTAAAACGACTACCACAATGTCACATTTGGGATTTTTTTGGCCAACATGAACTTAATTACTGAAACTTGTTCCCATTGTTCTCTTTGGCAGGTGCCTATTCCTCCTCGCAATGTCAATACAATTGATGATGCCCTATCAGCTGACGGAGCAGCTGATGTTTATGAGACAACTCTCAGACGCTTGGTTGCTAGCAATGTGATAGCTTCATCATCAGCCACTGGATTTCCAAAATTTGATCTCATGCTGCTGGACATGGGACCTGATGGGCATGTAGCTTCTCTGTTCCCAGGGCACCCTGCGGTGAATGAGACTAAAAAGTGGGTTACCTTCATCAAGAACGCACCCAAACCACCACCAGAGAGAATTACTTTTACCTTTCCGGTGATTAATTCTTCTTCAAACATAGCAATGGTGGTGACAGGGGCCGGTAAAGCAGATGCAGTCTACACTGCCCTGGAGAACGTTCAGAGTTATGATAAGCTGCCGGTTCAATTGGTTTCACCAGAAGGAGAGTTGAAATGGTTCTTGGACAAGGGTGCAGCTTCAAAGCTTTATAAGTAGATCCCCTAGTTATGCTGGTGACTTTATATATTCATAAGCTTTTGCTAGAGAGAAAATAAGGCGTGTTGTGCCGGCCATAGTTGAAATTACTGTGAAGTGTGTGTGATTTATAAGGAACTAGACACTAAATAAGTATGGAATAATGGGCATTTTTTTCCCTATCTTCTGATTGTAAATGGATACTATTTAAGTATTCCTAAAAAGTATAAATGAATATAATTTAACTATTTTAAATTGCCAGTTAGTTTTAGTTTGATCCGAGAAGTAAAGGTTTGAGCCTTTTTTTCTTATAGAAAAACTCTTATTATTTTTCATATGAAAAATCCTAGGCTGTTCGGTTCTCTCATTCCAGATGAAGCAGAGATGAAAAAAAATTTTAAAAAGTGTATGTATGTCACCTATTTGTTACTCCAAACTTAAGTTGAAGCAGGGCTTCATTGGGATAAAGGAGCCGGGCTCCAATAAGTGAGAAAAACAATTTTATTTCTATTAAATGAAATATGATATTTTAGAATAACTATAAATATTTGTTTTTTTGCTAATTCACCATCCTATTTATGATGAAAAGTGTGCCATATACTAATATATATATATATATATATATAAAGAAATCTTCATTTAATTTAGTTTTTTCACTTTTAAAAAACCTAATATCAATGATGAGAAGTGTAGCATATACTAAAATTATATTTTACTTATTTATTTATTTTTTGTTGTGGTCAATTTAGTCTTTTACAAATTAACTTTTATAATTTATTTTTTCAATGATTAAAATTTATATCAATTTAATTCTTTCATGATATCAATTTAAAAGTATGTTTGGATTTAATTAATTATTTAAAATAATTATTTTTTACTTTTATAAAGTTATTTTTAGAAAAAAGTAATATGTTTTGTTAGAAAAAATTGTTGATTATTTTTTTATACTAAAAAATTCTTTTTTCTAAAAGTTAAAATTTTAGTATTATTTTAAAAGTTGATTATTTAATTTTAAATATTTCAAAAGTTTTAAAAAATATATTTATTTTTCTTTAACTAAATAACATTTTCAATCATTATTTTTTTTAATAATTTAATACATAAAAATAATTTTTTTATACAATCCAAACAAAATCTTTTATCTTAAAATTACTTATAAATTAACATATCCAAATATAAATTAATTTTTTCATAATTAATTTTTTTAATATAACTGATTTCTAACACACTTTTTTTCACGACTAATCAAAATAAGCAATAAGCCAAATCTTAATCATAAATGAATTAAATTGAAATGAATTTTAATAAGTAGGATATTAGATTATAAAAATTGATACGTGAGTGACGAAAATAGACTTGATGTACCCCTTTCGTTGTAGGTATCGCCAACGCCAAGTCAATGAAATCGCTGTTAAGGGAAGAAAGTGCACGAAATGGTAGGTTTCAACTTTCAAGTTACAATTTTTGGTCACTGCCACTGTGCTGGGTTCCAATTGACTGCTCCTATAAGAAGCCGTGAGCGCAGTGCGCATGGCCTCCTTCGCATCTACTTTCATCCCCAATTCTCCGCGAACCCCATTGGTGTCCCTGCGAAACCTACATCCACTCTCTACCCACAAATTCTTCTTTCGCCCTCTAACATACAAAGGGGTTTCTCTGTTTGGCGTCAAGCCCAAGAGACTTGTTTGCCGAGTGAAGGCGTCAATGGCGGAGACGAAGAAGGTGGTGGAGGTTTTTGAAAAGGATGAGCTTGCGGTGTCTTTGGCCAAATACGTCGCCGTTCTGTCTAATAAATTCACCAATGAAAGAGGGGCTTTCACCGTCTGTTTGTCTGGTGGGTCTTTGTTCAATTATCTCGGGTGAGTCTCTTTTAGTTGAATCATCATTATTATTATTATTTTCTTCATATAAAAAGTTCCCATTTTGTTTAAACCCAAAAATAAGTATTTAAGTAGCTATAGAAATTATATTAGTTGCATTGAATTAGGTTATGGTTTATAGGATTTCAAGCAGTTTTCAATTTTCTGGGTTTGTCATTTGGGAAATGTTTATGTGTTGGAATTTCAGGAAACTGCTGGAACCTCCTTATGTTGATTCTCTTGAATGGTCTAAATGGCATGTTTTTTGGGTGGATGAGAGAGTCGTGCCAAAGACTCATGAAGATAGTAACTACAAGCTTGCTTATGATGAATTCCTCTCCAAGGTATGTTGTTCACGATTTCTCAGTTGTCATATCATAAATTATTTAGCTTTGAGCATGTTTTTCAATTATTTAAAAAATCTTCAATTTTCTGTTTATTATTGTGTTACAGTCAGAAAAACTGAAAAAAGGAGGTAACTTCAATGTGTGATATATGAGAATGGGACTGATAATAACTGATCCTTTGAAATATGTATCTGTTCAAGTTGAAAGCTTTGTAAAAACAGCCAATATGTGAGGATAGGAACACCATTTTGGAATTGCATAGATCATACAAGTTAGAACATGGTATATGAACATGTTTTCCTTCAAAACATTGCTTGAAATATACGTAAAGTGAGGAAGTGAATGGGCAAGTACAAGCATTTCAGGGAGAGACTGCTTAATTATACAAGATCAGGCGAATGCATCCTTTGTTGGATGGGATGGTATTATATTGACGAGTTTGTTGAGTAGATTTCTCATTCCTATAAAATGATGCAAGAGGGAAAATAAAAATGTTGTCAGTTTGAAGTTATATAGTTTATTTATGTATACTGTCTCTCTCCCTAATGTTCTATCTGGATAATTTTTTATCTATCTAACATATTGATACTTTCATCATGGCCCTCTTGGCAGGTGCCCATTCCTGCCGGCAATGTTTATGCAATCAATGATGCCCTGTCAGCTGAGGGAGCGGCTGATGATTATGAGACATGTCTCAGACACTTGGTCAAAAGCAATGTTATAGCATTATCATCAGTCAGCGGATTTCCAAAATTTGATGTCATGCTGCTGGGTATGGGCCCTGATGGGCATGTAGCTTCTTTGTTCCCAGGGCATCCTCTTGTGGAGGAGAACAAAAAATGGGTTACCTTCATTAAGGACTCGCCAAAACCACCACCACAGAGAATAACTTTTACCTTTCCGGTGATTAATTCTTCTGCTTACACAGCACTTGTGGTGACTGGTGCTGGTAAAGCAGATGCAGTCCACTCTGCACTGCGCGGAGCTCAAAATTCTGATAAGCTTCCTGTTGCAATGGTTTCACCTGAAGGGGAGTTGAAATGGTTCTTAGACAAAGATGCAGCTTCAAAGCTGTAGATGCTGCACGGCTAAGCGGTTGATCTATGTGTTGTGTGCTAGTGTATTTGCCTTTGTAGTATTAAGTTTGGGTATGAGAACACGCAGATTCAGTGCTGAATCTCCTTATCTCGGTGGTAGTTAGCACTGGATAGGGTTTTTCATTATTCTTATGTGGCAATAAAAGGACTGAACTGAAGAACAGAGTGCAATATGAAGTTCTTTTGCATCAAAATTTCTAAACTCTTCCTCCCAATTTTTTTAGCCTTGTTTGGCGATCGGAATTGGGCTTGAAATTGGAATTAGATATTTCAATTTTAATTATTTCGTTTGATTGTATAATGGATTTAGAATTTCAATTCGGAGTATAATTTCATGAAATTAAAAAATAATTAGTTTATATTATTTTTAATTTTTAACTTGGAATATCAAAAGATAAAAATTAAAAACAATGTTTCATATATAATTTTCTGTATGCTTACATTGTCAACCATTGTTGCATGTCAGTGTTTTTGGCCACCTTCATTGATGGCGTGCATCGTGGACAGCATGCTTTGGCAAACGTAAGCAGTGGTGTGCTCTAAAAATTGTCGCTAGCGTCTGTAAGTCATGTTACAGCAATGGTTCCCAGTATCATGCTCTCGCAACCATTGCAACATCCTTTACCTACCTAGTCATCGGCTGCATGCTCCAACCACCATCATGGGCAGTGTCATTTGGCTACTTTCACCCATAGTTATAAAAATCGAACGTATCGGTCGGTGGATTAATAAACTGGCTAAGTTACCAATCTGGGTGATTAATTGGATCGGGTATATTTTAGACTTGGCCTGACTCTGTCAATTTTGGATGAAAATCGGTAACTCTGGCCAGGTCACTAAATTAAAAAAAAAAATTAAACTTTAAAAAATTATAACTTTTGACTAGTCTTAATTTTTAAAAAAAAAAAACTTATTTTTTGAATTATGAGCATTTTATTGAAAATATTAAGGCTTTTTTTTATGAATTAATGGTTAAATTCTTTTTTTCCTTATAGGTCATCTTTTTTTTCAAAATAAATATATTTTAGCTATTTATAATAATAAATATCATCATATATAGTGTGTGTATATATATATATATGTATTTAAATATTTATTTAATTTTATGTGATTCGACCGGTGACTCATTGATTGAACCAATAACCCATTGACCCAATACCTTAATCGAGTCGATTACTAGTCCGATTTTTATAACTATACTTTCACTGGCAGCATCTTCCTGCGACATCTTCCTATAATCATAAATTCAGTTCCAAATTACAATTACATGTAACAATTCTTTATTAGTTACAAACATAAAATTTAAAATTCCTAATCATTTTTAATTTTAACACAACTTTAAATTATAATTTCAATTTTGTCAATTCAAACCGGGCCTTTGTGAAATTAATGTGAAGCAACCTCGTTTTTCCCTCTTCATCCAATTGAGATGCTTTCAGCGGAAACTTGAGTTGTGTTCATCCCTTAGCTGATTAGATTCCTGTGTTAGGGGACAGAATAATTCGACTTATCTTGACTTCCTTTCATGTCGCCCTTTGAGTTGTGTTCATTCGATTTTGGAAAGTGATTGTTCCATCCTTTTCATTTAAATGATCATTCTGTCTTAATTTTCTAATTGTGTCCTTTCCCGCAATCAGTGCCATGTATTCATTAATTTACTAGCCGAGGACTCTGCATTTTGCAACCATCATGAGGATGCATAAATTATTGGGAGAATTACTGAGCCTGTCAAGATAAGAAATTGGATCTAAAAGAACTAATAAATGATAACTGAAGAACTATTACACATTTGATTTAATTTTCATTACGTCGTTGATTTATGTATTCACACATTATTAAAAGAATTTAATTATAATAATAATTGCTAAAATATTAAAAAAAATTAATAATTTGTTAACCTATAACTTTAGGTTGAAAATGGATCAAAAAATTAAACTCCAATAAATTTATTATATCTCAACTCTCATGAAATGGTGGCGGCCTAAATTATTATTACATATCGGTAAGTTAAAAATTTCATTGGTTAACTTCTTGACTATTAAGTGCGTACTTGAATTAACTATGAAAAAAAGATTATGTGAAAAATTAATTATATATATATAATCAATTTTCAAGAAAATCAATTATGAGAAAAGTAATTTATGTTTGGATATGTTAATTCATAATCGATTTTATGATAAGGAGTTTTATTTGGATTGTATAAAAAAATTTACTTTTATGTATTAAATTACCAAAAGATGTATGAAATAATTAAAAAAATTATTTGATTGAGAGTAAATAATTATTTATCTCTTAAAATTTTTAAAATATTCTGAAATCAAATAATTAAAAGCTTGAAATAACAATTTTTTTTAAAAAGTTGTTTTTAATTATAAAAAAATCTTAACTTATAATTAATTTTATACACTTTAAACAAACAAGATATATTTTAGATAAAATAATTTTTTATTAAAAAAAAATATTTTAGAAAAAAATTAATATTTCCAAAACATGCTCTAATTTCATTTCCAAGTTTGCTTGCTTAATTTACCTGACAAGTTACCAAAGAGGGATTGGATAATGCCTATATAGTGAAGAGTTCTCTCACATTATGATAAGGTTGAATTTTGGCAATAAACAGGTTCACGAGTTAATTACTAGTTTGCTTGCTTAATTTACCTGACAAGTTACCAAAGAGGGATTGGATAATGCCTATATAGTGAAGAGTTCTCTCACATTATGATAAGGTTGAATTTTGGCAATAAACAGGTTCACGAGTTAATTACTAGTACCATTTGTTTGATTGAGAGGAAAAAAAATAAAAGAAGAGAGAAAATTTTAAAATTTGAAATGAAGAGAAAATTTTGATTTTTTTTTTAAATTTTCTTTTTCACTTATTTTTCTCTTCATTTTTTCTTCATCTAAACAAAAGAAAATTTTAAAATTTTCTTTCTATCTTACTTTCTTTTTCTTAATCCAAACATAGGTGTAGTGTCTCTCCACTTTTATAACCATTTTTGTTAGATTTTTTTAGTATTTGATCCATGTGGTATATTTATATACAGTTGAACCTTGTTATGAATGAAGTTATTTGGACATATACGATCGGTGGGATTTCCTCATAAATAATTTTAGCTTTTCTATGGGAATATAATGGAATGGTTTAACCATGGACACTTTTCTGGAGACTTGAGGTTGAGTTGTAGCTGTGAACATTTCAGGAGAACACCTTGGATAGTATCCACACCGGAAAGGCTTTTTCTTGGACTTGCGCCATGCTATACTTAAAAATCTTCAAGTAAACTGAAACAGGTTTGGTCTAGTGAGAGTAAGAAAGGCTGCAAGTGAAGTGAATCCTACAGAGATTCACTTGGTAATAGGAGGTTTCTAATTCGAACCCCAACTTGTTAAAAGCATCCTCTGGGGAGGGACCATACCCAAATTGCTCCCAGTCCCAGAGCAATAATTCACTCGGCCATTATTTTTTGTACCAAAAAAAATCTTTAAGTAATATTTAACCTTTATGCAGTGTCACTACCATCTGTGGCATGTTTTTCAAAAGTGGCATGGTGTTCAGTTAGACAAGTCGGTCATGTTCTTTATACAAATTCCAACTCCTTTTGACTGAGCATGAAATGTTAGGTTAGGTTTATTTTTTTAGGAAAATAATTTAATAGTGCAGCTTGTAAGAAATATTTATTTTTTGGTTTGGTTTTAAAAATTAATTAAGTATTCAACTATATTAAATAATAATTTACATACTGTTAATCACGTATTAAGTATCAAAATGAAGATAAATTATTAGTTAACCGTATATAAATTATTGATTAATATAGTTGAATACTTAGTTAATTTTCAAAACGAACTAAATTGAAATTATTTTTCACAAGAAGAACTAAAAAGTTATTCTCTCTACTTTTTTTCCGATACAAGGCTAGCTAGCTAGCTTTACTATATATTATTATTATATTTTCTTAATCAATCCATTTTAACAGTAATTTTAACTTGAGTAGGGATACTTATAAAAATTATATGAGATATATGTATAATTTAAATTATTTTTAAAAGTCACAATAACATTAATATGTTATCTAATAACTTACGTAAAAATATGTAAAAGTGTGTGAATCTGAGTTGATGGAAGTATCTTTATAACATTGAAAACGTTTTATCATCTGCTGATTCCACAACAAAATGATAGTGGTTGTTATACTGAATTAAATATGATTATGCATTCGCCTACAAGTTTAATTGAAAGAATATGCTGCAGACTACATGCAATACTGCAATTACTGCTTCAGTTGAGATTTTTCGCCGGCTCTATTTAACCACAACGTTACTCATTTAAACTTTTAAATTAGAATAATTTTAAATTTTCCCTAATCAATTCATCTAATAATATTTTTATTTATTTTAAAATAATATTTAATATTTAATATTTAATATTTTAAAATATTAAATACTTATATTTTTATACTTTTTGAATTAAGTAATTAAAAAATTGTTATAAAGATATATTAAAAAGATATAACATTACTTTTTAAACTCAAATTAACAAAGCGCACACAGATAAATAATAACGAAGATTAATTTTGAAGAAGTAAATATGATGTTTATTTTGTGTTTTATTTTTTAAAACAAATTTTCAATAAATTGGGAAAGAGATGTAGACGGATAAAATTGATTTCAAATAAACATAAACCTAAAATAACTCATGAAAGAACAAGCACCCAATCATATGAATTAAGGCTTTTAAGAATATTGGGCTTAAGATTAAGATTAAGATTACATGTTCAAAGTTATAATCAAAATCCACAATAAAAAAATATTTTTTTCTAAATGCATTTTATCTAAGTTTATTATTTTAGTAAAATTTAATTTAATTCTAAATGATTTTAAATTACTTTTAATATAAGTTTATGAAATATAATATAAAATGTATCAACTCAATTCTAAATTTTGTAAAAAAAAAAAACTCATCTTATAAAAATATTTATTAGCACATGTTATAGTAATATTTTAAGCACAATTGCTGATAGTGACGTAATTTAAAAATCAAGAACATGTGACTTGAGTCAGAAACTAGATTGCTATGAATAATCTTAATTTGAATATTGTTGTGAGACTCTGTTTGCTACATAAAAAAGTACAAAAAATTTCTGTATCTAACTGAAATATGCAAGACATATCTAAATGAAGAAGAAAAAAGTGGTTATTACCAAAAACAAAATAAAGGTGGCTAGTATCGGCATAAAGAAAAATGACCACCCATTAACGATCAACAACATAAAGCTGAAAAGTCATAATTGACGACTGTTTATATGTACTGCCTATGAATAGCGGGAAAAGGCTTTCTTATTTTAAGTTAAAATACATTTTACCACTTTCAAAAGGGTATTTTGTTTTTTGAGATTTAAAAATATATAATTTATTCTCATAAAATTTATTGATAAAGCTTATATTTCATCAAAAACCGATAAAAAAAACATATAATTGAAGCCAATGTAGAGTTACTTTCTCAATGAATGAGAGATTAAGTTGTAGGCAATTGTTAATCTAAGTAAAAATCTTGTTTCTATAAGTAAAGTAGCCAAAGATAACACCATAAATTATTTGAATAACATTTAAAGGAATATATTTTAAGCTTTATTAATAAATTTTGAAGGGTTAATTGCACATTATTGAATCTCAAAGAATAAAATGAATATGAAATAAAGTTAAAGAATGTAAAATGTTTTTTTTTCTTTTTTTGGTAATTAAGTGTAAAATGTATTTTAACCTTTATTTTATTTTATTTTTCGTTTAAAGATAATTATAATAATAATAATAGTAATATATATATATATATATATATATATATATTTGGATGCTTTCATTCTAGTATGAAAGAAAGATTTTCGTCTATAATTTTTTTTAAATATATGTATATAATTTAAAGTGTTATTTATTCGTTCCAGCAACAATTCACTCGGCATCCAACTCCATATAATTTTTATAGGTAACTCACTACTCTACACGATGGAAAATTTTAATTTTAAAAGATTATTCATAAAAATTTGTAAAAAAATTAAAATTAATTTTAATTGATTGTTAGCTTGTAATTGTTTTTACATTATTATTCAAATAATATATTATTATATAATTAAAAGAGTATTATTATGATGGTAACTAATAAAAAATTTTTTTACAATATTATCATACTAAATTATTAAAAGAGTTTAATTTATATATAATTGTTATCAGAATTAAAAAATTTAATAATATATTTGTTTGTTTACATTAAAGGTACAAACACTAAAGTATGATGGTAAGATAAGGTAACAGGTAACCTAGTGAAAACTCAGACATTTGACATCATCATCATACTTAATTTTTAAAGACTTAAACATATATCAATTAATTTATAAGCACAGTAATAAATAAATGGTAGTGTAAAATAAATTTTAAACTTAGAAAAATTCAAAATTGAATGAGTTGGTGCCATTTTGACACATGTAAATTGTAAGGGATAGGTATGCTGCTGCATTGAATCGCTTTACGCGTAATGAAGTTTTTGACCCCATGATTGGATTAGATTACAAAACAATTTATTTATATTATGAAGGCAATGAGTGAGTGAGAGAGATAATCTTTCTTAATTAATTGTACCTTTACCTTTAATAAAGAATGTTCAAAGGGTTTAGTTGTGGAAATATGTTTGTCCCAATAGTTTATTGTGTTATGTTTTAGTGATGACAAATATATTACAAAAAAGATTAAAAATATGTTACATATATATTTGATAAACTATATTAGATAATGCATAGTTATATATTATCTTGTTATTCTTATTATAAGAATCATGCATTTAGTTATGTGTAGCATTGTTTATAGAATATATCAAATGTACTTGATAAGTGAATTAATTAATTAATTATTGGATATGTGTCTATAAGTAAATCATATATGCATAAAGAACTTTATAGAGTTATATATATATGAATCATGCATATTTAGTTATGAATTTGGACATTTAAGTGAGTTATGATTTATAGGATAATTCAAGTATAAAAAGTGAGCATTGGAATAAGAAAGTGAATGACCTTAATTATGTTCAACTCAAGAAGAAGGAGAACAAAGAGATAAACCAAACATTTTGAATAAATGAAGATTAGAAGTTTTTCAATCTTAACAAATTATTTTAAACTTGCTAATATTCCCAACAAACATGTTTTGAAAAATAGTCAAGTTTGAGTTTTGGAAAATTGACATTTGGCCACTATTTTGTTAATTACTTTCAGAATACTTTGCGTTTTGATCTGATACTTATTTCATATGAAAGTACACTTAAAGAGCTTTCTAACACATGGTCATTTGTTTAATTCCGTTAAGAAACAAAGAAGTTATGACATTTGAATGTTTGATTTTTGTATCTTGGAATGCTGTATCCGAATACAGACATCCTGTATCCAGATATTTGACTCCAGAGAGCAATCTCGTATTGAATATCCTGATATAACTTTGAAATATCCAGATATTTCGTTCCAGTAGCTAAATCACTTTTCAAATATCAGAATAAACATTTGAGATATCAGGATATCTCATTCTAGTAGCCAAAAGTTATTTCAAATATCAGGATTCGAAATCAAATATTAGGATATTTCATTTTAAGTGAGAAGTGGTCTTTTCCAAATATCAGGATGCAAAATCAAATATCATGATATCTTGTTTTTGTAAAATCCCATAAATCAGGATATCTGAATACTAAGTTCAAATATCAGGATATTGCTTGCGTAAAAGTAAGAAATAACACCTATAAATGGCTAGTTTTTGTAGGAAATATTTCTTAAACACCACCAACGACTATTTTATCACTTTGGTTGTAAATATAAGCTAAGATTGAAGCATTTAAAAGTGATGAACCTATAATTTTGGATCAATATGCAGATTTAATCACTTCTTCATTAAAAGCCATATTTTGAGCTCTTCTTTGTCAAAATCTCTCTATCCATTAGTGCTTCAATTTGTATTATCCACTCTTTGAGAGATTTTATTCATTCTATCAAATTGTAAACACTTGTAAGAGGGTGAAGAATCTTTCAAGAGATTTCAATGGTAGATTTCCGTTAGAGAGAAAAGAAAGAGGCTCAAGCATAAGGGTGGAGAATCCTAAGGTGTGAAGAGTACTATGTTTTTGTAAAGATTTTTCAAGCACCGATGAAGCTTGAAGAGTTGTATACTCTTGCACAAGGGTGGAAGATTCCAAAGGTGTGAAGAGTGCTCAACTTTGTAAAGGTTTCTCAAGTTCCTAAGTTACAAGCTTGAAGAATAGTAGAAACCTCAAGTAGATGATATTGGGGATGGATGTAGATCACAAGAAGTGATTGAACCAGTAAAATATCGTTTGCACTTTCTTATCTCTTAATCTCTTTACATTCTAGCAATTTACATTTGAGCTATCTAGAATATTTGTATCAATGATATTAATTGGTTCTTGGTTAATTACATTATGATTAATATTGTTTTATACCTTTAATGTGATTTGCATAATGCTTTGTACGTGAAGTTAACATTATTAAATTTTACCAAGCATGACTTATGTTCAATGTACTTATTCCGCCGCACATAATATTTGATTGGGTCAAAATGCACAAAATCTTAAAGTTTGTTTTAAAATTTGTGATCCTTCAATTCACTCCTCTCTTGTGTGATGGTTGCCCTTGACTAACATTAGTAAGTTTGAAACTTTGAATGGTGTCATTAGAGAGAAAAACGACACTGTTTTATCTAGTTTGGTTTAGTTTGATCTGATTTGGCCTGGTTTAGTTTGGTTTGGTCAGGTAAAGTCAGGTTATGTTAGGTTTGGTCTGGTCAAATCTGGTCTAGTATATTCTTATTTGGCCTGGTTTGGTGAGGTCAAGTTAGGTCTAGTATGATTAAGTCTAGTTTATTATGGTCTGATTTGGTCTGTTATAGTCTGGTTTGGTCTGGCTTGTTTTGGTCTGATCTAGTTTAGTTTGGTTCGGTCTAGTCCATTTCGATCTAATATGGCCTAGACCATCTGGTCTAGTCCGCCCTGATATGGTAAGGTTAGGTCATGTAAGGTAAGGTAAGGTAAGGTAAGGTAAGGTAAGGTCTGGTTTGGTCTAGTCTGATCCGATTAGGTCTGGTTTGGTTAAGTATGATTCAGTCATGTCTGGTCTGATCAACACCAATGACTCTCATTGTCACCTCAAGTACTATAATTGCAACATCGTTATCGCAATTTCCCAATCCATAAGTGATAAAGAGAAAAATTCATTCATTTTTACTATATTAGTTGACATTTTTCAACTAAGTTTTACCTATAATATAATTATTTTTTTTCATTGGATGTGTTAAATTGATTTCTTATTTTTGTTGGTACAGTTTTGGCCATTTGGTTGATATTTATTCTTAAAATTTATTTCTTAATTGTATTAATATAAAGCTTATATGATACATATATTTATATGACAACCAATCTTTAAACAAAATAAATATATATTTTTTCATCTACATCTAGTTTGAATGTAAATGGATACTATTTAAGTATCATAAAAGGTATAAATGAATATAATTTAACTATTTTAAATTGCCAGCTAGTTTTAGTTTGATCCAAGAAATGTAGGAGAAATATAAGAACCTTTATTACAAGCTTTAGCTTTTTTTTCATATAGAAAATCATTTTTTTTCTTAGGAGGACCTCACCACTAGGGTGGAGTCCTTAAGGAACCCTGTAGGGGGCCACAAGGAGGAAGGGGATAAGAGAGCATTGGGGGGATCGTATCCCCCACTCTCCATATTTGAAATGCCAAAATATCACTTGAGCCAAAGGCTTATGGGCTCCCTTTTTTTTATATATACACAAAAAGAAAAGTGTCCATTGGCGGGTTTTTTTTTATATATATAAATATAGCTATTTTTTATTTACTAAATTATAGGTCATTTGTTTTTATGTACCGAAATGCGCTTAAAATGAGATGTGTTTAGAAATTGCCATGAGTTGAGAGATTTCCCTAAAAGAAAAAAAAAACATTGCCCTCTTAGAAACTACTGTGAGAGGAGATGGTTTCCCTAGAAAAATGAAAGAAAAAGAAAAACATTTCCCTCTTAGAAAACACCGTCAACTGAGCCAATTTTTCAAATGAAAAAAGGAAAAGAAAACATTTCCCTCCTAGAAACCACCATCATGAATGAAAATAACAATAATAATAATAATAAATTTCAAGTTGAGGAACCGCCAACACTTGGAGCGATATTCTAACAAACAAACAAAAAATTACATATTGAAGCTTATGGTTCTATATGAGTTATCTTTATTGTGCATTATTTTTTGGTTGTTAACCATAGATACTTCAATCAAATTAGTACTTAGGATGGGTGGGTGGGTTTTGGCAAAGAGTAAGTGCGCATGTGAGTTTGCAGGGTGTGTAAGTGTGCATGTGAGGGTGTGTAAGTGCGCATGTGAGTTTGCAGGGTGTGTGTAAGTGCGCATGTGAGTTTGCAGGGTGTGTAAGTGTGCATGTGAGGGTGTGTAAGTGCGCATGTGAGTTTGCAGGGTGTGTGTAATTGCGCGTGTAAGTGCGCATGTGAGTTTGCAGGGTGTGTAAGTGTGCATGTGAGGGTGTGTAAGTGCGCATGTGAGTTTGCAGGGTGTGTAAGTGCGCATGAGAGTTTGTTATGTGTGCACGTGAGAATAAAAATTCTTTCGTGAGAAAAATAATTTTATTTCTATTAAAAGAAAAATGATATAGAAAAATTAGAAATAATTTTTTTTTGTTAATTCACCATTTACCCAAAAGATTTAGAATGTGTTTAGATGAGTTTTTTTTAAAAAAAATAAAGCACTTTTTGTTTAAAAAAAATACTTTTATAAGTTTTTAAGCATGTTTAGATAAATTTTTTTTAAAAAATAGAAGTTAAAAAAAGTTGAATTACTACTTTTTTTTAAATTAATGATTCACAACATCTGATAAAATGAGAAATAAAAGTGATTTTTAATATAATTTATTAACAAAAATATCATTTGCCTTTATTAAAAATTACATTTCATGTCTTTCTTTTTTTTCTTGCAAACTTTGTCTTTTTTTATTTTAGATATCTTATATTTTTAATAATTTTACTATAAAAAAATCTCTTTAATTTTTTAATCTATAAAAACTTATAAATTATTCTATTACTTAAAAATATTTTATAAATATTATATCTAAATATAAAATATAATTTTTAAGAAAAAACTTAAATTAAAAAAGGTCTATAAAAAATGTTTTTTGAAAAGCTTACCCAAACTCGTCCTGCTTTTTGAAAGCGTCAATGGCGGAGCCGAAGGTGGAGGTTTTTGAAAACGATGATGAGATTGCGGTGTCTTTTGCCAAATACGTCGCCGTTCTGTCCAATAAATTCACCAATGAAAGAGGGGCTTTCACCGTCTGTTTGTCTGGTGGGTCTTTGATCCATGATCTCAGGTGAGCCTCTTTTGGTTGAATCATTAATTTTTTTTTTCTTCATATAAAAGTTCCCATTTTGTTTAAACCCAAAATTAACTATTTAAGTAGCTATAGAAATCATATCAGTTGCGTTGGATTAGATTATGGTTTATGGGATTTCAAGGAATTTTCTGGGTTTGTCATTTGGGGAATGTTTTTGTGTTGGAATTTCAGGAAACTGCTGGAACCTCCTTATGTTGATTCTCTTGAATGGTCTAAATGGCATGTTTTTTGGGTGGATGAGAGAGTCGTGCCAAAGACTTCTGAAGAGAGTAACTACAAGCTTGCTTATGACGATTTCCTCTCCAAGGTATGTTGTTCACGATTTCTCAGTTGTCATATCATAAATTATTTAGCTTTGAGCATGTTTTTCAATTATTTAAAAAATCTTCAATTTTCTGTTTATTATTGTGTTACAGTCAGAAAAACTGAAAAAAGGAGGTAACTTCAATGTGTGATATATGAGAATGGGACTGATAATAACTGATCCTTTGAAATATGTATCTGTTCAAGTTGAAAGCTTTGTAAAAACAGCCAATATGTGAGGATAGGAACACCATTTTGGAATTGGATAGATCGTACAAGTTAGAACATAGTATATGAACATGTTTTCCTTCAAAACATTGCTTGAAATATCCGTAAAGTGAGGAAGTGAATGGACAAGTACAACCATCTCAGGGAGAGAAAGCTTCATTATACAATATCAGGCGAATGCATCCCTTTTTGGATAGGATGGCTTTTATATTGACGAGTTTGTTGAGTAAATTTATCATTCCTATAAAATGATGCAAGAGGGGGGGGGGGGGGGTTGCTGTCAGTTTCAAGTTACATAGTTTTTTTATGTGGAAGCCTTCTTTAAGTATATATATGTATAAGTATATTTATGTATACTGTCTCTCTCCCTAATGTTCTATCTGGATAATTTTTTATCTATCTAACATGTTGATACTGTCATCATGGCTCTCTTGGCAGGTGCCCATTCCTGCCGGCAATGTTTATGCAATCAATGATGCCCTGTCAGCTGAGGGAGCGGCTGATGATTATGAGACACGTCTCAGACACTTGGTGAAGAGCAATGTGATAGCTTTATCATCAGTCAGCGGATTTCCAAAATTTGATGTCATGCTGCTGGGTATGGGCCCTGATGGGCATGTAGCTTCTTTGTTCCCAGGGCATCCTCTTGTTGAGGAGAAGAAAAAATGGGTTGCCTTCATTAAGGACTCGCCAAAACCGCCACCAGAGAGAATAACTTTTACCTTTCCGGTGATTAATTCTTCTGCTTACATAGCACTTGTGGTGACTGGTGCTGATAAAGCAGATGCAGTCCACTCTGCGCTGCACGGAGCTCAAAATTCTGATAAGCTTCCCGTTGCAATGGTTTCACCTGAAGGGGAGTTGAAATGGTTCTTAGACAAAGATGCAGCTTCAAAGCTGTAGATGCTGCACAGCTAAATAGTTGATCTATGTGTTGTGTGCTAGTGTATTTGCCTCTGTAGTATTAAGCAGTTGATCTATGTGTCGTGTGCTAGTGTATTTGCCTCTGTAGTATTAAGTTAGGGTATGAGAACGCGCAGATTCAGTGCTGAATCTCCTTATCTCGGTGGTAGTTCGCACTGGATAGGGTTTTTAATTATTCTTATGTGGCAATAAAAGGACTGAACTGAAGAACAGAGTGCAATATGAAGTTCTTTTGCTTCAAAATCCAAATTCTTCCTCTCCCAATTTTTCTTAGTGAAATTAATGTGTAGCAACCCCGCTCTTCCCTCTTCATCCAATGGAGATGCTTTCAGCGGAAACTTGAGTTGTGTTCTTCCTTAGCTGATTAGATTCCTGTGTTAGGGGACACCGGGACAGAATAATTCGACTTGACTTGACTTCCGTTCATTTCACCCTTCGAGTTGTGTTCATTCGATTTTGGAAAGTGATTGTTCCATCCTTTTCATTTAAATAATCATTCTATGTTAATTTTCTTCTCGTTCTTTCCTGCAATCAGTGCCATGTATTCATTAATTTACTAGTACACGTGTCCTTGGTCCTTTCCCATGGAGATTTTTATGTTGCGTACCGAGGACTCTGCATTTTGCAACCATCATAAGATGCATAAATTATGGGGAGAATTACTGAGCCAGTCAAGATAAGAAATTGAATCTAAAGAGAACTAATAAATGATAACTGAAGAACTATTACAAATTTGATTTAATTTTCATCACGTCATTTATTTATATATTTACACATTATTAAAAAAATTTGATTACAACAATAATTACTGAAATATCAAAATTTTCTAATAATATGTTAACCCAGGCTGAAAATGGATCAAAAAATTAAACTCAAATAAATTTATTATATCTCAACTCTGGTGAAATGGTGGCCGCCTAAATTATTATTACATATCCGTATGTTAAAAATTTCATTGGTTAACTTCTTGACTACTAATTTCATTTCCAAGTGGAATTGAACGAGCAGAGTTGCATTCCCTCTTGTCTGTCTTACATTGACTTATAGCCCCCCGCGCTGACCAACTTTAGCTAACTTTGAGTTTGATTGAGTTTTGATATCAAGGGCTTATCATTTTCTTTCTAGTGCACTTCACACTTCTCACCTAATGTTATATCAATAATGTCCTTTTATATAAAGAAAATTTTTTTACTATCAAATTTATTTCTTATTAAGTTATCTCTTATTATTATCCTTTTAAGTTTTAACAAAACCTTTTGTTATTATGACATCACATACGGAGTGAAGTATGACAGGAAAACGCAAGGGTGCTTCCCTCCCTTGTGAGAGAATGTAGTCAATATACCAAGCATCTCTCCTTTCCACTGATACAAAATATAGTAACCTATATACCATTCAAATCTGGGGTTTTTATATCCATTTCCTCTAAACGGCAGGATTGGATATTTTTATTACTGGTTGTAACCTCGTTTCGACTCCTTGAGTCCTGAGTCAGATTCAATGTGTTTTTCTAGTTGTTGTCTGATCCATGACCAAGTGCTTAGCTCCCACAAATTCTCATCCATTGGAGGGATGGATCATGGCAAAGGGAGTACTTGGCCCCATCCAAATCCCTTCAGCACCTCGTTTGGTTGTTTGCTTGCTTAATTTACCTGACAAGTTACCCAAGTGGAATTGGATAATGCCTATATAGTGAAGACTTCTCTCACATTATATGATAAGGTTGAATTTTGGTAATAAACAGGTTCACGAGTTAATATTACTTGAAGTGTCTCTCCACATTTATGTAACCATTTTTGTTAGATTTTTTAAATAGTATTTGATCCATGTGGTATATTTATATACAGTTGATGGGCTCCTTCGATTAACAGCTAGCAGACCTTGTTATGAATGAATTTATTTGGACATATACGATCGTTGGGATTTCCTCATAAATAATCTTAGCTTTTCTATGGGAATGGAATGGTTTAACCATGGGCACTTTTCTGGAGACTTGAGGTTGAGTTGTAACGGTGAACATTTCAGGAGAACACCTTGGATAGTATCCTCATCCCAAAGGCTTTTTCTTGGACTTGATCTTATACTTAACAGCCACTGCAAGAATATCCACATACGAGTTGCGACTTGTTAAATGCATTAATATAAGCAAGAAACCTCCTCTGAGCACATGGGCAGTGCAAGTTTTTGGGGGATGCAAGCAGTGTACTCCTTACCTCGCATTTCATACTCTAATTTTTCACACAACGTTTTATGTGTCTTGCGTGGTTTTATATGGCATTGGTTTTTGTACTATTTTCTTTTCCATGTGGAGTATACTTTGGTTTCTTATCCTGCATTCATTTTCTCAAACGAGTGTCTTTTCTATTGCAATTTGCAAGCAAAATTGGATGCTTGGTCCAAGAAGATGATGTTTTTGTTAGGTGTAGTAGTTTATCTTCTGCTCTCCTCCTACCTCCCCCACCCCCCCACAAAAAACCCCCACTTTTTTGGTATTAGATCTCACTTTAAAGTGCATGCCTGGGAAAGGAGTCTCTGCAAATGGCAGACTCTGTTCTTATTTGACACAGTGATCTATCATATATGCCAGCTATATTAATTCTCCACATAATAAAACCATCACAGTTCCTGTGAATTCCAGGTCAGACCAAATTGGTCAAGCTTCCTGTAACTTGAGCATATCTATAAATGAAAAGGAAAAGGGGAATATAAAGAGAAGTAGACTGAAGGAAAAATGTAAATTAAATCCCATGTCATTTACAGTTAATAGATATTTCATTGAAATCCAATAATTAGGCTTAGGTGATGACATGTTTGTGTTTTTACTTTTTGTTTTAGTACTCTAGCTGGTTTAAGATAGAAATACCTCTTGCCTTGTCACTTTGAAAAGTCACAATCAAGGCTCAGAGTTGCTTAAAACACAAAACAACCACCACATCATAAGCAGATTTGACTGCAATCACTTCACATAATTAAGGCCTTACTTTAGGATAACAGCGAGTGCAATGTAGTAATTAGGGGGCAATACTTACTACACACCCTTGGCATGGTGGTGCTGTCACTATCCTATAGAAGACAAAGCTCACTTTGGACTCACTGTTTATTCTTTGGAATCTCTTTCATCATTGTGGTTGATGATGAAAAGGACCTATAAAACATGAAATATTCAAAAGGTACAACATATGGGCCTCAAAAGATTATTTCTTTTCTTTTTTTTTCTTCTTTACTTTTTTTTTTTAAGAAAGTGGTCTACATTGCATGTCAATGACCCAATTAATATGCTTTCTGGTTGCTCTGGTTGATCTTACCATGGCCACTGTTGCTGTTAATAGAGAAAACATGGGGTTATCACCCTAAAGATTTGTGTATAGAAAGGCAGTACACGGTATATTTAAAGCTTCTTCATCATGACTATGTTGGATGGTTCAGGCCAACAAACGAAAGGCCTCCATTGCAGCAATGGGACTGCAGATAATATGTATGATAAATTATGGAAGCCAATACGTATCATTTAGGGAGACTTTATTTATAGTCCATTGTCGGATCTCAAAGTGGCAATCGATGGGCAAGCTATAAACTTAGAGGAAACTATGGAGCCCACAGGAATGTGAAAATATCATATCCTCTCGAGTGCCCACTCTCTAGGAGTCCAATAAATAAATAAAAAAAACTCAAAATAACAATCTTGGATATTATGAATATAAATCCTTTTTCTCTTTTGTTTGAAAAATTATATTTAAAAAACTCAAAAATAAATTTATCATAGTTAAAATTAATGGTTTGGTTATTAAAACAACTAATTTAACTATCACATTAAAAAGGTTAACTATTATATTATTGGTTTTTGAAAATAAATATTTTTTTAATAATTGAAATTTTGAATTAAATAATTAAAATATTTTTCTTAAATAATAATTTTGCTTAAATGTACTTATTGCATTTATTTTTCTACTTTTCTCACTTATCTTTTTGTCCTTTAAAAAAAATCAAAAATCACTGCGCCTTCTTTTGTTGACTGATATTTGTAGATTTTTTTAATTTTTTCGCATACGCAAGCCGAGGTTAGTTGTTAGTTACTTAGTTGACAATTAACAATAGTTGAAAACTGTCATTTTTTTAATAATAATAAATAGTGCAAAGTAGTCGTTTGGTAGTTTAACCCCACCTAATGAAGAAGTTTTCTCCAAGCATCAAATTAACTTGGCTAATTGCACCACAGGTAGCACCATGCTACGCCAAAGCAAGTTAGGCTATAAGTGGACGAACGCTACAAAAATTTCTTTAGTAGTATGAGGCTTCTAATTCGAATTTCAACTTGTGAAAAATATTTTTTTTGAGGGGGTCATACCCAAGGTATTCCGGCATTGGAATAATAACTCATTCAGCTACCATTTTTTTGTAACAAAAAAAATCTTCAAATAATATTTAACCTTTATGCAGTGCAACTACCATTTATGACATGTTTTTCAAAAGTGACCTGATGTCCAGTTAGACAAGTCGGTGGTGTTCTTTATACAAATTCCAGCTCCTTTTGACTGAATATGAAGTGTTAGGCTAGGTTTACTTTTTTCCGGTACAAGGCGAGCTTTACTACTATTATTATATTTTCTTAATCAATCCATTTTAACAGTATTTTTAACTATTGAGTAAAGATAATTATAAAAATTATATGAGATATATGTATAATTTAAATTATTTTAAAAAAGTTACAATAACATTAATATGTTATCTAATAACTTACGTAAAAATGTGTGAATGTGAGTTGATGGAAGTATCTTTATAACATTGAAAACGTTTTATCATATGCGGATTCCACAACAAAATGATAGTGGTTTTTATACCGAATTAAATATGATTATATAATGTACCAATATATATATATATATATATATATATATATATATATATTATGAGTGGAGATCCACTTACTCCAAGAGTAAGTTTTATAAACTTACACCATTAAATAACTTTTTATATAATTATAATTTTATTAATCCAACCGTTGAATAATGTAATATTATCATGAGGATCATGCATATCAAATTTAAGATAAATTGAATATACATGTGTATTTAATTTTATATCCGACATTTACTTATATTTTGAAAAGCATATTATACGTTAAAATAAAATAGTTAAATTAAGTATCAATTAATTTTAAAATTTTATAAAACTTAATAGGCTTGATCTATTTAATGAAAACTTTTAATCTATTGGTTGAATTGATAAAATTTAAAGTTTATAAGAAGTTATTAAATGGAGTTAGTGTGTCAAAACTTACTTTTAGAGTAAGTGGATTCCCACCCATTATATATGTATGTGTGTGTGCGCTGCAAACTGCACCAGCTGAGATTTTAACCATATCGTTACTTATTTAAAATCTAAAATTAGAATAATTTTAAATTTTCCTAATCACTTCATCTAATAAATTTTTTTAAAATATTAAATACTTATATTTTTATACTTTTTGAATTAAGTAATTAAAAAATGTTATAAAGATATATTAAAAAAATATAACATTACTCTTTAAACTCAAATTAACAAAGCACACACAGATAAATAATAACGAAGATTAATTTTGACGAAGTAAATATGATGTTTATTTTGTTTTATTTTTTAAAACAACATTTCCATAAATTGGGAAAGAGATTTAGACGGATAAAATTGATTCCAAATAAACATAAACCTAAAATAACTCATGAAAGAACAAGCACCCAATCATATGAATTAAGGCTTTTAAGAATATTGGGTTTAAGATTAAGATTACATGTTCAAAGTTATAATCAAAATCCACAATATTTTTTTTCTAAATGCATTTAATATAAGTTTATTATTTTAGAAAATTTTAATTTAATTCTAAATGATTTTAAATTAATTTTAATATAAGTTTATGAAATATAATGTAAAATATATCAATTCAATTCTAAAATTTGTAAAAAAAAACTCATCTTATAAAAATATTTATTAGCACATGTTACAGTAATATTTTAAGCACAATTGCTGATAGTGACGTAATTTAAAAATCAAGAACATGTGACTTGAGTCAGAAACCTGGATTGCTATGACTAATCTTAATTTGATTATTGTTGTGAGATTCTGCTTGCTACATAAAAAAGTGCAAATTTTTTCTATATCTATCTGAAATATGCAAGACATATCTAAATCAAGAAAAAAAAAGTAGTTAGTGTAGGCATAAAGAAAAATGACCAGCCATTAACTATCAACAACAAAAAGCTGAAAACTCATAATTGAAGATTAATGACTGCTTATATGTACTGCCCAGGAATAGCCGAAAAAGGCTTTTTTATTTTAGGTTAAAATATATTTTATCCATTTTAACTTTATTTTATGTGTATTTTACTTTAAAATTTAAAATTGTGTAATTTATTTCTATGAAATTTATTGATAGAGGTTAAAATTCCTCTCATCAAATAAGAATAAATGAAATATGCAATTAGGGGCATGCAAAGTTACATTTTCAATCCTCAATGCACAAGAAATTAAATTGAAGGTAATTTTTGTTTTTACCAAGAAAACAAAGAGAGATGACGTTATTAATTATATTTGAATAACATTTAAATGAAAGATATTTTAAGCTACACTAATAAATCTTATAATGATAAATTACACATTCTTGAATCTCATATAGAAAAATACATGCGATAAAGTTAAAGATGATAAAATATATTTTAGTCTTTATTTAATTTAATTTTTCATTTAAAAATAATAATAACAGTTACAAATATATATATATATATATATATATATATATTTCGATGCTTTCATTCTAGTATGAAAGAAAGATATTCGTCTATTTTTTTAAAAATATATGTATATAATTTAAAGTTATATTTTATTTATATGCTCCAACAACAATTCACTCGGCATCTAACTACATATAATTTTTATAAGTAACTCACTACTCTACGTGATTGGAAAATTTTATTTGAAAATTATTCATAAAAGTTTGTAAAATATATTAAAATCAATTTTAATTGATTGTTAGCTTTTAATTGTTTTTACATTATTATTCAAATAATATATTATTATATCATTAAAAGCGTATAATTATATGGTAATTAGTAAAACCTTTTTTTATAATGTTATTCAATTAAGTAGTATTAAATTATTAAAATAGTTTAATCTACCACATTGATGGGCACTACATGCTCCGCCAATTGACACTATTATTATTATTTAATAAAATAAATAATTGAGTAAATAAAAAGTGTTTAAAATTAATTATAATTATAAGATAAGAAATTGATAAATATTTATAAGATGAGAAATTGAAGAGTATTTATAAATAATTATAATTACTAAGTAAAAATATTTATAATTTAATATTTTTTAAAATTATGTTTTAAAAAATAATAATGACATTTTAGAAGAAATAAAATTAGATACGAAAATGAGAAAAAAATTTCATAATATTGTTTACATTAAAAGTACAAATACTTGAGTAGAAGAATAAGATAAAGTAACGGGTAATTTAGTGAAAAATCAAACATTTAACATCTTCGTCATACTTAATTTTTAAAGATTTAGAGATGTATTAATTAATTTACAAGTTCGTTAGTAAATAAGTGATAGTATAAAATAATTTTTAAACTTAAAAAAAAATCCAAATTTAAATGAGTTGGTGCCATTTTGACGCATGTAAATTGTAAAGGACAGGTATACTGCTGCATTGAATCGCTTTATCCGTAATAAAGTTTTTGACCCCATGATTGGATTGGATTACAAGGCAATTTATTTATATTAAGAAGTTAAAGAGTGAGTGAGAGAGATAATCTTTGTCAATTAATTGTACCTCTACCGCTAATAAAGAATGTTCAAAGAGCTTGGTTTGAAACTACGAATGGTGTCATTGGAGAGAAAAACGGCACCGTTTTGTACGTGATGGGATAGTAATCATAGTATCATGTCAGTTTCCCTCTATGAGTATGCCCATACCTATAACCTATCAAAGTAAAGAGAGCCCAAAGCTCTTTGCACAAACATATGCTTAGATTCTTCCCCTAGTCTTCCATTTCAGTCCTTTCTCTCTCTCTCTCTATCCCTTTCTCTCTCTTGACAGTAGCACGAAGACAGAGAGAGACAAAGATAAAGGCTTCTCTCTCACACACACACAATCAAAGTGGAAGAACAAAAGCAAAAGAAAGAAACTAAACGAGTTGGCTTTCGGGGTTCCCTTCCCTTCTCAGAAAGAAATAGCGCAGTGGTTGCAGAATCAGAACAACAACAACAACAAGAGGAGAGAGAACAGGGGCATTCCCGTAATTTCATCTCCATGTGCACATCCACTCACTTGAACACCAACAACGACACTCCCTTCCTCTCCGGCGGCGGCGGCGGCGGTGGTGTCAGGTTCTCCTTAATGGCTGCGGCGGCGACGCCCTCCACTGCGGCGGTGCTGTTCACGGCCTTGGCCGGGGTCGCTCTCGTCGCTGTGATTTTCTACGGTGCCAGTAGGTAAAAAAAAAAAAAAATCACCCATCCAATGAGAAAAAGAGAAGCATCGAAAAACCCTAGCACACTCTTTCAGGGGCGTAGATGATATTGTTTTCGATTCCGATTTTGTTTCACTAAACCAAAAAAAAAAAAAAACAGTGTACATAGAAGGAATATATAGATGAATCCCCTTCGACGAGGTCACAATTCATCTTCGAATTCCTCTCCTTCTTCATCGTCTTCGTGGATCCATTTGCGTTCGGTTCTATTCGTTGTCACTTCTTCCTCACCAGCTTCTTCTTGTTCATCCTCTGATCGGTGAGTTCTTCTCTCCTTTTCCTCTCTCAACTTTTTTTTTCATCGCTAAGATTTGTTTGAACTCAGATTTCTATTACTTTCTGTTTATTTCGTGCCAGATCTCCACTTCTGGGCATCCCCAATCTTGCTATCAGTGTCAGCTTAGGTTGATCAGCTTTTGTATTTTGCGTTTTTGTGCTTCACACTTCCATGTTTCTATTTTGGGTCTCTTTGTTCTGCGGCATTTCGGTCTGATTGCGTGTTTCGCTGGTTTGATTCTGGTAGAATGGTTGATTTGTTGGAATGAAAGTGATTTTTTTTCCTTCTGATTTGCCTGTGAAAGAAGAAGAAAGGGTTGAGGGCGAGGTAGTGAGAGGGAGACAGATCTTTCTTTTGGTTTTGGTGGGGTGTCCTCGTTATTTGTTTTTTCTTCCTAAATTGTGTTTTTTTTATGAGGAATTCTTCAATCTGAAGTTCCTTTCCTCTTGCCTTGAACTTCATCTCTGATTCTCATTTCTCATTTCAAATACCCCTGATCTTGCAGTATATCTTGTTTGTATCTTCCTGAGCTGAATTTATTTAAATACACTTGTGAGAAAATGCCCCCGATTGTGGCCGCAATTGCCCGCAATATTGTGCACCGCAATTTAAAACCTCCGCCTAAAAAGAAAGATCTATGCTAGAATATATTTAGTGAGTAAGTTACATGTTCATTTGGAGACTGGAGAATGATATTTCTGGATCTAATTAAATTTTTGGCATTTAAGAAGATTTAAGAAAATAGAGTCATGGTCTGTCAATCAACCTGCTCCATCAAGGACTATAATTTTGGGGCTTTAATATTTTGGATTTTTTATTGATATATATCTGAGGTATGTTGATGGGTTCAAGTGTTCAAGGACAATCTTTTATAATTTATGCCATCTTCCTTTTTTTAATCTCTTCCTCGTATCCCCATATATTTTTACTTTGGAATAGATTGGTTGCTCCCTCCCTCATAATAAATTAATGAATTAATAAAGTTAAAAATTTAAATGAGCAATGGTGATGCTGTAATCTTGTGTTTGGAATTCGGAATCAACTGTTTTTATTTTCTAAGGTTTTGTTGAGTAGCTTTAGTAGTACCCAGAGAACATGTCGTATATTGAAGTCAGTTCTGAAGTGCACATCTGGCGAGAGCCCCAATGATGAATTAATTTGACTGATGCTTCTCAAACTTGACGTAGTTGGTTTTCATATGTAAATAGAAGTAGGTAGCAATATTACAAATTTACAATATTAATTGTGTAAGTTGAGGGCTTCTATCACTGAATGCATTTAAGTGTTTTAGACTAAAGAATTAAGATAGTTCTACATAAAACATTTCACTCCAAAATCAATAAACACTAACAAAATAAAAATGTATGAAATCTGTGACAAAACTATAATCCACATAGATTTGTAATTGTAAAATACTGAAATTTGTAGATGCTTGCTAAAGGTTTTCCATGTGGAAAGAAGAAAATCACAATTGACTTGAAAAAATTCCTCTACTATACTGGAACACTGGTTTACTTTAATCTGGAAGAATATCTTTCTGTGTGCTTTTTCACTCCCCCAAATTTCTTGCATGATTGTTGGCTGCTTATTCTGTATTCTAAAACTCACTTACGTACAGGCAGTAGTAATGATTAATTCTTTTTGGCAAATTTTCAGGGGTCGTCTTAAATCACCGTGGTCACGCAGGAAAAGAAAACGTGTCCTTTCACCTCAGCAATGGAAAAGCTTGTTTACACAAGATGGGAGACTCCGTGATGGTGGAATTAAGTTCCTGAAAAGAGTTCGCAGTGGAGTGAGTTACTGATCTGTTTATCTAGATTTTAAATTTATGTTTTTCCATGTTTCTTTTTGGAGTTAATTACATTATAAATATCTGATGCAGGGTGTTGATCCAAGTATTAGGGCTGAAGTTTGGCCATTCCTACTTGGAGTGTAAGCATGCTGTCATTCTTGCTTCATTTCTACATGATCCTTACTATTTATTTTCTTGCATACTTGGGATCTTGGAAACATGGACATTGAGACAGACACGAGACACAAGCTGACACGGACACATCAGGGGCTTGGAAATTTTCTTGGAGTGTCCCATTAAGATTTGAAGTGTCACGTGTTGTCATATTGTCTTGCTTCTCTTTTGAAGTGTCCATGCTTCATAGCGCTGAGCCTTAATTATTTTTCATTTTGGAATAGCTCAAACTTGGTGCCTTGCTCCAAGTTATGCATTAGGGAGGATGTTGATTACCTTCTTTTTTTATTTTAGACTATTAGAATATCTTTTTCCCATTCTTTTTCTACATGTATTCATTTGTTTAGAGAAACTTTGATATGGTTACTGATTACTTATTCATTTAAACAGCTATGACTTGGACAGCACCAAAGAAGAAAGAGATGTTATAAGAACTCAAAATAGGTAGGCATACAAGTTTGATCCCCAAATCCATGCTGGATCCATTATGTTTATCCTTCCTTTCAAATTTTATTTTGTTCGTAATTCCCTTCTGTTTGTTCGGTTTAACATCATGTTGCTTTTATGCCAAATCTTTGAACACAGAAAGGAATATGAAAAACTCCGCAGACAATGCCGCCAACTCCTAAAGCACTGCAATGGGAGCTTTAAGTTAAATGAAATTGGTGAAATCAGCTATGAAGGAGATGGTGGAAGTCATATTCAAGATTCTGGTTCTCCTAGTTCTGAAGATGCAACGAGTGCCAGGGAATCCCTTTCTAGTGAGGAAAGAAGCCCAGATGTTGAATATTCAGATGATCCATCTAGTGCCCTGTTGGAAAGTGATGATGTTCCTAATGTCAACAATGCTGATGCCTCTACACTGGATTCTGATTCCTCTGATTCAGACTCCTCGGACGGTCCTGAGGTAATTCAGACATTTCCTTCTGATGATGGTCAGGAAGAGAACAATCCCAAGACAGCTTCCAAGGAAGATTCTTCTCCCTCCCACATGGAACTCCCATCAAAACTACGAACTGATGAAGATTTTGCCACATGGCAACGGATCATCCGACTTGATGCAGTACGTGCCAATGCAGAATGGATGCCATACTCCCCCTCTCAAGCTGTTGTACCAGACAGTAGGGCACATCGTTCTGCCGAGGCTGTTGGCTTGAGGGATTATGGTCACTTAGATGCCAGCAGAATCTTCCATGCTGCTCGATTAGTTGCTATTCTTGAAGCATATGCACTATATGACCCTGAAATTGGCTACTGCCAAGGTATGAGTGATCTGCTATCTCCTATAGTTAGTGTTATATCAGAGGATCATGAGGCTTTCTGGTGTTTTGTTGGATTCATGAGGAAGGCACGGCAGAACTTTAGGCTTGATGAGGTTGGTATTAGGAGGCAACTGGATATAGTTGCAAAAATAATCAAGTTTAAGGACGCCCACTTGTTTAGGCATTTGGAGAAGCTCCAGGCGGAGGATTGCTTTTTTGTTTATAGGATGGTGGTGGTATTGTTTAGAAGGGAATTGACATTTGAACAGACTCTTTGCCTTTGGGAAGTAATGTGGGCAGATCAAGCAGCAATCAGGGCAGGTATTGGGAAATCTGCATGGAGCAGAATTAGGCAGCGTGCTCCGCCAACAGATGATTTATTGCTTTATGCAATAGCAGCTTCAGTGTTGCAGAGGAGGAAATTGATTATTGAGAAGTATAGCAGCATGGACGAGATCATTAAGGAATGCAATGGTATGGCAGGACACCTTGATGTTTGGAAGCTGCTGGATGATGCACATAACTTGGTGGTCACCCTTCATGACAAAATGAAAATAGATGCATCATTCCGATGACTGCAGTTGATACTTAAACAAAGTAGTTTATAATATCGTCAAAAGATCTTTACTTTCAGGCTACCAGAGTTTCTCCTCTGCATCTGCTGATGTCGAGTTTATTTCTCCGAGGCCTGCTGCTTAAACCTGCCACTGCTTATTTACGAGGCTAAGTTTCGACAATGGTGGCTAATGTGTGGATGGAAGTTAGCTAGATTTGCATGGCATCTTTTTCTTTTCTTTTATTTTCCTTTCCTTTTTTCTCCCTTTGGCTCCATCCTTTTCTTTGTTTTTCTTTTTTAATTCTGATTTCAGACACATCTCGGAGCACCTTTGCGAAAAGCAGGTGGGTAGGTGCATGTAACCGTTAAACAAGGTTGAGATATTATCAACAATTATGAATGTTGTCTTTTCTGACTCGACTCATGAGTTGAGCTGCTGTCTAAGTTGCATATCATTTGAGGGGAGCAGAAATTCTTAAAAGTAATCACTACTTTAGCTATTTTATTTACCAATTGACATATGCAAAAGATAATTTTTAAAAATAAGTACATTTATAATATAATTTTATATAATTTTACACATTTAATATTTCAACAGGCAGTTTATCTAAGATTTTTTCTCGAGGGATATCTACGGTATACTTGGTTGCTTTAGGGGTACCGGTGGCCATATAAACTGATGGCCACATAGTTTTGCCACGTAGCTCGCTTAACAGGACCAACAATTGATTAGGGTTTGCTTTTCTTTGTGCCATTTTGTGTTCTCTTGTGTATCTCATTTGGTCCAATATAATCGTTGTTTTGTTGCGCCTCCAATATAGTCCACTCATACATCTGTAACCTAAAAGAGAAAAAAATCTTATATACTAATATTTTCAGTAAATATTTAACTGTTAAATTTGATTTAAATTTTATTATATAATATTTTAAATAATTTTATTATACATTTTAAATTCAATTCAACGACATGTATGAATTTATAGTGTCACGTATTATGTTTATAATGGAGTAGTTTAGTACTCTTAATATAAGAATTAAGAATTTCTCTCAAGGCACAAAAAAAATATGATCTGATTACCTCATTGATAGATCTTTAAGAGAGGGAGCTTGTTATACTAAATTTTAAGTAGGAAAAAGCTTTTTGCACACTTGTTTGTGAATTTAGTTAAAATTAAAGTTCTAATTAAACTCATATTTTGTCATATATATAAATAATTGTACAATTTTTTAAGCGCTAAGCATATTTAGGTGTGCAAATAACATATTTTGTAAATAAAAAATGTCGTTTATATATCTACGATATATGATAAGGTAAATAGATCCTAGCAACCTAGAGAGGGTTTGTTGGAGATAAAGCTTTTGTTTTGTTGGGAATTAAATTCTCCCTTCACATATTTTGATAACATATTGTGAAAAATAAATTTAGGGTAATAATATATGCACAAACTTACACTCACACACTTCTCATATACTCTAATGCAAGTCATTGGATAATATTTTAGCCTCACTATAACTTTTTTAAATGATCCAGATTATGCACATACCTCATATAATTTGTGTAAGTATCTTTTCTCAATATATTTAATGTGAATTGGCAAACATGATCAAATCCATCATCAAATAATTTTAAAGAAATTATCAATCTATCCCATAATTATCTCACCAAATTATCCTTTTTATTTTCGTAACTCAAATAATTTTTTAATAAAAATATAACCCACGAGAATTTACTTTGCAAGTAACCACTCACTCTATTTATTGAATAAGAACCTACTACTATTTTCCTACTTTAAATAAACATCTTTCATATATCAATATCAATACAATTCAAAATAGAAGATGACTATCAAAATATGAATTTGAGTGAAACTAACAATATCCTAGTTTTCCTAGAAGTGATTTTAGTTATAATGTTCTACTTATTTGTAATCTTCGTTTACTTTGTGTGTTTCTATCCCCCTATGGATCTTGCTCCACTTATAAGTGTCTTCTTTCTTCCACCTTTCTCTGGTTTCCTTTTGTTATCTCCTTTATGGAGTTTCTGCTGATCTTCTTGCTGGTAGCCGCAACCTTTTGTTTAGTTTGTTTAACCGTTTTCTTGCCTTTTTTATTTATTTTTATTTTGTTTTGTTAAATTATTATTTTTCGCAAATATAATGTTTTCTTATCAGTTATCACATGTATTGCTTCTTTATCACTTTTTCTACCACCGTTGGACCGTAGTCCGTAAGGAGATATCAAATCACAAATGGCATCAGCTTACAACCCATGATGAGAAAAAATAAAGCAAAGGCGGTCCATCGAGAAGATATGCAAGTTGCGGCTTTTAGTAAATCCCAAGGTAGATTCTTTGCTGTATTTGGAGAGAAATTGCTTGTCCTTTGTACATACATTGGGGTTGAGTTGTGTTAAAAATTGAAAGTTTTTATGTTACTCAGTATATCATATCATATTTGAAGCATATTGTGTTCTAAATTATTGTTGAATAACAATGAGTAGCAGCCTAATAGCTTCAAGATTGCTCTCTTCCAAATTATTGTCATCGTCCTGGGTTAGGAACTTCGGATGAATTCAATGCCTTTCACGATGGATTTGCAGCCGGGCAGCCGAGGCTTGGGCGGATAATATATATATATATATATATATATATATATATATATAATATCAATTTATATTGGTATAAGACTATTTAATAATTTTTTATAAAATATAATTTTTATCAATTCAGTTATTAAATTATAATTATCAATCATTTATACTAAATTTTACAAAATTAAACATCAATAAAAATATAATTAAATATCTTTTATTTTTATATATTTTAAATATATATATCACGTTAATTTTGCTATATATTAATAAAATATAAAATAATTTTAAATTAATGTAAAATTTTAAATATAATATATGTAACAGGAACTTTCAATATATATAACTTTCAATATGAATTGTATAACTTTAAATATAATATATATAACTTTCAATATGAATTGTATGAGTGATTTTGACATATATATATATATATCCTTTAATTCCCTCCTCGTCGAATTGATGTCCTGAACTGAGACAATAATTAAGGCAAAATGTCACGGTTTCAAATCAGCTTTCAATCTTTAGCTATCACCCTTTTAGGGGAATGAATTCATTTATGGCTCAAGCAAGCCAGTAGCAAGAAAATATCAACGAAAAATCGCTGCTGAATAAAAAGAAACGGAACTTATAATCCAAGATTATGTTCTTCAGTCATAATGACACTAGTACCATTGCCAAAGAAATAAAGTTGGAAAACATTGTTTGACTGAACTATAATCCAGTTTCAATACTCAGACACCAGAAAGAAACTAACACTGTCCTTTAAATGGCCCTGTGTAGACAGCTAAAAGACCCTTCACAAGGGTCCCATGTAAAGAAGAGTGAACTACTCTTTCTTGGTGTAGTATCGGACACCAAAGGCCAAGGCCAATATCAGGAGGGGGACCAGGAACTGCAAAATCTTGATCACAAATTCCGGAGTCTTGTCAGGATTGTACTGAGCTTGCTGAGGTGGAATGAAAGTCCGCTTTAGTGGGACAGTTGATGCATCAATCTCACCAATACAGTATTTTTCCATCATATCTCTAGCAGAATCACTGTGTCCCACATCTTCAAAATCATTGGTTGCATCTTTCCCTGTAATGCATAAAGTAGAGTATAATCAATATGGTTATCCTTGGTGCTTTTACTAATACTCTTCAGATAATATAAGCATACCTGTTGCTGATAACAAAACTTCATCACCTCCGGGATGATCATCCATAAAAGGGGTGACATCATACACCTAATATGGTTGGAGCACATAAATTTGTTAAGTGGTAGAAATCAACATCATAACATACTAGAATTGACGTTCTTTTTACTTTTTTGGGTCTTAAATTATAGCTGAAGTTCAAAAGATATGTACGTAGCTAATAATTTCTTTGACCAGGACCTTTGGCCCAATGGTTACCGTCCATGCCATTATACATGGGGTTCTGCAGAGTGTTTGAATAGCCTGAAAATCGGCCATCTGATTTATACCATCTCAGGTAATGTTTAAAATAGTGAGAGTGGTTTCCTTCTGCTAAATGTCCACATAGGCCAATGTCTTGTAGAGGGGATAGGATAGTGGGAGGCAGCATTAAGTTGTATCAAAAGAGCGAGGAGGTTATATGAATACATAACCAATAAAAGCATCTAGCTAAAATACAGGAGGATTGAGGAAGATCACCCCTCCAAGCATATTTGACTAACGTCTTGCTGTTTTAACTAGTAACATAAACAGCTTGCTTAAACAAGAATGCTACCATGCTATTACCATGAGAGTAGTCAAGATTCTCCTCTTTAAATAATCCTATAGGTTAATGCAAACCTTTCATGCATCAATAGATATTCAATTGAGAAAGCCCCCACTAGAATAGTAGTACACATGATTAATGGGGCTGCCCAACTAGTAATGCACATGCAGGATGGGCCACTTCTTAGACAGTATAGTTATCAATCTATGACATAGACTAACAAAATGGCAAATTCAAACCAAACAAAGCATCAAAAGTGATGCTAGAGGATACTTTCATCTAGTCAGAATTTGTTGTAAAAAAGTGACGCATATCAATATGTACGTTCTTCCCCCACCCCCCTTCCTGGGGTAGTTTCAGAAGAAGTCACAGATGACAGTAGTGACTAGTGACAATAGCAAAAAAGCATAACACAGCCAGGACTATTACAAATTACCAATTAGAAAATAATGGTCAGGAGTGAGTTACAGTCAAAAAGATAACAAATTTAAAAGTTATAACTGAGTAAAATATAATTCAGTTGAAAGAATCATACTTTTCACTGTCTTTCACTGTCTGCACAATACCAATATAGTTCTAAGCCTTAGTCAGGTTTGAGGCCCCGGGTGGAGGAACAAGTGTAAGATGTTATAGTGGTGTGATTTGTTTGTTGCTTTAATGTATTCGGTTAGGATGTAATGCCTGGGTTTTTCAGCGAATGCTAATTTACACATCTTATATGGGATATGACTGTTTTCCTAACTTCATTGCGGTTCTGCATTTCTGCTCATGATTTCAATAGGGAAGTTTCTTTATGTAGTCTGAAGGGCACTTTTGAGCTAGTACTTCTTATTTTTTATGTGTTTTTAATTTTAACAAAATCCCTTATCCTCTACCTTTGTGCTTTTCTCTTCTATTAATCAATAGTTTATTCTTGTGTAAAAAAAAAAATCTTAATGCATAAAGCTGCTTCCAAAAGTAACAGCATATGAATGTATATGTGCAGAGGCAGCTAAAAAGCATAAGATGGCATCTTGCTGCAAAATCATATGCTACAAGTAATTAGAATTCTTCTGATGATCATTTGTCAACTAGATGTTATATTCTACTCAATCACTTTCTACATGTTAACTGGTTAGTGTCAGGGTACTATGTAAAGCATGGCATGTAGGATACCAGTTTTACTCTACAGTGTATCACATAAAGTTGAAGTGTTGTTATATGGAAGTGAATTACAACCACAAATAAAATTTGGTTATGCAGTCAATTATATAATATAAAGTAAGATGCTGCAGCTGTGGAGAATTTAATCTTTGTACAAGTACAGGAGTCGATGTCAGGACAGGAACCTTAATTTGTTATGCATACGATGCAGACTTGGCATAAACAAAATTCAAATAACATTCAACCTTAAAAATAGGAAACTGAAGTGGCAGATAAATTTTTTTTAGCAAACTTGAGCATAAGAAAGGAGATAAAACAAGTTCTCTAAAGAAGCTATTACAATAAGGAATACTATGCAAAGATACAAAGGTACAAGGACAGGGAGAAAAATTATCTTGGTGAACATTTCCTTCATATCTTTCTCCAAGCTACGAAAAAAATAAAAAATAGACTAAAGCACCCATAAGGAGGCAGGACAAATAAGGCATGCATGGGGTCCAAAAGATCATTTTCAGCACCAACAAATGAATCAAAATGAAGTATTTAAATTCCAATAGTCACAAATCTCTCAATGAAGTAATATATACATATCTTCGCTCATAATTATGCGAGACAACAAAACCATGCTATGTAAAGTACTTAAATCAGCAAGCTACAAAAGCATGCACATATTGATATACCTATACTGAAAGCCCTGATTTTTTCTTCTTCTTTTGTTTTTTTAATGTGTCCTTGTTTCCCTCAGCATCAGTCAATTCAAATAATCAATCATTCACGGAAAATTAGAAATTCTTAAAAAAAAAATTACCTTTCCAGAAATGATAAGCCAGCAATCTTTGGTCTCATTGTGCTTGGCCACTTCTTCGAATTTGTGAAGTTTTGGATCTGAAGCCATTTTTTTTTTCACTGCCACGGGCCACAGAATAAAAAAACACACAGGACCCAGAAAAAAATAAGTCAAACCCACAAATTTTTTGTACAGAGAAAAAGAGGATCTAAAGAATCAAGAAAGGGAACAATCATCAATCATCCCAAAAAGAGAATAACAAAAGTTTTTTTAAAAAAAGGTGATCTTTGTAGATGAAAGCTAAGAAATTTAGAAATGAATCGTTACGAAGTGTTGTGGGTATGAAAGAGATTCAATTCTCGGACAAAGACACTTACCAGAGAGAAAGGCTTTTCTCTTCCGTCCCAGATACACGTAGATACCTTTCTCTCTATTCCTCTGTGTCGATGGCAAGTACTGTCAAAGCGAGGAACCATATATTTCATTTATATATTGCATTTTGTTTTATGGACCACAAAATAGCCTCATGGTTTATTGAAATTACATAATTGGCATCAGAATCAGACAACGTTAAAATAATCAAGGCTATTTTCGTCAAATTAAGAGAAATTTTAAATTCTACTGATAATCAAATTAATAATTTCCACCAAACTTTTAAAGAAAAAAATATTATATCTTTTTAAAATTTTTAATATATTAAACGAGTCTTTCTTTTCATTTCGTATTTTTTATTTTAAGTAATTAAAAAATTTATTCTTATTCTTTAATGAGATACTTTGCAGTTGGTTCCGTAATTAATTTTTTTAAAAGAAATATTAAATTCTCCTTTTAATTACTTAAAGAAAAAAAAAAAGATAATTTTTGAACTCTCAAATGTATTAAATACACATATATATATTTTTGTCTTTTTTAAGTGATTTGAAAGATTATTAGAATGATGTTTTAGCATAATTTAAAATTTCCTGGCGGGGGAGTCATTGCAACTTGCAAGTTTTATACCAGGATCCAGGCTAGGCATAAGAGAGACTGACAGGTCTCGTTCTCCCACATCTTACGTGAAGATAATACCTATGCAGATTAGCTGGCTAATTGGAGTCTTACTCAAGAGTTTGAGTTTTCATTTAGTCACCTTCCTAAAGAGCTTATAGCTCTTCTGTTCGATGATGTTGTTGGAGCCTCCTTACCCCATGCTTTAGTGCTTTAGCTTTTGCTTACCTTATTTTGTTTTTGGGCGTTCTTGCGCCCCTCTTAGCACCCAAAAAAAAAATCTGTAAATAATTAAACACTAAAAGAGAAGTTTTAAATTCTCAAAAGGTATTAAATGAACATGCTTTTTTTGTCTTTTTATTTTCTTAAATAATTAGAAGAATTATTAGGATGATATTTATTGAAGATTTAACATTTTTTATTAATATATTTATGAATTGTTAAATATTTATTATTTATTATCAACTTGAGTTGGTTCGAGTGAAAAGAAGTCGGTTATTTTAAGCATCTTGTCCTGAATTCGGTTTTTGGTATGGAGAAAATACAATTTGGAGGAGTTTTCGTTTCACCCACCAGACCGTGCCCCGTTGAATTAATTTCTTGCCTTATTGGCGAGAAATACCTTAGTTTATACCAATTTTTTTTATTATTTATTGATTTTTACCATAAACATTTAAAAGACCTTAAATGAATTTGGATTAATTAAAGTGAGAGATGTATTTAGGGTGTTGGTATGTTTTAAATATAATTAATAAATAATAAATATTTGACAATTAATTAAGGTATCAATTTTAAAAAAAATAAATAAATACTATAATAAATCCATTTAATAAAGATTTTGTGCAACCATTTTGCAAACTTAATTTCCACAACTCTTTTTTATGTTTATTTTTTAATTAACAAACCTACTGATGTTTTAAAAACAATGGATCAACGCTGATCACTACTTAATAACTTTATAATTTTAGGAAACCAAAAAAGTAATAAATAAATATTTTTTAAGGAATCAAAGTAGCAAACTTAATAAATTTATATAAAAAAATATTCTCACAGTAATAAAAATAAATGGAAATTTTTAATATAAAACAAAAATGGAATTTCAAATCTAAAATAATTTAATTATACATTTAATTATTATATAAAAGTCGTTGTTTATCAAATTGAGGGCCTATAGAGCCTATTATTAATTGTTATGCAAAGGTTGGTTGTTGTATAAGTGGGATTACTCTACATGCTACATAATTCTATATAATTATATTATTACTTTTGCTAACATCTTTTAAGTTTTAACACATCCTTGCCACCTCTATACCTAGGATTTAAATCTTCTATTTTTTTTGTCCTAATCATGGCTGTAAGTTTAATTTTATTAATTACAATATTTTATTGAAAGACGGATTGAGACGAAAAATTTGAATCATACCTAAAACCATTTTTCACACATCTACTGGCGTCAAAAAATGACACATCTAGTAACGTCAAAACATTACTTTGGGGGGAAAGAATGAGAAGAGGGGTTGCTATACTATTTTAATGGGTTTGGTATTCAGGGTGAGTTGTCAATTACTTATTGATTGTTGGTTTCATAATAAATGCTTGAAAGTCTGTTAAATATAAATAACAACTAATAAATGTTTCACAACTCATCCTAAATACTAATATCTTAAAAAAAAAATAATTACCCAAGTAATCGCCATGAAAAGAATGAAAAGAAGAAAACTTGAGTAGTCCACAAGTTACAACTACCACAGAAACAATGGGCTAGTCAAACCAATCCATCGAAAGTCGAAATGTCGAGAAGAAAAGCAGTGATAATTTATTTTTTTTCCAGCACTTTATGAATATTAAAATAAGGTGTCCTTAACTAGTCCTCTTATGGAACTATTTTAAAAGTAGTCCTCGTATGTACCAAATACTAGTATTCTTATGGAACTATTTTAAAAGTATTTAATATCGTTTAATAAGTTTTTATAATTATTTAATAAGAAAATAATTAGTTTTTATTTTTGTATTTTTAATATTTAAATATTATATTTAATATTTAATATTTTTATTGTTTAATTAGTACAATAAAAATACTCGTTAACAAATGTTTTAAAATAGTATACGATTTTAAAATAAATGAGTTCTTTATGTTTATTTTTTTTAATAAAATCAAGATAGTCTTTTATTAAAAAATTTGGTAAACAAGTTTGAATTTTAATGAAAATTAAAGGCAGTAAAAATTTGTGTGCTTTAAACTGCCAACCATTAATTAGTATCAGAGGAACTTAAAAGGCTTAACTCATAAAAATATTGTGAGGTGTCATTCGTCTTAAAAGACTAATTAGAATAGTTGACGAAAAAAATTTTTTGACAAAAAATCAAGTCCCAACTAAAAAGTATAAAAAACTAAGGGTGGTGTTAACAAATGCTTTTAGGGTATTGTTTAATAAGCATTTAATATTATTCATTAATAATATTATTTAACAAATAATTACTTTAAAAAATATTAAATATTTTTTGGTTCTTAAAATTTTAAATATTTGTATTTTTTATTTAAAATCTTTAACAAGTGAACACTCATTAAGGTTATGTTTGAGAGTTTTAATAAAAATAGAACGGAGTGGTTAATATTGGAGTAGTTTGTGATGAAATAAAGTAGAAAGACAAAAATATATCACTCTATTGTTTGAAAAGTTTAAAGAAGGAATGAAAGAAAATTTCACTCAATTGTTTAGAAGTTACAATGATAATTAATTGAGTGGAATGAAAATTATCTAAAAATAAAAAAGAGGGAAGTGTTTTATCTGGACCATCTCAAACCCCCCAAATTAAAAGGTATGAAAATTGGAGAATTTGAGTGGTAGTGGTATAGAGTAATTTAGATTCTCTTCTTTAACCATTCCACTACATTAATATAAAAACTCTCAAACAATGAGTTTGAATCTTTTTATCACTTCAGTTTATTACTAACCATTTCATTACATCTATCCAAACATACCCTAATGTTTTTTTTTAAAAAAAAACATTTATTACCAATTTTTTTTTTTTATAAATAAACGGGGCCGAGAGCTCCTAAATCAGTTATTAGTTATAGGGTCAGGAAAGGAGTAGCTCGATAAAATTATGGAGGTCAAATTCATGAATACCCATAATTAGCAAGACGATCCCTCATTAACAAATGCTAGTAACTAAAACAAAAGACCAAGCGTACATTTTGTTTTTGGTAGTTAGCCCAAGTGCGCACGTCTAGGACCAGAATTAGGTAGATAGACAAATATATAATTAATAAAATCAAACAGCCGCTAGTTTTACTAATGACTTCTTTTTATTAACGAGTCGTAAGTCAATTCAATTGTAATGTTGGTGCCACAATTATAATTGGGTAAGATGCATTTTACTCTCCTCATTTATTGATTTTATTACTCTTTATATCTTAATTTATATAATTGAACATATTGTTTCCTAATTTAACATTATATATTGTAATTTTTTTTAATTAAAATTAAATATTATTTAATAATAATTAAAAGAAATTAGAAAAAATACTCATCTTTTAATTTATCTTTCCATTTTGTGTTGTTAGTTTTTTCTGAGATCTTTCTATGCACATGAACCTTTTTTCTTCAGTTGATTAAGGATCATAAGGATGATTTATTTACAACTAAAATTTTAAATCTCGATTGCGATTATATTACGGCTAATGCAAGTTAATGCGATTTACAATTACAAAATATTACAGTTGCGTCATGCAGTCCTATATTTAAAACCTTCGTCGCTACAGCTGATTATATGTCATTCAAATTCTGAAGCAATGGACATCGATCCCGTTTCTGAGATAGTTGCAAATGGCGTCGAAGATAGTACCGACAAGAAGTGTGAATCTCTAGTTTTGTAAGTACTCTCATGTTTTTCCCTCTCTGTATCTCACCTTGTTTTTCTTTCTTCTTTCTGGGAGATCTCAGATGTTAGAGATTTCTAGTAAATTCATCCTTTGAGCATGAAAAATTTTATAACTAAATTTTATCATGTAATCATTTCTGATGTTGAATTCTGTGACATATCTGTCATGATTGGCTTTCATAATCTCCAAAATATATAGTATTTGTACGTTTTTATCTTGTGGAGATTGTTATGATTGCAGATATGATTCATATAGATGTTTGGACTAAATGATTTTTTTACTATCATGCCTTTTTACATGCTGATAGTAGAAGAAAAGATAGAGCTAAAAGAAGGCTTCATGTGTCAGTGAGTGATAATATCTATGGTGGAATGACAAAGGCTGAGATCTTGGAAGCTCGTGAAAAAGGACTCCAGTTGGTCCAACAGGACATGACTGTGGAGCTAACCAAAGATAAGAAATACCTTGGAGTCTTATGTCTATGAGATGAGGGAAAAGGTACGAGTTCAGTATCTCAATGAGATGTAGACATGACTGGTTATGTGATTCAGGATACTTGGTTTATGAAGTCACACAAAACTTTTTGAGTGGTTTGTGTGTTTTGGGAAGAAGATATATAAGAGATGATATTTTTGAAAGTTTACTTTAATTATAATTAAATAATATTTAACTTTAATAGAAAGGGAAAGATTGTAATACATAAATGGTATACGAGGGTTGCAATGGGACCAACAAATGAAGAGGGTAAAGTCCATTATAATTACATAGTTTTTCTCTTTCAGGTTCATCTTTGCTTCTTCTGCTCTTAAGGCTTGAGTTTATAACATATTGAATGTGTATGTTTAGATTAGTTGTGAAAAAAAATTATGTGTATAATTAATTTTTTTAAAATTAATTATAAGAAAATTAATTTATATTTAAATATGTTAATTCATAATTAATTTTAAGATAAAGAATTTTGTTTGAATTATATAAAAAAAATTACTTTTATGTATTAAATTACTAAACAATATATGAAATAATTAAAAAAGCTATTTGATTAAGGATAAATAAATATTTTTCTTCTAAAACTTTTAAAATAATTTAAAATTAAATAATTAAAAGTTCAAAATTAAAAAATTTAGAAATATATATTTTTAGTTAATAAAAAAATAATTTTAACTTATAATTAATTTTACATACTTTAAATAAATAAAATAAATTTAAAATAAAATAAATTTTAATTAAAAAATATTTTTTAAAAATTTAATATTTTCTAAACATATTTTACTTAGTAACATGTCATGTATATTTGCATCTACTTCTGACCCCACAGTAATTCTATGCGTGCTCGTGGCATGATAGGTCCTTTGCTTGTCTCAAGGCATTTGCTTAACCCTCACAATGCACGGTCTCACGTAGAAATGTCAATTTGGGTCGTCCGTATTAAGCTAAACTTATTTTAGAATGAGTCATAATAAATATGAATTAGCAAATAGTAAATTTAATTCTTTTTTTTAAATTTAAATAAAATTAGTTATATAAATAAAAAATAATAAACTTAAATATATAATAATAATAATAATAATATTTTATATAATCGGATCAACGAATGAGCCCGTATCGAGCTGACTTATTTTTAGGTTAGGTTGGGCTAGCCCAAATTTAACTTAGCCTAACTTACATTTTTTATCGAGTTCATAGGCCGACCCATTTTGACGAGAAATTCTTAAATACACTTAAAGTATTACTCTAAGTTAATAAAAGAGTGACATATGATTAAAATAAATAAAATAATAATTATGCCTATTTATTTTAATCACATGTTTCTCTTCTATTACCCTAAAATATTATTGTAATAGTACCTACGAAATTTTCCCTTTTGACACTTCTAGTCTCAGGTGCAGACCCTTTTTAGTCTACGTACAGTGAAAGAGTTGAATTCAAGGAGTGCGTATGAATTAATTAAAGTACAAAAATTCAACATCACAACGCAATTTATTTAAAATACAATCACAACTATTGAATGCGTTTATATTCAGTGTATGTAAGGATTTGTTTTCTTTATATATATATATATATATATATATATTATTTTTATATCATTAAATGATTTTTTTCATAAAATATATAGTTGGATTAAAAAAAAATTTATTATGTAAATCATATTTATAAAATTTTATATTAATTCAAAATTATTTTATACTTTATTGATATATATATATATATATCAAAATTAATGTACCACATACTTTTGAAATATATAAAAATAACAACTATTTGATTATATTCTTATTGATGTTTAATTTTTTCAAATTTTAACACAAATTATCAACATGATAAATATTTTATAATTCAAATGTTGGATTAATAAAAATTACATTTTATGAAAAACTATTGAGTAGTGTAAGTATATCAAGTCTTACACTAGTGTCAATTAATCTCTTATATATATATGGGAGGGTGGTGATCAACTTACTCGATAAGTAAGTCTTTGTAGACTTGCATCATTAAATAACTTTTCTTAGAATTCTGATTTTACTAATCTAACCATTGAATCATGTAATATTATCATGAAGATCATGCATACCAAGTTTAAGATAAACTAGACATTCATAGGTATCAATCTTATAGTCAACATTTACTTATTTTTTAAAAGCATATTATATGTTAAAATAAAGTAGTTAAATAAAATATCAATTAATTTTTATACTTTCTATCGAACAAATAGATTAACAAAATTCAAAGTTTATAAAAAGTTATTTAATAAAATAAGTATGTCAAAGCTTACTCTTAGAGATTATGAGAAAAAAGATATTTTACATCCAAGAGGGGCTATAATTTGGGATACTATTTTTTCTGATACAGAAGTTCCTATAGACAGGAGCGGAGCCAGAAACTGAATGAGAGAGGGGCCAAGATTGTGGAGGGGCCAACAGAAAACATATATCACATGAAATGATAAAATAAATAAATAAAATCACATGAAAACATAAAAAAATTCAAAAAAATTACAAATTTGAGGGGGCCATGGCATCCCTTTGCCCTTTCCCTCTGCCTCTTCTTATAGAAATGGGAAATGCCCTACCTTTGAGTATAATTTGAACTATTGATTTACGTAATTGAAAGTAACCAATTAAGCTTACAGTAAAACTTATAAAATGAACAAATATTGATTATTGGATCTTATACAAATAATTAATATTAAAATATTAGACCAGTTATGTGGGCCATCACTTTGTGAGGTGGTACACATTCAATAGTACAGAGCAAGGGAAATCTCTTATTCTCAGAGCACTTAAGAATTTTTCGATGATCAAACTCTTTTAAAGATGTAATAATTCATGATTGGATAATAGTGTATTGAATTTTTACACAAGTAATGAATAAAAATAAAATCATAATTTTGTTTATTGTTGAGAATTATATTCTAATAATGCCAATTTTATAATTGATTAAAAGTTAAAACACTAACCATTAATTTGAAAGAGAAAGGAATATAATTTTGATAAACTATTTGAAATTATGAAGAGTCCTCATATTTTTTGGGTGTAAAATTAACTCTCATTTGAGCTTCATCTTGACTCTAATCGCAATATATTTTCAATAAAATTTTAAACTTCTACATTGTAGATAAATTCTAAACCTTTGTGTGACTTTCCATTTTACCCTTAGCATATTGCCTCTGGACCTAGTTCATAACAATTTTTCAAATAACAAAATAAATTTAAAAATCTGCTTTATTATGGTCTAGGGAAAATGATTGACAAAACCCTTTTAAAAAAAATAATGGTCTACAAACCAAGCAAGGTTCAGGAGCCGATTATGCATAGAAAATGATAGAAACTGAATCCCACAGCACCCCTGATGCATCTGTCATAAAAAGGTTACCTTAAGTTAGTTGTGCAAATTTAATAATCTAAACAAAATTTGATTTACCCTTTAAATAAATATTAAAATTAAACAAAATAATTAAATTACAAATGTTTAAAAATTCAAATAAAAACTAAATTACATTATTTACAAATTTAGAGGAAAATAAACACACAAAAAATATATAAATTAAATTAAAATGTTTACAGGATTGGAATAAAATAAAGATAAAAATTAAATTAGAATATTTATAGGTTTGGCTTGCCTTGAATACCTATGTATCTCCTAAGTGTAATAAGAAAGTCAAAGCCACGTAATTTTTTTAAAATATAGTATAATGGTTGAACCTTTTTTCAAAAAAATGATTTACTTAATTTTTATTTACAAAAAATTGATTTAAATAAGGTAAATGAATTCTTAACAAGTCCTAATTTAAATAGAACGTGATATTTTGCTCACAGAGCCATCTTAAGGAGAATTGGTCAGTGAATACTTGATCTCTCGAGATCACTAAGCGATGTTTAATTTATTTTATTTTAAAAGAAACGTGAGTTCTAAGAGGGATTGAACATGACATTAGTCCATAAAGCAACCTCAAAAGCTTAGCTAGTGGGTATTTGACCCCTCAAAACCACTAAGCAATGTTTAATTTTTTTATTTTAAAAGAAAACGAGTCTTAAATGGGATTAAATATGACACGGGTCTACAGAGCAACTCCAAAATTATGGTCAGTAGGTATTTGACCCCTCGAGACTATTGAACAATGCTTATTTCATTTTATTTTAACCAAACACAAGTCTTAAGTAGAACTGAACATGACACTAATCCACAAAGCAACCCTAAAACTTAGCTAATGACTACTAACACATTTCCTTTCTAATTTGATTTTTATTTGAGAAATAAAATGCATCTAACGCATTTCCTTTCTAATTTGATTTTTATTTGAGAAATAAAATGCATGATAAATTATGAAAATGGAACCATAAATTCAATAAAAAAAATCATCGCCAAAATTCCAAAACCCAAGCAAGAGAAATTAACAAAATTCCTAGACTAACCAAAACCGTCCATTCGCACTTGTATGTTATAATATAGATATGATATAGAAACACAATAGCAAAATTTATTTCAAAATAATGATCATCCTAAAACGAAACTGGAGCCACTCACTTGAAAATAACAACGTCTATACATAAATCCAAAATAATGAGCACCAGAATTGGACATTCTCTTGTTATCTCATAATTATATTTTTCTCATCATTTTTATTTCAACGTTAAAGTATTAGATATATAATCAATATATGATGGATAAACCACTACCTACTTTTATTTACAGACTAAATGATATCCATCCCATTTCACCATGAAAGGCTAGCGGCAAGGGAAATTGGATAAGCGAGACTATATTCAGTGTAGGGCTATGTGTTGTGTTTGGTGAAGCCCCAAACAAGGGACAGGAAACTATGCAAGATTGGGTATATAGGTGATGGAAGGAACATAGAACTCGCCTTCAAAAGCTGCTATTAAGGGGAAGGTGCCTAAGTGCTTATAAGTCCACATAACAAGGCTATCCATGTCGATGTGGGACTCAATAGGATTGTTACAATCTATCCTTCTTGGGACTGTCACCTACGGCGACTCCACAAACCCCACCTTCTTACGAGTAGCAACCCGAACCACGACAGTGACCCTTCCAGGTGGGGAACCATCCCACGATGGAAGGAATGTATAACTCACCCTCAAAAGCTAGCTATTAAGAGAAGGGTGCCCAAGTGCTTATAAGCCCATATGACAATGCTATCTTTGCCGATGTGTAACTCAATAGGATCGTTACAATCTACTCCCTTGGGACTGCCGCCCATGACGACTTGGCGAACCCTGCCTTCTTACGAGTAGAAGCCTAAACCACAACAGCGGCCCTTCCAAGTGAGGAACCATCCCACGATAGTTTGCCGAGGGGGTAGCCTGTTTTGATACTAGAGTTACAAACACTTGGATATAATTCACCCTCAAAAGTCAGCTATTAAGGAGAGGTTGTCCAAGTGCTTATAAGCCCACATAACAAGGTTATCCTTGCCAATGTGGGACTCAATAGGATCGTTACAAAAAGGTATCCGTTTTGACCTTTCATGGAGGGTAGTTACAGAGAACTCAGTTTAGACTTATCATCAAATAGCTTATCCATGGCAAAACAATATTCATGAATATTGAAATCCTTATCTTACAAGAATGGAATCAAACATCAGTAATAGACAAACCACATAAGTATAGCACTAGATTTATCCAAATGCTCAAATACAAAAGGGAGAGGACTCTTTAATGTATCGATGAGTTTTCAATAGAGGACACGAAATGGATAGTGTGAGAAGCTTGCTTGCAAGTCTTTGCTTCTCTTTTCTTCTTCAAGGTCACCATCCCCTCCTCTATTTCTTTGTGTGTTTTTCTCCCCTAGCCGCCACTTTCTTTTTTTTTTTTCCTCTCCTTCTTGTATTTGTCCTAGTCTCCTTCTCTTTTTTGTTAGTGTGTCTCTATGTGTCTCCCTGCCCTAGCCGTCACTTTTTATCCTACTTATTGCTTCCTCCCTCTTCTTATGTTTGCCCTAGCCTCCTTTTTGTCTCTTTGTTTTTGTTCATATTTTTCCTTTTTTACTTAAGTATTTAAAGCAATGAACTTAGGGTATGTTTGGATGGATAAAGTGGAGTGATTAGTAATAGAATGTAGTGGTAAAAAGACCCCAACATATTGTTTGAGAGTTTTTTAAGTAATGGAGTTGAGTGGTTAAAGAGGGAAACTTAAACCACTCTATATCACCCAAACTCCCACTTTTTCGTACCCTTCAATTTGAAGGGTTTGTGATAGAACATTCATCTATTTTTTATTTTTACTTAGTCATTTACAATTTTATCCTTCTTTTATTTTAAATAATATTGTGGATAACAAAAATTAAAAGGATAATATTGAAAGTAAAGTGTATAATCCACTCTATTCCATTAATGATTATTGTGATTTCCAAATAATAGAGTAGGGTTTTCTTCCATTCCCTCATTAAAACTTTCAAACAATAAAGTAATATATTTTTACCCTTTCACTCTATTCTATTCCAAATAATTCCATTATAAATCATTTTACTCCATCTCATTCAAAATTCTCAAACATAAGCTTAGGGTTTTAAAGTGAGGTGAGAATCTTTTCTTCAACATGGACATTTTATTACTTCTTTTTTTTTTAATTTTATTTTGAACTAACGAGTTATATCAAGATTGGCCTCCATTCTTTTCTTTTCATAAACTCCTTGTTTTTTAATTGATTAATAAAAAAATATTTTTTAATTTTTTTTAATGTTTAAAATATAACCCGAATAAAATAAGATGTTGACATATTAAATAAATAAAAAAAGGCAAGGCGTTATTGTGCTTGCACCACGAGGAAATTCCCAGGTGGTGCGCGAGAACCACGAGGGATTCCCCTCCCAGTATATGTTCCCTTGTTTGGCCTTAGCCATTGCTCCATATGAATACAAGCATGCTTTCTCTCTCTTTCTCTCTCTTTAATTTTTTCTTAATCTTGCATCAACGCTTTCCAGTCCCTATAGCTACAACTATAAATAGAAGATGTTTCAACGTTGATTCTTACAGTTTCCTGGCTTTACCTTTGAGCATTTTTGTGTACATGACTCTTAAAAAATGCCAGGAAGATCAGAGAAATGAAAAAGATGGGTAGTCGGAAAGAAGAGTCTGCTCCCAACCAATCCTGCAAAATGCAAATTGTTTGGGAAGATCAGTGAAGTTGCGGTCTTTATTGGGTAGCAGCTCAAAAGACTATATTTACATCTGAATTTTTTCTGCCACGATACCCTTTTTGGTCTCTGCGTCTGCGGTTAGGTTTCGGAATTGCCCACTGCCGCCGTAGCCGAACCATGCTAGAACTATAAACTAGTCATCTGTTGATGCGTCATAGGTCATAACAAAAACCACAAAAGATCAAATTACTACCTAGAAGTAGTTGACAAAATTTAATGGACAAGTCAATTTTTGAAAAGTCAAATTTTGACATATTTCAATAGAGGTAGATGTCACAGATTTGAATATGATAACTTATACAAACTTGCCTAGATTGATGGAAAGTGCGCTCAAATTGATCACTCACTCTATTCAATTATGTCAAAATCTGTCACAATATTTATGTGTAAATTTTGATACTCATTCTTCTCTAGCCATTTGAGCTGGATTTACATATAACTCTAGATTCGCCTTTGACTATGCGCTGCATCTTTATGAATTAATTGCTAATAAGCAGCCTCCTATCACATTATGCCCATAATTACCTTAGCTAGTAATTTGACTACATCTATTTTCCTCTAATCCCTATATGTGAACTTCTACTTGGTTGGCAAGAAGCTCATGCAGATTGGGGGACGAACCCGGAACAAAGCAAGAATGGATGAAGGGAGAATCCATAATCCATCTCCACAAATCAAACCAGAAGCAACTGCAGGAACCATCAAACCTGCCTCCTTGCTGTTTAGTAAGTGCCAGACATACACAATCAAACTACCCACACACATGTCAATTGCAAAGTAACCACCAACTAGGAAAGGGACAGCCATTGCCATTGGAAGTGGAACCCATCTCCCAACCTTTTTGGGGGTAAGATCTCTGACCAGGTTGGCTGCTATGGCAAATGCAAAAAATCCATAACATAGCTGCAAGCAATGATGTGGGAGGGCAGAAAAGCCTTCAACACCAAGAATTGCCATGTTTCTATAAATGATGGCATATGGGGCTTTGTAAACACCATCTGGATTCCCCACATCAAAAGCCTTGTAGAAAAGGAAGAATGTGAGAGGAGCAACAACACAACCTATTGCTGTCCCAATAGCTTGGCTTAGAAGCATTGAACGAGGGGAAGTGAAAGTAAGATGACCAGTCTTGAAATCATGCATCAAATCAGATGAAATGGAAACAATAGATTTAATCAGGCCACACCCCACAAGTCCAGCAACTACGCCATCATTTTTTCCAGCCAAGGCTGCAAGCACAAAGAGAGCCACTTTCCCATAGTTATAGGCCATATTCATGTCAGTTAAGCCTGCACCATAAGCATTGCAGAAGCCAAGAGAGGGTGCAAGCAGATAGGCAACCACCACATAATACCACTTCAACTTGGGGAACATCAAAGGGATTACAACGATAGAAATGATGGAGAACAATATGTACCCTGTACATGCCAACCATATAGGAATGCTTTCTCTTACAAACACTTCATTCCGTCTAAGATCATCAAGAGGCTGCTGCTTCTGGTCATCTGAAACTGCAGTAACAAAGAAATATTTTAGATTTCACAGACAAGTGTGGGACTCAATGATATCATCATAAACCACTTTCCAGATTAGATCACTTCTGGTTGGCTAAAAACCAAATGCAGTGCAGCTTTGTCTGTTGAGATGATACCATCTTTTATTTATGACATAGGAATAAGAAAGTTGTGTGGGGTAAGAGTATGCTAAGGATCTGACATCCTCAGGAACTGGAAAAATTATAAGAGGCCATTTACTTACATGTTTTAAGATTCTTCCTTTTCATGCTGGAATGGATATTTGTGGCAGTGAAATAGAGAATTTTGACAAAATTGTAGAGCCCATCACCAAGGATCAAGGCAATGGAAATAAAAACCTGCAGCGATAAAAGAAAAGAAAATTAAGTCTTGAAATTGAAATCACTTAAATCAAATAATATCTCTGATAGAGTCCTTCAATTCTAGCACATTTTAGACCTTATAACCATTAAGACTCTTCATGCTACTTTCTGATATACTTGCAGGGAACCATTCTCCTTTTAGTCCCCTGATTAACGGCCACATAATGCCCCATGAAAGCACAGCACCAAGAAGCAAGGATAAGTTTACGAGATGGGAACAAATCATTCCTGCTCCAACATAAGTCATGCTGAAATCGAAGTAAAATCTGCAAAATTCAAGCGTTTTAATCAATGACAATGGACAATTATTTCATGGTTGAGACTTTTAATAGTAGAAGAAAGATGAAGGCACACACGAGTTTTTCCAGGCTTTCAATCCAAAAGTAGGAAACTGAACGAATCCGCATTGATCTCCACCCGTATAGAACCATTGAAAGAAAGCCCAAAGGAAACTGAATGAGAAGAATTTCATGAAACCATGAACCTGCTTCCTGCGAAAGAAGTTGAACTAGTTTTAGCTCCATACAGATTCACCTTGTTTAACTTGAAGAGACCAAAAAAAAAAAAAAAAGATTCATACCTGGCCATCTTATCTCCTTTAGATGTATGGAACCCGTTAATAAGAACAGCAGTAGCAGTTCCACTTGGATAAGTTAATTTGTAGTCTATTATCATGATCTGTTAAATAACATAAATTTCATCAGCAAAACCATTCAAGTCACACAGAACCAAATTCTTCTAAAATTGAGATTATCACCACTTACTACAGTAAACTAATAAACTTCGAGAATAACAACCTTTGAATAACCAATTGTATTCAGTCAATCATATGAAAAAAAGAAATACCTTTCTAATGGGGACCAACGCAAATAGCCCAACAAAGCTCGTCACAAAGAGAAAGGCTGTCATCCAGCCAATTCCAGGCTCCTTGGTGTTACCAGGAGTATTCCCCTCTATATCAACCCCTGCTTGCTCATACGTCTTCCTATTCAAGCCCAAGAGGTAAGACCCAAAACCACCTACAAATACACAAGTTTAAAAAACTACACATACAAACACTATCATCTACACAAATGCAAGTTAAAGAATTAAATTTAAGAGAGCAAACAGCAGAGAAAATTGCAGAAAAGACCCACCTCCTACCGCAATGCTATAGCAAGCGACTGCACAAGTCTGGATTATGGTATTCTCCTGTCTAGTGAAAGGTGTTGAAACAATCTTGGCTTTCGCAAGCAGCTTAGTCCAAGTTCGAATGAACACAAAGCCAAGGAGAGCAGCTGAGACATTAAGATTGGGGACCAGCCCAGTTGTGAGGTTCAGCTTCATCACAATCACACTATAAATGATTCCAATCAGGAAGCTAGCTATTAGTCCCCGAATTGTGATCTGTCTTGCCCATGGTGCTATTTTACTCACGTCCTCTGCTGGCTCAACTGGAACCTCTTCGATGTCCAATCTGTCGAAATTCTCAATCTCTTTGAGTTCTTCATTGTTTACACTGCCCATTGGATTCATCAAATCCTCTACTCTGAGTGAATCAATAATCACAGACAAGAAAATGAGAAAAGTGATACTATTATAAAGGAAAAATAATATTCAATGATAACTAAAACACCCTACTCCTAAATTTCACTTGGTATCTCTATTTAAAAACTATTCGAGTTACAAACAGAGAATTTGTAACCCAATTGGATAACAGGATTATAATTATAACTAATAAAATAATACAAATCATTCTAATAAAAAAAACTAACATTAAATAATTAATTCCAAAAAGATAACTGGACGGTATCATATAAGAAAGAAACAAAACAAAAGGAATTAGAATCCGATTCAAAACGGGAAAAGTTCAGAAATTGTATGCCACGTGACATGATGACTGGTAAAAGATGAAAGTGAAACCCCATCAAATATCTTACCTCAATTTCCCTTTTCAATGAAAGGAGATTGAATCTTTGTGACAAGGACCTAGTCTTCAAAAATCGAAAGTAATTCGTTTGAAGAAGCCTTGTTCACTGTCTTGTCGTGGCAAGAATTCTATTCTCCACTGGGTGAGAAATGAATAAATGAAGGTGATAATGATATTCGTCCAATCTAAAACCTGCAAACAAGCTCAATTTTGGAGTGCTTGCAGGTTCGAATGACAGAAACCACAACAGAAGGAATCCGGGGAGCGTTTAATGAGGGAGGGGGAGGCAGAAGCGCGAGAATCCCACAAACCCAGAAACGTTTATGATAAAACCTTATCAGAAATCAACTCCAAAACCGAGACGGCTCAGGAAAAGATTCGTAGCAAAATCCGCAATTTATATTTGCCATTCCAACAACATGCTTACCAAATCAACCAATAAACAAGTTACAAGGCCCTCACCCTCCCTGCGTGTAGATGTAGTACAACTGTAGTGGTGTGGTACTACAAATGGTTTTAAAAAACTATGCTTTTGTACTACACTTAAATAATCCACTTTCCAAATAAGCTACACAAATTTGATTATTTGAACACATGTTCGGCTGTAAAATTTCGAAATCAAATCCTTGTCGTTGACTCACAATCTCATATAGAGAGAGATAGAGAGGCAAAGGCAGAGATGAGAGGTGGTTGGGTGGGTTGGAGGAAATAAGGGCCTCTTAAGTTGGCTCTTCACTTCTTCGCTTAAAAGGCAAAAGTATGCAATTGCTAATTTTCTATGCTGTTATTCTATCTAGGTTGGGCAGGCGTGTGGCCTAAACATGGGCGTATCGAATATCAGAAGAAGGAAATGTGGTGGAGGGAGAGACAGAGACTCCTGAAAGGTCAACGAACCATAACTCAAGGTAGCGAATGCATTGCAGAGATAAGGAAATTGAAGTGGACAAGGAGGGGAGGGGAGGGGTGGGGTGGGGTGGGGCCCATGAAGAGGTTGTCGTTTTCAGAATTTACAATTCAGATACTCCATCCATTCCCCAAAGGGGCACTCCTCCTTCACTTTGGCTCTCTTACCGAAGATTGACATGTCCAGGAACAAGGCACAAGTCACAAGGCACTAAATCAATTACTATTAAGCTCAACTAATCTGTAGCTTAATCGGTGCTAATTTTTTAACGTTGTTAAGATTTGAATGTAATGATGATGCAGGAGAGATGTCGCTTATTCCTTTTCCATAAAGTGTTGGCACCTCTCATATGCTTAAAAAAAATAGCAATTCCAAATGGGTTTGTGATCACGGTTGTTAATCAGGAGAGTGGGTTCCTTGAGTGAATCTTTGCTTCACCCATCTGATTAAATATTAAATTAATTTAATTATTAATTTATTTTTATTTTAATACGTAATATATAATTAATTATAAATAAATTATTAATGAACCAAAATAAAATATTTTTTTATAAACCACACAAAAATATACTTTTCTCAATGTCATCTTTCTCCCAAATCTTTCTATCTGAGCCTGCGCTTAATGTCTATTGGTTGTTTCTGGTTTGGCATCGTCGTTGTTCCGTTCTGTACTCGTATTTCTGAGTTCCATGCCACATCCTAAGATAAGACACCAACAGGACAGGGCAGATGCTGTATAAGTACAACGCGTCGTCGCGTCCAACTCAAGGCTCGCTGTTGCTGATGACATTAGGGTAATCATTTGTTTTCGAGCTCTGGTAATATGTTTGGAAGAAATTTTAGTTGAAAGGAATAAATAAAATTTTTATTTTAAATATAATTTAAGTAAAATTAATATATATATATATTGACAAATAAGTAAAAATAATATATTTTTTTTATTGTGAAAGAAAATCTGTTTATATATATTAACAGAAATTTCTTTATAATTTGATATTATATTAATATTTTAATAATATTTAAATAAATATAAATTTATATATTTTTAAATATTATTATAATTATATTCAAAATGATTTTATTTTATAATATTTTAAGTAAACTTCACTCTTTAAAAAATTATTTTGTCATCAATTTATTTATAATAAATATTTTTAACATTAATTTATTAACAATCTAATTCAAAATAACTTGTACTTTTTTTGTAATTACACATCTAATTTATCTAAAAATGATTTTTATCAACATTGTCTAAACAACATTCATTTAATAAAATTAATTTTTAGATAAATATTTTAAAATATAAATCACTCCACTCAAACTCACTTCTAACTAAAATCAAGTTTGCAAAATTAAACTCATCAAAAATTAAGTTTGAAAAATATAATCCAAACACACATTAGGTCGAATACCAACGCATTTTGAAGGCTGTTTTTTTTAATTATTATTTTCATTGTTTTCTATTTTTTTAATTATTATTACGATATTTCAATATATATATATATAATGTTTTATTCTTATAATATTAATCATTTAAATTTTATAAAAAATATGAATTAAATTGGCTAATGTTATTTAAATTATTATACATATAAATCAAAGTATTAATATTTACTTAGAAAAAAAATTATAGTATTAACCCTTGTATTATAGGAAAATTTTGTACATATTATAATTTTTAGACCATGTTAATTGCATTAATATATACTGAAATAATGAAAAAAAACATTGAAATTTATAAAATAAATTATATTTACCTACCTTCACAAAATGACCTAATCATAATATATGCTCTAATTTGTGTTAATGTTTAATTAAAAAAAATATCAAACCCAACACAATTCATTAGTATAATTTTGTCCACATTTAAAAGGAAACACAAATGTGTGAGTTTGAAGGGGATAATTCCCTTCCCATTCTTATATTTTAATTTAAACTCTTAAAATAAGGACAATATTCATTTCTCATTATTTCCCTTCCCATTCACTCATCACCTCTTATCAAAATAGACTCTTTGATTGAGGAGCTTAATTAGGAGCCTAATACCATCTTTAATTCATGATCTAATCTCCAAAATTATCTTTGATTCATAGAAAGGTGTCATCCAATAGATAAGTAGTAGAATTATTTTTCTTTTTTAATTAAATAATATGAAAACATTAATTATAGAATCATTAATGACATTCATTAAACTCAAGTCTATATGTATAGATTGATTACTTAAAGAATCATTAATTATATTTATTAAACTCAAGTCATTAATCATTTATTATACTCAAGTGAATTACTTAAAGTATGCTATGCTGTTGTTCTCTCAAAGTTGGGCAGGCGTGTGGCCTAAACATGGGCGTATCAAATGTGAGAAGAATGGATTGTGGATGTGGAGGAGTAGAGCTGGAGGGAGAGACTTTTCAAAGGTCAACGAACCATAACACAAATAGGAGTAGAACAGAGATAACCCAACCTAGGGGAAGGCATGTATTGCAGAGATAAGGAAATGAAAGTGGACACCGGGGTGGGGCCCACGTGAAGAGGCACACTCCTCCTTCACTTTGCTTCTTACGGAAGATTGACATACATGTGCATTAACAACTAACAAGGCACAAGTAGCAAGGTACTAAAAAGAAATTTTGATTCAAATAATTTATATGAAATATTTATTTTAATATTTTAAAAATATAAGTGACATTAATTTTGTTCTTTAGAAAAATTTTACATTAAATTTGTCTTTTTAAAAGACTAATTTAATATAAAATATATCATTAAAAAATTAATTTGATATCAAAAGATGACATTAAATGACTAATTTGATATCTAAATTTAATACTAAAGGACTATTTTAATGTGTTTATTATTAGTGAATTTAACTAATGATACTTATATTTTTAGAAAATTAAAGTAAATATTTATTCAATAATTTAAGGATAGTGAATATTAGAATTTTTAAAGGATATTAGATTAAGAGATGTGTTTTTATCAAAAGTAATCAGTTAGAAATAGAGGACGGATAAAACAGGAAATTAAATTATCAATTTATTTTTTTAACTTGAAGTAAGACTCTATCTAACTAGTTAGCGTTTTGTAGATGTGTACAGCATAATGGATATCAAGGATCAGAGAAAATATAGAGATCAAGAAAGAAAAAAAAAAGGGGGGGGGGGGTGTTGTTGACTGAAGAGACAACTGAAAACGGGAACATAACTTATATAATTATTTAAGGTGGGTTGAATGCCAAACATTATGTTTGAGAATTATTTGGTAAGCTTCGACTCTAATGAAAATTATATCTGTAAAATATAACTTAAATATATATGGAATTGTTTGAGAATTTCCTGTTTTTATTTTTATTTTTATTTTATTTTATTTTATTTTATTTATTAAGAAACGTACTAATTTTTTGTTTATGTTTCTATTTATTCTATTACATAAAAATTAAAATTACTTTTATACTTTATTTGGATATTTTTTTAAAAAATTAAATTTTTTTTAAAAAAATAACTTCTATTGATCACACATTATGATTATGCCCAAAGATAATTCCATTGCACTTGCGAAAGGGCTCCTAACGCAGTTGTGATTTATGAAACGCGGCATTTTCTATAGATCTAATTATTTAACGAGTTTGCTTTCCTTTCAAGTTTCAATTGACCATCACTCGTATATGTATTCTCTTCCATCAAATCGTATCCTTTCCCATAGCCCTTATTGCAGCATCTGAAGACTAGACACAACGTCCAGCATCTAACTGCCTTTACATTGAATGATTCTGATGATAACTATCAGAATATTTGAATATATACGCACATCTCGAGATTTCTCATCATCCTAAAAGGTAAAGTATCGAATAAAATAAGAAAAATTACACGTACTAACGTCTGATAAAAAATAAATAATTAATACATATATCTTTATATAAAAGAATATTTTTACCCATATTAATAATGTTGTAACTTCTCATTTCTAAGTGATTAAGTGTCTTTTATTATTTCATATGTCTAGTAATTTTATAATAATATATTTAATAAATTTATTTAAAATATAAAAATTAAAATAATTAATGAAATGTCTACATATTCTTCTTTTTTTGATTTAGTATCTAGTAAATTTCTATTTTATTTTATTTTTTACATTTCTATTAATTCTTAACATAATTTTCTTATTTTCAAAATTTATATTAATAATATGCACAAGTAAAGATAATTAATAAAATGTTAACATATCCTCTCACTTATTAAGTGCTGATAAATCTCTATTTTTTATCATTTTATACAAATATCAAATTCTATTGCTTTTATAGCCATAAAATGTTGAAGCTATTAAATGTTGTTACAATAAAAATAAGTTTTTTAAAATTAAAATTAATAAAAAAATCTTAAGAGCATGTTTGCTTTTGCTTTTTTTTTAATAATCATTTTTTAATTAAAAATTGTTTTATTTAAAATCTATTTTATTTATTTAAAGTGTGTAAAATTCATTATAAGTTAATATTATTTTTTCATAACTAAAAAACAGCTTTTAAAAAAATTGTTATTTTAACCTTTTAATTATTTTATTTCAGATTATTTTAAGAATTTTAAGAGATAAATACTTATTTGCTTTTAACCAAATAACTTTTTCAATCATTTCATATATCTTTTGATAATTTAATACATAAAAACTAATTTTTTATACAATCCAAACAAAACTCTTTATCATAAAATCGATTATGAATTATCATATCTAAACATAAATTAATTTTCTCATAATTAATTTTTTTCAAAATCAATTATACACATAATCAATTTTTAACAAATCTTTTTTTCACAGCTAATTCAAACATACACTAAAAACAACAATGTCTCAATAAAGATTAAATATAATTAGTCAATTAAGCTCTATGTGTGCAGACTTTATCTACAATGTTAGGGTTCGATATTCATTGAAAACACTTTATGGCTAAGGTCAAGTCGACACTCAAGGATTAATCACATACTCAAGCCAATTCCTTAAAAAAAATCGTGTAAGGTTTCAGATGAGAATTGCTAATAGGAAAACTTACAGATATGAGTGTTTGATTTATTTCAAAAAGCACAAGAGAAAGTTATTTAGAATTAAAATAATTAAAATATATATATATATATATTTTAGTGTAAGGTTTGAAGAATGATCTAGAAATAAAAGAGAAAATAAAAGAAATTTTTTTTCAATTAAAACTAAATATAATAATTCATAAATTTTTTAAAAATCATTAACTTCTATTTAAATTAAAAAAAAATTATATTACATCTCAAAAAATAATTTCCCAAATAAAACCTCCTTTTATGAAAGGATTCCACTACTTTTTAGTGGAGAAGTGGTCAAGAGCCATCAGTCACTTTGCTCCACTGGTATAGAAAATCTTCGTTTATTCAACAATAGAAGGTTCTTGATTCTGCACTATTGCAAAAAAATTGTTCCACTATTAAAAATGCACTAAAGCGTATCAAAGTGTCTGAAAATTACCACTTTTCTAACTTTTTAAAAAATGATTACGTGCACTTGCATAATTTTGTATTACTTTTCAATGATATCTATCTCAAGTACACGACAAAAAATATTATACACATATTTGGTATTATGTTTGCATTTTTTATTCTAGAAGCATGCATCTTAGTACAGATTATTTGATTAAGCCTCTCTTTTATCCTTTATCCTTTTATATTTCCTTCAGAAAGGTTTAGTACTTTTTCTTTTGAATTAATGACTTAATTGATCTAATTAGACTTAAAAAAATATGAAATTTGACTTATTAGCATATATAATCAGTCATGCTCTTTTGATCGGACATTTTGTTTGTATTAGTTATAATTTGGGTTTAAAAATATATTTGTTGATAGATAATTTGTAATTCTATCATAAATCGTTATTGAAGTTAGTGGTTTGTTTTTACCTTAAATTGAGGATGTGTCTTTCTCTTACTTAAATTTTATTTCATAAAAAAATTATAATATTAGAGCTTTTAAATGGGGCCAATAATATTTTTTGAGTCAATCTGACTTTAATTGAACATATGAAAATATGATTAACAAGTATTATGAATCTGACTTTAATTGAACATATGAAAATATGATTAACAAGTATTATGTGGGTCAAACAGGTAAGCTTAATTTAGGGATGACAATGTGACCCTCATCAATGGGTACCCAACTTGCATGGAGCAGATTTAAAACTTATCTCGTTGTAGGGTGAGGTGAGTTCGAGTTTAATATATACCCATCCCACACCCTTCTTCTTCTATAAAAGAGTGTGTTTTATACTTGATGTAATTTGAGATTTCTAATGAAATGAGTATTTTTTTAAAAAATATTTTATATTATATTATGTATTAGATAATCTATCTATATATGAAAGTTGTCAAGTTGGGCGGACACTTGTCAGCCTGTGGCTCAACATTTTTCCCGCCCATGCTATTGCTTCTTCTACTCCGTTCGATTGCTTTTCCATCCAACGGTTGTCACAGAAGCTGGGTTTTCTATGTTCACTCCACGCGTACCAGAGATGGTTCAAATTTCAAATCAAAGCATATATTTTGTTTCTTATTTCCTGTCATTACCTGGATTCAAATCCTCTATACATTTTCATGTTTTTACACATCTCTCTCCTTTATGCACAAAGATTCTCGAAGCCCATGGCTGAGGCCTCGAACTCGCCATCTCCTCCTTCACCTTTTCCTCTCCTTTTTCTAACTTCGGCACAACCACTGTCCCCTTCCAACTCCCGTCTGCAACCACGGGTGAGTTTTTTGCTCCTTTCGTTTTTTTTCTTTTTAAATTTTTAATTTCCATAACTATGGGTATTTTCATTGGGAGGTGCAATTTTCTATCAAACCATCATCATCGATCGTACCCTCCATGTTTCTCGATGTCGCCAAACACTCCTCAACAAAGTGAGCTCTAGGTATGCTACTCAACTTTCTTTCTCACTATCTATGATTCTTGCCTAGTGGACGCGTCGTGTGTGAGGCTTATGATACCACAATTTATGGTTAGCTTTCGTTTTCTTTGCAAAAATAAAAAAAAGTTGTTGAATGTTTTTTTTTCGTTTTTGTTGAAGTGGTGAATTATTGAACATAAATAGGAGAATATAAACCCTAATTGACCCATACGACGATATTAGAATGAAATGTTTGAATTTTAGGTTTGATTGTGAATTTTGCAATCTTTTGGTTGCTATTCAGTGGTTCTGTCAAATTTTTTTGTTATAAATCTCCAATGGAACTAATTTTGTTAGCCTCCTTTTTGCCAATATATGAAATGTCACCTTTGTTAGTGTTACTTGAAAGGAATAGGTTGAGTTGGGTTAGTTGGGTTAGGTTTATTTATTTATATTGGTTCTTTAGGGATTTAGATCATTGAACATCAACCATGTGGTGTTAGTGGCATGCTGCTATGCATGAATAAAAAAAATTATGGTTGCTTTACTCCTTTTCTATTTCCTTTTGAATTTGGTTGCTTTTCTTCTTTATTTTGCTACCATTGGTGATTCTTTTAGATAAGGTAATTCTTTCTCAAATTGTTGGCATTTTTTTCTTTTGAATTTGGTTGCTTCCTTCTTTCCTCTTGCAACATTTCGTTCCTTCATTTCTTCATTGGTACTTCTGTGGGTTTTGTTCAAAATAACCTCAAATGACTTTTTATCTACCCATATTTGGTATTTGCTTCCTGCAAAATAAGCTCACAGTTTGTGGTTATTTGAGTTGCAGACACAGTTGGGTGAACAGACAATGATGTCAATAATTTTTGGACTCTGGAGCAGGAGGAAAAAGAGGCTTGATATGATTATGCATACATCAACAACGACCTCCAAATTATAGAAAACTAAAACTTATTTTTGTACCTCTCATGATGTTCCCACTTTGGAGGTAAATTGAAATATTTCATATAGCAATGGTATTTTAGAAATATGTATTTTTCATTTTCTGTTTGTTCTGAGTGCATATCCCAGTATGATGGATAGTAATTATTGAGAGGCATGCATACATTTTTCCTAAAATATTTAAAATTGATTAATGTCATTATTATATATGAATTTCTTATTGAAAAGTAAAGAATAAAGTTTGGTTTCTTACAATAATGAATCATGGAATTGTGCATCTGAAGTTTGATATCTTTGTTTGCCACACTAGGACTCATATCTCAGTTTTGTGCTTATTAGATTCTCATCAAATATTTTTCATCTTTTATAATTTTCTTTTGGAGAAAACAACAATCATGTCCTAATTTTCTTCTCCACTGGTTTCATAGGTAAAAGGCTCACATATGTGTTTTTTCACTATTCTTTGTAGATTCCTTTATATATAAATCTGATCACCAATAGTTTATTTCTTAGTTTTATGAACATTTTATTTATGAAAGCAATTATATATATATATATATAAATTATAGATTTTTACTAAAAAATAAATAAATAAAAAATATAATTCATTGGCAGGACTGTTAGTCCTGTAATCCCTATAATATATATATATATATATATAAATTAAAACACACACACACACATATATATATATATATATATATTTTTCCCATCTTTGTCATCTTAAGGATTTTCCTGTAAATGAGAGGCAAAAAAAATTATATGTTGACATGGTAGGACTAATGATTTGTAAAAAAAAAATTCTATATTTTATCTTTATTTTTAAAATTTTGTTTATAATGATTTAGAAATGAAACTTTATTTTATTTTTCATTTTTTATGAAATTAAATTAAGAATTTTTTTAATTTATTATTATAGAAATATTTAATCCTTTATTTCTTAATTTTATGAATATTTTATTTATGGAAGCAATTATATATATATATATAAATTATAGATTTTTACTAAGAAAAAAATAAAAGCATAATAACAGTCCCGCCAACCCTTTATATAATATATATAAACATTAAAAAAAAATATTTCATTGTAGTCCTGCTGCCATCCTCTGAGATATATATATATATATATATTAATATACAGAAAATTTGTTGTAGATATTTGGTGGAAAAAAATTAAATTTTATTAAAAAATTTATAATATTACAGAATTAGTAATATGTTATGTAATCTCTTTTTTTTTTTATTATACCAGGTTTTTTTGGAATATTTTATTTTAAAATTGTCATTGAAATATTTTTAAAATTATTTTGATATGCTATATAAAATTTAATTTTGGCTCATTAATTTTTCTTAAATAATAAGGAGCGTGAACTTTTTGAATTTAATTTATTATATAAATTTACAAATAATTCTAATGTTTCAACAGAGAAATAATTCTAATGTTAATATTATCAAAACTTATATAATACAAAATTTTATTATAATCTCAAATAAATTATATAGTCCCGTCCAGAGGACGGGTATCAAACTAGTCTACACAAATAAGGTACAAGTAGGGTGTAAGGTTTCTTTTACAAAACTTGAGAGGTGGATAAAAACAAGTTAAAAGTTCTTTTAAAGGGTAAAGAGCGGGTTCGGGGTGGGCAAAAACCCACCCCTACTCACCCGTTACCAAACCTAGCTCAACACCCTTTAATACAGTCCCACCCGAGGCGAACCTTTTTACGGTCAATTTTAAGAGCTGTAGTGAAGATAGGGAGATTTCATTGTGCAAAATTTTCAGGGCCAACTTTGTGGCCACGGGTCAACAACATTCATGTCAAGATCAAGATGGATCACAATTGGTAGACTAATTTGGTCACTTCACATCCCAAACCCAACAAGAACTCTTCTGATCGAAGGGCTAAGCCCAGCAGCCTATATCGGCCCAAAGAAACAAGCCCCGAGAACTCACTCTTTCGTCATCCTCAACCTCAAGCATTCGCATTCTTTTCCCTTCCTCATTTTCAGAACCCTCGTTTCTCGCCAGAGTTGCAGAGAGAGAGAGAGAGAAACAAGAGAATAAAAAAGGAATTTTGATTCTGAATGCGTCTTACCAATATTGTAATTTGAATTTATTGTGGAAAATAAACAATGGCGGGTTCATCAGATACGAAGTTCCTCCAAGACCTGCTTTTGTACGCGGCGAGCGCAGCGCTGAGTTGCTTGGTCTTGTTCGCGGGGCTCCGACATCTTGACCCGAACCGAGAGGCGTCGAAGAAGGCTCTTGAGCACAAGAAAGAGATTGCCAAGCGTCTGGGTCGCCCCCTCATTCAGACAAACCCTTACGAGGTACTGTTTCTATTGCCACATGCGGATTTTGTTTGAATGCTCTGTTTTTTTGGCGAACGTTTGAATGTGTTGCAGTGGAATTTACAGGGTTCGTTGGTTTCGATGTCTTTTGGTTTTAACGTTGCTATATTGCTTTAATTGGATAGAGTGTTGATATCTTGGGATGAATTTTAAAAAATTTCCAATTCTATATGGGGTTTTAGAACTTACAACTCTGCCTCTTTCATGTAAATAAAATATGTGTACGTGGAAAGCATGTGCTGTTTAATCACTTCGTGATTAAATAAGATATGTTTGAAGCCTATTACCTGATTATTATTTTTTAATTGCACTGAGCTTAGTGTAATTTTTGGTTGTCTTAATTGGCTATGTGCAGTCCATGCCATTATTTGGCTAGGAAGATGTTTTAAGGCATAAATTGCATCTTAATAATACAATTAGTCTGTGAGATATTGAAGAATCCTATCAGCAGTATTGGCAACATATTTGAACTTGTTACATATTCCAATCTTGCAAGTCAGTTTGTAATTTATCAAACTTGTATGCTGAATGTCACGGTAGGGTACTTGTATGTATCATTGAAGTTGAGGGTAGTTTTTTTTTCCTTGTACAGATTAGTCATGGGTCTTTATCCTGCCTTCCTGATTCCATTTCTTTACTATTTCTTACATATGGTTGGTTTCTGCGACAACTTTCGATTGCCTAGTTGTGCCTTTTCTTAGTGAATGACTAGTGTATGGGTGGGAAATAATTTCTTGTTCGATGAGATAGGATGATGTATTTGTAGTGTATTGCCTAGGTGGTCCTATGTATAATTACATGTGTGTGTGTATGTGTTTTTCTTTGGCTTTCACATGGAATGATACAAATAATATGGCAGCTTAAGTTTTTAAGCTGAATGATTCTTTCATATTTGGAATAATGTGCTCTGATGTAGCTAAGCTCTAGTTTTGACTTTAAATATAACGTTGGTACTGAAATTATCTTCCTAGTGGGATAAGGCTTGGTGGTTGTTGTTGTACTTGATATTATCCTGTCACTTCTATAATCAACTCAGATGGATTTCAACTATAGGCAACTGTATTCTGAAAAGAGATTTTTCAATTCCTTATGAATTAATCTATTACTAATATCTGGTCAGTTTCTATGATAAATGAAGAAATTAATTTAAACATATAATTGTATCCAAATAAATAAATAGACATAGAAAAGTAGTACTAGTTCCTAATACATATACCTGAAGGGTTTTTTTTTTTTTAATTAATAATTTGTGCCTTTTATTGTGTACAGGATGTCATAGCCTGTGATGTTATAAATCCTGACCACATTGATGTGGAGTTTAACTCTATCGGGGGACTGGAAACAATCAAGCAAGCTTTGTTTGAGCTTGTTATTCTGCCTCTAAAAAGACCTGACTTGTTTTCTCATGGTAAGCTTCTTGGACCACAAAAGGGGGTCCTGTTGTATGGACCACCTGGCACTGGAAAAACCATGCTTGCCAAAGCTATTGCTAAGGAGTCTGGAGCAGTTTTTATTAATGTGAGGGTATCAAACCTGATGAGCAAGTGGTTTGGTGATGCCCAAAAGCTTGGTAAGTGCACATTATCTTTATTATCTTCCATCAGATCCCTGATGATTATTTTCCATCTGTATAAAAGCTTGACATGCAGACTATTGAAACTGTCATATATGATTTCTTTTCTATTTTACCCATGAGTTGAATGTGATGCAATCTTGTTTCGCTCATTGGTAGAAGTGGTAACTCGTGCCAACATGTAAGGTTAATTGTGCTTACTGTGATTAGATATGACTAGAACAGTTCCAACATAGTTTCTTTGCTTGAAAATGATATATGATAGTAGATAGGTATATTATTCTTTGAAGATAATGAAGAGCTTATAAGTAGTTTAAACATATTTTTGTAGATCCTATTCTTTGAAGATAATGAAGAGCTCAGAAGAAGAAATAGTTTAGACATCTTCTTTTATGAGTAAAAAAGTATTAACAAATCAAAATTAGCTAAATAATATAGAAGTCAAAGAGGCCTATATATATACATTTCATATGCATAATAATATTATTCAAAATAGAAAATTTCATAAAACTCAAAATATAACACTTGAATGGCCTGTGTCTTCAATACAATACAATAAATAAATAAAAAATCTTAAATTTTTTACTTTTCAAAGGAACAAAAGTGACCGTAATCAGAAGAAATGAGAAAGGAATTAAATAATAAAAGCATGACATATCAATAAAATATAAATTTATAAACAAATCACAATTTTCACAATCAGTATCACGAACAAAGTTAAGAAAATAGTACCGACGCCCACTGTAGAACACCCACTCCAGAACAGAAGCGCAGAAGGAAGAAAATAAAAGAAAAGATGCAAGAACAGCATACTCACCTTGTCGGAGAAGAGTTTTCAGTCTGAAACTGAGAAGAATGGAAGAAAGCCAGCGTTGTGAGAAGCTGAAGGAGACTAGGAGAGGCACAATCCATTTTTTTTTTGTTCGGTCTTTAAATAAAATTAGGAATTAGTATATAGGAAACTCAATCTTCATAGTTCAAATAAGGATAGGAAACTAAATCTTAAAGATCTGCCAAACTTTGCATTGAATTTTTTAGACCTACCAGTTTGGGTATCAGTCGTACCCAATTTTTTATATAATAAAATACCCAAGTGTACCGGGTACGTATATGGGCATATCATACAAGTATCAGTACTGTATACGTACCCAGTACATGTACGGCTTGCTGGAAGCTGGACACATGCTTCATTGCGTATATGTATCATAACCAACATCAATGATTTTGATTTTAAATTTAATACTGCTTCTCTAGATATTTTGTGTTTATATTTATTTTAATTCTTTGACCAATATTGCAGTGTTTGTCTTACATTTATGAGAATTTGTTATTATCTTGTATTCGTACTTCACTATGTCCATGTCCATGTCCCTGTCCCACACTGTATTAATGTTTTCTGGTAAAAAAATTGGTTACCTTTTGAAAGATAAGACAAACTGTTGTGCGGGAAAGTTTTCTAGGCAATCTCTTCAAATTGGATGTGTCTTGTGAAAGAGTATGTAGGTAAAACATGTGACTGCATGATTGAGCTTGTTTTTTGGCTTCCCGATTCCCAATTGGTTTGTTTGACATCCATGTAGTTTATAATGTGGAGTGTGGATGTTCTTTTGAACTGATGTCTCAACCTCTTTAATGGATAAGGCCTCCTTCTTTGTCTAATACCAATCTGTTGTTTTCAGACTGATAGTGGTCTGGCATTGGGAAAATGAACTTATAGCAGATTAAATATCATTTCAAAGCAGAAAGGAAGCCCCCTCCCTCCACCTCTTTAAGGCTGTTTGACAAATTTTTGAACCTGCTAAAAGCTTACAATCAGTCAAGAATATACCAATTTCTGAAAGAAGTTAATATAGGAACTGATTTTTGAAAATAATAAGGTTAAGATCTTACAAACAATTCCAGTTTTAGACTGAGTGAAACAACTCCCATATATGTTGGTGCTGGTTGAGGTTGTCATCCTTGCATGTTTCTTTCTCTTGGGGAGTGGATAGTGATGAGCCACCCCTGTATACGTTCTCTAATGATTGTGGATTAGCAAATGTGTGGTTGTTTGGTTGAAGGCTTGAAGCTGTTCGGCCACATAGAGGTATATAGGACAAATTCTTCATCAGAAGAGTTTGTTAACAAGGGCATCTTGGTGTATGTAACTATGCTTTCATTTTCCTAACCCTGCTTTTGTGATTAGATTATATCAATTTGTATCTCATTTTTAATGTGCTTAATTACGCTTTATGTTCTTCATTTGTAGTCTGGTTCTTTGGTTTGGTTGACTGTTAATATTCTGCTGTTCTTCTGCAGTGGCTGCCGTATTTAGCCTGGCTCATAAGCTTCAGCCTGCCATCATATTCATTGATGAAGTTGACAGTTTTTTGGGTCAGCGTCGTACAACAGATCATGAGGCTTTGTTAAACATGAAAACTGAGTTCATGGCCCTATGGGATGGATTTACCACAGATCGTAAGTCTTATACTTGTTTTCAATAATTTTCTTTTGATGAGTAATACTCAAAATAAGTTGCAAATAGGATAATAACAACTTCGAAGGAGATTTAGTTAGTATTCTCAAGTTATCTATCCTTGAGTAGGGTTCTTCATTATGATGACTAATTTTTTTTGTTTGTGTAGAGAATGCTCGAGTTATGGTCCTTGCAGCAACTAATCGTCCTTCAGAACTTGATGAAGCAATACTTCGACGTCTTCCTCAAGCCTTTGAAATTGGAATTCCAGACCATAGGGAGAGGGCTGAGATATTGAAGGTTATCTTGAAGGGAGAGCGGGTTGAAGACAACATTGACTTTGGTCATATAGCTGGCTTATGTGAGGGTTACACTGGTTCAGATCTATTTGATCTCTGCAAGAAAGCTGCCTATTTTCCTATTAGAGAACTACTGGACGAGGAGAAGAAAGGGAAACGATCTCATGTTAGTATATTCATCATTCTGCTCTACTTTCTCCACTGCCTTAATGTTTTCCATTTTCCCAATAGTGGATACTATGCTATCGTCGGCTGACTAGACCAGAATGCATATGCATATCAGTTTCAACTTTCAAGTTCTGTTAACTAGAGAACAAATTAATTTTGAGCACGTCTATTTCAAAACTATTTTATGAGCCTGAAGTTCTATTTGCATGCTGGAACTGCATCTCTGGTCAATGAAAGCAATTATTTAATGTGCAAGATCAATTTGTGTTAGATATGACCTTCATATATTAAGTCTTTCAAAAGGCTTTATTAACTTGTTGGATTTTGAAGAATTTTTCAGATGATTTGGTATTCCAGCGGAAGCTGCAATGTTTTCTTTCTTTATGCGGAGTCAATTCTTAATACTTTGTCTCCTTTGCTGTTATTTATTGTAACTTATGACTGGAAGTGGCAAAAGAAACAAGTAGTAGGAGTGTCTAGTCCAGAAAAAGAAACTGATTAGTCTTCTTGGTGGCTATCTCATACAAGAAATGCTGGTGATGTTGAAAATTACTGAGCAGTTGTGTATTTTTTTCACGTTTCAGGCATCTAGGCCATTGTCACAGTTAGATTTGGAGAAGGCCCTTGCCACTTCACAGAAGACAAAGGTTGCTGCAAGTGAATACAGTGGATTAAACCTGCAGTCACCAAGATGGACAGGGCATAGTGAGTCAGGTGATTATCAGCTTCAAGCTGCAATCAATGAATTCTCTAAGCTTATGGTTTCTCACATGATTAACCTCCAATCGGATGCCCAGGATCCTTAAAATATTGGCTTTCTTTTGAGCATTCTTCTACTGTCATGTAGCCTAGTCCAAATTGTAAAAGTACTGACCTCCTTAGTTATACTGATTCTAGATCATATGTTATTGAGCATCATATATTGATTATAAAAATGCCGTGGTTGGCTATTGCATTTTGTTCAATCTTTGATGCCTCAAATCTTGTCACTTTAGTAATCTATTTATGCAAAATTGTATCGCTGATTACTATTCCGGTAATGCAAAGATATTTTTGTTTGTTCCATCCACCCTCCTTTGTATATTATACATGGTATGGTGCATTAAAATGAAGTAAAATAGTAGCTAATGTATATTTCAGGTGTCAGATATACCACATTCTATGACATTGTATAGTAGTAGCCAAACGTATTCAAAACGGGATAAAATAAAGAATTTCCATCAGGCCTGAGCAGTCAAGTGGACTCGAGATCAAGGGTAGAGTTGAATCACGCATTCTATTTTTAGCTTATGGAAAAGAGAAAAGCATACTAATAATTTGAATCAGTTCTGAATAACTGTTACTTCTAGTCCTGTTGATACTAACATAAGGTCAAGTTCATCTCTATTGCTCTATTGCATGATTAAATCCATGATTAATATAGTTGGATCTAACTCTGACCTGCCCATCAACTTCAACAGAGTAAGCTTAAGACTCAAGACGATGCAGTTAGCAAGTTTTGCCAACAGCCATCAATGATTGAGACCTCTGGAAATATGACTGGCATTGGAGTGCGTTCGGCATGGTTATACTTTTAAGCACTGTGGGTCAGTAATCATCCTTGTGTTTTTATTGTCTTTCTGGTCCACCAGCATCAGATGATAATTAACTCAAACCCTTGAAAGTTGCAAGCTCTTCCCATCTATCTCACATTCATTCATTATAGTTAGGACCACAAATTTGTACTTTCTTTTCCTCTCTAATCTATTTCTACAGCGAAGGCAGGACCTGGACCACTGCTTAGGGGGCGTATCTTTCCTAGTTTGTCCTGTACCTGTGTGTGGCTTGGTTGATACCTGCCTCGTGGTTCCATCATTACTAAACCACTAAAGGGAAATAGAAAATATTAAAAGGATCAGTATTAAACAAATTTAAGAAAAAGGAGTAAGAAAAGATACCTTGGCATACATGATGACAATCCAAGAAGGAACATCTCTCTCTTTTCAGATTTAGGATTTGGGGAAGCGGCTAATTTGGTTTTAAAATATCCCAGTATTTATCGATGACCTGGAAGTCTTGTGGAGAAAACACCCTTGCAGATGATTGGCCACAAATGAAACATAATATGGTTACTGAAAGTGGCATGACAACTTTGTATTGTTTCACGAACATTACAATCTGGTTTATGGGAATCTCCGACTTTCTTGTAGCCACATTCATTTTTAGTAGGCCTATCATTCTGGATGTAAAACTTATGAGTTATGATGGTGACTCTTTCACTCTTCAGCCATGATTGATGGATTGTTAAAAAACAAGGAACTTTTCCAATTGTTAATGGCATATCCTCTTCTAAATATCATGCAGCCCAATAAAGAATTTTCTTCCACAAAAATGACTAAATAGTTTCAGAGGAACATATCGTTACAGCGACTATCATTTGTCAAACTGTTGGCTGATTCGTGCAGGTTGCATTAAATTTTTTACTTACAATAAAGAACCATATAGCCCATTATATTAACAATCAAACTTTATTATATTAAGTGAGGTTCAACTAATCAAGGCTTAATTGAAAAATTAAGTTTTATGTAGACGGATTTTATTTGTTGTGCATGAGTTTAAAACCTACTAGAAGTACTTTGTGGTTAGGACAAAGCTAACGCTTGAATAAAAATTAGTCCCACACTTAAAGGGTGCTTATAATGTTACCAAAAATAAAAGTGAGGCATACTGTATAAATTAATAGATGTCATTAGTCTCTACTAAAAACAACTTTAAATAAAATCTTTTAGAGTAATGTTTTTTCAGTAGTTTATCATAAAATTTTCGTATGTCTTTCTCTATTTATTTTAATCCGACTATTTTCTACCTGATATACATTTCTTGTTGGAGTCTCTATTAGTCTTTTATTTACATGACCAAATAATTTTAGATGAGTTTATGTCATATTCTTTTTAATAGGTATTACTCCAACTTTCTCCCATATACTTTTATTCTTAATCTTATCTTTTTCTTCTATTTCAATATCTAATTTCTGCTACATTTATTATTTTAACTCTTGTTGGCATTTTACTGCCCTAACATTTACTTCATAAAGCATGTTGGTATTATAAGTATGTGTTTGGATTAGTTGTGAAAAAAAAATTATGTTAAAAATTAATTATATATTGAATCAATTTTCAAGAAAATCAATTATGAGAAAATTAATTTATGTTTGGATATATTAATTCATAAGTGATTTTAAGATAAAGAATTTTGTTTGGATTGTATAAAAAATGACTTTTATGTATTAAATTACCAAAAGAGATATGGAATGATTGAAAAAGTTATTTAGTTAAAGATGAATAAATATTTCTCTCCTAAAAGTTTTGAAATAATTTAAAATTAAATAATCAACTTTTGAAATAATGCTAAAATTTTAACTTTTGGAAAAAAAACTATTTTAAGTTGAATAAATTTTTTTTTTAAGTTTTAAAAAACAATCAACATCTTCTCTTAATAAAACTCAAACATGTTACTTTTTTTTCTGAAAATAACTTTATAGATATAAAAAATAATTATTCCAAATAATTAAGTAAATATAAACACATTCTAAGTGTTTGTTAAAAAATTTCTTTGAGTTTACTATGTACCTTGGCCACTATTATTATAAAATTGATACTTGCGTTAATCGCATAAATTTTGATTAAGAAATTTGGTTTCATATCAATTATTTCAAATTAATAACTTATTGTTTCAGTTAATTATTTATCACAATAATTCAATTAATTAATTACATATCATTTGAATTGTCTATTTTTTTTTATATTGGAAAGTGCAAGCACATAATTACATCACCATCACACCTAAGTCTTAAATGGTCAAGGAAATTGAGCTAGAATATCCAAATTACCTATTTATTATAGGAAAATGGACCATTTTGTTCGGTTTGGAAAAAATAATTTTCTTTTAGTTTGTTTTAAAAATTAATCAAGTATTTAATGAAATTAATTAATAATTTACATACGATTATTTTTATTTTGATACTTGTTACGTGGTTAACCGTATGTAAATTATTAGTTAATGTAGTTAAATACTTAATTAATTTTTAAAATAAATCAAAGGAGAATTATTTCCCCTTAGCCGAACCAAATCATCATTTTCCCTTTATTATAACTGGTTAATGAGAAATAAAAAAAATAATGATATCAATGCTACTTAAACAACCGAATAATTATATGCTAGAAGAATTCGGCCTCTGTTATAATAATAAGCGAAGTTGGAGGCAATTGAAACTATGTTTACGAGTTCAAAACTAGCAACCTGCTAAATGCCAACATTCAAAGGAGGCAATCAAACGTACCTTTGAACGTAATACAAACTTACATAATGTCTTCATTTTTCTTCACTTTTTTTGAGTTTTTTCCTCACGTCCCCTTTGACTCCACCCTTCCCCTGTCCCAAAATAATAATTTTCTTTACTTTTCTTTATTCGGGCACCGTGTTGTATTGAATTTGATGCATCTTTATGGTTCGGTTGTTTAAGGAATTGGAATATGTCGTTCGCAATACAAGTTTATGATAGCGAATCATCATTGACCAACAATTTTCTATTGGGTTATCTTCAAATAAACCAATTCCATTACTGCAGCTAACTCATTTAATATTTATATTCAAAATGAATTATTTGACATATTGGTTTTCACTTAAACTAAGAACAAAAAAGTTAATGATATTGTACATCATTGACACTCATTTTCTTTTTTTAAAAAAATTAATTTCTGGCTTAATTCTTAATAAATCTTAATATTCGCACTTAGATTTTCTTTTTCTCATTTTTTTACTTAGTCTTAAAATCCTCTTTTGTTTGTTGTTAATAAATGAAGAAAATATATATGTGTGTGTATACGTATATATAAATTATATTAATCTTGAAAAAAATTCTTTGATGGATTGCTATATAATCTTGTAATCAAATTACATAAAAAAAACTATATGCAAATAATTTTATTTTATACACAAGAATAGACAGTAAAATTATTTAAGATATAGTCTCCACAAGAAGTTGATTTCTCTTTCATTTCAGCATCATTGCCAACTTATTAATATTAATTTAAAGGTTAAAACTATTAATTGTTACATAATATTCTCCTATCTATTGTGAAAAAAAAGGTCAAATATATGCATTTAGAGACTATAGATGGAACTATAAAAACTTTAATAGATGGTTGGCATGATAATATATATTACATACGATTGATTAAGACTACTTACCAATAAATAGTGTGTCATGTTCTGTAAAAGGTCCACTTTATGAGTTCACACGAGCAACCTATCATTATGCTTCATTTCTCAATCGTTATTAACATATGCCAAGAAAACAATAAATAAATAATCATAAAAAAAAGGATATATCAAAATGATTCTATTAAAAAGAAAAAAAAAAGGTTTTTAACAAGAATTGAGAAATTTCTGCGCAGTATGAGCTGCCAACAAGGGTCAAAAATCTCGAAAATCAAAACCCCCAAAGAGGAACACATGTTTTATCTTTGAATTTGAAATATTAAATATGCCGGCACTGACCTGATGACCTCTTCAAAGTTCAAAGTTGAAACTCATCCAAAGTTCCATTAACATCTCCCAGTCCAAATAATGGATGCAATGCATGATCACTCATCACAACCCACATTTATCTCATTTATCTTTGCTTAGTTTCAAGTTTCAAGTTTCAAGTTTCAAGTCTCAAATTTCAAGTTTCAAGTCTCAAGTTTCAACCAAATATGATTTGGGCTACCTCCATGATCTCCTCCATTTTCTTCATCCTACTTTCCTTTTTTCTAATCCTTCGTTTCTTCCGAAAAACCTCAGCACTATGCATCCTCAACAAATGGTGGCTTTCCTTCGAAAACCGCCTCCACGAATACCAATCCTTCAAAATCCCACTCCACAACAACCATTTCCAGGAAAACCAACTTCACCGCAAAATCTTCACTTACCTCAACTCACTCCCTTCCGTTCAAGACTCCGATTTCACAAACCTCTTCTCCGGCCCCAATCCCACCGACATTTTCACTCACCTCGATGCCAACCAAACCGTGCACGACACCTTCCTCGGCGCCAAACTCTCCTGGACCAACGACACACCCGAACCACGAGCAGACTCGAATTCCTCGCTGGTGCTCAGAATCAAGAAGAAAGACAAGCGCAGGATTTTCCGTCAGTACTTCCAACACATCCTCTCCGTGGCGGACGAGATCGAACAGCGTAGCAAGGAGATCAAGCTGTACATGAATTCCGGCGCCGGTGAAAACTCGCGGTGGATATCGGTGCCTTTCAACCACCCTGCGAGCTTCGACACGGTGGCGATGGACGCCGAGCTGAAGAACAAGGTGAAATCCGATCTCGACCAGTTCCTCAAGTCCAAGCAATACTACCACCGGTTAGGGCGCGTTTGGAAGCGGAGTTACCTCCTCTACGGTTCCTCCGGTACGGGAAAATCCAGTTTCATCGCGGCGATGGCGAAGTTCCTCTGCTACGACGTCTACGATATCGATATCTCTAGGGTAACAGACGACTCTGATTGGAAGATGCTGTTGCTGCAAACTACGAGCAAGTCCGTGATCGTGATCGAAGACCTTGATCGGTTACTGGCGGGGAGATCAACGGCTATGAACTTATCGAGCGTGTTGAACTTCATGGATGGGATTGTTTCGTGCTGTGGGGAAGAGCGCGTGATGGTATTCACGATGAACGGTAGCGGTAAGGATGAGGTTGATCAAGCGGTGATGAGGCCTGGGAGGGTTGACGTTCACATACACTTCCCCTTATGTGATTTCTCCACCTTCAAGATTTTAGCCAATAGTTATTTGGGGGTGAAGGAGCACAAGCTTTTCCCTCAGGTCGAGGACTTTTTTCAGACCGGGGCCCGGCTCACCCCGGCCGAAATTGCTGAGATTATGATATCCAACCGGAACTCCCCAACCCGGGCCTTCAAAACCGTTATCGCGGCGTTGCAAGTGCAGACCAACGGCGGTGATGCGAGGAGAGGTGAGAGCGGGTCGGGTCGGGGCAGCGAGGATATGCCTGAACCCGCTGCTGTGATCTGTAGAGAGAGTGTTCACACGGTGAGGGAGTTCCGGAAATTGTATGGGCTTCTGCGGTTGGGAAGCAGGAGGAAAGAGGAGTCCGTGGATTCGGGGCACACAGAGAAAGAAGCTCTGCGGATCGAATCATAATGGATGCTCGGGTCGGATCGGATAAAAAAGGTCCGGTTGGATTTTATTTCATTCTTTTTATTTATTAATTTTTGTAACAAAGAAAAAAGAGATGTAAAGTTGCTTAGAGCAAATAGGTTAAGTTACACTTTACTTTAAATAAATTTAATATATTTTATAAAATTTTGGTTTTAATTTAGCCTATTACTTGTTATAGATTTTTTTTAATCTTATTTAGTTTTGTGTGTGAAAATTTAAAAGTCTAACTTAATCTGAAAGTTTATTTAAATATTTACTTTGCATTTAGAATCTTAAATAGGTTAATAGATTCAAACTTTATATGTTTCAAATATCTTTAGCATTTAATAAAATTATTATATTGTGTAAAAAATAAATATATTATATTAATATATAATTAATAAATTATATAAGTATTATATATTTTTAATTATATATATAATAAATAAATATTTTGTCTGTTAAGTTAAATAGACTTTTTTAAAGGCTTAAGTCTTGATCTATTTAATTAAATATGTTTTTTTAAAAGCATAAGCATAAATTAATTCATAAATAAGTTAAGTTAAAATAAATCAAAAATAAGTTAAGCAGAAAATCCTTGTTAGACTTTCTCCCATATTTCCATTGATGGTACTAATATATTGCAATTTTTTTCAGTCAACAATCATATGTAGTGTCTACCCCCAAAAAATAATGATACGGTAGTAATGCCTAAGGAACAACAATCAATATTGTAGTTATTCTCAGCCAATTATTTTCGTAGTATGTACTATGTACCCAACCAAAATGATATGGTAGTGAGGCTAAGAGAGGAATTTTCTTTTATTCAGTTGATAAGTCTCCAATTCAATGTCTCAAATTATTCTTTAAATTTCTTTTTTGGGGTCAACATTCTTTTTAAAATAAATGAGACAACAAAATTAGGATTTAGGAGCCACTGACTGGCCAACCACGACTATTCCATTGGAGTCCGTTGAATTTGGGGTCTCCAAGTTCAACTTGCGTAAATTTGTGACATATGGCGATGAAGAAGAAAGTGACTTATTTTGGCTACAAAAATGGAAAGAAAGAATTGGTCGTGTTACTCTATAAAGAAATTTGGAGGAAGGTTAGATATGGGTAAATTCCATAGATTTTCTAAATCAATTAAAATAAAAATTGGGCCTGCGTTTGAGCCCTCATAGTAGAGTATGCTTGATAACAATATTTCTACAAGTGTAAAGTGGCTCATGAGTCATGAGAATTGAGGTAGTCAAATCCTACTTCTCAAGGGCGTAAGCAGAGTTTGCAAACCATACAAGAGTTTGGCCCACAATATATGTATAATCTAGTAGGAATTCTACAAGGCAAGAACTATTCAACATAAATTAGTTGCATCTCACCACGATTTGTCTAAAACAATACCTAAATATAAAACTCTGCAAATAATGCCAATGCCAAACCAAACAAAGCAGTCAGTTGGATTGTTTTGAGTCTTTTGACTGTTCGTTTATCATTGTTTAAGAAAAACAGATAAAACATATTCTTTTTATGCCTACAAAATAAAATTCAGACTTTAGAGGAAAAGAAAATGAGAAATCAGAAAGATTTTAGAATTTATATAATTGGTTAATAACAAAAAATTCATCATAATTGACATGACACTAAATTTGTAGTGTTTAATTATATTATTCTGATAAATTGCTCATAACTTTGTGTTTATGTTTTTGATGCGGAAAAAATTTATATAAATTAAATTGCTAAAAAATGTGATAAAAGAAAAAGAAAGAATACATAAAATATTATAATTTGAGGTGCATTGCCAATACCATGTACTTTTCTTGAACAATTAGATGCCATTCAATTACAGAACTATTTGACATATTTCATAGAAAAATTCATATTTGTATTTAAAAAAAAATTCATAGTAACAATATCACATACACTTTAGCATGTGTGAACATTACTAAAAAGTACAAATTGACAGGTCGTTTATCTCATTTGTCAGACCCAACAACACTTCCTTACAACACTAGAAATAGAGGTGAAATAGTAAATATGGCCAACCCATCTAATAAAAATGGCTAGTGAGAATGTATCAAATAAACCCAACAAAAAATTGGGCCCATCCAATCTGACCCAACAAAAAATTGAGCCCATACGGCATCATTTAGACGGCAGCACCACACCACTTACGTTACGTTTCACTTCCCTTCCCTTCCCTTCCCCTGTTCTGCTACATCGGCGTTGCTGAGCAGAGCAGAGGAGAAGCTCAAAAAATGGTTAAACTCATGGGAGTGATAGTGAAGCAGAATATGTTCGGCTTCATGAATCCAAAGCCTCTGATTGGTCATGTCATTCTAGCTTCGTCTTTCTCTACGCTCGGTGCTAAGCGGGTGGGCACTCACAGTGGAACCTTTCACTGCGACGAAGCTCTCGCTTGCTTCATGCTTCGCCTTTCCAAAGACTTCTGCGGTGCCCACATTGTTCGAACAAGGGACCCAAAGGTTTGTGGACGCTTTTCAACTAATGCCCCCCCATTTTCTTTCGTTTTGTTACCTAAAAAAGAAGAAATCTTTCGGGGTTGTGATTGATAGGTTTTGGAGTCTCTGAATGCAGTTCTCGATGTTGGAGGTGTTTATGACCCACTTCGACACCGTTACGATCATCATCAAAAGGGTTTCGAGCAAGTCTTCGGTTTTGGCTTCGCCACTAAACTCAGTAGCGCTGGCCTTGTCTACAAGGTGCTTGACTCATTGACTCACTGTTTTTCTTGATTACTTTTGCTAATGCAATCACCAAATTTATGTAGCATTATGGGTTGGAGATTATTGCAAAGGAGCTCCAGCTTAATGAAGGGCATCCTCATGTACATAAGTTATATCAAGCTGTATACAGAAACTTTGTGGAGGTAATAACTAATTTTGCGCACTGTATTCATCATCAAATATAACATATTATGTAATTTCATTTTTACCTTATATGTTCTTTGATGAGTTTGATTTGATCCAAGAGAGTATGCTGAATTTTTTTTTTAATTTTCTTACTTTTTTTATAAAATTAAAAAAAAAATATTTATCGCCTTTATGTCATTTGCATCATATTTGATTCATGTACTTAGCTTCACATGCTTCTTTGTTACTTATTCTAATGAAGCTAAAGTTAATTGGTGTTGGAGGGTGGTAACCTGGTAGCGGTTGGTAATTATGGTGGTGCTTGCTGCAGTTGTTTTGGGCTTGGGTCTTATAATTGCTTAGCACACAAAGCTTCTTAAACTTGATGTATTTTGTCTCAACATAGATTTATGAACCGCTTAGATGTAATACAATATTATAATTAATTTAAAGTTTGAATGGTAGAGAGAGATGTTAATTTCATAGATCATAAATCTGAATTCAGCAGTGCGTTCTGTAATCTGTACAAAATATTCATATCAGTAGTTGACATTTTAATCCTTGGATTATGAAGTCCTGAAGTCTTAATTTATGGTATAAATTTTAGTATCAGTGGAATTGGTGAAATTAACTATCCTTAGCTCCATCTTTTCATTTCTATCTCTGAGCTTATATACATATATCTAACCTCTTATTATGCATGCTTCTGTTGGTTACAATACTGTTCTCTTGAGTTGACAGGCAATTGATGCCATGGATAATGGAGTGAATCAATATGACCTAAAAGAAGCCCCAAAGTATGTAATTAATACAACCCTGCCATCTAGAATAAAACGATTGAATCTGGACTGGATGGATTCTGACCAGTCATCTGATAGAGAAAATGAGGCCTTCCATCAAGCAATGGCCCTGGCTGGTGGTGAATTTTTGGAGGTGAGATTGTTTTGAAAGGTCCATATTTGATTTTTGTTCACTATATTTATACTGTTTCTCATATACCAGCTGAACAATCACTTTAGCTTTTGACACAAAACCAGCACGAAGCTGGTCATGAAAGGGAATAAATTCTAAATGCTTTTTGCCTTACAGAATGTGAACTATTATGCAAAATCATGGTTACCAGCGCGATCGATTGTTATGGAGAGTCTTGCGGCAAGAGAAACTATTGATTCTAGTGGAGAAATCATAAAGCTAAACCGATCTTCTTGTCCTGTAAGCATACAGCATTTAATTAATGGCAAACAATTTTTCAATAATTATTATAACAGTTCTTCTCTTTATACCAATGGAATGGTAAATTACAATTTTTGCTGGGGAAAATGGTATTTGGTATTGAAGATCGTTGTAACTGTTACTTAAAACCTCTTCTCACTTGCTCCACAGTGGAAACTTCACATACATGAGCTTGAGGAGGAAATGAAAATCAATCCTTCCATCAAATATGTTCTTTACCCGGTATGTTTTATTGAATTAGTCAATGAATCTTTAGGATTGAATATAAGAGACTAACTAAGCACTGAAAAGCTTGTGCATTCTCACTGTCATTGTCAATCCCACCCCCCCCCACCCCACCATCACCCTGTACATTGGTTTAGTTATCTTCCAATGTCATATTCAATTCTGCAACTGGATCATCATATCCAGTTGTATATTTGTAATAATGTCTATCTTCTTCTTAACGATTTGATCTTTATTTTTCCTATTCGATTATAAATTACTATTTCATCAACAATTTATATACTAAAAAATTATTGCTTCTTGTAGGATGATAGGAGTGAGAATTGGCGACTGCAGGCAGTGGCAATTTCACCTGTTAGATTTGAGAGCAGAAAACCATTACCATATCTTTGGAGGGGTTTGGAAAATGACAAGCTCTCTGAGGTTGCTGGAATCCCAGGTTGTACTTTTGTGCACATGAGTGGTTTTATTGGAGGAAATAGAAGTTATGACGGTGCTCTAGCCATGGCAAGAGCATCTTTAAAGGCTTAAGCAAGGGCAGGTTTAACCGAATTACTTTTTCCCCCCCAAGCATTTGAGGTGAAGTTTTTTTTTTTAAAAAAAAAAAATTTGGTTGGATTGGACTTCTTAAGGAATTGAAAGCAATAGAATCAGAAATTCTTGAGCACTAAATATGTTTTTTAATTGAAGCAGTATGCTTCAGTGATTCAGAAACACAGTGTATACATATCACTATATCTGAAAAGCTGATAACACGTTGCTGATAAGTGGACCCATTCCAGTATAAGCTAGGGATGCAATCTGTACAGGAAGTAACTTGACATTTTTGTTGTCATTTCTTGTATACTAATTTTCCACACTAGTTCTATGATGACATTTCAAGTGATCGGTTCTTTTATTCATATGCATTTATCAGCATTCACATTATGGTCAAAACTAGGTCTAGGCTCTTCACTCCTCTGAAACACTTGGCAGACCCTCTTTAAACCATGTGTAAAGGCCCCCTTCTAGATGGAACACATTGGTAAAACCGTTAAGAACCAGCAAGTAAGCTGCTATAAGTGACCTGTGAAAGTATTAAAATGTTAACCATTAGAGCAGCAGATCAATGGTTTGAAGTAATTTTTTCATAATCACATGAAAAGGGATATGCAACATACAGTTTACAGCTGTCAGAAGATATTGCTCCATCCCTTGTGTATAGATTGGGTATACTTGGTATCTACCAATTATTCAACCATATAACTTTCTTTGATCTTACACCCATGCAATCTAAGTTATTAATTGCACCTTCCCTTGGGTATTTTAGCAGATGCAGAATTAATTTGGATTTGAGAGCTAATTGCTCATTGTAAACGGATTTGATGCACTTCATATCAAGCAAGTATACAACCTTAATATCTTTGATCTTACATCCATTTATGTTGTTATTACTTTAAATAATTAATAACGTGGTAGTATGGTTTACAATAATTTATATCTCATTAACCGTCATCTAAATGTCTCTGAAATTAGAGGTAGGGTGCAAACAAATCCAAAAGGTTTGCCTCAGAATTGCCAAACTTAAAAGTGCATAATAGATCACTCAGCTACAAAGTATGATTTGAATACGAAATGGATACATTTCGTTAAATGTCATTATCAATATCAACCAATTTTGGACTATATATACTTGAAGCATATATGAAATTCTAGGAGCAAAATTCAAAATATAGAGGGAGAAGAAAGCAGGCTCAGGAAAAAAAAAAAAAGACTAAATAGAGAAAATTGAATACCTTGATTGTTGACCTTCTGGCAGATTTTGCGATGGTTTCATTGTACCCCCTGATGAGCAAGCTACTATTATCTTTGCATTTTTATCTAATTTTGCTTCAACAGCTGCCAGCATGAATCAAATATTTAGTTTCAGAAAACAAGAAATGCATGAATTCAAGAAATGCATGATTAAATAAATTTTTCGTACTCTGGATGAACTTGGGGTTCTCTTCTGTACCGGCAAAAATACCAAAAAATGCAAATGCAGCACGTCTGGCAATGTCCCATGCTGTCCACTCTTTTATAAGCCTATATATTTGCACATTGGTAGCACCTGGAGGATGAGCCTGCACTAATAGCCAAACCCATCAGTTTTTTCCTTTGTACCCCATATATAACGACTGATGGAAATAGAAGCATCAAAGATACACAGAAGAATGTAACTTCAATGAATGTGCAGGCACATTGGAGTTGGAATACGAGGCTTCTAAAACTTTTTATTCTTGCTACTGTAGGTAAAGAGAATCCCCTGCTCACTACCTCTTTGAACTCTGCTTCTGGCCTTACGTCGAGAATCACAAAATTATTTTCTTTCTGAAGGCGCAGAGCTTCCTTTGCATCCACACTTCTTACCTGCAATATCATATCATATCATTCGCCTTTAAATATTACCCTGCATATGATATAAACGTGACGTCACATTCCCTTAAAATTTACACCAGACTTTGATATACATGTTTTTTTTTTTTTTTGGTGTGCATGTTATTATTACTTATAGCATTTATTTTGCCTTGTCTGGTTGACCCTTTATGCCATCATTCTTGTTTCTGTCAGTCTATGATCCCTCGTGCTCTCTCTCTTCCCATCCGCTCTTGTCAGATTATAGCTGCTAGTTTATTCGAGATTTTATACAATGATACTAAATATGGCGCGGAATTTCATATGCTTCAGAAGACATTTCAAGCTTGTTACCGTAATGTTTTGCACGGTTTGCATTCTCTTGAAATTTCTTTGTGCTCACTTTAATCTGAAATGTTTTCTTGTATTGATAGCTATGAAAGCACAGTGCAAAGATGAAAGTGTGCTTATTTGTGCATTTAGGAGAGTATGTGTGACAGAGATGGAGCTGTACCCTTTTTTCCAGCAGATATTCTCGCTTAACCTTCCAGTCTTCTTCAGCTAATACCTCCAAGAAAAATGAAAAAGGAGCTAATTAAGGTTCTATGATGTCTTCAAATTGCTATCACAATTGGATTCAGTAAGAGTAACTCAGAACAAGTACCCGGTGATTTTGCTGGCTTTGTGGCTGCACACTGGATTGTAAGCCCCCTTGCAATATTCTGTGGGTGTAACCTTTGACCTGTGGATTTGTGTGATCTCACTCTCAGCCACCATGAATTATGATCACGGGTACGTTCTACATAAGGTACCAAGGGCGAGGAATGCACATGGGGTTGTAAAGATGATGTAGATGAGTACTGTAGAGCAACTGATGTAAAAGCAACCATTCTTTGAAGCTTTCAACAGAAAAATCAGATAGGGGATTTCAAAATTTTCTAGTTAATGTTCTATAGTTGAATTAGTGGAAGTACTAGGGATCAGCCTACATGCTTCTGTTATCTAATGAGAACTGGTAGTTTGTCGGTGAGTATCTGCGAGTTGTGGATATTTAGGACCCTCAGAATCTGAGTTTGCGGTCGATGTTTTAGGAGTCCTTTACAATTTGGATATCCTTCGCTGTCATCTTTTTGTCTTCTTTCGTTCTCTTTTTTCTCAATTGACATAATAGTCTTGATAAGAGTTGGAATTTTTTTCCAAGAGTTCCACATTAGCATTTTAATAGTGTTTTCTTTTACTTCTATTTTTATGATTCCTTTGAAATTTCATGTGAAAAGCATATTAGGTTTTGATTATTTTTTAGTAAAAATTAATGCATTAAGATCTGTTTTAATGTTTACTCTGAGATTATACAAGGTTTATTATTGGGTGAGTTTTGTTATTTTTTTTTATTGTATAATAATATACCTTTCCCATAACAAAGGTACTTTCAACTTCAATGAAGTTGAAAGTTGAAAGTTCTGTAAAATCTCCATTTTTAATTTTTTCCAAAAGCATTTTTCGTAAAAATAAAAAACGAAGGGAAAAAGTCATGCCTTGACAGTTGCAAGGAAAATTTCCTAGTTTTGACTTCTTTTTTTTTTTATAGATAAAAGTTAAGGAAAAGAAATGTTCCCTTTTAAGGTCAAGCATACCACAGAGTCTAAGGAGGACTTAACTTAATTTTGCCTTTTTTCTCCTCTTCTTATTTGGACGATATTCATAAAGTAATGACGAGGTTTTGTATTTAAACGTTGCTCAGCTGAAGGCAACCCATGATGCTTCTCCTGATGAACTTTACTGGAAGATTATGATTCCAATTAACCGAAAGCCAAAAACCATCGCTGATGATCTCCAAAGCCATGGCTAGAAAAATGAAAATTGAGGATACCGACATAGTTTGTTAGTTCAAGCTCCATAGTCCTAATGTGAACCAAAAGAGAAAAGAGGTGCACTAATTGATTAGATTATCATAAACCATGCATGGCCTGTTCAATAATCTCAAATTAAGTCCCAAATTTAGGATCTTCTATGGTTCTCTACATGTACTTTATTTTACATTCAAAATAAAGGAAACAAAAACAAATATATATACACACACACACATTTATATACATATATATGGAGGGATCAACTTATACCGGTGTCAGACTTGATCATTCTTACATCACTCAATAATTTTTTATTGTATTACTTTATTATAAAATCCACTGTTACATTGAAAGTTTCTATAATGTAAATTATACTTTACAATTTTTTATTAATCCAAAATTGCTTTATAACTCATTGATATACATAAAAATTAACGTAATATAAACTATTGAAATATAAGAAAATATGAACTATTTGATTATATTCTTATTGATATTTAATTTTTTTAAAATTTGACATAAATGATTAACATGGATAGTTATAATTTGATGGTTGGATCGATAAAAAGTATACTCAATAAAAAATTATTGAGTGATGTAAGAGTGATCAAGTCTTATACCAATGTAAGTTGATTCCTCATATATATATAATCTGCTACTGTATTAACTGAGCCACAATCAAGTTTTTGCCTAGACATCATTACTACATCTTTAGCTCTAACTAATACCTTAGCTTAGTTGAAGAATATGAGTTAGAGATAAGGGAAGGAGATGAATTGTGAAATGATTTTTTTAAAACTATTTTTATATTAATTTTTTTTATAGGGATTGATCTTTTGTACAGAGTATAACACATCATGGATCTCGTCTCGTGTAGAGAGATTGGACCAATCTTTATGTAAAAATAAAAATGATGTAACTTTTAAATCACAACAATAATTTGGAATTGTAGCCCTCAAATTAATTCTCTTGTTATGTAGCACAAATTCTGTTGAACTTGGACAAGGAGGAAAACCAAAAATAAAAAACCCCAAACCAAGAATCATAGCTTGCAATTTTGGTTTGCTGATTGATTTGGCTAAATTTGTGGAAGTTTTTGTGATCATGAGCATAGGGCATATGGGAAGCTTTAGTTTCATATGATAATGCCCCAAGAGATTGGCTTAAAACCCAAGTTATTATCTGCATGTGAGGGGGGCTCACAATCTCATATTGTAGGTCCGAGACTCAAATTTTTGGCAACGGATAGGGGTATTGCCATACTGTTCTTCCATTGGAAAAGGATGATGCCGCAAAAATGGACTTGCGCTTCACTTAGGGCAAGCATCCACCCAAAGTATTGTCTCCTCGTCAAGTTGCAAAATGGATGTGTTGTAATCAAAATTTTGTGAAGAAAAATGTAACAAAATGTTATTTTTATTATTAATTTTTTACAAAATTTTAAAAATAATGTAGCATTTTTGTAATTATAATAGAAATATACATAATTAAAAATAAGAATAAAAAAATAAACTAAACGGCACTCTAGACATCTTACTAATCCAACATGGGTCAGTGGATGTCATGATGCTAAGATTATAAAGGAATCCAAAGTGCCGACGGTTATTTGGCTTCCCAATTAGAAATAACTATGCAATTTCTTTTGGGTGAAATAATAACTACGCAATTTTAATGGCATCACTACATTCAAGTATTAGTTTTTTTGGGGCCTTATGTAGAAGTAATTGTTCATTGGCGTGATTGGCGAGAGCATCTTTGAAGGCCTAATTAAGCAAGTGCAGATTTAACAGAACCTTTCTGTTTCTTGAGAAATTTCGGATTTAAAGGTTTTTTCCCCGACTGGACCCCTAATTCAAATGATAACAATTGACTAATGTATAAATTATTTAGAGTATTTTTTTGTGTGTATTTTATGTTCATTATATTTATTTTTTACTATGAAAATTTACATAAAAATGACTTATATTTATAAAAAATTATAATTAACTTTAAAATATTTATAATTCACCTACACCAAATAAATGTGCTATTCTCATTTTCTCAATAAGTAAGATTAAATAAGAGAAAAATAACCACAAAAACATTAACCAGCTAATGATTTATATAATGAAAGTTAGTTATAATATTTTTTATAATTATAAAAAAATTCCATATGAATTTTTATAATAAAAAATAGATCTATATAGTAAATATGAAATATAAAAAAATAGAATAATTTAATGATTTAAAAATTTAAACAAAAGATTTTAATTGAAGGAGGGCACTCGAGTGATTAAAAAATATAATGTATATCAGCCAAATCGCTAAAAAATAGAATAATTTAATGATTTAAAAATTTAAACAAAAGGTTTTAGTTGCAGGAGGTGCACTCGAGTTATTAAAAAATATAATGCATATCAGCCAAATCGCTATGTTACTCGGCGTTGATCATTGAATGCTTTTCAGTATTAGGTAGAGATGCAATATTTACTCAAATTCACATGTCACTTTCGTTATCAATTCACGTACGCTCAATTTCCGCGCTGAAATCTATTCAATGATGAGATTTCACGTCATCAGTTCTTTACTTGATACAATTTTCTCAGCATTCTCATAAGTACGAGATAGAGTTAATGGATGCATTCTTGGAATGTTGAGAATACTATAAGCAAATCCGAAAATGTTCAAGCATTTGAAAATTTAGAGGAAAAAGGGAATAGAACACAGGAAGGGGAAGAAAAAAAGGATCAGAAAGCACACTGTAATGGGGGAAAAGGTGATTAGGTTTATTTTAGTGAGAACTCAATACTTGTAGGGAGACTGAGTGACGTGCTCGTGGAAAAGGCTTGGGGTTGAATCGGCTTAAGAAAGTTTGGCCCAGAGTCCAACGCGTTTTTAGGAAGATGTAGGTAGCAACTTTGTTGGGTTTTTGGTATACTCAGGGTTTTAAATCTCGGACCGCATCACGTGATGCGGCCGCGACATCTAGGTTGCAGTGGCCGCCGCAACCGCGACACCCCATAATTGCGGTCCGCATCGGCCGATATTAGCCCGCATTGGCCACATCAGCCACAACGCGACCGCGACCGCAACAGTGATTTAAAACCTTGGGTATACTATAGCGTATTTGGCTAAGGATGCAAGAGGTGAAAACTATGATTTTGTAGGTAATAATGGAGAGAATGTTTGAAGAGTAGTGGAGAAATGAAAAAGTTTCAGAGTAAAGAAAATGGGGAGAAGGAAAATGTAGTTACCTTGGTGTGGGGGTGTTGCTTGTGTGCTTATGAGGCGTATATCAGAAAAGAAGCTGACTAGTTGGTGGCGCAATAAAGAACGGACAAAATGCGCAGCTAGCAAGGAGGGGCAATGATGGAGCGTCTTAGACTAAACTCGCAATGTAGCGGGCATGCAACTCCTAATCCTCTTTGAGGTGGTTAATATGGAGCAAGGCTTAAGGATGAAGGTGAGAATATAGGTGAGTGAAGGTGATGAGTAATGATAACACATGGTGTTTAGAGAGATTGTGACTGTATTTGCTCTTAAGTCACTATCTTTTTTCTCTTGTGTCAACCCTTTCTCTATGATTTGAATAAGGTATTTATAGAAGAGAATGAAGAGGGGTGCTTTGACTTTTAGGGGAAGCCACCAGCCAAGCCTTAAAGCATGGTAGGCAAAAGGGGCGCTGCAGCAGGCGTGCTGCTCTAGGCGCCTCCCTCGCAGTGCATGCCAACGAGACAGGGGACATGGGGCAATGTGTCAAGGCCTGGTTTCCAAAGCTAGGCTGTTTAGGAGTTGAGTGTGTAAGTGAGTATAAGAGGTTATGTGAGATTTAACATGATGATGATTGAGGATAAGATTTTAGAGCAACGCGTTATCTTTGTCAGGCGCACGTTTAGGGCACTTCACACTTTGCTAGCAATGTGACCTCTTCTTCCCAGGGTTTTGCAATATGGGTGAGGCGTTTCTCTGTTCCAAAGCTCACCAAACCACTCAATAGGTAGTTTTCAAGTGTGCTGAGGAGTGGTCTTCTTTGCCCTTTGCTCGAAACCCCCTTAACGCATTACCTGTAGAGAAGCATTAGTACATAATACAAATAATAATCTTTGAAACACACACCTTGATTGTTGACCTTCTCGCAGCTAATCTTGCATTCTTAATGTATTTCTGCTTCTACAACTGTACATGAGTTAAACTGTTTAATGATGATGTGGGACAGACAAATGGAGCTTACCCTTTCTGTAACAGAAGTTATCTTCAGGCATGCCTACAAGAAGAAATGAATTAATTAATTGAGGTCCGGGTGGATTTAGGACTTGAAAATGTTTTTAAAAAAAATTAACTGATTAAGGTTCATGTTTGATGTATGCAATGTGCTATGATTTTTCAGTTCAATAAATTTAACTCAGAAGTCAGAACATGTGCCTGGTGATTTTGCTGGTTTGAGGCAGCACTCTGGGTTTTTAGCCCATTGGGATTTTCTGAGGGTGTAATATTTGCTAATTGGGTTTCTGGCATCACACTTTCTCCCAACAGGAATTATGATCATGTATTTCTAAAGGAAAACCATGGGCGAGGAATGCAAATTAGATTGTAAAAAAGATTGTGCAGATGATTACAGCATTCCAGTATCTATTAGATTGTTAAAAATATCACTGATTAAGGATATGATTATAGGTTCAATATATATTATCACCAAGATAAATTATTTAGGGAGAACAGATTATTAAATTTTTCTTGTCAGTTTCTTAATCTCAGTTTAAACAAGTTGCAGATCAAGGAGATCGTCAAATTAAAATGTACGCTAAATAGCAATCGAACTTAAGGACACAAGATGAAATTGTATAGGAAGAGGGTGGCACGAATGTTATTAAAAAAGTAGCTAGTTTTGGTTTATGTCTGTCGTGCATAAACGTGAGCGTGTCAAGTATAAGTTTACTTAGTGCGCAACAGTAGTAGTTAGGAAGAAAACAAATGAGAGTACCATTATGGCTAATGTCAATGTCGGCCACGATGGTGACTTGCTTAGCAGTCAGCAAATACTGTTCCAGTTCCATTGTGCACAAAGTGAGACCAGATTGGAGCATTACCGACATTCTGTATTAATTTCATTTATTTGTTTAGGGATAACTACCTACCCAGCCCCTTGGTTAAGAATAAGAGAATAAAGAGATATTCTTTTTCTTACCTTCCATAATGGAAGAAAAAACAGCAGTGTTTAAAACATAGATGATCTAAGTCAGTTCTTGTTCTTAATTTGTTCAAAACTCAGAAGAGTCAATTCACTTGTCAGGTAAGCTATATTTAAGCCATAAATGTTAAGTAATTTTGAAGTTACTGATAAGATATGAAGCCGCATAATTGAATATTCTAACAGATTAATTGTGTTCGGTTTTAAAAAAAACAGTTTAATTTAATGCTGATGTTTATTAAAAGTAAAATCATTAATCTTCTCAAGGTTAACAAAATTTATGTAAACTCTTCTACGAAATTGCACTTAACTTCTTCTATTTTTCACTTTTTATCTAATAAATTTGTTTTTGTTCGAAGACATATGGTTATGTTTTAACTTTTTCTAGACACATACTATTAAAAAATAACCACTATAAAAAAAGTAGACAGAATATTTGCATAAATTTCATTAATTTCAAAAGAAATTAGTGTAATTCACATTTAAATTTATTTTTAGAACAATAAAATTCAATTTTGTAAAATCAAGTTTGTTAGAATAATTTTGTTCATAAATTCATGCAAAATTAAGTTTTAAAAAAATTAATTCAAACACATTCTAACTTAAAATATTTTGTTTGGTATACATTTTTAGAGTAAAAAAGAAAAGAAGAGGCATAAGGATTGAGCCAATCCCTTATTAAGTATCAATTTAACAATGGTAATGAAAAAATTTACAGGGTTAGACTTTATGTGAGCTCCACATTCATCTTCTCCTTATCCAACTAATTGAGAAAGAAAGAAAATCATCACTTCTCTTTTATTAAGCAATATTAAGTAAGATAAGTGATAACTTTTTCATTTTTTCTTTCTTCTTTTATTTCTTTTTTATATTGTATCAATTTTTTTCTTTCCTTCCATGATGCAATGGGCCTAACAACTTAATTCTCATTGATGGTTGAAATTAAAGATATAGCTCCAACAATGCAAGTTGACCTTGGTCACACTATAGTTTAACAGAACTTCCTTTTTTTTTTTTTGGTGCAATGAACTCTGACTTCTTTTACTCTTTGACCTTATTAAACCGATGGAAAAAAATTCCTTCAAAACTCAAGTGATAGAGTTAAACAATGTGCTTCAGTTAAACGAGCATATAAGAATTTTTTTTTTCTTTTGCTGAAAAGCACTACAAATAACGAGCATTTAATACAGCCATCGTTACTAATAGCTCTTCCCAAGTTGGAAAATTTCTAATCTTTGCAGGAATATTGATTGTCTTTCTCTTAATTTTCTATTTTTGGGTACAATCTCTCTATTTTTTTACTCCACGAAAAGTGCGAGTAATAGTTTCCAAATCCAAAGTCAAGCAATTTATATATATAAAAGTAAAATTACCTTTGAAAGCAATTAATACTATCATTAAATATAATTATATCATTAAATGCATAGTAAGATTATAAAAAGGAATGAAATAATGAAATTAAAAAAGAAGATTATTTTAGAAAGTAAAGTGTTGTCAAAGTATATAATTAAAATTTAATTCACTAATAAAATTAAAAAAAATCTCTCCAATATAAAAAAATATTTATAATGTTTCCTTCATTTAGTTTTAAGATTTTTTTATTAAAAAATACTTTGTAAATTTAACATCTCTAAAATCATAATTATATATAAAAATATTATTTTGGAAAAAAAAAATAAGTATAAATTAATATGTGCAAAGCACAAGTAAAATAAAATTAAAAAAATCTCTATGACACAAAATTAATTTTAAACATTTTTTTCATATATTTATAAGACTTTTTATAAAAAATATTTTATAAACTAAACATATTTAAAATAATAATTATTAAAAAAATAAATAAAATATTAAATTATAAATTATAAAATAACCCGTGCTTAAGATAACTAGTAGTTACAAATATACAAAGCATACTAAGTAAAAACATTTATTACTAAATTTTGAATTTTGATTTCTAAATTAACTAATTTCAACTTTAAAATTGGGTATATAGTTACTGGGTAAAAAACAACTGAATTTCTCTCTACTTGATGTGGACATACACTTGCTTCATTTAGAGAGAAAAAAAAGCGAAAGAAACTTATAATTTTATATTGAGAGTTGCAATGGTATTATGATAGATTTAGTATTCAAGATAAATTATTAATTATTTATTAATTGTTAGTTTTATAATAAATATTTAAAAATTTATTAAATATAAATAATAACTAATAAATATTTAACAACTCATTTTAAATATCGAACTCCTAAAAAAAAATGGATATAAGAATAACCACTTTTTATTTTCGTATAAAAACGGTTTGACTACCTTTGTTCTTTTCACTTTTAAGTTTTGGTTTCTGTATGTACATGGTAGTAAAATATGACTCTTAATATTTTCGATTGAGAATAATATTTTAAGGTACGCTTTTTTTTATTTCATTTTTTGATATAAAGAGCTATAAAGTTACAATACTTCATACGATTATCAATTTAGATTTTTTTTAGAAAGAATTGTTCAATAATTTTGAGATTTTTTGGACTACCATTTGGTTTATAAATATTTTTTTACTTAAATGAAAAAGAAAAACTCTTGTAATTTTAGATACACATAATATATAATCTTTTTTTGTCATTGTCTGATTATTCCATACTCTTTAAATGTGTAATTAATCTCGTTTAGGATGTTGTGGTTGCTCTTCTTTACAAATGCTTTATCATGGAACCTCTGACATTGCATAATTCTCATCAACTATTAAACTTAAGCTTACTTACTATTTAAGCCACCCCTTATGAGTATATATGATATAATTAAGGGTGATGTTAATGAGTTAATTAATACCTACTGTTTAAAAAACATTTAATACTCTTTAATAAATTCTTTGAATTACTTAGGGATTTGATGGAGTATGCTCGAGCTTACCAGCACTTAAGCATTACTTAATTAATAAAGTATTAAATTATTTTTAAATTCTCAAGATATTATGTTTTACTTTTACATTTTACATTTTATATTTTAATTTCTTTACTAGTGCACTAAGGGCACTTGTTAACAAATTTCATACTTTATTGGGTTTTGTTAACGTTTGTGCTTAGGGCACGTGTTAAAAATAAATTATTATCTTTTATTAAATCATTTTAATTACTTTAAAAATAAATTATTAAATGTTTTTTTAATTTTTAAGATATTAAATACTTTTAATTTTATTTAATGAATTTAATTTTAATTTATTATTAATATAAAGAAACTTTACATGATTTTTCAATCATGTATTAACAAATTATTAAAAGAGTTTAACTATAACAATAACTATTTAAAAAATATAAGTATTTTAATAATGTATTAACACATTATTGGATGAAAAATATAAAAAACTTATACTAATAATAAATCAAAATTTAATTCTTATTTAATATTTTTTATTTTAATTTTCTTAAGAATACACGTTAACAAAACCCTATTTTATTTTTTTAAAAAAAAATTTAAATAGGAATTGTCCATTATAAATATTCGATTTAACGTTAATATGTATAAGATTATATGAATCATGTTATAAATATACATATTTTTAGAATGTGCTCTTACACATATCAACTATGAATAGAGTACTTATGTGTGTAATATTTATCTAAGAATTTGTTTATTTATCAAACTAATTATTTATTCATTAGTTGGATCCATAAATTATGCCTATGTTTAGATTAAGACAAAGAAAATAAAAATATTTTTTTTAAAAAATATTAAATTTTTTCTTATTTGAATGAAGAAAAAATAAAGAAAAAAAAAACTCTATAGTTAAAAATTCAAAATTTTCTCTTCATTTTAAATTTTAAAACAAACAAAAGGGTATAAGTGCATTCAATGCCGAAACAAAACAAAAAAATCTGTGTCCTGCAATTAAGAGAAGGATGAAAAGGTGGGTCCACTGCAGTATCCATAGTTCCATACTAGAGAACTAGATCCGAGACCTCGCCGCTTCGGGAATCTCTGCCGCGGCCAAAGCCTTAGCCAATAACCACCGACACCACAGGACCACCAACCCCTTGTATTCATAATTAATCAAACGTCTCACACGTCTCTACGTGTCATCCCATCTCAGTTAAACGAGTATCAAGTATCAACTGTAAACCGCGTCGTCGTCCAGCTCATGATCCTATGCAACGTCACACCTCCCTGACTCACGCATCTTATGCTTCACCTTGTTGTGCCTTCATAAATACTATTATTATTGCTAGTTACTTTTATTATTATTATTTTTTTACTGAGAAACCCACTAACTTGGTATTATTATAGTATATCATTCACAAGTGTGCATTTGTCGGTCTTGTGAAATTCTTTTATTAAGAAAATACTTGATAATTATTTTTTTTTCTTACTAAATTGACATTGTTAATAATTGTTAGATGAATAATTAATTTCTACTACTTTGACTTATCTAATAATCACTCTTAAATCTTGATAAATTATGATTGAATTTTGTCAATTTTTTTAACTTACAACATGACCCTTTTTATTACTATCTTTATATCAAATTAATTATTATATCAAAGATTTTTAGTTCAAATGACACCTAATATTTTTGGAGTTGTTTGATCTCAATATCAATTTTTACTCATATCACTGTGTCTCTACACTAAATTTTAGATTTCATTTATAACAAAAAGAATATTAACTAATATTATTTGTTTTTAAATATTGTCATTAAAAGTTATATTAAATGTTAATATTAATGTTAATGGTCAAGCGACAATGTGTAACGTATAAGTTAAGAGAAACTAAACTTTTTTCTTTAACACTTTACATGTAATATTTTATTTTGTAAAAAAGACTCTCATACCATTGATTTCAACCTAGTTTAGCTATGCCCTATCAACCACTAACTTCTAACCATGATTGTAACACTTATTGGTGTTTTATTTGAAGGTTATAGCTTAAGTGATACCAATTTTTTAAAATTATTTAATTCCAAAATCAAATCTCAATCATATACCACTTTCTCTATACTTTAGCCTTAATTCTCAATTCCCACACTAAATTTTGAACTTCGTTTTGTAACTTTTAAAAAAAAAAAATTAGCATGTTTAAGTTTTTCAAATGCCCTTGAGCATAATGAAATATTACCCACATTTGCAAAGCAGATTACCCGGATTCAAATCACAAAAAAGAAAGTCAGAGGTACAACCATATCAGCCAGTTTTACGACAGTAGTAGAGTTGTAGCGTCGCACGTGATCACAGCACCGTTTTGAGCCACTATATATATCCCTCCCTCTCTGTAAACTCGTCGTACTCTACTCAGTGCTTCTGGGCACATTCCATTTTCTTTCTTCTTCCGTTGTTCCATTTGCACACCGAGATCACGAAAATGGAGTTGTTCTTCTATATGGTGTTTGGGGGATTGGCCGCAGTGGTGGCAGCTCTCGAATTGAGCAAGAACAACAAAGATCGAATCAACACCTCCTCATCTTTCAATTCCTTCAAGAACAATTACCTACTCGTCTATTCACTCATGATGGGTATATCCACCTCAGATCTGTCTTTTTCTTCTTTTCTCTTCTCAGATCTCGCCCCAATGCGCTCCTTCTTTTGAGTTTTCTCGTGATTGGTCACTTTGGATCTGGTCCTTTACGTTGTATGATTGTGATTATTATTATCTTTTTCGGTCGATCTGGACTTGATTTCGTGAAGATTTTTAGCGGTGTTTTGATTTATGAATTCAAACGGATTGAAAGTTTGTGAGTTTTTGCTTCTGCATTTATAATTGTTTATCCAATGGCTTGTTTTAGTTGGTTCGCTTGTCGACAGAATGTTTTGATTGTGAAAGCCATTGTTTGTTGTTGTTTCTACACGGCTTACCCTCACTTTATTTGTACAATTGAAACTAGTGAGAAATCAAAAACGTTTGAGACGGATCCTAAAAATCTCGGCATCTCAATGGACAAGCGGAGATGCCATATGTTTTTTACTTTTTACTCATTTTTTTTGTTGTTGGAAAATGGATTTGTACTCATACGGTTTACTTATTTATGCTATACTTAATTTTTTACTAAGCTTGTCAAAGTTCACCATTTAATTTAAACATCGTTCTTAATCCTTTAAATTATAATAATGTTTGCTGAGAGATTATTTAAACTGAAAATTTCCTTTAGCTAATTTATCCCTTAAAAGGGGTCGATTCAATTCGTGTTATTTGATGAGTTTATACAATTTTAATTACATATTTCAAGATTGAGTTATTATTTACGTGACAATGTTGTTAGTCAATTACATTAGGCAATGGAAAATGTACTCTAGAAATGGTTACAGTTGGATATGCATACACTCTTGTAATAATTGTTGAAAAAGAAAAGTTTGGACTATTGTTAGTTTTTGGTCATCTAATAGGTTGCTGTTTCTATGGCTATAGCTGGCGACTGGTTGCAAGGGCCATATGTCTACTACCTTTACAGTACATATGGATACGGGAAAGGGGAGATAGGGCAACTGTTCATTGCTGGTTTTGGGTCTTCCATGCTGTTTGGAACGATTGTGGGATCTCTGGCTGACAAACAGTGAGATGCCTTTTTGGTTTTCTGACTTCATCTTGTCACATTGATGACAATGTCATAGCATTTTTCATTATCTCATGCTTCTTATGCTGAAATCAGGGGACGGAAGAGGGCTTGTGTGACTTACTGCATAACCTACATTTTGAGCTGCATCACCAAACATTCTCCTCAATACAAAGTCTTGATGTTGGGCCGTGTTTTGGGAGGTATTGCCACTTCACTTCTGTTTTCAGCATTTGAATCGTGGCTTGTTGCTGAGCACAACAAGGTGAGGAATAATTGTTTGGGTTTAAAAGGATATTTGTTGTTTAGTAAGAAAATTTCCTCTGGATATGTTGATTTTAGACATGCAAGAAGTACCTTATAATTTGAAGGCAGTCATTGATGATTTGTAGATATGGTAATAAGATTGTTCTTTGTATTTGGAGGCTGTTGATGACTTGAATAATACCATGTTATTATAACTACTGTAGGCACAAGAGTGGGTTTTATATCCTCAAAATGATATGTTAGCTTGATTGTTTTAGACTGGCATTCCAAATTCTGGTAGCTTTATATGTTTTAATTACACTATATTACATGAACTTCTAAAGATATCATTCTAAACAGAACTAGTCAGATCTTACAACTAAAATTTGTAAAAACAAAAGCACTAGTTTCTATCTGTTAAGTGCCCGCATACTTTGATTTTCATGCTGTAAGTTCACTTGCTGACAATGATAAACCTAGATGCAAGACTGTTTGATGCATCTGAAATTTGATATCTTTATCGGTGTTTAATTTTGGTTTTCATATCTAAAAGTTTCCAATATAATGTCCTCTAGATGTTTGCTATGCTTTAGTATTCTTTCTTCTGTACTGTAAAATCTCATGTTTTCTGAATCAACTTGTTCCTGCAAATTATGTTGATTACAAAAGATGCTGATTTCCAGGTTTTATAAATTAACCTTTTGTCTCTCTAAACAAGGTAAAAATGCATTTTTAAATATCTGTCAATGCCCAATGAAGTATTTTTGGTCATCAAAATACATTTTTACCCTCAAAATATGTGGCAAAACAGTTTTTACAATGTTTTTGACTATTTTCTTGATATCCTTCTTCTTGCATCTTGTATTTATGAATATCAATTGTCTTTTTTTACGTTCATCTGTCAGAGGGGCTTTGATCAACAATGGCTATCATTAACATTCTCAAAGGCTATATTTCTTGGAAATGGTCTTGTTGCTATTGTGTCTGGGCTGTTTGGAAATGTCCTTGTTGATACGTTGGCTCTTGGACCTGTGGCTCCCTTTGATGCTGCTTCTTGCTTTCTTGCAATTGGTATGGCCGTCATATTATCTTCATGGACAGAAAATTATGGGGATCCTTCTGAGAGCAAGGACTTGCTTACTCAGTTCAGGGGTGCTGCTGTGGCCATTGCTTCTGGTAGATTTCTTGCCTTAGATTATATTTTCTCATTGTTTTTATACAATAGTTCCATGTAAATAGTAAATGCTGTAAGTTTGAACTTTGAAATTTATGCATTACATTGATCTGCATAAGGACTGGACTGTTCACCTTTTGATCCCATACTAGCAATGAAGTATGCCGAAATCAACCTTTTCCCAGGTGCCAAATCTGCCGTCAAACATTTAAAATGAGGCGGGAACTTGGGATTTTAAGTGATACAGTTGCGTCTCTTCCCTGGTGTTGTCCAGGCAGTTAACAATCCATAGCTAACTACATGGAACATATTTTCTGTATGGCTCTAGAAGAGAAGTAGTAGCATTTTTGTAACCAATAGCAGTTGTTATTTAAAGCTACCCTAAACAGCATTGGGCAAGCAAGTTTGTTCCTTGGTTTTCCTTATTCTATTGTCATCATTGTATTTTATTCATCTTTTGCCTTGTATTTTTTTTCATTGCTTACTTCCCATGCTTATTTATTATTACATTCTTTGTGTTTCAGATGAAAAAATTGCCCTGTTGGGTGCAATACAGTCTCTCTTTGAAGGTTCAATGTATACCTTTGTGTTCCTTTGGACTCCTGCTTTGAGCCCAAATGATGAAGAAATTCCCCATGGTTTTATTTTTGCAACATTCATGTTAGCTTCAATGTTGGGAAGCTCACTTGCATCTAAATTGATGGCCCGTTCATCACTCAGAGTAGAGAGCTACATGCAGATTGTTTTTGCAGTTTCTTCTGCTTCTCTACTGCTTCCCATTCTGACAACTGTAAGCTATTCTTCCAGTATACTCTTTCCCCCTCACCCCTCCACCCCCCCAAGTATTGTGATTTACATCTCGTACTATTCTTCTATATTTTGACTTGGTTATTGTGAATCAGTTCTTAGTAGTTCCTTCCAAAGTGAAAGGTGGAAGCATGTCATTCTCTGGTTGCATTCAGCTTCTTGGCTTCTGCACTTTTGAGAGTTGTGTTGGCATATTCTGGCCATCAATTATGAAGATGAGATCTCAATACATTCCCGAGGAGGCCAGGAGCACCATCATGAACTTTTTCCGCATTCCTCTGAACATTTTTGTGTGCGTTGTGCTGTACAATGTATGTTGCACAATCTACTACTTAGATACAATGCTTGATTTTAAGAGTGTAATATTTCTATGGATGTGGATTGCACAGATTGCTGGAGCCCAACAGTCTAACCTACTTTTATATTGCATTAATTTGAGCCTGGTATTATTAGTCCTTTAAAAATGCAATGTCTGGTTGGACCAGCTATCATTCATTGAATTCTACACATACACCCCTTTCTTGGAAATATATTCAATTCCTTCTTCTTTCCACCCCACCCAAAAAGCAAAAAATAAAAGAAAAGAAAGTCTCTCTCTCTCTCTGAACCTGTGTATGTATGTGTGTTTTTCTGACTAATTATACATTTTCTCTGTGCAGGTTAACGCATTCCCTATCACTGTTATGTTTGGCATGTGCTCAATTTTCCTTTTGGTGGCATCTATCTTGCAAAGGCGACTGATGATGATTTCAGATAAGCCAAGTAAGACCCTCACATTGATCTGTTGCTTATGTTGGAGTTTTAGAAATTGGACAGCAATGGGCTTAAAACTTATTTAGACTAATCTTCTGTGTTATGACTTAAATCTTATCCGGGAAATTACTGGTACACCTTAGGATCCTTTTCCACATCATCCTTCTGTTATATCCTCCCTGGGACTGTTCTTGTAGATCCCTGACACTTCAGCAGGGCAATATATTCTTGTGTGCAAAAGATGACAGCCTATTTTGGTTAATTTGGCGAGTTTTTTTTGCCTTGAAAAGGCCTAGTCCACATGCTCCTGTCTTCTGCTTTTAGGGCCCCAAGACCTGTCCCGTCTATCTTATCTGGGATAACACATGGCAATATGACTGACATGGTAACCAGCGTTGCGTATGGAAATAAAATATGAACCAACGAAATGTTATTTTCCCTTTTTATAGAACAAAAAATTTTCTTACTTGGAGCTGAGATTATTTGTGTTTGAAACAGAAACAGAAGATTGGGCATTGAAGGAAAGGGACAGTGAGTCAGAGCCATTGAACATCTAACTGGTGTCAAGAGGAAGTTTTAGGGAGGCACTGAACACAGCTGCTTCAGTCTTACATAATGTGGTTTCTGTCTAATCTGTGTCGGATTGGATGTGAAAGTAAACCTGACGCCTAAAAAAGGGAAGGGATTCAAGCAGAAAGGATGAGTGGAGCAATTTCGTTTAAATGTTTTTGGTATCAATACTGTAGTGCATTAGATGTCTATTGGCTATTACTTGAGGAGAAATCTCCTGTTTTGGTAGTTCTGATGTTATTCTTTTGGGGGAGGGATCTACAGTGTCCCGTTGGAATAGTATATGTGCCATACTATTTCTTCCACAGTCCTTTTTATTTTTATTTTTTCTACTTCTGTAATGAAATTGCACTTCATTCAATTAATGCATCCTTTTAATCTTCATTATCCCCCCCTCTAAGAATAGGTTAGTGCATTTGTTGACGTACCAACTCTGAGCATTATGCTCACGAATGAAGATATGCTAGAATTTGTTCAATTCCAATTGATTGGATGAAACTGGGTACAAGAATCTATTTGAGTTTCCAACAAGTTTTGCCCAATCAATCAGTGTCAGGATAACTAGTCTTGCACAATTAATATTAAGAAACCATTCGTTCCCATCAAAATCAGAGCAAAGTTGGAGGAGCGTTTCTGAAGGGATGACTTTGTTGAAGAAAGGGTTGCAATGGAGAAGGAAATTATATACAGATTAAGGCGAAGGATGCCAGACGCTGCTTGTTCGATGCAATGCCATACGCCTCCACACTCCTACACAGGAAGCAATAGCATCAAACATGCATGGGCTGCATCTTGCTCAGGCTTTCTCGTCATCATCGGATTCGGATGGTGGATGAGGCGGAGGGTAGTGCATTCCATGGCCCCCCAAATTTTTTTTAAACCTTTCTCCATGGACGTGTTCATTCACTTCGGCTTTTTTAACAAAATCTCTCTAGCTCCGCCCCTATGGATGATGTAACCATGGCTCCTCGTGGCTGTGAATTTTTTTTTTTTGAGGAGGAGGCTGTATTGGATGATGTGCGTAGTTTGGCCTCTCGGTTTTGTAAGATTAGGTATTCCTTTGTATACGGACATAGAAATGGTGTCGCTTACCATCTTGCTACATGGACTCAACACAGTTCTGAAGTGGATTGATGATAGAAATGGTGTCGCTTACCAGCTCAACACAGTCTGAAGTGGATTGATGATTCCCCCAACCTTGATATTCAGTAATTAAAATTGCAGTTTACTTAAAGAGAAATATTAAGCAACCATAGTGATTTGCTCTGAAATTACTTAATTACATCAGTTGTATACCGTTTTTTCTTTTTTTTTGATACTCCGAAGCTTGGTATGTACTATTTACTTAAAAAAGATTTTTGGCATCAATCTTAATTTCTAAAATTGTTTTGTCAACAGTTGTGTTGACATCAGTCGTTATTTTTTTTAATCGGCATCAATTATTTATCTTTCGAGCTTCATGGTGTTGCTCCTTACACCCCACCAAAGATGGAGTGAAGGGTTCGAATTCCCATTCCCCCCAAACCCCAGCTGGAACTACTGTTTAGCTAGCTTAAATACTATCTACTGACAAAAATTATATATATTTCTCTTTCATTCTTTGGTACAAAAGGTAAACGTGTTCCTTAAGTGCATAGGCTTTGGGTAATGCTAAAAATATGAAGGCATGTTTTTTTACATGTGTAGAATCATTAGATTGATATATAACTTCATGTAAGGATTTAATTTTGATTTATTTTTAATATAAAAATTACATTATCATTTAATAATGTATTGACACATTATTAAAAGAATTTGACTATGATAATAACATAATAAATCAAATTATTTTAATGATATATCAACATATAATTAAATGATAATATAAAAACTTTTATACTTATAATAGATCTAATTGAAATTAAACTCTTCTTGTAAAAAGTTATGATACTATGTACATATTTAAAGATAAATTTAACAAAACAAAAATTATATAAAATGAGTTATAAAAGAGTGTATAGATAAAATGACTTTAGGTTAAATACTTATATAATAATCTTTTCATTTTCACTTTTGACGGAAAAAGAAGCAATTCTCTCCTTGCTTTTCTTAAGGATAAGTTATTCTGAAAATAAAAATCCTATAGATTGAACACTATAGTTCTTGTTCTTCCTTTCTTAGTCTCTCATATTTGAGTCTCCTTAGAATTTAGAAGGAAGAAAAAGGCTAACTTCGGATATTCTGTTCTTTTATTGTTTTATTTGCTTCATTTATATTTTAAAAAGTCAATCTAATAACTTGTCGATCCAGTTACCCTAATCGATTAGGCACATATAAAATGTAATGCACTTTCCATCAATAATTTATTTATTTTCCTTTTAACAATGAAATTGAACTTAACATTTCAACCCTAACCTTTCCTCACTCTATCCACCGCTTGATCCAAACTGGAGACAACATTTTGGAGAAGAGAAATGAGGACACTTAACATAAGGCCTTTATGAACTGATAAAGAGTCCACCCCAGAAATTGGCATACTTTGGACTGGATCATCTAATTAGACCATACGGTGTACAACAGGATAAGCAACCACTTGTGTGATTGTCATCTGAAAAGGGCTTAAATTAAGGTGCTGCAAGATAACTGAATACATTATTTAATGATACAATGAAATACGTGCATAAATTAATGCTTACATACAGAGAAATTTTACAGTGAACTTCACAATTGGATTGAACTCTAGATATATGATCATATCACACGGCTACGTTTTGCATCTGCAGAAGCAACTTCCAAATCCCCAATGAAAAAAAGGATTTTGTCCAAAATTCCTCGACATGATCTCTCTTCAGCTAGAGAACCTTCTCCAGTTTCTGAACTAAAAGTATGGCAGCTGTTGCCAGTTACTTGTTCCCGACTTCTTCTTGAACCCAGATGTCGCTGGATCTCACCTTGGTGAACAAGATAGTAGTCACTGCCTTCTCTAATTATCTTCAAACCCCTATTTTGTGAAGAATGAAAAGAAGGCATTCCTTTAGATCAGTGTCCAATAATTGTCACCACAGATTAGATTATTCTTCATATCAGTACAGATTGAATTCCAGACTCAAATACTAATTCCAAGACTAATTTTGAGACTATTTTCTTTTTTGTTGATTAACAATGGTTCAAGTTACTATGTTAGAGCTCAACTAGATCCAGCTAAGAATAAGCCAACATCAATGTTGTAGCTGCAGTAGTTAAAAGTTCAGTTCATGTCATCTCAAGGGAAAAAATGCAGGGGGTGATTACGCAAGGAGAAAGCAAAAGCTCCATGAACCCTCATGGCATGCAAGATGGCACATGCGTGCATGTGCATGCTCTCAGTAGAGTAAATTGAACAACTTACACTCCAACTCGATTGCAACGATCTTGCACCTCATAAACATCTTTCCATGATTTTGGACCAATAGGAGCATAGAAAGCAGCATGATCTCCTCCCCATCTCTCCTTGAAAAGGTTAGACCATAGAGCATTGTCTGAGGCCATGAGCTTCCACTTCCTGCATACTGTAAAAAAAATTGTCAAATTCAAGGCTTATCAAAATAAGGCAATAAAACTTAATCCAGAAAGAAAATTACATAAAAAATTGTTACATTATACTATCTTTTTGGTACGGTACGTTCTTTATTCACCGTTATCGCTATCAGTTGCCAATTACCAAATCCCTGATCCTAACTCATAATACTTGTATCCAAACTCTTATTATGTCCAACAATTGAAGGATGACAAAAGAAAATTTGACATATTTTTGGGAGTAAAATTCCAAAATCCTAATCAATAAAATGGCATTAAGGTACAGAGTAAAATGTAGAGGTAAATATAACCTTTTCTCATTTAAAATGTTTAACCATTTATTAATTTTTTGAAAGACATGATACATGATTATAAATGAAACCATGGCTTCAAATTTTGCACAACTTACATCTCAGTCTAAATGATTTCAACTTGGAACTTTTAGGTAGTTAAATTTTGTATTTTCTAGAAATCTAAACAACCTTAAGAAGCCTCACACATTACCACCAACTAATAAAAATTTGTATTTTCTAGAAATTTAAACAACATAAGAAGCCTCACACATTACCAACAACTAATAAAAATTTGTACTTTCTAGAAATTTAAACAACATTAAGAAGCCTCACACATTACCCCCAACATGTGTTCCTTATGGGCCTAATCCAAAAGTTTTGATTTGATTCAATTGTATTTGTACAACAGGTGGTGGACATCAAATGTTTGATGAGACTTAAAAATTAAAATAATATTAATTGGTTCATCACTGATCAAAACAATAATTATATGTTCGATTTCAAAAACAAACAGAGGAAATATCAATCAAGGCCATGTGGCAAAATTTGGCCAAGCTCCAGATATTAATGAGAGGTTTTGTGTTATGTTTCTTGAAAACCATGGCGATGGTTAAAACATGGACCAAGGAACACTGGTGTATTTGATTGTTTCAAAATTCGGACACAGGTGATAAGAGAATAGTGATTGGAATCAGTATGAATAAGACAACTAGGGTAGAATTATTGGACACAGGTTGGGCAATATGTGATATTGGTAGCATTCTTATCTGTTTCTTACCCCAAAAATGGCAACTATATAACAACCAAAAGGTGTTACTGTTTTTAATTCCATTTTATCAACAGTTAATTTCACAAGACAGAACAGGCAAATTCAATTTCTTCAACTAAATCCACACTAGTCACTGCATTTCATTCCATCAATTTGTTTCTGATCATATTAATGTATCAATTTAGACGTTAAATGAAAGGCAGAGCCAGCCATTGACATGATTCGGGAAAGACTGAACATAAAACTACCCATCAACAGCTATTGGAGGGTCATTTCATGAACACTTCCAATTTCCATCAATATAAATAGTACCCGCCAGCAAATGGAGGATCCAATTCCAATAGGTAGAAAACAGAATAGGAAATCCTAGACAATATATATTATATAGAATTGAATCGAATTGAAGAAACCCAACTCAGATCTAATATCAATATTTCAACTGATAGAACAAGTTACTATTTTGAAATTTAGAAATCAATTACAATGCTAATTGGATAAAAAAAGTTAATATTTTTCAAACACAAAAGAATCAACAAATCAAGAGGGTATCACAATTTGTTGAGCCACCCACTGACCTTGTTGAGCAACTGCAAGATGTTGGTAGTCCAAGAAATAGAATATCTTCAGACAGATTTCCATCGGTAACCTCTCCATTTTGAGGAGTTCACAATAGACAATTCATGCAACAACACCACCACCAGTTTTTGTTTCCACTTTCCACTTTCACACACACACAGAGAAGGGTAGATTTGTTGTAGTTTCCTCTTTCTTCCTCAGATTGTGTCCTATGGTCGTATCGTATGGTACTGTTTCTAACGCTGGCTTTGGGTTGGAAGAAATCTAGTTACTTCCAAGTGAATCACGGAAGCATCAAATTTTATATAATATATTCGCGTGTAAGGATATATTGGGTACTTGCTCTGCCTCTATCATTCCTTCATTAGATCGCATGCCACGAGTCTGATCATAAGGCCACAATAGAAAGCACTCATGTAAACAGTTCTAGTAAAGATTCATGAATTTAATTTTTTACTGAAAAGTTTTTTTATACTTCCTTTAATTATATGTTGATATATTATTAAAAGAATTAGATTTTTTAAGTAATTATTATAATATTCAAACTCTTTTAATAATTTGATAATATATAATTAGATAACAACATAAATTTTTTTTACATTGATAATAAATTAAAATTAAACTCAATTCATTTATATTAAGATTTAATTTATTCATGACAAATTATATGACATGGTGTTACATATTTAAAAAATTATTAAAATTTTCACTACAAGTAAAAAAATCTCATTTACTAAGGTCGGTTTGTTTTAAAAATTTTCAAAAGCCACCGGATGTTTGAAAGGACGATTACTCAAAATTTAAAAAAATTTCTTTTTTGTGAAATGCGCATTCGCTGTCTGTCGCTGCGCTATCCAAAGTTCAAACAGACTATATAACGACGTTGGTGCCATTTGCTACTTATTCAAATTTTTAGTATTACTATTGTTATAAAAACTGGTTATTTTGAAGTATTATGTTATGAAGCCTAATTACTTAAAATATAATTTAAATAAAAAAATTTGGTAAAAAATAATTATCTCAATACAGTTTGCTATTCATTTTTTTGAAAAAAAATTCATCACGCATAGATTTTATCAAGGCTAAAATGCAAGATTACTGAAGACTTAGTTCTCTCAAACTAGCACCTTTTTTTCTAATATGTTCTTAATTAATTTGGTACAGATTCTTCCATTCTCTTCATTCAACTGCCACTCCACTCTTCTGCGCTCTTACTTTCTCCTGCTAGCTTGTAATATTCAATACTGCAATGTCATGTTCAATTTTTATATTGAATGGTTTTGTTAACATTCTTGTTATTTTTAAAAAAAACTTTTACATCTCATATATATATATATTGAGCATATTTAAATAGCTTCCTACATTAATTTCAAGAATTAAAGAAAGTAAAATAAATTTAATTTTCTCATGTTCTTCGTTGAAGAGAGACAACTTTTACCCACAAATATATGAAATAAATATTAGAAACTATGTTTACATGTTTGAAAACGGCATATTATTCTTAATGAAAATTAATAATAATAAATAAAAAAGATACTTTTACTTCCACTTTTAGGAGCGACAGCCATAGTATTAACTTCTGATTATAACAAGTATTTGACTGCATTGTTTACTTTAATTTATGTTTACTTTAATTTATGCCTACAAGTATCATTCGCGATTCTTATATATATATATATATATATATATATATATATATATATATATTAATCCCTATTCAAACATCAACTTTTACCCTAGCCACAAATGTTACAAATGCTTCCAGTGAAATTTAAACTCCTATACTACAAGTAAAATTCGCCCACATTAATGAACAACCTAGCTGCTAATAGGTTGCACAAGGTCATTCCACAGACATCTCGTACAATCTGATGCAGCAAGTAAAAAGTCCCAAAACCTGCTTGGAAAACATTCATCGTCCATCTAAAACGGGCAGAAACATATGGTCAAATCATTCTTACAAAAATATACATGTATGAACGAAATTTTGAATCTCTAATTAGCTTTTATTTGACCAAACAATTCATCCCTAAGCCCAGCCCCTCAAAAGGAAATCTCTAGGGATATAGTAATCAACAAAACCCTTGCATCCTAATTTGATAATTGATACAAATGCTACTCTAAAACAACCAACTTTCTGAAAAGGATAAAAGGGGGAACGGGGTAATAAAATTTAAACTTTTGTCATCTAACACTAGCAGCAAGCAATGGCAATGTGGATTGAATCAAATTGCTCAGCTTGCCTCTCAGGCTGCTAACAGTATTCATCAATGTTTTACATGTCTTCTCAACAGGGAACTCATTGGCTTGTAGCATGTGGAGCTGCTTTTCCAGATACCTATTAAGACTGGCCTCGGCAATGTTAATGAGGCTGAGAGATTCATTACTATGCATAAATCTTGTGACGAGAAATCCAGCTAGAACATGCTGATCAGCCTTCACAAGCTCTGATATGAAATTAGGGAAAAGGATCCTTCTGAAAAGAAGCAACTGATTCTCATGATCTCCACTATTGTTAATCCCTTTCTCTGCATGACCTGATAACATGGCTTGTTGACATTGATTGGATAAGTTTCCAATCAAATAGCATAGATAAGAGAAAGTAGTACCATAGGTAGAGTCGGTGGTGATAGAATTGAGAATCCCAGAAGATAAAATGAGAATTAATAACTCGTAGTCCCTGCTCCTTGTTCCAGGGATGCCTTGTTTTAATTTATCCTCAACTGCACCCAGGCACTGCAACTGTAATGTTTTGTAAGGCAGCAATAGTGTCATCTTCAAAGCCAGAAAGCAATCTATGCCAAGTGCTATCTGGCTTAAGCTCCTGGCACCATCTTCATCAAGCAACATACTATTAGGTTTTAGTGATGATTGATCCATCAGTCTCAGCACATCACTAAACCTTGATAGGCTTATGAGTTTTCTAAAAATCTCTGTCCAACAAACATGTAAAGGGTGAACAGAAACAGATTCCTCTTTCTTTTCTTTCACAGGATTGTCTACTTCCTCAAGACTTTCCCATCCCTCATCCCAATCATCACTGTTCCAGTCATCTCCTCCATCAGATGCTTCTGCAGTGGATTCTCCATCTTTCCCTGTAGTGAAAAGTCCATCCCACTCTTCCAAAATGGCTAGCAGAGCATCAAAGTGGAGATCAGTACTAGCTTCTCCACACAACCCCAAAAAGCAAGAAACAGCTGTGTCCACATTCAATAGATCATCAGGGGTAATTTCTATGCTAGGAGAGACTGATGCCACAAGCTGAGATGATTTGAGAGCAACCAAAGTATTTGTAAACCTACTAGAAGAGTCTTTGTGATCTGGCAACTCCTTGTCAACATCAGTCTCACTCTTTCTACTTGCATAAAGCAACTCATTCCATTCTTCCCATGGTTGGACATTGGCCTGTATTTCTGTAGAGAAACCCTTAATACTTTTACCTGAGATAAATTGCATCAGCTCTAGTACATAAACTCTGATGGAACTTGGTAACTGTAAATTGTCAGAGAACTGGACCATTCTTTCCCAAATAACATGTCTAACACATTGCATAACTTTTAAATCACCTTCTAGCTTGCTTAAAGATGACAATATATGATACAGGTTCTGGTTTTCATGGGATCCATTGACCAATTCCTGCAGAACAGCTTGCAAAATATCTAAATAGAAACGAGGAAGATCCTGGGAACCAGTGCCACAATCAAAAGCTTCCGATGATGCGACAGAAAAAACCTCTGCGACAGCACCAAATCCACAACCAGAAAAAATCATAGCTTTGCAGAAAATACACATTTCTACTGCAGAATCACCTCTTAAACCACAATTGACATAGCCATATATGGTGCCCCAGCCCTGACTAGGGGAGATGATATCCTCCATCACCAATTTCATAAAAACCTTCAGACAACTCATTAAACATTCTGGATTGAAGCTAATAGTTTCTCCTGAATTTTCCTCCAATGCAATTTCCTTCATTTCATCTGTCAATCTCATCCAAAAGTTTAGAAGAAGAATAAGGCAGTCTTGCCATGTTGAATTGTCAGGTAGGTTTCCATATGAACTGTAAAGAGGCATGATTACAGTGAAGTACTGCTTCATGATCCCCAAAGCATCAGACTGTCTCAAAAGTCTAATATACATTCGGCACAAATCATAGCTCTGCTCAAGCTTACTTATAAAGCCTTGAAGGTATTCAGGAGTTTTAATACTAGAATCAGTAGTAGCTCTAGTCTCCAAAGCTCTCAGCAAACTCAGTATGTAATACTTGTAGACATCCTGCCATGACATGAAACCCTCAGGGAGTGAATCACTAAAAATATTGACAAGAGCCTGTACCATTTTTGCCAAAGCTGACAAGCTACTTTCCTCAATGTATGCATAAACTTCATCACTAAAGCACTCAAAGTTCAAACCACCTAACCCAGCTATATTTTTGAAGTTCAGGTTATTAATAAAGGATACATTTTTGCATTCTTGCTCGATGACCTTGTAATAATGAGCCAACCTTAGATTGCCATTTGCACGATGAGAGTGTACTATTGGTGATAAATCTTTGGTATTTTCCAGCTGCAAGTAGCACTCTGACAACAGGCCATATACATAAGCAAGGCGAAGCTTGTTGCACCCATCAATTGCAGGGTATACAATTGTTGAGATGGTTTCAATGGTTTTGGCACCATTACCAATTATTTCTCCTCTATAACCAGCAATTTCGGCTGTAATATCATCATTTATCCAAACATCAGAAACAAGGACAGCACTTAGGTACCCCAATAGCACCTGCAAAGAAACAAAGAAATAGTGAGATCTAATCAATTGATTATGCATGCACTCTGTTCAAAGAACTAGTTGACCTGGAAACAATTTTTATAACTCAACAACCCCTTCACGTGAAAGCTCATTGAGCTTGAAACATGGACACAATACATGTTTATAACTACTTTATACTGAAAATTTAACCAAGAGACTAGAAAGGTCAAGAATAGAACTGTAGACCACATGGTCAATGTGCCAAGGAACTAAAAGATAAATGGTTTCTTCGTAACCCATACATTTTTCTTCAAGATATATGTTTCAACACATAATTTTGCAAATCCTCATACCTCTGTACAATTCAAGGCATAAGTATCAGCCAATTTTAAAATGTCCTTCAAAATGTGCTTTTTCTCAAACTTTACTGACTCAATGAGAGAGAGAACAACACTTTCAATATAGATGGAGTCCCCAGACAAAAAGCGCTCCGTTTCAACCCCAGGAATTATATTCTCTAGTGCTCTAGAGTGCTCAGCCAGACGCTTTTGCTCTTCTAACTTCAGTTTCCACTCTCTCCAAAATGAGGACTGTACCTTGCCAATTTTATCTATTTCATCTGAAAGTAAAATAAAAATGGAAACAATGTCTTAGTTATGGATGCCAAATAAGAAAGAAATGAAGGTGGAAGAAAGAAGTCCACAATCAATATCAGCCTGATCAACAAACAACATTTTAAATAGAACAGCTTATGGAAAGTAAAATATATGCAATCTAGGAGTCGACTATGTAAATGAACATATAATAAAAAGAAAGTAACAAAGAAAAGCCAAATACCAGAACTGGGTGATGCATGCTTTTCCTTAAACCTCCTCTGCAATAGCTCCCTCCTCTGAGCAGGGTCAGTCCCTATTCCAGAGTTGTGTAGTAAGCTGTATGCCATCCCAACATTCATGATGCTACAAATTTCATGGTAATCTTTTCTTATTTTGAGCTGTTCTTCTATAATTTCTACCCCATTAAAGGCATCCACAAGATTCAAAAGATAGGAGCACCCCATTAAATCTTCATCTTCGGTAACTGGTGGTTCCATAATTGATTTTGCTAGAGAGGCAATCAGATTGTCTCGGGGGGCAAATCCATTTCTAGCCAACCAGGACAAAATGGTCACCACAGCATGTGTTCTAATGTTTAAATACGGATTTCCAGTACTAAATTTCTTATCATGTTCTCTTCTCCTACTCAATTCAAGCAACCAAGGGAGTTGTAAAGCAGCAAAAGACAGAACTTTCCCATTTTCAGTCAAGCCTGATGCCCAATCTGTTTGATCCCCAACAGCCAAGGATTTAGCAACAATAGAAAGCATGTCTCTAATTTTCTCGAGATGAACATCCTGATTGTCAGTGCTAATACCATCAAACTCTTGAAAGCAACCATTTCGATCTATTATATTTTGAATACTTTGCTCCGGATGTGAGATTACAGATGAACCTTGTACCAAAAAATTTGAAGAATTTGTCCCTGTTGACATCATTAATGTCTCACATTGGCCTTGCATATCTAGGTCTTTCCATGCATGGAGAAGCTCACCAATGGACTCCTCATCACAGTGGCTCAAAGCAAACCCTAATAGCTGCTTCCGAGAGTCCACACCCATATTTTCAAGGGCAGGACCTCTTGCAATTGCAGCACATAAATCCCATATGTTACCATGTCCTTTTCTGGCCAAAACAAGACAAAGATCAAATGCTAGTTGTAAATCTCCAGAAACTGCAGCTTCTCTAGCAATAGCTTCCTCAACAGCTGATATGTCATCTGCAGACCTCAAGCCAAGAAGTCTAGCAACCTCAATAAGTTCATCAACATGAAAATATGCTCCAGTTTGATTTGTGATTGCCATTTTTACAATTTCCATAGGATCTTTTATTTGCCTGAACTGCATGGGCAGAATATTCACCCCAAGGTTTGGAAGCTTAACTGTAAGTGCATCAATAATATCTGCCTCTGCCTTCACATTTCCACTACTTGGATATAGATTAAGACACTCTTTAGCCTTCCAGATCTGGAGCAAATTACAGCAATGTAACTAATCAATTCATGTAGTTGAGAGTGGGTTAACATAAGACAAGGCTGAACTTCGAAAATGGCTTTGCGAGGTGAGTTAGATGACAAGCATAATAGATATACATTAGACTCTATATGGTTTCAGTTACTAGCTTAAAGTGGGAAAGAAGATCTCAAATCTCAAAAAAAAAAAAAAAGGAAAGATGTTACACAATAGTTCTTACAGCTGAGTTCATGTTTGTGTTAACATAATGAAGGATGCATTTGTCATGAGAAAGGGTAATAAAGATTGCAAACATTAGATGTTACAGTTAATAAGTTGTTTAATGCCAACTTACTTCAGAACAAGAAAGACTTGAAGCTGAGAAAAAGTACTCCCTAGCTGCTTGAATGACAAGGTTTTCTGCCTTCTCTGATGCCAAAGCAACTGAACTTGTACCTTTCAAGTAATTTCTTGCGAGAGAAAACTTCCCAGCTTTAAGCAGTCCTCTGCAAAATTCAATCAAAATATACTCCAGGTCCAGAAAAGGAAATGCCTTTTCCCTCAAGTACTGCATATCACGCCACATGTTGGCCCATTCACTATCTGATCGGCCAGGCTGACGACGAATAAATTTAGAAAGAATAAGGCGAATAATCTGTTTTACACCCTTTTCATCTGAATGAGCCCCTAGGAAAAAGTTTAATGGCTTTGGGACCTGCATAGATCCATAACATAATATAGTAAATGAAACCTGGCTAAAAAAAAATACCAACATGAATTTTTAAAATCATATTGCCAGATAGTTGGAGGGGCAAAATGAAGCTAAACAACAATCATGTAATCCAAACTAAGGTGACATACACATTGAGATACGAATCATTTTGTTTCACCATATAATCAATCGACTAGACATTACCTTAATGAATAATAACTTAAGGTGTACAAGTTCCATTGCTCATAAAGGAGAAACTACCAACCTGGTAAAATGCCAAAAGCCTCCCTGCTTCAATATGACCTTCTGCAACTTTAAGTCTTCTCTCAAGGTTCTCAACTTGAATTGCACCATCTGTACAATTATACATTTTCTAATGTACTCATTAACAATTTGATACTAAATGTGACTGAATCAATCATATATGCAAAAAATCACTCAACAACACATGCAAACACGCATAGATATGCACTGCAATGTGTTGTCGGTAAGTTTTGGGATTCAAATTATATGCACACCCCAGCTCAACATCACAAGTATATGACAATCAAATATACAATGAAAAGACTGCAAAACAGTATTCAATAGCCGGATCGCTAGCAGAATTCTCATCCACACTACATGACAAAAACAAGAAAAGACATTGTCAGGACATGAATCAATACCCTCTGGTTGATAAAAATAATATGGCATAGGACCATGGAAGGCAATCAATAAGTAAAAGGTACACTTCTCAGAATTTGTTTTTGCCAAAATTGAAAAATGGTGAAAAGCTTAGGTTAGAGTTGAAAAGTTGGAGTTCCAGGGTCCAACACAAGGAAGTCTACACTGATTTGTAACCCATGGGCCCAATACAAGGATAATAGGAGCTGAAATTTTCAAAAGCTTGGAGGAAGGTTTGGCATGGAAAGTTAGATTCATTAAAAGATGTTTGGTTTATTTTCCTTTACTGATTTGTAACCCTTGGGCCCAAAACAGGATAAGAGAAGCTGAAAATTTTCAAAGCTTGGAAGAAGCTTTGGCATGGAAAGCTGGATCCATTAGAATATGTTTGGGTTATTTTTTTTCAGCTTTAAGATCAGGAACTTGATACAAAAGGGTAGAAGAGGCAGGTCGAACGTCAGAAAGGGAAATTTCTTTTCAAGAGAATGGGAGACAGTAATGACTTCGAATTCCCCAAGAAGCCATCAGGTGCAGCAACATTTTTATTACAGTTGTTTTAAGAAAGGATAGTAACAAGAGACAAAATATGGAGAATCTGAAAAGAAGCTGTTAAATGTTGGTAAGCATTAAGCAGGTACAATATATGTACTAGTGAAGAAACAATAGATCTATTAATTTACTGCCAACTGGCACAGTCTATTACAGGATGGATTTTGTCATCATTTTGCATTGTGTTATTAAAGTTGAGGTGGCTTTAGAGAAAAAGGAAGAAAGAAGTTGGCGAGGAAGATGGTGCTCAGTTCTCTGATGAGGTATATATGGCTGGTAGCCATTAGGAATTTTTTAATGTGTTGGATTCAGTAAATGAGGACCTTTAACAAGGAATTCCTCAAGTTCACATGCCTGGTCTTCATTTCGAAAGTTTTTACAATCCCTGCCCAAGTTCAATGTAGGACCTTTCCTTGGTACTACTTCTGTATTTTGCCCCAAACCAATAACAAGCACAGTTTCTTTTCGAGGGTTCTTTTGAAAACCCAGGGTAAGACTATATCATAAAATAGGCTAACTTACCCAGGGTTACTTTTTTATTCTTTATCCACTATTAAAGGGATCCAAATTTTATACAACACACTTACCAAGGTTTGTCCTGTCAGCAATTCTTCTAATAAGGTTTCATTCATCAAAACACCAAGAAAAAAAAAAGAATAGAGAATTACAATCTGGGAATTAAAAAATATTTTCAATTCAGGAACAATTAAGCAAACAAGTGGTTAACAATGTTCAAAGAGTGGTTGATGGGTTAACCGTATATTGACTTAATTAACTACTGGTCTAGTTAATTGTTCGAAAACTGAAAATATTTTTCTACTAGGAACTCCTAAATTGTAATTCTCCCAAACAAAAAAGAGGGTGAGATTTTAAGCATTCCAAAACTGAGGCAAAAAAAATAAAAACCTCCATATTCCAATTACTTATGGACCAAATCACATTGTTAAATACTTTTAATACCATAAATAATTTACAATATTTCCAACCAATTCTAGTCCTCGTGCAACAAATGCCTAGATTAAAATGTTTCCACATGTCTCTGTTGAGATTGCTAACACTTCACTGAAGAAAATTCCAGAGTAGAACTACGCTTAAGCTTGGGGGATCACCCAACGGCCAACAACACACCCCCCCCCCCCCAACACCAAAATTAAGAAGTCCTTACCACTTTATATTTTTTCCCTTTTAATGTTTTTATTCAAGTTCAACCCCTGGAAATGTTAACAAGAGCAATAAATCACCCATCAACAAATTAATAGAAGTTACAACATCTCATTGCCATTATGAGATTAGAATCAATATGAAGCCGAACTCACCATGTAGTTGAGGAAGTTTAGATAGTATCGCTGCCATCATACTCCACCTATCTGTAACTGTGGACAAATAAATGCATTGCAAAGAACAATCAACAGCTTCAACCTCAGTTTTGAAGTAGACATTATTTTGGAAGTTTCTACACCCTTCCTCAATTACCACCAAGCATATGCCCAATTTATTCTCCAAAGCAATTTCCTTTAACCATCTGACCAGAAATGATTCCTCTTTAAAATTCATGGAATCAGAAAGACTGACATCTCCAATTATGGATACCCTGTGAAACTTTTCACACATAAATGGAATAGCTCTATTGCGTAATCTTTCGGTTACACTTTCCTCTTTGACTCCCTTAAGCATAAATTTAAATTTATCATAGTCTGACAATTCTTCCCACATGACAAGACTCATATTGAAGCTCATTTCACCATCATTGTCATCAGAATAAATAATTTGATACAAGTACAAGACATCCTGATGGAACTGCTGCAACTCAGATAAACCTTTGCGAAGAGCAAAGTCAAGAAAGCCAAGGCAATTATCAAGCTGCCCACTAAAGTCATCCATAGCTCTAGCTCTATTTTTATACCAATTTGAGAGCTCATCGGTTGATGGCCAAAAAAATCCAAGACACTGCCTAACAAGAGGTTCAGTTTTGACTTGGATTTGAATGTCATGGTTTTTAACTGACTCATTAATGAAGTGAACCATCTTCTCACATTCAACCCAATCATCTTGCCTCACAGCAACAGCAGAAGGAGGAGACCTCCCAGGAAGAAGCTGCCCATACGTTTGGACAGAAACTGTTTCTGGGATGGCAGCTAAAATTTCCAACATAAAGGGAGACAGCGAATATAGATGACGCTTGAAGAGCAAGTTTAAGGCACCAATTTTTCCACTTTCAGCAAGTGCTACAGCAGCTTCACTAATAGGCATAACACGGAATTTGCTATATTCCTGCACAGAAAACCTGCAGAAAACTGTGTCAATGAACTTTAAGTCAGTGGAAACCATCAGAATAATTGAACAACAATCACAATGTTAAACAACCTATTATTTGTAGTCATTAGATAGCTATAGATAGGCATATGTGCATATATGTATGCATGTAGGTTTTGTTTATAAGCTAGGCCACAGGGAGAGGAAGGATTCGCAACAAAACAACTTCAAAAAAATAAATAGGCAAAGACAGCTTAAAGTTTCAATTGTTACAATCACACCCTTGTAGTTTACTAATTAGGAAAATAGATTATTTCCATCCACTTTTTGTCCAAACTGAAGTAATTTGTGAAAGGTTCAACCATTAACCAATCAAGTTAACATTTCACAACAAAAATAAATAAATAATTATAATTTAATATTTAATAAAGTATTTAGAAACCTTAGTTGCTCATGAACTTTTAATATGTCTTTTATTGTGCATTTTTTTTATTTGAATAACAATTAAGCCTTTCATTTATTGCTTAAATGACAATACTCCCATAATCAATTTAAAGAAAAAATAAAAAAAACAAGGTGTTTATTTACGTAATTAATATCACAGGTTACAAATGCTGCAACTAAAGCTTGAGAGGATGTCTGTGCAAATGAGTCAAAGTTGAAGGGCATTTGTGCATTTTTAGTCAATTAATATTATGATGGCCACTATTTGTATGAGTTATAAATTATTAAGGAAATTTTTTTGCATAGGCACAGCCTAACATGTGTCTTAAGCACAACCAATAAAACAGGTCACTTTGAAAGCTAATATCAGGCAAGACCTAATACAAAAGGGGAGTTTGAGGTTTTTATTGGACATGGTTATGTTAAAATGACATGTTTTCTTATTATTGACTGTGTCTTCACTTGGCAAAGAGCTTCTTATCGTTAGATTTAAGAATATATAATGATATTCCAACATTTCAGTAGAGTTTAAAGACAAAGGTTTTTATGGTGATAAAAACAGACTGAGGATATAGATGGTGGTGAATTTAACCAGATTAACCATTTGTTCATTATTCATCCCCCTTTAATTGGCAAATTATAGAAGGATAAACTTGGGAATCAAAAACTTATCTAATAAATGCTGCTTTTTTTGCTGATGACGATAAACCTATTTCAAAAATCTACAGTGCATATTATTATGAAGAAATCATCACTAGAGTACTGCATGGCGATACAAAGGCTTAAAAAAGTTATACTGAAGCTAAAACCAATAAGAGACGGAAAAGTAAATAAACCAAAAGAATAAAGTCAAAATGATAAGTGATAGAAAACAAATTTTAATTATTATGGCAAAATCATAATATATATATATATATATATATATTTATATATTCTATTTTATTCAAAATTGATACCAGGATACCTGCCCATGTTTATTCCTAGATATGTTTCCAGCCTGTCTCTAAATTGCAATAATTGAAGTCTAGCCAAGCGAACATCCCATACTTGACTAGAATTATGATCATCTACTTCAGAGAATCGATGATGGTCAGTGATGCGGAGACCATAGGCAAGCAAAGCCTTCACAGCATCTTCTGTTGGTCCAATTCTATCAACACATTCAGAAAGTACAAAATCTCTATCCTTAATATTTGACAAAAATATATTTATTTCATTTAATCCTTGGCTAGAATTCAACCACTGTGACTTCAGAACTTCATCTTTATCCAATCCATGACTATCAGCAAAATCTAGAGCAGCTTGATACCTTTCCTTGCTAATCAATATACTATACATTTCAGGAACAGATTTCTCAGAAAATGAAATGAGGCACCAGAGCAACCTAGAAAAGTGAAATTGATTAAACCTAACTTCAGTGATCCACTCTATCTGTTGCAACTCATCTGTTGATCCAAAATCAGAAGGATTATATCTTTCTTGGGATGATGGACTCGCTAAAAGAAAAAGATTGCCCTTTGATTTCTGTGCTCTTTCCAGAACAGGCATAAAATATGCAGGATCCTCTTCCCGAACTTTTGAACCATTAAGGACGTCAATCAACATAACCACACCATTCCTATCTACAATAGCAATGATATGGTCACACCACCAAGTAAAGTCCATAAAAGATTTGTTCCCTCCATTTGATAAAGCATCAGACATTGGTGAATCATCTCTCTCTCCCCAGACAAATCGAGAGAGTGTAAAGTTTTTTTTGTCCAGCTTAAAAATCTGAAAGCACCCTGTCAAATCCAGAGTAGCAATGAATGAACCTTGTGGTGAGATTAGCAGCTTTGGATATGTTATCTGACCTCTGTAACCTTTTGGTTTTAAATATAATCCCTCAAACTGCACAGAGACCAACTGCTCCAACTCTGTACTAGCTTTTTTATGCCAAAGAGAAAGATGGCATGACCCTACAGATATGTGCAATTATGCATAACTAGTTAGTGAAGAACTAGCCCAAACAATATTTAGCAGATAAATGACTTTTAAAAACTCTATGGTCTATTCTCCATGATTTGAGAAGAATTTCTTTTATAAAAGAAGAAATATTATTAGAGAAGATAATGGAAGAAGTACAAGAGCAGAGGATATATATTTTGAGAAGAAATTAAGATCACATAATACAAGTTCAGTAATGACTAATGAACTACTCCATGACCATGACCCAATTAAAAAATATGGATTTCCTTGTATATTCTAAGACATGAAATCAGTGTACATAACCAATCAAAAAATATCATGGCTTGAAAGGATGCCCACACGACCTAGTCTCTTATCAAAACAATACAAAACAGAAAATAAAGAAATAAACTGACCTTCACCTTTACAGTATCTGCATGATATAAGATACATATTTTAGAGTTAGACCTTAATTTTTCTAGAAAATTTAAACATGAAGAACACTTCACAAAAAAGTTAATATACTTCAAATTTTCTAGTAGCTTAACAAACACCTATATTTGTTATAGCATTATTAAAATTATTTAAACTAATAACCAACTTCTTGAAATAAAACAAAAATTCCTTTTCATACAGTTGAAAGATAAAAATAAGAATTATCTACCTTTCCAAAAAATTAAAACAAAGTACATGAGATATCATACATATATACAGAAGACAAACACAATATATAGTTTAATCATAAAACATTTCTTGAAACTACGAGCAGAGCATAGAGCTCAGCCTTATGCAGCTTGTAAGCAATTCAGCCCCAGTTTTATCAGCGCCTAGGTAAACATTCCTAATGGCACAAGAACTTTATTTTGCTTTATAAAATATTTATGTATTACGATGTCCTCTTTGTTGCTTTGTTTCTTTTTCTTTCTTTCCTTTGTTAAAACTGATTGTCTGAAACTGATCAACTGAGATGTTAGCTTATGGCATCAACAGAAGCAATAACCAACAGTCATCTACAAGTCCTAATTATTAACCATGTAGAAGGGGGAGTTTCTTTCAGTATCAACCTAATACTCAGAAGTAAAAGAGAGCTTACATCTACTGCATAAAGTACTGCTTAAATTCACAACCAACACTTATATAACAAAGAAAATAATCGAGAAAATAAACAAAAACATACCGGAGTTCTTGTGGACAGCCACAAAAAGGTTAAGTTCATGATGGTGGTCGAAGCAGAAAACATTGTTGCAGAGATGACTTCTGTGATTAGAAATGTACTTGGGAAAGGTAGAGCCACTTTGCCCATAACTGATCTCAATTTGTTGAAGTGAACCATCTGATGTAATGACAGTAAACCTACACCACAAACACTACCGACATTTCAAATTGACATTCCATCTCCCTTTAATAATTAGTTTCCAAAATAGAGTTGAAGTGTGGAGTTGTCCAAACAATAACCATAATTTCAAGATCAGTGAGAAACTAATCATGTTTCAAATTTTTTGTACAGTATATTGAAACTTGAAAGGAAGGGATGCAGAGAAAGGAAAGATACTTACAAGTAAGGCTTTTGAGTATCTAAATCATTATCGGAAAATAAGCCAACGATTGGTGAAGAGACTTTCAAATGCTTCTTCATAATTTCTGTTATGACTTCACCATTGAATTTGATAAAATACAGTGTATCAGTGTCATCAGCAACTCCAAGAATGTCATCATCTTCAGACCAAGCTCCTACACTAAATGTACCAAGGCTGCAACCTAATGAAACAATTGCATATCAGAAGTAAATTTAGAGGGGGGGAAAATCAGGCATAAATTAATTTCTAATATCCTTTTATTCATAAGAAATGAATTCATCAAGAGAGAAAAAGAGTGCAAAAACAAGAGGATCAGCAATACTCCTAAACCAGCAAAGAAAACACCAAAGGAAAGAAACAAAAAAGAAAATATATCAGCTCAAAAGAGCAAATGTATCCAATTACATATCAAACAAGCAAACACCCTTCAAAAGCCCATGAGCTGAATCCCACAAGGAAGCTAAGAAAACAAGCTTATCCCACAGAAGGAGTGGTCTGGAGGGATAAATCTGTGGCCAAAAATTCTGGAATTACCCAAATGCACTACTCACCAGCCAAAAGAGCACAACTACAAACTCCAAAGCACCTTGCTGTCCACACTACACACTATAGTGATAACGCTTGAATATCACTATTTCAAATGTGCCCACAATTTTATTCAACATAAATTCTTACAAGCCCATATCACATGTTGATTCTACTCATATGAAATAATTCCACATCCTATACTTGCTCTAAAACAATAGATTCACACCTAATTATTTGCAAAACTGCATTTGCATTTCTAGAACGACATACATAATCTAAAGACACAAACGAGTAAGCAACAAACAAGCTAACGAAAACACTCCAGATAAAGCCAAATTTGTAGACAATGCTTTCTTGACATGAGCAAGGAAGAATTCATCTGTTATTCAATATTTTTCATTTTTCATCAACAAACTCAACAATTTTGTTTATGAGCTTGAACAATGTAAGAAAAATTAGACAATTAATTCATCAAGCATCCAAATGCAATCGAAAAAAGTAAATTACCAAAGAAGAGGGGGAAAAGGTTTTAGATATGAGAAAGTAAATTTACTGGTGAAAATGCCGCATGGCTCTTGATAGTCATCCTCTTGACTCAGAATTGTTATCTGATTTCCAGCGGCAACAGCAACATGTTTGGCTCTAGGGGAGATAAACAGAGATACCAATTTTCTGAGTCTTTTTGGTTCATTATATTCACTCCATTTCTCTTTCAGTTGACTCACACCTTCACAACATGAGATAAAGCGTCAATTATTAATGGTAAGTAGGATCCAAATTAGCGTTAATGGGGATTCAAGGATAATAAAGTATTGTCTTACTATTACAGATCATGAGAAAAATAAAACCGAGATAGATGTTACCTCGAGTCGAAAGGAAGGAGAGGAAGCTGCTCCCTTGAGCACCTTGTTCATTTGGCTGAATTTGAAAAGATAGATAGATAACGCGATTCACAGAGAAATCGAATGAATGAATGAATAATGAAAAGAAATGAGATCTTGTCTTGTGGACCTCACCTGGTGGTGTTGGGGAGGGTAATTGGAAGTGTGCGCTGTTGAAGAAGCGTGACGTCGCGTCTCGTAAAGCGGCTCCTCCATAGTCCAAGTGTTAGTACTGTATCTTCTTCAAACCCCAGACCTCAAAAACTGCACCGCATTCGAGTGCCTTGGTAGATCACTAGATCATGATTCATGTGTGTCACAAAGATAGAAAGATCGAGATGGCTTGTAGCTTCGGCTTCCGTTCATTCTCATTTCTTAATTGTAAATCATATGGATTTGGGCCTCGGGCATATCAATACCATCCCACTTCTTCAACATTTTGGCCCACTGGTTTAAACTTTTCTTTTTTGCCTAGTTATTGAATTGCATCATAATCTGAAGTTTAATTTTCATCAACTATTGAATTTAATCATAAAATATTTTTAATTTTTAAGTAATTCTTGTTAAAATTATATTTTTTTAATAATTTAGAAATATATAATTGAGTAATAGTATAAAAAAAAATTATACTATATTTGATTTTGCTTAATTATCACACAATTTCACCAATATTTTAATTATAAGTTTTACTATCAAATTTTTTTAATTGTATGTAGTTGTGAACTGCGATGGTAAATATAATGTAAAAATCATTAATTGAGAAATAATGAAATTAGATTAGTGGGGCCGCGGGTGTGGGTGGCTAAAAGCATACTATTTATAGAAAAGAAAAGAAAAAGATAAGTTATAATAAGAACGTAGATTATGACTTGAATATGTACGTATGTATATTATGAGAGTTTTTATAGAAATTTAATAGGTTTGATATGCTCAGTTGTCAATTATTTATTAATTATTAGTTTTATAATAAATATTTAAAAGTTTATTAAATATAAATAATAATTAATAAATACTTGATAACTCACTCTAAGTACCAGTATCCTCAAAAAAAAAAAATAAGTATCAAAGTAATTTTCTAATATTATACAACCAAATTCTTATATTTATTATTTTTTAATTATAGAAAGACCAGTCTTGAAATCCGAGTCCTACAAATGTTCAGCTTTCCTAATCCTAAAATTGGCTTTTAAATAAATAAAACAATGAATACGTGAATAACCATTAACCAATCCCAAACACCCTCACCATTCATTAACTACCTTCCCCCCCCCCCTCCTTTGGACCAAAGTTTATGTCTCTTCCATATATGCAAGTTGGCAAATAAAAAGAACATTTTGTGTATAATTAGGGCGACTAAGATGTTTTGTTTTGGACAAAAATGTTGGATAATAAACAAAGTTTGTCTCCCTTCATCATAGGAGTCTATTTTAACTTAAGTTGAGCTAAATTCCACTATTAAAGACAAATGTTCGGGGTGTTTAGTAAATTAAACAAATTAATTTAGAACTGTTTAAATTAAAATTAATTATGTAATTTTAAATTAATTTCATAATATATATATATATATGATTATGTAATGAGAATATGTTTGAACTAGTTTTTACATTAATCAATATTAAGTCCTTTTTCGAACGATCATAAATTATTTTCCTAAATATTGGCTCAAGGATCGAACGTGAGTTATAAAGGCAAGTAACACATTTCTGTAACTATTAGGCAAATCTCTTAGGTTATCTCATAATATATTTAATTTGTCTAAATTTTGATTTTGAACTAAATAAATATTATGGGTTTATTGTAATATACTTAACCTTATGGGTTGAATTCTTACCCTGTCTCCTGAAAAACTTAAGCACAAGTACATCAGTGCTTTTGCTTCCTAACACCCCTCCTAACATATATTGTAAGATCAAAATGGGCAGTTCAATTCTTTTCCACAGTTTTTATAAATCACTCTATTGTATAGGATTTTATTTTTAAAAAATAGGGGAGAAGAGGAGGGGAGTTTCTAAATAGATTCTATGAGAATATTCTTATTACTTGATGAAGAAATTTCACATGCTTAATTATATGTATCTATATTCCGATAATCTAGAGCCATTTGATACATATGATTTAATAAATGGTCACTATGATTAACTATCTTTTCCTAGTGTTCAATCTGTAAAGAGATAAGGGGGTGGTGTCTGAGTTCCCTTTCTGCTTAGGGAAAAGAGATTCTGTTATATTTTAAATGTTGTGGTTTAGAATATATCCCTTATTTTCTCAAAACAACCTAGACTTGCACAATTGATTAAGGACACAGTGATGAGATGGAACTTGGCCAAGTATACTAATCCCACCTTCAACTTTTTGTCGTTTCTTTGATTAATGTTTCCAGTCATGTTTACGATTAATCCGTACAGTTCTTCGCGTCTTTCATCACCTGATATTTAATATATTGTCTTTGTGATTTAGATTTTGTAAAACTTCCACATGCACATGGTATGTCTGATGAATGTAATTAAAAGATTGAAGAAATGTAAAATGACCAATAAAAATGAGTTTCTTTTCTTTTTTTCTTCTCTTTTTTTTTCTTTTTTCTTTTCTTTTTTTGACACCGGAGGTATAAGTACTTTAAGTATGGAAGGAGAAAACGTGACCTCATGAAAGAATGAACCTCCAACATTAACATCACACCAAAATCTTAAAAAACTTTAGCCACAATAAAAGTAAGTTGTGTATATAAACATGCATGAAGGTATAAATTCAATTTCAAATATACCCAAAAAAAAAAAAACATGCATGAAGTCTTGGTGTGCTTTCTATAACCGTAAACTGAAAGGAGGTGAAAGAGTGAAGAGTGGTAAATGGTATGGTAATATAGGTATTACCATGCCCAATTCCAAATACTTTGTTAATTTTTTCTCAACCTCTGCATATAAATCTAAACCTTTGCAATCTATCGACTAATGTTTCTTGCAATCGTCATGCTTTAATTGGTCCCAATCCAAAGCAACGGAAGGTTTGGAACCTTATGAAGTCAACTCTAAATTGGCAAGATTCTAAAATTCCTTATAGGATGTATCACTATCGAATAGATTGAAAATAAGCCTTCAATTCATCTACTTCCTTGAAAGAGAATGGAAATAAAGAATTGTTTTAACTTTTTTACTCTTTTAACCATAAGAGCAACATTATAGCTGTTGGGCTAAGGGAATCGCCACGACAAATTGCAATTTTACGTCACAGGTAACATGACTTTGGCAGTAGTTTCACGTGCTGTATAACTAAAGAATTGGTCCTCCATTATGCAGAGTTGCCGTTGGATAAACAATGAGGGGATTGATAGTGTGGAATTTGTCAATCTTGATCATGATAAATGTTCTAGATGCCTAGTTATTATGTTCTACCCTTATCTCAGACGTCCTTGGGTATCTAGAGTCTAGAGAAGTTATACGATATTGAGATAGTACGACAGTGCTTTGGTTAGTCCTATTTATAGGGAGGATAGGTTGCCGTTCTTTCCTCATACTAGAAGCCTTGTCTTAGTTAGCAGAATGGCCATATAAGTACCTTCTGCAAAAGTAGACATGGCGTGGTATTGGTCCGGCTCGTCTTGAAACCATCATATCAGCTTCAGACGAGCCGAATCAATACCACTCTTGTTTGCCTCATTGCATATATATGTAACTTTCCTTTCGAAATCAAACTATCCCTAGTGCCTTTTTCACTATCAATGAAAGAAGTTGTGGAATTCCATGAATCCTTTGCGTGATATAGAGGAGCCACGTGTTTTTTTAGAGGAATTAAGAAGGCTTACAGCCTTACAGTCTCTGCGCAGCACTGAAGTAGAAAGGCCTCAAAAGTCGTTTCTGCAGATGTAGACAGGCGTGGAATTGGTTATGCTCGTCTTTATCTATGAATCACAACGGCTTAAGATGAGCCGAATCAATATCACTCTTGTATACTTCACTGCATAGCTGTTCTTCTAAGTCAATCTATCCCTTGGTTTATGCTGATTGTAGAAATAATGAAGGGAATTAAGAGTGGAACTTCATTACCCTTATTCATGACACATATGACATATTGCATAAGCTGAGTGGTTATGTTGTTCTCTTTTCACCAATTCTTGTAAGGGTTGTGTACCTTGATTTGGTTGGCTAGACTTAACTGTAGGAGGAGGCTTCCATTCCCTCCTCAGATTGAAGGAGAAAGCCTCAGAAGTTATTTTTGGAGAATTAGACAAGCAGTGACGGGCTTCACTTTGCCCCAGAAGTTATTGCACGTCTTTCTTTATATAAAATTATCCTTTATCCTATCCTTTGTATCCCTTGTCATGTCTCTTTGTATACTAAGAATGAGTATGTTCAAATTTCTTGAAATCTAGTTGTAACCTAATAAGAATTGCAAGAAACATACTATGCTAATGTGAAAGGTGCGCAAGAGAAAGATGCTTTGCCGCACTTCTGTAACACAAGGGGAATGTCTTCGTTCTGGGGCATGTTCATCACGACGACCAGGCCAGAATCTTTGTCTGAGTATATATACTAGTTATTCTTTCGTTCTGAGTTCATTTGGTAGTGAGGTTGAATTTTCTTGTGGTATATTCCCCAAACTTACGACTATTTCAATGGGATCCACTATTTCCCTGGGATACTGATACAGCATGGCAAGTGGCAACAGCTTAGTGTATTGGCATTTTCAAAGCTGCCGAGTCCTAATATAGATTGAAATATCAACTCAATGTAAGCCATTATTTGGTTGCTCTTGAACTTATTATTCATAGGATTAAGCAAATACTTTCTGAAATTTTGACCTTTTTGAATTGTGTTTAATAGTTTTCATGCTACCTGGATGCTAGTACATATCCCATATAACATATCCCCGTTACCTTCAGAAAAGTTGCTGATTTCACTTACTCTTGGAATGGTTGCAACTTGAAATTTTTCCTGAATTCACACCCCATTTGGATATATTCAGGGCGGAACTAGAGGAGTCTCCTTGAGGGGGCCAAAAAGAACAATGCTTTGTTTAGGGGGCCAAGTTAAGGAATTTGTATTTTCAAAAAAAAAAAACATGAAAATCATTTCTTTTGAAAATTTGGGGCTCCTTCCAGGAGCAGAACCAGCATGAATTATTAGGTGGTGCAAGTACTTTAATATTTTTATAAAAAATTTACTGTGTATTTAACTAAAACTGTAGGAAAAAATCTTATTTATGAGGTGAAGTTGAACGTAGATCCGCCCCTCCTCCCTTCAATTACACTACCGTCCACTCTTGCTTTTATTTAGTTTTATTTGACCTGTAATAAGTACTTATGAATTATTTATTCCAAATCAAAAAGTTGTTAGCAACTCTTAGAAATTTAGAGTTGTTGCAATCACCTTGTTCAACTGGTGATATTATTAGGGTATCTGACGTTTGGGAGAATAATGACTCCTGCTGTTATCTTTTCCACATAACCTGTAGTTTCAACTTTTCTCCGCTAAATCTATTTTGCTAGCCGTAATTCAAGCAATCTCATTTCTTTAAAAGCCTTGAAATTATACTTTCAAACAGATTATGTGTAAAACTATGATGGTGGATGACTAAAGACAGGTAAGTTCCATGAACAGAATAGATTCTTGAATTTAATTATGAAGAGGACTAGATTTTGGGTCCGCAATAAAAAAAAAGGGACAATTTAGTTTAGCCATATTACAACTTTGATACTGACTTTTATATTAAAAACCTCATTGGATTTTCTTTTGGGATACAGTAGCCGTCCAGGTTAGAAATTTTATTAGCTAGGACACATATCCAGTAAAGCTTTGTTTTTTGTCCCTAGCAACCAGCCAACCACAGGTAGATTCAAATCTCCCATATTTTTTTATTTAATTATTTATGCCAAATTAGATCTTTGTACTCTGTCCCTTTCAAAGAAATTTTCGCAAGTCAGCTATAGTGACACCATTATAATTGTCATTAAAAACTGAAAATTCCTTTGTAACGCTATCCATCTTTTTTCTGGTTTACATTTTTTATTGAAACAGTTCCTAGTATTCTTCTATGTTGTTTCTACGCTTTTTACATCCAGTTAATCAACCTAATTGCTGATTCTTTATTTATCAATTTAAGGAGGGTTTTTTTTTTTTTTGGCTGACGAATTGCTGATTCAGTAACTGCTCAAACAATTAAATTTACTAGGTACTGTAATTATAACAGGGAATGATTTATCAGTTCAATAACAGGACCTTAAAACTATCCTAAGTAGAAGCCCTCTAATGTCCATCTCTCTTAGGTGAGCTCCTTCTGTATGACCAGATACTGATTGGAGATAGAGCTATTATAAATCACTACATTCTTGCTGTCTTAAGGGTTCTTGAGATGCATTTTCTTATATCTTCAGAAGTAATAGAGAATGAAACATTAACCTTGGAACTTCACCCTTCATTCTTCGCAGGGAATGAAACAAATACCATTTAGAGCATTTTAAAGTTCGGCAAGCTCTTCAAGTATTTGTCTAAGGTACCAAACATCTGTGTAGTTAAAAACGAGATGTAGTCACAGAAAAGGAAGGAGGCATAAGCAGTTTTCAACCTCCTATCCAAAGCAATCGATCCCTCATGTTATAAAAAGATATAATAAAATTTATTCACAAAGTAGAAGCCCCTTTTAGAAGTCAAAAACTTATAAGGAACAGTGGAAGCCCCTTTTTGAGATTCGTAACCTTGAAGGACCATTCCAAATGAAAGTGCTGTTAAAGCCTAGAAGCATATATTATCATAATTTATCACACCCACGTTGGCAAGCTCACGAGAGAAACATAAGTAATAGAACAGCTACTTAAAATATTCTTCTTGCCACCTGATTTCCCTGAAAGTAATAATATATTACTGTGCACTCAAGTGCAGGCAATGCAATTTGGTTTAGCTGCAGCCATCCAAATCCAAACTACAATAATCAAACCTCAAAAAATCAAATGAAGATAGAATATATCTATAGTCTTGCTTGTAAGAAAGAATCCTACTTGACAGCTTTCTCCTCAGCCATTCCAGAAAATGTACGAAACACATGGTTTTCAACCTTCAATTTTCAAACTTTCGACTTTTAACTTTCACATATAGTTGTTGTACTTGATTCCAAGACAGGACCTTACATGGTTTTGACTTGAACAGTAGTTGGTCTAAGTAGAGATCAAATAAAGTAATAGCTAATCATTGTATTTATAATTTATCAGTCATATCCATCAGAGGAGCCAGGGGATGGCCTACCAAATGGACAACTAACAACTCAGACACGTCAAGCAATAGTAAACTCATATGGTGAATGAGATGCTTCACAAATTTTATTGATGCAGCAAAATTTTCAAATGGGAATCCTATTCGCCTTCAAGTTTAAATAAGATTGTTCACTTACTTATTCAAATAATGGAATTGATCTGCATTGAATTCTTAAATTTTAAAGGGGTTCAAACTTCAAAGGCATCCTTAAAGTTCTTAATCACAATTGTTTACTCCGTATTACCCGTTGGTTTAATCTATTATGTCTCATTAAGTGATTTGACTGATTTAAAAGTAATTGTCAATTGAATGAGACCCCTAAGGCACCACTTTATAGTCCCAACTAACCAGCAATATTAAAATGGTCACAAAATAATTTAGTAGATAACTCATTGCTCGGGAAATTCTACATAATTTCATGAAAAGGAAGGGCAAACAGGAGCTACGACTGGGCCATGGGAAGATAATAATGAAGCATTGCTACTCAGTTTTGGTGGAAATGGGTCATTGTCTAAATTGGGTTAAGCTTGTTACAAATCATGAAGTAGACAAATTAGCTCAAGTATGGAGAGGGAGTTGAAACAAGCTAACCCTTGTCTCTATGTCTATCCACTGTTTGTTAGATTTGCTAGAAACTTATCTCCGCTTCACAGATAAGGTGCATCTTATGTTTGCTAATGATCTCATTTTGTTCACACAAATAATGTGGTTCAAATTCATCTTTAATTTATAGGTCTGCGTCTGCCTAAAGATGAGCCAAATTGCTTGGGATATCAATATCAGTAAATTGGAGATCATGTTTGCAAGGTGTAGAGTAACTTATTTCCTGGAGAGAAACTACCTCCATTTGGAATGATATTTGGCAAAGCCATCCTTATTCAACCCTCTTCTTCCAGCTTATCTTGCTTTTTTACATGCCTACGTACAAATTTGAACCTAAGACTACTCAAAATTCACATCACTAATCCACTTTTAGTGGCTGATATGTTTACTTACTGAATCATGTTATTCTCACAACATAAAGTCACAAAATTATACATAGCCATTTGATACCATTCATATAGAAGTAGTGATACTTGTGCTATTAATTTACACACTTCTTACACTCTTTCTAAGTCACTGGAATCTGGATAAGAATGAACTTACTTAAACTTGGCATGAATTACTCAGATTGTTCACACCTCTCACGTTAGGTGTGAGACAAATTTCATCCTTTAAACATAAACTTTTTGTAACCTTAATTTTGTGAGAGTAGCATTAGTTTTAGTTTAAGGGGATTACTCTGGTATCTATCTTTTTTTTCGGGTACCGGTGTTCATATTAAGTTGTCTAACATTCATTAGTTGTTATTTATATTTAATAGACTTTCTAACATCTATTGTGAAACCAATAGTCAATAAATTGACAATTCACCCTGGGTACCATAACAACTCTCTTAGTTTAATATAAGTATAAAACAATTAGTGCTCTGAATCTCCTTATTAAAAGGTCGGTAGAATGTAAACAAATAATTTAAGTTTCTGCATTTTTGAGACATTATACAATGGCTTATTTGAAGGGGAGAAAAAAAATGACATTAAACATTATTTAAGAAATATTATTTTTAAAATTGGGAGGAAGTGCCCATCCCATTTCTCTCTTTTAAAATATAAAATATCAGCATGTGACTTCTTTCTTTTTTCTATATATATATATATATATATATATATATATATTAATAAGATGTCAAAAAATTTATCTATTTTTGTTATAAATAGAGAACAAGAAATTGGTATAAATTTTTCATCTTCATTTAAAAAAATTAAAACAATTCTTATCTCATTTAAATATTTTATGTGATCATTCAAATGTTTTTGAAATAAATTAATAAATATTGATGGTTTATACACGTAGATATAATATTAAAATAAAACACTCCACATTTACTCGTTATTTTACTTCATCATTATATTTAATGTGTTTAATTTTGATTCAATTTAAAAAAAAATACATTATTATCTAATAATATATTGAAACATTATTAAAAAAGTTAAACTTCTTATGTTGTTGTTGTGATAGTCAAATTTCTTTAATAATTTGATAATATTTAATTGAACGATAATGTAAAAAAAAATTATACTGAAAATAAATTAAAATTAAATCTATATTTTAATATTTTTATTTATTATAAACTAATGGGTTGTTACTAGAACTTCAACTTAACGATTTTTTTAATTTAAATCCCCTGTCATGAGGCTCATCCACTTTAACTATGCCCAATTAACACCACACGTTTACTATTAATTACCTCTATTATTTACTATTTTTTAAAAAAAATATTCTTTCTTATTGTCCACACACTACATTGTCTTTAAAATAAAGAATATAGTTAGGTCAACCAAACCCAAATAAATAAAATAACAAATAGAAATGCACTACCTCCTTTTCCAGTTAGTTTTTATTCATCATATAACGTTTTTTTCCTTTCAGCTATAACTATTTTCATATTTTTTGAATTTGAGACTAAATTTATTTGTGATATTAAAATTATTTTTCTTTAGAAGTGTTTTCATACATGTTCAAACTCTTGACGAGCAAATATCCTTTAACATATAAGCTCAAACTTACTTATTACTTAAGTCACTACTTATGAGTTATTCATCGTATAATTACCGTATATAATCATAGTCAAATTCTAAATCTAATAATGGAGAATTTTCTTTTCCTTAAGTTAAAGAGATAGCCTAGACCTAGAGTTCTTGAAGAAAGCAGATAACGAATGGTTAAAGACGTGATTGCTGATTCCAATTCAATTATTTTTCTTAAGATAGATTAGGCTACAAGGTATCTTTACATAAATTAGGCTGCCTATTTTTTTTAGGTCCTTAAAAGCACTCAAACGGGATTGTTACCATACATATATCCGTTTTGGTGCAGCCGGTATATTTTTTGTTTTACTTTGTTTTAGAATCTTTAAAGGTAGAATTGATTTGATTTAAATTTAGTTGATTTATAAATTAATTTTCATATTTAGAACTTATTATATAAAAAATATACGATTTCAATTTATTTCTAAATTAATTTTTATATTTAAAACACATTAAAGATTAATTAAATTTATTTTTTAATTATTTTATTTTATACTTAATTAGAATAGTTAAATGATTAAACTAATAAGAATAAAATCATCAATTTAAATATTTAAAATTCATATAAAACCAAATCTACTCAAATTCAATCATATTTGGGTGAATTAAAATTTTCAAAATCAAAATTAGAACCTTTCAAACAAATAATTTCATTTATAAATCAAACCAATTCCCAGTTTAAACACATTCTTACATAATTTTTGCAATTTTTGAAGTTGTATATCATATTTGCAATACCTTAGGTCTTCTGGCATGAAGAAATTCTCCATTTTTGTTTTGGCCATAGAAACTCTCCAATTACGAAAGACCTTCTCCACATGTTAGACTGGCACCTATAGCAAAATTTAAGTATCTCTTCTGCAGGTCTAGCATTTCAATCACATTTCAATCTTTCAAGCGTTTTAAATTCATTGGGTTTTAATCACAGGAGTTGGCATGGTGATCTTTCTCTTGACTACTGGGATTTAAACATTAAACTAATATATAGAAAATTTAATTCATTTAAATACACAAACGCAATATGAGAAGTGCACCCTTACGTGGCATTTGGTACACAGATTACTTTTTTATTTTTGGGAATCTTTACGTGAGAATGTTGGATTCCTATGTTTGGTACAAGTTTTGAAAAAATATTCTCCTCCAAAAATGATTCCTGGGAATGATTTTTGTTCAATATTCCCACACTTTCATTGCCATGGGGGGAGGTAGGTTTGTAACATTCCCATGACATAGGAATATTTTTGTCATATGAAATGTCTAAAATACCTACTCTTCTATCATCATGCCATCAATTAATCATCTCACATCATTGTTGGCGACTGCCATCCACTACCACCGATCACTGTCCGTAGCGGCTAGTTACCAGAATCCGGCCACCCTCGTTGCCGCCGGCAGTTGATAGTGCCGGTGACTTCAACCACCGTGTTTACGCATCAAATTCGGCTACTTGTCGCAGAATTCAGCGATTGACGGTGACCTCGACCGTCGCATTAATCACTGGAATCTGACCACCTATACTACCGCCTGCAGTTAACGACTAGTCATTAGAATCTGGCTACCCTTATCGGACAATGGTCGGCGATTTCGGCCTATCGCCAGCCATCAGAATCTGGCCACCAGCCGCAGTCGGTATTTGACAATCATTGACTTAGACCACCACTAGCCCTAATTGGAGTCATTCCCATGAATGCTTTTGGTTAACCAAACATAGTAATAATCATTCATGGGAATACCATTCTTGGGAATATCATTCCTGGGAATGATATTCCTAAGAATGTTTTTTCAAAACTTGAACCAAACGCCCCATTAAAATCATTTAAAAAGAGACTTAATCTTAATTAACATAAAGGTTGACTCAAAAATATCATTCCCTTATAAAAATAAGAGTTTAATTTTGATCCACCATCAGTGTAAAACTTTTTTACATTATCATCTAATCATGTGTTGACACTTCATTAAAAGAATTTGATTATCACAACAACTACTTAGAAAGTTTAAATCTTTTATTGATGTGTTAACACATAACTACTCTTTTATTGATGTGTTAACACATAACTAAATGACAATGTAAAAAAATTTTACACTAACAATTGATAAAAATTAAATCCTAAAAATAAACAAAACGTTTAGTTAAAATATTGCCCTCTCATTTGCCCTCCACAAGCTCTAGCATACTACTAACGCATTTTTTCACTGGGCATTGCTTTTGTAACAATAAAAAGAGAAGAAAATTTTAATATATTAAACTAATTTTATAAATCTTTAAACATTGTGATAGTAGAAATGCTTTATTTTAAATTTATTTAAAATAGAAATATCATGCATAGTTGTAATGTGAAAAATTAATTAAACAACATTAACTCTTGTAAAGTCACATTTAAAATATCATGCTAAATATAAATAATCTTTTTACAATAAATTATTTTATAATTTTAACTTAAATAAGCAATCTGATAACGAAATTGGCTACTTCGTTAAAAAAGATTAGATGAATAGAGTAATCACCATTTATATTACACCTTAACAAATATGTTTATATCAAAATTCGAGATACAAACAAAATAAAATAAATTTGTTTACTAGTATTTATTTACTTTCACGCTTGTCAAGCAAGATGAATATAAAAGGGTTTTTAAATTATTTCATTTTTATTTTTAAATAACTGAGATCTATAATATAGCATAAATAAAGAGATGGGAAACTAAAGTAAAGTGACTTACTGATATCCAAGTAATTTCCAAAAAAAAAATAATTTGACGCCACTAAACATAATTTGGAAGAAATTTTCACTTTATGCGTTTTACTATATATCTTAAAATCAATTTTTCATCTTCCGAAGGAGAGAATGTAATGATGTACATTTTTTTTTAAAAAGCAAAAGTTTACGTCAAAAACAAAAAAAGAGCAAAAGTTAAAAACCATTCATTTTAATTTATTTTGACTTTACTCTCTTTAAGTTTAATAATAATGAGCTTTCGTTGTAACTTTCACCGTTTAACCTTTCAGTTATCCTCAACTGAAATTATCCACATCAAAAAAAAAAAAGAGTTGCTATGGTACCTGATGAGTTTGGTACCCAGGGTGAGTTATCAATAAGTTATTGACTGTTGGTTTCACAATAAATGTTAAAGAGTTTATTCAATATAAATAACAACTAATGAATGCTAGACAACTCACTCTGAGTACCGATACCCTGAAAAAAAATATGGGTACCGGAGTAATGCCCAAAAAAAAAAAAACATCAAGTCAGAAATGCATATAATATAATAAATATAGAATAATTTTATATCCTCAATCAACTTGATAATTTTTATTATTATTTAAAGAATAAACAATTAAATACTTTTTAGGTTCCAAAAATATTTAAAAATTTTATTTTTATTTAATATTTTCTATTTTGAATATTTAAAATAATATTTGAAATATTGATTAAGAAGATATATCATACTCATAAATATATATAAGATATAGCATTACAAATATAATATCAATTAAGCCGACCAATTATAACATTACCTTAGCAGAACAAATTGGGAAAAGGTATTGTGTGCCATCCAAATATCAAATATCCCGTTTAACTCAAACAGAGTCATGTGCATGCCAATTGTATGCCGATGTGACTGCATATTGTGTACGTAACATAAGATATTTCCTAGCTATCAAATCAATGGGACTACTTGGCATTCTTGTGAAGCACATAAAGCATATGTGATATAACCTGCGGAATTCCCATAGCTGCTTCCACCTGAAATTTCAAAATAGGTACATAAATAACTAAATAAGTAATTAAATATCTGAAATGTAGGAATATAAGAGATCAATAGAGAAAGAGCTATATGAAATGGGAGCTTTAAAGTCAAAACCATTGGCATTTGGCCCATCAGAATCAGTCACGTTAAAATTTGCAAATAGTAGATTCTATTCCTTTTACCTCTTTCATGATAATGTTCAGTACAATAATCAATTAAAGATATAAATCTACATTAAAAAAAAATTGAGGATTTTGTGTTTGTGAGTGTGTCTGTGCGCAAAATATAAGAGGAAAACAAAAGAACTACTCTGGGAAGAAAATAGTGTTCAGCATCAGCCATCAAACTAACATGAACTTGGGAGGAGATCTTCCTGAGAACAACATCTCAGCTGCATGGCTCCCAGTTTTACAGAATACTTTTCACGGGACTCACATTATACTAACCAATACCCATCTACTTGGCATGAGATCAAACATTTGTAGACTCCATATATTTAATGTTGTATAACAGCTTTACTCAATTATAAAATAATCTACTCAATATATATACTTGAAACATTGATCTACGTGCAAAATAACTATCACTGCGTCGACCTGTTTTACCATTCAAATCAACTTGAAATAATAAGTCAATGAGATAATTTCATAAATAGAGGATTGTTGATACTAATAGATAAATGAAGTCCAAAAACACATGCTATCTTTGTTGGCAGACAAATCACTGCTTAGTCAACTAGCTAAATTAAGCTTCTTTTGATATAGCTTTAGTCTTCTATGATTATTATACAAGACAATTTTGTAAGTCATAAAAAATCCCCAATAAAAAAATGTCATTGGCTGTAACCTTTTGAGCATTTCTTTCATGACCCTTTCTATTCATATTTGCCACATGGACGTTGCCCAACTAATGCACATTTACTGATTTTTGCAACAATATTTTTTTTTTATAATTTTTCCTTCTAAGGTGATATGTCTGAGGCTCAACCTGTAGTAGGAGTATCCTTTATTTCTTGCGTGATAGAAGGAAAAAGATAATTTCTACAGAACTTTCCTTTCACCAACAAGGATTGGGGAAAGAAACTCGATAAGAGTGACCATATATGCAAAGATCATTATAAATTTTTTACCAAGTTATCATGATTTACAACAAGATGGTACCTAATTGGATAGGTTACTCTAGAAGCTGCACAGGATTTTTATGAGATAAAGAAGAATGGTTCAATTTACAAGAACTTTCAGGAAGTAGATCTAACTTTCCTACACATCTCCCTTGGTTCAAACAAAGTCCAAGAAACTACGAGAAGTTACAGTAGTTCATAATTATCTGGCTCCAATCTTTCACATTATAGACATATATAGTTTGCATGAACTATTATCTCAAAAAAAAATAAAGCAGAGCAAATAGAGAAGAAAAAGAAAAATATTAAAGTGAAATGGGATGCTCTAAATTCATACCAGTGGATAGTAGATACCAATTTGAGGACCGACAAGTGCCATCAATAGCAATAGATCACCCTCACCCATAGTGGATTGGCAGCAGCATGGGCATCATCATCAATCTAAATCACAAGTTGGTTTCACAAGTCAAAAAGGGAAAAAGTTGGCATGTCTTAAATATGAAGAATGGAGAGAAAGAGATCAATAGGGAGAGGAATAAAGTACCAGAAGCTGCTGGACGATAGGTGGGCAGTCAGAAAAGGACAGCTTCAATGGATATTAAAGGCAGTACCCAAGCTTCAGCTGGTCTCCCACTAAGAAAGTGCAACCAACTAGAGGATGCTGAAAATACAGAACAATGATACAAATTAACACCCAGGGATATCTTAAATTTGTTCCTGCATTTTTTTTGGGTTAAGTTACACTTGTTCAGTGTTTGTTCTCAAAGACAAAAAATAAAGAGAGCAGGTTTTGAAACAATTTTTCTGTCAGTTTATAAAAGAAGCTGTAAAGAGAGTGAAATCACTAACCAATATAGATGCATAGATTGTTGCATCAGAATATTTTTTGAGTTAGGCAGTATAATGCAAGATCATAGAGCTAGAAAACGGCAGTGAAAGACCCAATCAATCAACTTGAATAGCATTTTATTGTTATCTTTTAGGGCAGATAGTTTACCTGGAACAACCTAACATAATCTAAACATTAAAGGTGAACCAGAGAAGATTTAGTTACTTATTTCATGAAATATATATATATATATATATATATATATGACAAAAAGGATGTTTGAACTTATTTGTAAACAATGCTCTCCCAGTGACTTCACTAAATACCCATCTTGCCAGTCAACAGTATAGGCACTGATTTCAGTTAATACAGAAATCAATAAAAAAACAACATCACCCATGGACAAAATTTATCTCCCCAAGTAAACTGAAAAGATACATGCACGACCAGAAACCCTTGGAGGTTAGCATAAAGCACAGGTACCCATTCAGAATAGAATGACGTGACATGAAACTTGTGTAAAGCATGAAATATAGATTGGCATCAGTAATAATACTAATGCAGAAAGCATAATGAGTCACTAGATCCACTAAACAAGTTAGTTTCTAAATATTATCTCAAATATTTCACCAAACGGCAACAATCACTGACAAAAAAGAGGGGGAAAAAACAGTAGAGAGTAATCTTATTTAGAGTACCTCAATGATAAAGAGAAGAAATAAAGGAAAATTTTTAAGACTCATATGTATGAGTGATCATAATAAAGTAAACAGCAGGTAACATAAGATTTCTAAATGTGCCTCTAAAAAGTAATTAAAAATGTTCATATTACAACCTTACCTTGTGCCTCAAATAAGCAGTTAGGACTTAGGTATATCTCACTGGCCAATACATTTCTATTTGAACTGACTTTCGAAGAACCATAGCCTCCGACATAACTTATATTTACTTAAGCCTTGGGACATTACATTACCTTGGTACAAAGATGGAGATAAGCCAGAAAATTAATGAGAAGAGAATGTTGCAATATCAACTAAACCAGAAGCACAAAGTAATTGAGGGATCATATTCACAACTACCAGTGTCCCATAATACCTCTCCATGATTAGTTGATAGTAATTGGCACTACCAGTAGTCACAACATGAGCAGGAGCCATCACTAAAGTGATGGTATCGATTGGTGTCTCTCACTGTGATTTCTCTCTTCACCAGTGACACGTATTTTATTGCTGAGTGGTAATCACCACCAACCCTAATATTCTTCATAATGAGTATATTGGATCCAGGAGAAGTATTCAGAAGGACAAATGCTAGAACCAGCTTCTCACTATGAAAATGTAACTTTACTTCCTTAATTTTCTGACTTAACTTCTCCCACATTTTATGGACCTCATCTTTCTGTGGATTAGCAATGTCATTAGCCACAAACACATGAGCGGAATTCTCATTCTCAACCCATTTCCCATTTTGGATGGAATTTCATCAAACACATGGTGAGCGTCTTCCAGACAGCCACACCTTGTATGTATGCAAATGACGGGATTTTGAGATGCAGTAATCTTCCATCTTTAAGCTTCCCCAACTGGGTGCATCTCTACGATGCATGATCTGTATCTGAATCATAGAAAGTAGGTAGAGTAAAAATACCCGAATGGAATTCCATTTTAGAATTAAGTTTAACTGCAAAGCAATTATAGGAAAAAGGAATTTCAGAATCGCAGAGCCTACCAGATAGGACCAACGATTTGAAATCAGCATAGCCGAGAAATGGGAAGTCGAAAGCAGAATTTTGCGTTGGATCATCACCTCAAATTCTTGGTTCTCCCATTCAGTGTCTGGCTCCCTTCTTTCCCGGTTTTTACAACTTTGACAAAATGGTCCATTTGGGTGTGGTTTTTTTTGTTTTAAATAAAAAGGGTATAAAAGTGGCTTTTGTTTATATAAAAAACAAAGAGTAAACTAGCAATTTATCCCTGATTCCTGAAAATAATTTACACTCGTAATTTAATTCTTATATTTATTTTTACATATAAGTTAATCTTTAAAATTTTAAAACACACAGTAAGTTAATCATTTTGTTATCTTTTCTTCTTAAATAAAATGATAATATGTGATGTGGTATGTTACGTACTTACATGTACTATTAAATGTCACATATTAAGTTACTCTATATGCCTAACTCCGATCATTCAGTTAATGAACATGAAAAGGGTTGATCGGTCGGGAACTGATGGGTTAAAGGTAGGTGGTAGTTAGCAAGTAGTAAGATCGGTCGGGTAGGCTGATCAAGGGAAAAGGAATAGTCTCATTGGTCATGTTCGATTGGTAATTAACAAGATCATAGGGGATGATGGTCGGATCGATTAGGGACGATCGATCAGTTGTTGTTCCAGATGGGACAATGATCTAATCGGTCAGAACCGATCGATTTAGTTAGTGATAATGGAAAAACGTAGTGATCAGCAATAACTGATCGGTTAAGAGTAAGCTCATTTAGTTAAGTTAATGGGGAAACTATTAAGGGAATCAGTCAGTTGGTGAGTTGATAGGTAATGGGTTAGGGTAAGGTCTGCTTGATTGGTTAAGAGATCTAAGTGATATGATGAGGGGGTTGAGTTTCATATTTCTCACCTAAACGACATCGTTAAAGGACTAAGCATGTGGAGTAACCTGTCATGTGACATTTAACGGTACGTATAAGCACTAAACACGTCACATCACTTGTTATCGTTTAATTTTAGAAGAAGAAATAACATAAGGACTAAGTTGCTATATGTTTTAAAATTTTAAAGACTAACTTCTATGTAAAAATAAATTCAAGAATAAATTATAAGTACTAACTATTTTTAGGGACCAAATTACTAATTTATTAAAAAAAACAAATATATATTCATAAAACTTATGGGGGTGGTCTGGTGATGAAGAAGCTGTGTTTCCTGCCTTCATGATTAGCTCGAATTTTGGCCTTCACCTAAAAGAATTAAATAAACTTGCCCTTAAAATTGTTTGATGATACGGTTGATACCTCTATCAATCGTTTGGATAATATTTTAAAAAATTACCTTTTCCGTGTTAAATTACAAAACAACAATATACATAGGTTTAAGTAAATTAAGAAAAAAGTTATAAAAATCACAAAAAATATATAAATGAAAAGACTTTAGTATCACAAATCACAACTTATTTAGCAATATGACATTTTAAATCTACACAACTTTGTCCAGCAAGTAATAACATTAAATTCTAAAACTAAATAATATTGTTTACTTAATATAAATTAATATTTTATATAATAATATGTAAATTACATATTTTGGTGTTTTCAAACACGAGTAAGCTATAATATATATATATATATATATATATATATATTAGTGGCTTATATACATATAAGCATAAAATATTATGTTCATATATATTACATATTTTGTATTTTAAAATAAAGTGTATTTTGATACATTTGTTTAGTAGATACTCTAGAGAATAAGGATATTGATCTCAACTCTTGCTCCTGTTTATTAAACCGACACAAGTTTCTTTTTGTCTTTGTCCCCATAAAAAAAATTTGTGATAATCTTCACTATTCCCATTTAAACGAATATTTTTGTTACTTTTATTAATAACTACATATTATGATAATCTCTGTCTTGTGTAAACATAATGTTTGCTTATAAGCAATTAAGTTAAAAAATTAATTTTTTACATACTACACATACATAATATATCAATTATTTGTTAGGGTAACAAAAAGTACATATATGAATTATACTTACTTTCATAACATTTCTAAAATTATATCTTCTTTTTTCATATATGAAAAGGTCAACTTGAGTTTTTTTTTTAAATTATAATATTAGATTAAAGAGTATTGTTATAATATAAAGCTCACTAATAATTAATTATAAGTTAATTTTTTTAAGATATTTAATGATTTTAGGTCAACAATTAGTAAAAATTAAAAAATGAGATGAAATATAATTTATAATTAAATTTAAAATTTACTGTCATTTTTACAAATTTTAAGATAATTGAATGTAATTTACTATTTCCCCCCTCAAAACTTGCACCTTAGGCATATTTGTTTTTTAAAAAATATTATGAAAAAATAAAAAAATGTAAAAAAATAAATAAAGTATATTAAGGGGATCTATTATTTAAGAAGTTAAATATAGAATCATTTATGTTCATAAATATATATTGAGAGAGAATCATTTATTCATTTTTGTATTTTTTTTTGGTAACATCATTTTTGTATCTTTTACTGAGAGTTTTAATTTAAATGGTACGAACCTACAAAGTTTCTTTGAGGATTTTTTGGTTCCCTTTGACTTGCCTTCTGCTTTCCACACGTCATACACCTCCGTCTTAGACTTCAACTTTCATTTTTATAATTTTATTGTATCATTTACTTAATATTCTTTGGTACATACATGTTTTGTGTTTATGCACGTGAAAAGTAGCTTATTGTCTTGTAAATTAAGTTGGTGTAAAAATCGTTCAACATCAAAATTAATTGGTGACTATTTTTCATTTTCCTAATTACATTTCCTATATGTTTGGGTTGAAGTTTAGAACTTCAAAATTATAGTTTAAGTAAAAGTAACAAGAGACAAATTTTTATTTAAACCATAATTTGAGAGATTTTAAACTCTAATCTAAATATGTTATTCATAGTTTGAAACATTATTTGTTAGGAAACATGGTTCAGAAAAAAGGAAAAGAAAAGATTGAGAGAAAACTAAAAATTGATATTGATTAAAATGAGTGAAGTGTGTTACAAAGTGATTATATCAAACCTTTATATAGGCTAACAAACTAACTACTAACCTCTAACTAATTATATTTCTAATAGTCCCCCGCAAGCTGGAAGGTGTCCGCAACCCTTCCAGCTTGGGATGAATACAACTAGATATCAAATTAAAATTAAAATATAATGAGAAATGCGAGAAATACATCAATTGAAAAACATACAAATAAAGACATGAACAAAGCTTAACCATTAAGCAGAAGCTACAACTCAAGGCTTAACCACTTAACAGAAGCAAACATGTTTAACCACTTAACAAAGGCAGAAGCTGAAATCATCAAAGCCATAAGGCTTGCTTAACCACCATAAGGAAGAAACTACCAAGCTTAATCATCAAGAGTAGAAGCTATATTGAAAGCTTAACCACTCGAGACAGAAGCAAAACATGATTTCAATACTTAATCATCCATGGTAGAAGCTCACATCAATGCTTAACCACCAATGACAGAAGCTTACAACAAAGCCAATTTAAGCTGAATAAAGATTAACAACAAAGAAAAATTATATATGTAAATTCTAACAAAAGCATTGGTGAAATATGAAGACCATTATGAGAGTATCGTAGCCATCAACAAAAAATGACGTGGCCATCAACAAAGTCACCGTCAACAGGATCATCTCGTTTGCTTATGGATGGAGCTTTGTTGCAAGCCCATAGTATGCTTTCTTTATTTCAAAAGCACTTCCATTCATATTCACACCAAGAATGTCATAATAAACTATTAATTGTATCTTGCTAATGATGTCGAGCCATGAGCAAAAGCCACTGTCAACAAACACAATGAGATGTGTCCACAAGGATGATTTTTTTAAAAAAAATAAAAAATCCAGAAACAGTGATGTGTGGTTGACGACAATATTACCGTCGATGAAGCAGGAGTAGGAGGAAGTCCACATGATCTTCAAGTGAATCTTCCTCACAATCTTGAACTTCATCTGACGGTAACAAGCGATGGCAAAGAAGAACGAGACCGTGCGCGATTTGATATCCTCTTCAGACGAATCACCATCGTCGTTGGTGAGCGACGAAGAGGATGACTTCAAACCACTCGACACAGAGCTTTGTCTAAAACTCTTGTAAATGCTTCTCTCTGAAATCTAATCGTAAGAATCAGAATTGAACTCTCAAATCTGCAACCGATAGCTAGAGGCGATGAAGACACTGCAAAGCAACGGCCAAGAACATGATCTATGAAAGATGGAGGTGTCACCTCTACGGTGGTGGAATGTCATGAGAATCTGGCGATTGTGAGAAAGACAAATTGAAAGAAAATTTGAAAGATTTTTTTCGAGAAAATGAATTTGGACGAAGATGAACTTGAAGGTGTTTACACTGCACCATTCCATTCACAGTGAATGAATTTCACATACGAAGAAAAACATAGTGAAAGAGAAAGAAAAAAAAGGCAAAGAAAAAAAAAAATTCAAAGTTCCATATGAACTCAATGCAGTGGATAGAAGGAAAATCCTTCAAGGTGGATAACATGGAGGTTCTGATACCATGTTAGGAAACATGGTTCAAAGAAAAGGAAAAGAGAGGATTGAGAGAAAATTAAAAATTGATATTGATTAAAATGAGTGAAGTGTGTTACAAAGTGATTACATCAAGCCTTTATATAAGTTAACAAACTAACTACTAACCTCTAACTAATTATATTTTTTAATATTATTCATTTTATTTTTGTAAATATTATTTTATTTAATGAATTTTTAAAATGTAACAATTTTATTTATATATTTAATGAATTTAAATTCAATTTATTATTAATATTTTTATATTATCATTTAATAATAAAATATCATGTCAGTACATTAATTAAGATATATTTTTTTACTTATGGAGAGCAGTTTTTAGTATATTTGTTTTAAGTTTATAAAGAATTATAGAAAACAAATGCTTTAAGTAATAAACAATATTAACTATTTATAATGTATATAATTTTTATGCATAGCACTACCATAAAATCTTATGCACGTCTAACCATCTAATGAGATTAATAAATCAATAAGTATGGGACAAATTTGTAATTTCATGTGATTATACAAACATTGGCATTTGTTATTTTTAAAATGCATTTTGACTGGAATTCAGTCATTCGAATTTGATGGGAAGAATGTTGTTTAATGAATTAAGTCATGCCGTTTGATTCCACTCGGGAATGTTTGACAATCTATAAAAACAGTTTCATCCAATTTTGAGTCAATCTTTTGAAAAATTAATTTGGATGAACTGTAAAATATTTTTATATTATTATTTAATTATATTGCAACATAATATTAAAACAATTTAATTTTTTAAATAATTGTTATTATAATTAAATTATCTTTAATAATATGATAATATGTAATTAGTTGATAATATTAAATCTTACAATATAAATGAATCAAATAGTAATGTTCGGATGCATTACTGAAATAAATGTATTAAAATAACCATTGAGTGTGATTTAAGTTGAGAGAATTATAGACAATCTAATCAATTATTTTTATTGGTATTTTATTTATGATCATCCCGTAATATTATTAGTGAGTAATGATTTTTATGAATTTTTCAATAAAAATATTTTTATTCAGTTAATTTACGTTAAATATATTTTTAGAGTCTAGCAAATAAAAAATATTAATAAATAAATTTGCATGTAATTTTTTATAAAGACAATTGTTGCATTTGAAACTCACTTTCTTCATTTTTATGTTAAAGAATAAATACTCATTATAGTCCTCTAAAGATACATGTGATATCAGCTTGGTCCTCTAATAATTTTGTTACAAAAGGACTAATTTATTGTAAAAAAATAACATTTAAAGACTAATTTAATATCAAAAAATAATAGTACAAAATTAATTTATTGTCAAAAATTAACATTTTAAGATCATTTTAATGTATTTATCATTAGAGGATCTAACTGATAATAGTTGTATATTTGAAAGACTAAAATGAATGTTTACTCTAAAATAAAAATTTGTATTTAAACCATTAATATTAATTCATGTAAAAAAGTATAATTTAAATTCAATCAAACTTTTGTCCTTATACTTTTATTTTATGTTTATTTTAGTTCTTATTTTTTAATTAATTTATTTTAATCTCTCAATTTATTAATTATATTTAATGATGTGATGTCCCTTAATTAAAGGAGAAAGTTTTAAATATTTTAAAAGTATTACACTATTTTATTAAAAATATAATACGTGACATTACATGACTTTATATGTTATTGGATTAAAATTAAAATATTTTTTTTAAAAATTAAATCAAATCTAACAAATAAAAAATTAATAAAAGTAAAAATGTATATTAATTTTTTTCCAATTAAAATATTAACTTTTCTTTGTTAGGAAGAAGTTAAAGGGAAGAAAAAGCCATCGATTCCAAAATCAGATGAGAGAGCTAACAAAAAATATTAACTTATCCAATATAAAAATATTTCTTTTGTGTCCAATTTGTAAAGAAAGGTTTTTGCTGTTGCATTGGCGCCACTTGCACGAAAGCCCTATAACTAACGTAGTCTCCACTGCAAATGCGAGTCCAAATTATGGCACGGTGTCCTTCACTTACCAGTTACCAGTTATTACCATTTCCAAAACCCGAGCTTTTGATATCGACAGTCTATAATAATGACGTGGCAAAATCTGGTAGGTTGATCGCATCGTTCGTTATTCCCCCACCCGAAGTGCGAGTTTTGAGTTTTGACTTAATGGGCGGGTTGTTACTTGTTGCCTAACAGCAGTCAACGAAACCGAGTGAGGAACGTAGACAAGTCAAAGAGAGCCAAAGACAGAACAATTTCTTCAAGGCTCCACAATAAACTCTCCTTCACTTTCCTTTCTCCCTCTTCTCCGATCATGTCATTCATTACGAGAATCTGATATATGATCACACCCCATTATTATTTCATTTGATTTTCTTTTTCTTTTTCTCTTATTTTCCCTGGAAATTTAATTTTCTCAGCTTATTTTCCGGGGAATTCTGCCAAAACTGCAGGAAGACTCAGGTTCGTTCCTCTCTCTTTGCCTGGTTTGTGGGGGAAATGGGTTGCAGCATATGATATAGCATATATCATCAAGTTATTGAATTTGATTCTCTGCTCAATTGTTTTGAGTCTTTGATTTTGATTTTCAATGCCAAGAGGTCTATCTGAGGGAGGACCTTTTTGTTTTTGTTCATGTTTCCTCCGTTACATTTTCTCATCATCCAAACAGAAATCATAACGACTTCATGCTTTCTTTTCAATGCTTTCATTTTGTTTTTGTGTCGTTATGATCAATATATTACCTTTTTTTTGTTTTTTGGACTTATGAGTTCTGTTCATTCAGCTCACCCCAGTACAGCCGTTTGTCAATATTTTTGTTTAACTCATACAACGGTCTAGGGAACTTGTGCTTTAGATCTGAGTCACTTGATCAGATGAAAATTTATATTTATGTGTGATATATAGATAAGAAGAATTAATTAGGTATTTTTTTTTTATTTTACCACTCCTCTGGCCAGGTTTCTCTATTTTCATGTTTGATTGGAAAATGAGTTTTGAACAAAGCTAAAGTTCGTTCTTCCCTACGTAATATCAGTAGTGAAATGGAGAAGGAATTATTGGTTCACGCTTCACTCATCCCAGCATCTGAGTTACTTTCCCAGATCGTCTTTACTATATTTGATACTGTCAAAGCAGCCAATGAGGTCATCATTCATAAGGAAAATTTTAAGAAATTCTCAATTCACTTGGAGAAGATCTCATTTATATTGAAGTCTTTATCAAAGGAAGACATACACCATCCCGAGAGTTTGAAAAATGCTATGGATGTTCTCAACCGTGAGGTAACAGTTGCTAAGCAGCTGGTTTTTGAGTGCAACAGTAGAAGTAAGGTTTATCTTTTAATCAATTCCAGAAAGATTGTTACACGCTTGGAGTGTTGTGTAAAAGATATAAGTCGAGCAGTAAGCCTCATCCCTCTGGCCTCTTTGGACATTAACTCTGATCTTAATAAACAGATAAGTGAGCTATGCCAGAACATGTTAGATGCTGAGTATCAAACAGCTGCAGCAGATGAGGAAATTTTAGAAAAAATTGAGGCAGCAATACAAGAGGGAAATGCTGATCGGTCATATGCAAATCAGTTGCTAGCTTGTATTGCAGATAACATTGGGATCTCCACCGAGCATGCTGCTTTGAAGAGAGAATTTAAAGAGCTAAAAAATGAAATGGAAAATGCCAAGTCAAAGAAAGATGTGGCAGAAGCACTACATATGGAGCAGATTATTGCAGTACTTGAAAAGGCTGATTCCATAACTTCAGCTCAAGAGAAGGAGAAGAAGTATTTTGAAAAGCGAGATTCTCTGGGAAGGAGACAACTGGAGCCTCTGCAGTCATTTCACTGCCCAATCTCTCTTGATATTATGGTGGACCCTGTGGAGACTTCCTCTGGCAAGACATTTGACAGAAGTGCAATAGAGAAGTGGTTTGCTGAAGGGAACAATTACTGTCCCTTGACCATGTTGCCTCTGGATACTTCAATCCTAAGGCCCAATAAGACTCTCCGACAGTCTATTCAAGAATGGAAAGACAGGAACACTATCATTACCATTTCTACTATCAAATCCAAACTTCAAACAAATGAAGAAGAGGAAGTACTTCAATCCTTAGACAAATTGCAGGGCCTATGCTTAGAAAGAGAGATGCACAGAGAATGGTTAAAAATGGAGAATTACAGTGCAGTTCTTATTGGACTTCTTGGTGCTAAAAATCGTGAAATAAGGAAGCGTGTTCTGCTCATCCTGTCTTTGCTTGCAAAGGATAATGCAGAGAACAAGGTACCTCATAAATCCTTCTCATTGTTAACACTACACTTTTCCACATGGCTCCATGTAAGACCAAGAGAACACTATTGATTTTGCATAAAAAAAATATCCTAATACTTCTTTTTGGCAGGAAGATATTGCTAAAGTGGATAATGCACTTGGATCAATTGTTCGCTCACTTGCACGTCAAATTGGGGAAAGCAAGTTAGCATTGGAGTTGCTGTTGGAGTTATCTAAAAGTAATGTGGTCCGCGATCTCATGGGAAACATTCAAGGAAGCATACTTCTCCTGGTGACAATGTTAAACAGTGATGACGTTGAAGCAGCCAAAAATGCACATGAGCTGCTGGAGAACCTCTCTTTCCTTGATCAGAATGTTATAGAGATGGCAAAGGCAAATTATCTTAAGCCTTTGCTGCTGAACCTTTCTACAGGTATTCCATGAACTTTAGACACACCATCTGATACTTCGTGATTTATGTCTTGATCAGCATACCTGCATATTTGGTAGTCTTAGAACTTTATAGCTTTGTGTTTTTTGCCTTTTTTGGGAAGGGGGGAAGGACTTCAATTTTAGTAGTTGACATTGATCTTCGTATGGCTTTATGATGTAGGATATAAATACTAAACGTTCACATACTTGAGGAAAATTTTGTTTTTGTAAGAAATATGGAAGTCACTTCACTGCTATCCCATTTGTAGAATTATATATGCGTTAATGGCTTGTGCTTATAGTGCTTATAGACAGAAGTATTAAAATTGACAATGGTTACGAAACATATCAGAGAATATTCCTAGTATGTTTCTTCTTTTGCTTCCTTTCTTAATGTGCATTTATCACATACCTGTTGAAAGACTATATGTGTGTGTGAGTGCGGACATTTGCATCTGTATACTGCATATATATGTACAAAATAATACAGAAAATGGATGAAATAAAGAAAATAAATGAAGTAATAACGAATATGAGATAATTCAGAAGAAAGTGGAGACACAGAACTTAACAAAGCCAATGGAGTGAAGGTGGAAATACAGTGAATGTTCTTTTACTCCTTTTGGTAAAACTTATGGTCTGTTTGGTTCAAAGGAGGGGAGGGGAGGGGAGGGGAGGGGAAGGGAGGGAAAGGAGTTTAATTTTGTGTATGTTTGGTTAGAGGAGGGGAGGGGAGGGATTTTAATGGAAGGAAAGTATAAATTTACCTTTTTACACAATTATAACATTTAATGTAGCATTTAATTTAGGGATATTTTAGTCCATTTTTTAACATATATTCTTTCCCCTCCAAATCCCCCACTTTTAGAGGGGAGCTAAAATTGGCTTAGGAGGGATTTTGCTCCCCTCCCCTCCACTCCCCTCTAAAAAATTGAACCAAACACATAAAATTTAAAATAATCCCTCCCCTCCCCTCTGGTTCACATAAAATTTAAAATAATCCCTCCCCTCCCCTCCTCTCCCCTCTATTTCCCTCCAACCAATGCTGAAAATTGATTCCTAAAGTGACCAAAGTTTGGATATTCAATGAAAGTGAAGTTTTCCGAAATATGAATCTCGCATGCACCCATGTACTCACTGGTTGTCAATACTTACTTCCTTTATGTAGGCCCAGACAATATGAAGATAATCATGACTGAAACTTTGTCAGAAATTTCATTGACCGACCAGAATAAATTATCCTTAATCAAAGATGGGGCACTGCAGCCTCTTCTTCAGCTGCTCTTAAATAATGATCTGGAAATCAAGGAAGTGGTTGTCAAAGCTCTACTACAGCTCTCAAGCTTGCCAGAGAATGGCCTGCAGATGATTAAGGAAGGTGTTGCTCAACCACTATTTGAAGTGCTATACTATCACAGTTTACAGTCACCTACTCTGCGTGAACAGGTAGTTGCCACAATAATGCATCTAGCCATATCAACCACTCACCAACAAGCTGAAGAAGAACAGGTTTCATTGTTAGATTCTGGGGAAGACGTATTTAAATTCTTCTCTCTAATTTCTTTAACGGGACCTGACATACAAAGCAAGATTCTCAAAGCTTTCCAGGCATTGTGCCAATCTTTCTCTGGTTTCACCATCAGAACAAGGTTGAGACAGGTATTTTTCTTGAAGTTTCAAACATTAAAGAAATTAAAATTTGATGAAAAATGTCTGAAGGCAACATAGAGCGTTTTGGTGCTTTGCTATATATTTCTTGTCCTTGTATATGTGGAATGGTTATTTAGAACGAAAAGAAGATATAATGTTATATGATCAGGAAAATAAAGAGAGGAAAAGTGGGTGGAGAGAGATGAGAGGAAAACAAGATAGGAAAATCTCATATCCATTAGTACACTAAGATCCCTTCGTACTGCATTTCACTTATGAATTATGCTCATAATTTTAATAATTGTAATTCTCTAAAACCCTAAAAAATAGTTAAGCTCATACCCCAAACATCTTTGTCTAAGATTTATAAATATAATTAGTAGTATTCTATTACATTCTCGGTCATACTGACTCCTATTGATCGAATTTTTTTTCTTATTATATCAAACTTTGAACCAATTTATTTCTGAGTCAATAGCAACCTCAACTAATAACAATAACAACAGCGACAGTAATAGTTAAATTATTATTATTCATGGTATACAAGTGATTTCATAATAAATTCATTGATTGCAAGTTCATGGTTCTAATTAATGCAGCTCTCAGCTGCCCAAGTATTGGTCAACTTGTTAGAGCTTAGTACCCAAACAGTGCGGGCAAATGCCTTGAAGCTTTTCTATTGCTTGGCAGAAGACGGTGATTACAACAGCAACTTCTCATCACATATAACTGAAAGATGCATTAAGGTCTTGCTTACCATCATTGAGGCTTCTGATGATGCAGAAGAGATGGTTGCTGCTATTGGTATCATCTCTAAACTGCCACAGGAGCCACACATAACCCAGTGGCTTCTAGATTCTGGGGCACTTCATACTATTTTGGCTTGTCTTACAGATCAACATAGACATGCTTCACACAAAAAGCAAGTCATAGAGAACTCTGTCCAAGCTCTTTGTCGTTTTACTGTCTCAACAAATCTGGAGTGGCAGAAGAAGGTAGCTGAAGAAGGCATAATCTCGGTGCTGGTGCAATTGCTGGTTTCTGGAACACCTTTTTCAAAACAAAATGCAGCCATGTCAATCAAGCAGCTTTCAGATAGTTCTTACCGCTTGAGCAGGCCAATAAAGAAGCCGAGTATTTTCCAATGCTGCTTCATAGCTCATGAAATTGGTTGCCCAGCACACATAGGCACATGTACAGTTGAGTCTTCATTCTGCATTTTACAGGCTAATGCCATGGAGCCCCTTGTGCGTATGCTTGCAGAGCAAGATGTTGGAACATGTGAAGCTTCCTTAGATGCACTATTGACTTTGCTTGACGGTGAAGCACCACAGAGTGGAAGTAAGGTACTTGCAGATGCAAATGCTATTACGCCAATGATAAAACTATTGAGTCTTCCGGCTGAAAGGTTGCAGGAAAAAACTCTAATAGCTTTAGAACAAATTTTTCAACTAGATGAAGTGAAAAATAAGTACAAATCTATGGCCACAATGCCCTTGGTAGAGATAACTCAGAGGAAAGATAGCCGCTTGAGAAGTCTTGCTGCCAAAGGCCTTGCTCAATTGGGTGTACTTGATAAACAGTCTTCTTATTTTTAGGAAATAAGATTTTAAAAATTCTACTTGCCCATGAATTTTTTATACCGTCTCTCTCAATTATTTGGTTGCTTATATTTTAAGGTACAAGGTAGATGGATAGAGAAAGGAAAAAATATATATTTATGTTTCTATGGAGTCAGTCCTGATATGTGCAGCTGGATAAAGGAAGGAACTGAACTTAATGATAAGATTACATCCTGTCTAGTGTCATAAACACGAATTCATGTCCAGCGGCCAATGCATCAGATTGAGGAGTGCATATCTGAAAGGCTTCCATAGTTACATCGCCACAATAAAATACCCATCTTGTTCAGAAAATATTGCTTCCTGTTCAATATTATAGATGCTTTCATAACAATTGCAGCATTTCCAAACACTTTTTGCAACAAATGTGTGTAAAGTGAAATAGATGCAAATGAAGAAGACAGGCTCATCAGGGACTTGCCTGACTATATTCACACTTGGCACTTGCATCTTGCCCAGACGATGAAAGAACCTCAGCAGCCTTGTTTTCTTCTACCTCAACTTCAGTTCACCCTAAATATGGAACCACATTATTGCCAAAATCTCTAAATTTAGCAGAAGTGCTTGGTTTTCCTCTCATGCAAAATGTACTAGTTATATATAATCGATCGATATTTATTTAAAAGACAATTAAGCCATTTTTTCTAAATGAAATTGTTAATAACAATGGTAAGATACGTACGTAATAAAGTGGTGTTGAAACTATTTAAAAATACTTTTAAATAAAATTAGCATGATAAAAATTACTTTTGGTTATAATTAGGAAACATGCTCAATGCATCTTTTTATATATGAAATACACAAGCTGTAATTGACATGCTCGATAGTTTTTTTATGTGACATACTCGATAAATTTTGATCAATATATACATGAAGCACTAACTAACTAAAGCAAATAAGAAATAACTTACTACGTATAATTACTTTTACTTATATCGTATAGCTTAATTATTAATGTTATTATTATTATTATAAAATATTTAAAAAAAAGTCCAAGGTTTATATTGAAAATTTTGTTATTGGCCCATCAGTGATTAATCTATTCACATTTTTTGGGGCCTGGCCTGGATTCAGAAGAAGAAGGCCCACTTAGGTCCAAGTACACTATAAGTATAACACTAGTGAGAGAGAGATGCGCGATTGCGTTTGCATCTCTTTCTCTCTCTACCATTTTCACTTTCACACTCGCAGTCACAGAGACAGAGACTCAGAATCAGACCCACTCCAAAACCTCACTGCTGAGCGCTGCAAAAGAAAAGATGTTCAAAAAGTATGCTCTCTCGCTCTATATATCTTCCCGATCACAGTTTGTTCATTCTCATGTGATTCATCACTTGCTTTTTTTTTTTTTCCTATTCTGCTGGTGTTTTTTAAATCCTAAAATATTTGTTTAATTTGGTATCGGAACCGTGAAATTTATGTGGTTAGAGCAAAATGAGTATTCACCGCGAAACCCCAATGCTCACTTTGAAGATTCTTATTTATTTTTATGCTCTTTCTTTCTCTAATTATTGAATAATTCTATGCCCAAAGGCGATTGTACTCTATTTTCACCAGAATTTTTGATAATGTGTTGCATGCTTTATTTCATGAGTATGATATGAATATTATATGATCTTATTGCTGCCCCCTGCAATTGTCTATTGTAATGATGATTTCTCCATCAAGTCATGCTGCTCTGCATCTGTATGTATATTTAGATTTACATGTTAAAAAAAAATCTTTTTTTTTAATTTCAGATTTTCATCTGAAGATGTGTCTGCACAGAACCAAGTGAAGGCCTCAGTTCAGCGAAAAATACGGCAAAGTATTGCAGACGAGGTGACTTCACTTTTGGGATTGGCTGTTTGTTGTAAATTTTGACCTTAATAACACATATCCTACAAAATATGCATGGAATTCTTGTTGCATATCAATTTGTGTTACTTATGACCCTACCCTCATTCACTCCACTGCAGTACCCAGGCCTCGAACTGGTGTTGGATGATATACTTCCAAAGAAGTCCCCTCTAATAGTTGCTAAATGGTTTGTGATTCTTTTTGCTGCAATTTTTGCTGCTTCATAACTTTTATGGTTGCTAACTGGTTGCTTTTTGCCTTGTTCTTGTAGTCAGAACCATTTGAATCTGGTTCTAGTGAACAACGTGCCTTTGTTTTTCAGTGTCCGTGATGGACCATACATGCCCACCTTGCGACTTCTCCATCAATGTAAAGTTTATCTTTCTTGCAACTTTTAACTTGTCTAAATGCTCTTTCTTCTGGGAAGAGGTACCGGTTATTGAATCATAAATACTTCACCGGTTGTTTCAGCTGTGCTTTGACTGATTACCTTTTATGGTCCAATAATAAAATTGTGCTTGAATCAAACCAGTACTCATTATAATTAGGGCCTTGGGTTACGTTGTAAGCAGCAGAAATAGGATGCAGCTGACTGGGTTTCAACTCATATAGTGGAAAGGATATTCAAATGAATTATAGGCAAAACTTATAGTTGGTTGTTTTGCTTGGTGCAACCAATGATTGGATGAGATAGATTAACTTTATTAGAAACTGGTATACAGAGCTTAAGTAAAAATGATGATTAGTTGAATTCTTCAACTATACAGTTGCATAGCTATGAGGAGAACCAGCTTCTGAGTTCTGATATATTTGATTATCACGATTCATGTCATAGGCAATTGACCTAGGCTTTTTTCTTTCCTTTCCGTGCATCTTGCTATCAACCATGGTGATGAAAGGAAGTTTGGGGGTAGATTTAAGTTTTATTATGGCAAGAAGGCCGGAACATCTCCATTAACGTGGTTTATTGGCCCATTATATGCTCTGGATGTTGGAGTGTTCCAGAATCCAGATCAACTCTTCAACTTATAAAGAAATATTAGACTCGTGCTGTTGTCTGAAATATTAGACTCATGCTGTTGTCTTATTGTGTTGTAGGAACCGTAGGATGCTTGGATTCAAATCTAATAGTTTTTCTAGTTATACTGACCAAGAGTGAATGTGAAGATCATATGGTTCTCAGTTTTCTATTGATGATCTGACGTTTACTTGTTAGATTCCACTGATCCTTTGAGAAAGCTTTCCTACTATTTGCACTCCTCAAACCTTTTAATCCAGAGATTATATATGGTTGTGTGGGTAATATGGTGTTTTAACCTACAACATAGAGAACCTTGATATGGATTATGGAATAGGACAGCAGAAGGAAAAAAAGGTATTTTGGAGAGAAGGAGAGACATGGAGGGAGGGGGAACAAACCACTGTTGTTGCCTTATTGGTACCAGTTTCTCAATCTGGTCATCACATCCATCCTCATATCTAGATGCAGGCAGTGATTACTAATTTATCAATTATCATTTAACATCCAATGCTTTATCCAAAAGCACGTATGAAGCTTCAATAGAGTTTCTAGGCTCAAGCATAGACATTATGCCATCTGCACTTGGTCATTTCTTATATTGCATGTGAACTGTTTTATTGTTATTGGTTTTACAGATCCAAATATAATGAAGAAATTACAAGTTGACCGTGGTGCAATAAAATTCGTCTTGGCGGGTGCAAACATAATGTGTCCTGGTCTTACATCTCCTGGGGGTGCTTTGGATGAGGAAGTGGGGGCAGAAAGTCCTGTGGTACTGCCTTTATATTTTGTATATTGCTTGTTATTCATGAAGTAAGCACTTGCTAGTGAATGTATTTTAACTTTCAGCACATCACGTACTTGTCTGATCTCAGGCCATCATGGCTGAAGGAAAACAGCATGCTCTTGCTATTGGCTTTACAAAAATGTCAGCAAAAGACATGTAAGAAACTTCGCTTATCTCTTCTTTTGACTGGACAGGAATGTTGAATGAAATAAATATGAAATGTTTTTTTTCCAAATAAATGGAGACTCTGCCGGATATTCCTTCTTTTATTATTTTATTTTCTCTGCATGACATTGATGAACATTCAAGAGAAGAAATTTGATATAAATAATTTATTTTGCCATATCTCATTATCAGCCCACAACCTCTCGTGTAATGGTGGAAATAGCATTAGCATGTCAACTAGTGAAGTATGGAGTGAATGACTTACCACTTGAATTGATAATATGATATCCATTAGCATATCACGCAACTCTCCCATAATTGTATTGGGAACAAAGTGATCAAGTCATGAAGGGCAACTATATATTGGTAGTGTGTAACTGGCACTAGCTCAACTGAAAACTCAACATTGTACCTTAAAGGCTTAAAGCTGGAACATCTCCTTTACTGCCACTAAAATCAATGTTGCTTGCATATATGCCTTATCATTTGCTTCTGATTAAAGAATAAAACTTAAAAGGGGTTAATGCAGAAATAAAGAGAATTTATGGCTTACCTAGTCTTGGCTTACTTGGTTGATTGTTGTACTCAAGTTTATTTACTTCCTTGGTTTCAGAAAAGCAATCAACAAGGGAATTGGGGTCGACAACTTGCATTATCTCAATGACGGTCTTTGGAAGGTATTGATTGATTATATGATTTCCTTCTTATTCTTGTCATTATTAATAACTAGGTATATATGGTGGTCATATTTATGTTTTTTGATGTAGTACCAGCAATAAATACCATGGCTTTTCTTATTTCTTTCTTTTTTTGGTTGATCTGAACAATATCACTTTCTGGTCTTATACATTGAAAAAACCAGTTTCTAAAGCAACACTTGTATTTTTTTATTATTCTGAATTCTGCATCCTTCACCCAGTGCATGATAATATATTTTCCTCTGATTTCCAATATATTGTCATTATCTGTTTTCCTTACTACATTGCAGATGGAGCAACTTGATTGAGGATGTTGCAAGAGCTGCATGCCAACTGTTGATTGAAGATGAATTCCTGTTTTCTGGACCTTGATCCAGATTTTAGGGATCATACACGTACTTGGTGATTTCTTTTTTCATACCCGTGTAAACAGTAAAGAAATGAATTTTGTTGCACAGATTGCTCTCTTTTAGTAATTATGTAGATTTCATGTAACTTGCTGAATACACTGTTTGTGCGTGTTAACAAATACAAAGCTCTGTTCATTTCCATATTCCAATTGAATGCTGGATCTACGCACTTAAGTTTTATCAAACTTCAGGTGAAGCCATTTGATCTTCCTTGCATTTGCATACCACAGATTTGTCTAAAGGCCCTCAAATCTCAAAAACGTTTCTCACAACTCATCCCTCAAGCAGACATTTTAGTGTATGCTTGGTTGGAGTAAAAATTGGCTGGTGAAAAAAATACTTTTTTTTCTTTTGCATTTAAACAGTTATTTTTCACTTCCTTATTTTCCACATATTACTCATTTTCACTCCAATCAAGCATACTCCTACATAGCTCAGCCATTTCATTCAGGCTGCACACTAGAAGAAACATCAATCATCTTCCATGCTTGTTCAAGAGTATAAAAAACATACTAGTCTGTCAATTCCGTAAGATAGTCAGCCGCTTGGTCGCACATGAACACTTTTGAATGCTTCTCTATGATCTCTGGTCATCTTACACTCATGGTACTGTTACAATTATAATGACAGGGTCCTGCTACATAGGTCCACTGTGGTTTTGGTTTGCTGTGTTTTTTACAGATCTATATTCAGAACACAGATCTATAACAGAAAAAGGAGAGCATTTGTTAGCCGGAAAAAAAAAATGAATTAGAAACAGTTGAGATGTAGTTAATGGTTTTTGAATGGTTCATAAGTTAAATATATAAACAAATTCACTTAAGGAAGCAACCCTATTTGGTGGCAGGTTTATTGATTCCACGCTTTCAGTTGGAGTGGTCAAATGCCTTTAAATAGAGGGGGAATATATGCTATCAAGTCAATTTCTGGGTATTTCGACCATTGTTTTATGAAAGACATACAATCCTGAAACTCTGCCATTACGCGATCAGTATGATTGAACTATTGGGGCGCGAAATTCTTTTTGCTGTTGATCCAAACAGCAGTTCAGAGAAGCAGGTCTCTTTTGTTTTTATTTTAGGTGTACATATTTATTTAAAAAGTATTTGATGTAATGAGAATCAGTAAAATGCCAAATTAATCGGAGCGTTCTACAATACACAAAGGGCATCAGTGCATTCATACTCCATATAGGCCCCATTTGTATTAGTTTTTTTTTAGAGTAGAAGTGTTTTTTTCAAATAATAAAAGTGTTTTTTTTAGAAGCTAAAGAATTCAAGCTTTTAAAAAAAGCACTTCATGTATTTTTTTGTTATACATGAAGTACTTTTTTTAAAAGCTTGAACTCTTTAACTTCTAAAAAAATCACTTTTATTATTTTAAAAAAGCACTTATACTCTTAAAAAAACAAATACAAACGGGCCTATAATTAATTTATTATAAACAGTTTTAATATATTTAAAAAAAGGGTCTTACTTATTCTCTTATTTGCATTTGTCCATCAAAGTTTTTAAAACACCTCTCATATCTTGTTTTATTGTATTTTAATTCATCAATATTTATTTATCTATTTATCTTATTTATTTTTTTTATAACCCAAAAATGAAAATTTAATTTAATTTTTGTCTTTAAAAAAATATTTTTTATTTTTTAATAAATTCTCATTTTTTATTTTTCACATGTAGAATTTCTTAATTTTTTTTACTCATAACGGTTTTTCATTTTTATACTCTTTCTTGTTTTGTTTTATTAAAATATAAATTTCTATAAAAAAAAAAAAGTCTATGGCGGGATATTAAAAAATATTTTTTTAAAAAATTAATCTCAAGAGCAAGATAAAATCAGACTAAGCTCTAGCCACAAAGAGCCACCAAACCCATGAGACTTAGTAGCTCAACCCAAACTTATTGTAATTGATTTTTTTATTGTAATTATTTTTTTTTTGTCAAATCATGACATTTTATTTAATCATTTTTATTTCATGACAATTGAAATTATATTATATTTTACTTTTTTCTTGACAAATGAAATTATCTTTTCTTTTCATTTTTATCCGAGCTTAGTTAAATCAATTTTTCTTTTAATTTCATTCTTACATCAAATTAAATTTATTTTTTCTCATTAAAAATGATTTAAAATTTTTTCATTGTTAACAGTTTCATGCAAAAATTAATGTGGATGATTGAGGGATTATTTTGGTAAAGAACTTGAACGCAATTTAATATTTATGAAGAATTATTGCTTAACCTGTATAACTGGTTATCTGTTAAATTATGAATTGTTTGATTTATTCAATGATCATATTATTAGTAATGGATGTACCATCTGGTTCATCCATGTTCTCATTTTCTTCATGTGCATGTTAAACGTTGTCCAAAGTTAATCATGTGAATAAATTTACCTTTGGAATTGTCAAAATTATGAAGATGATGGTAAGGAATTATCAGTTTAGTTTATGGAGCCCAAGTTTTTCATATAAATTAGTGATATAACGAGTTCTAAACATATTTGCCCGGAGGAGTGCGTCCATCTTATTTTGTCATGATTAACTCCAGCCTTGTTCTTGAATTTCGTTATATAGACTCTGCAAGTTATTCAAGAGCTGCAGAAGCATTTCCTAAAAAAAATGATGTCCATTAAGAATGCTGCTCAATCAAGGTAATGTTCAAGAAATATACTCCTTCTAAGGACAACGTACAGCAGCGTTGACCATTCAAGAAACTAAAAATTCCCGAGCAGTTAAAGAACCTCTCCTTCCTTATTCATAGTGCTATAGAGATGGCAAAGACCAATTATCTCAAGGCATAGGTTTGTTTCCCCACCAGTTAAGAGTAATGATGTTAGATCTCAAAGTAAGAAACAGTAAGATTGTCAGTTCCAGCATATAGACCACCAGACAAAACATAATTGTAGCTTGTCTACAATTCTGGTCTATATCTATATGCAACTAACTCGGAGAGAAAACCAACAATTATCCAACTGGTGCAGTTGACTGCCGTTGCAGGGGGCATCATTGATGTAGCACCCAACAAGACAGGCAATGTGATTAGAGGTATCCATGTTTGACCAGGGAATGCCTTGTGAGCAAGCCAAACTAGAAGGGGAGCAATGGCTCCCCCAAGGAATAACCAATTCACATTGCCATATTCACCAAGGTCTCCAAAGATTCAGCGTGGTCCAAGAAGACCCCAGATAATAGATGCGTCATAGAAGATATTGTCCATCGGGCAATTCCAAGGGTTATCAGGTGGCAGTTTGGAGGTATCACAGAGGTCAGGGATCGTCCCCATCAACCACCAAGCAGTAATCGTGTATACAATTACTGGTAGGATTGTTCCTACCATCTACAACGCAGCCAGGATTAGCTTCTTAACAAAGAACTCATATTTTGTTTTTGGCTCTTATAGTTCAAATTTAAAATGACCAAGGAATCATAATCGACCTGTGCCATGTGATAATGTTCGGTGAAAAATCAATTTTATTTAATTGAGAAGAAGTCATAAACATTTATTAAATAGAAAGAGTATGTAACAAAGAGAATAACTAAGATAAAGATAAATAACAAAATGAACAACAAGATAAGCTAAAGTTTGAAATATGAAGCCTAAGATAAAGAGAGAAATCTGTTACCCTATCACCATAAACATTGTTCTCGGTGGAATCTTCATATAGTGACCAAGTTTGGAGTCTTGCAAAAAGGTTAGTGCTTGAGTAATGCTTATGTACCCATACACTTAAAGCACAGGTTAGCGACAGGGCGCTCTGGATACATGTAACCAATGATGTATTCTGTTACAATGTTTAAACCCGGTGGCTGTTAAGATGAAAGAGATGAGCTCTTAGAGAATTCTCCTAGCACCAATATAAAATTAGGAAGTTATGCAAGTAAATTGTTAAGATACCTGATTTGTAGTGGCTGCAATTATACCAAATTGGAAGAGTTCAGAAAATGGAAATTGCACAAGCTAGTAATATACCCCACCAAGGCAACTGAAGTGATTCATTGTAGTACTCACAAGCAAAAATAATAAGAGCTATGTTCACTACTAGAACGATGTGAAGCCACCACATGCTCGTACCTCCTCATTCGTCTTGTGTGTATGTCCACTTTTTTACGGATTCGGATCCTCTAAAGTGCGGGATACACTTTAGATAGTAAAGTACAGAATGATAACCGTTGATAAAAAAAAATTAAGGGAGTGGATTCTCGCATATACATGATTTGTTATACATGTGTGTTATTTTATAAAATTCTAAACATTTGATTTTTTCATCAACAGTTATCATTTTGTACTTTATTTTCTAAAGTGCACCCCTCACTTTAGAGGATCTAAACCCTTTTTCTACTGTCCAAAGGCCATTTTACTTTGCATCCATATTTCACTGCATATGGCATGGTAAGTGTAAATGAAATAAAAATTTTGCAAGACTTATTTTAGATAGTAAAGGACAGAATGATAATCGCTGATAAAAAAATTAAAGGAGTAGATTCTCGCATATACATAATTTGTTATACATGTGTTTTATTTTATAAAATTCTAAACAGTTAATTTTTTCATCAACAGTTATCATTCTGTACTTTACTTTCTAAAGTACACTCCTCACTTTAGAGGATCTAAACCCTTTTTCTACTGTCTCCAAAGGCCATTTTACTTTGCATCCATATTTCACTGCATATGGTATGGTAAGTGTAAATGAAATTAAAATTTTGCAAGACTTATAACAAATTTACAAAATAAAAAATGGAATATGGTGGGGTTTGTGTAGACTGTTTCATATATTAAAAAAAACAAAACAAAAACAAATAACATCTTCACTCATTTGGACAAATTCAAATAGAAAAATCTTCACTCATTTGGACACATTCAAATAGAAAAATTCGTGTTTGTTTTAGATTGATACAACAAAATTCTTATAGTTTTGGGAAGTGAAAGTATGCCAATTTAATGCAATCTTCACTACAAGCATAACTCATTATTGTTACTGACTAACATGAATATATGAATAAGTGTCTGCTAGGAAGAGAACATAGCATGTATAAGTTCAACCATGTTTCTGGACAAAACAAGCTTGAAGTTGAAGCTGTTTTATATAAGAAGTTCAGAATGAGGCCTATTCATGAGCTACATAAATTTAAACTAAAAAAAAGAAGAAGAAGAAAGAAAGAAAGAAAGAAAGAAAGAAAGAAAAGAAATATAATTGCTAAAAGCCTAAAACATTTCATATCGGTGATACAATCATATTATTTTCGTGGTGGCTACCTGACAAGAGGTTGTCGAGACCTATCAAATAAAATAACCGGTTCACAAACTAATTTGTAGTATAGAGAATGAACCGAATCGTCTCTCAAGGATCCAAAAAAAACAAAGATTTAATTAGATCAAGATAATTAAAAAAGGGGGGGTTTTGTTGTTGATTAACAAGATTAATATAAGTAGGAGATTCAAAGTTGTAAACAAATCTAAAGAAACAACCAATCCAAGGAAATTTACCGATCTTGAGTTTAACTCATCATTGATCACAAGGAATTCACTTAATTGCTAACCAAGTTCTTGGCCTTAGATCACATCAAGAAGCCTTAACATGATCCAAGAATTCTCTACTAGATAAGCATCTAGGATTTGATTAACCAAGGTTAGATAAAGTAAGCACCATCCAACATAGATTAACTTAAGATCTAGAATTTAACCAAGCTAAACAATCCATTAAAAAGCTTTAATAAATTGTTTATTCTATGTGATCCTCTTGAATACATGATAATAAAGCTACTACCACATCAACATCTAAATCAAATTAAGCAATTTAATCTAAATAAAAATCAAAAGAGGAAAAAGAGAAACTTGAATAACAATTAAGCAATATGAACAAGCAAAACAAGATCTCCAAATTAAACAATAAGATGGCTAATCCCTTGGATTGATTATGAGAGCCTAGCCTTCCATGGATGGGAAGGAAGAACTCAGAATTTAAAGAACAAAAACGAAATTGCAAAGAGAATGAAGAAGAAGAGAAAGAAAACTCTCACAAATACTTAAACTTTCTTGAAACTTACTTCTAAATTGAATGCCTCTAATACAAAGAGGTTGGGTCTATTTATACTAATCCTAGAAGCCAATTTGTACATGTACATAATCTGAATACAAGCTATAAGAATCTGAAATTTGTCAAAAATGGAAGCTTGATGCATGGTTGGTGGGTTGGTGCATGGTAGGTGGGTTGGTGTATGGTTGGTGGCTTTTAGTCAACAACTCTTATTCGACTTCTGGCTTCAAATTCATCACCTAGACGGTGCATTTTGGCTTGATGTCTTCATCAAAGTTGTAGCCAGTTGTCTCCTTGAAAATCTCCAATTTGAATCATGTCATTTGGACTTTTAGAACTCCAGAAATGCCAAAAACACTTCACCTACCTCAAGTTAGGTTGGAAGAACGTGTTTCCAAATTCAGACCAACTTGTAGCTTCTGAAGCATGCCCAAAAACGACATCTATTGACAAAATGGTCTTCATTGAAGTTGGAGATATGGGTCTTATCTTTCAAGTGACCAAGTTTCAGCCCAAGAGGAGGCCTATAACCCACTATATAGTCCAATATGTGCATACTGCCCAGATGGTTCCGTGACAGCAAACCCACTCTGCATTGCAGGGATATTTTGGACCCTTAGCATTCCGATCCAGCTCTTGAGTTCTTCATGAAACTTGTAGAGCATTGTCTTAGCTTTCCAAAGACACCAAGATCACCTCAATTGGATCACCGAGTCCCAAGTTATGACCTAACCAAGGAAGAAAGGTCAAAATGCATCAAAATCCGAAAATTATTCAATATTTGCATTAAAGCCCAATGAAGCCCAACAACATTAAACTCATCTAAAGTACTAATATTGGGCACAATAAACATCTAATAATGCCTAATACAAAGCTAACATAAGTGTCTCAAATTGATTGATCAAATTCCCTCACACTTAAGCTTTTGTACCCCGGGCAAAACACATAACAACGAAACTAAAGAAAAACAAGAAACATCATATTATTAAACTAAAAACATAAAAACCGATTGTACCTAATCTAATCCACTTCCTCGTAGGAAAACACGATGGCACTTAGCATGTGCCACAAGCCTTTAAACCCCTAGGTGTCCCTAGTGGACGAGTTATAGTCTCGTGAGGGTTTACCAGGATGATACCCACAAACATGTAATATTTTATTTAATCAATTCAACTAATTTTTAAATACAAGCATTGTATCAAATATAAACCATAATTAATAAGTCAAGTATGCTTAACAAAGAATAGTTGAATCAAATCAATTGAGAATAAAGTATAGCATAATCATGCTTTAATTAGAAATAGGCATGTTCAGATTGAGTAAAATTCTTCACAAGTATCACTCAAATCACACAAGGTGTTTAGGTTAATCACTTACGCTCAACTCAGTCAAATTATGAAAGTATTTTACCATAGGCTTGCATATACATCAATTCTCCACTACTTAGACCAAATAAATTGCAAAAATCAAGAGGTCTTTCAAAAAGGGTGAAATGGAACTTATAAGGTGAAGGAATGGAACATTATAGATAATAGCAGGTTAAAACCAAAGAGAATAAAAGAGCATTGAGGAGTAATTCAAGTAGAAAGAATAAACTTTTTTACCCAAAACCATAAAATGCTCATTCTCTTCACACATTCCTTCCTTTTTCTATTCTTTTTTTTTCTTTCCTTTTTTTTTCTCTCTTTTTTTTTTGTTTTTTTGTTTTTTTGTTTTTTTGTTTTTTTGTTTGTTTTTGTTTTTTGTTTTTTTTTTTGTACCAAGCATTTCGTATCAGCACACCAAGTCCCCCACACTTAAATCATTGCAAGCAAAAGAACTCATCCAATAAGAAAATCAATGCTCTCCCATTCCCTAAGGTAAGGTAAAACATGGTTTTTTGAAAGCTTGTAATGAGCTAAGAACAAAGAATAGGCAAATAGGTTTAGAGGGGAGTTAATAATTGGATAAATGCAAGGTAGGTTTATTTGGCCAAAGGCTAAGTCAAGAAAAAATGCCTCGTCATTTTCATGCAACATACAGACCAATGTAATCTCAAATCGATTCAATGCAAGTTCTAGAAAATAAATTCATAATTGACATCACTCATGAAAGAAAATAACCAAGTGTAAGTATCAAACTTGGAAAAGCCCAAAACTCACAAAGGTATGAAACATTCACTCAATTCAACCATGCCTTCTTCCTAATATCCACAATCATATACACATGTATATTATGAAAATGATTCAACTGTAAACTGTTTTGCATACTTTTATCATCAATTAAGCTCAAATTCAGCACATGCTTGTATCAAAATCAATTGAAAAGATCAAAATTGTGTGTGTGTGTGTTTTTATTATTTTTTTTTTATTTTTTTTTTATTTTATATATATATATATATTTTTTTAATATATATACAAGAACAAAGATGATTTAAGACCTATTATGAAATGCAAGTTAAGATGCGTCTCAAGAGCAAAACTACTCCTTACTCTGCCATCATACATCTAAAAAGTTAGTAACAATAAAGATTAGTTTTTTTTTTTTTTAACTAAACTATGTACATGGTAATGTCAACTATCCCTCCTCCCAACTAATTAAAGACATTGTCCTCAATGTCAAAATAAAGATAGGTAGAGTGTAGAAGGTCTTACCGTGAAAACCGCAATCGTACCAAATAAGAAAAAATTACAAAAACTAAAACCATAAGAGAAAACAAAAATTCACAAAGACAAAGTCAAATCAAGTTTTTGCTTTTTGTCAGTCACGCCTTGTTCCCAATTCCGTGGAGCCATTCATTGGATCACGCTAGGTACAAATGCATTGAGTTGATCGAGCAATTGTTCAGAGTTGTAGCGCCTTACAAGACTTTGACGTGTCGCCAGAGATGAACCTTTTTCTACAAAGATGATCAAGAAAACAAAACAAACTCGTCATAAAAACCATTAACATTTAATATACCTATGGGTTTTTGGTGAAAGTTCTCATGCGGACAGATGTAATTTGAAAGAGTTCTTCCAAAGTTTCAAAACCACCGTAGGGCACAAAGGCATCAAGCATTGGCGATCATAATGTTCATGCGTTGCATGCAAAAATACTATTACTTCATCCCCTAATGTTTTTCCAATGGGCTTTTGCCGGTCGATAAAGGACCTGGGAATGACACCAAGGACTTTGCCACCTCCTAAATGTTAGCTACACAACCCATTAACCCAAGACTACCTCCTCCATAAACTAAACGGATTTCTCTCTCGCCTAGCACTCGACCAAGATGGTGTGCAATATTTACAAACTCTTTATCTTTCCTGTGATGAGATCCACAAAAGACACAAACACTCTTGATCCGACGAACTGAAGTGGCTCCATTTTTTTTTCTTTGTTTTTTTTTTTGTACTCTCTCCTTATCAATGATCTGAAGAGAGCAAAGTGCATTATTTAAAGGCATCAAAACTCAAAGGTAATAATTACACCTATAAAGGAGTGTGATCCGTCGATAAGTTTGAAAAATAAACACAGAAATGATAATAGCTATATGACAAAGATAAAAGGCTAATCTATATGTGTCAGAAGAAGTTTGAAAATATGCAACGCATATTTCAAAAAAAATACGGCTATTTTTTTTTTTTTTTTTGAATTTTTTTTGAATTTTTTTTTTTTGAATTTTTTTTTTTTTGAATTATTTTTTTTTTGATTTTTTTTTAATAAACAGGAAAAAAAATAAAATAAAATAAAAAATAAAAAAAATACTTACAGAAGGTGTGATTGTGGCTCACATTTTCCTCTGGTTTTACGTCCAGTAACGTCTTGAAGCTCTCTATGGGCCGATGGTTCGCTTCCATCCAATTTTCTTAAAATTGGCAAACAGGTCTTTGAGTCGATTCCGAGACTATAACGCCATGTTCATCTTGGAATATTGGCCATAAATCGAGAAGTACTCAGACATCTCCACTAGGATGCGTCTCAAGAGTCAATAGAATGTTATCTAAAGACTCCTTACTCATGCCATCCTTTATGAAGTTAATTTTATCATCTCGCTTATAGACGCCATTCCAATTGATTTACATTTTGTGTTACAGTCCATCTTGCACATTTATAGCAGACTCGTAACCTTTTGCTCTTCTCTCTTCTTTGCATATGTACTTTTGCCTAGCCCTGGCATATATGAAACAAGAGGCGTAAAATTCACCTCCGAGCCTGACCTTTGCTTCGATCAACCAACGTATATCCGCAGGATGCCTTTGTGCATAAGCATCCTTAATCTCTCAAACCTTGCACAATAAATGTTAGTTAAAGCATTTTGAGGGAGAGAAGGGAATTGCTTGCGGAGATTAAAAAGTCGATTATCCATTTCAAAGAAAGAAGAAAGAGAGAGAAAAAATTGAGTAAAATTATGTACGTATTTCAAGTTTGTGGGTAATCAAGGGACCGAAAAGATTTTCACGGAAAGTACCGTTATCCGCCATTTAACCGTGAAAAATCATCTCACAAAGAAAAACAAACAAAATAAAGACAAAAATCAAACTTTGATAGATTTTCTCACTTGGCAACTGCTTTTTTCTGCCTCGATTCTCGTGACAACAAATAAGTCAAAGTTAGAAAGAGGAAAGAGTTAGAAAACTTGGGATGCCGCCCAAGAAGCGCTACTTTTAATGTCCTTAGCCGTGATTGAAGATTTTGCACGAGCGATGGGTCCTCCCAATAATGATTCAATCTCCGCAATTGACATTAATCGTGGCTTTTTTTTTTTTTTTTTTTTTTCTCTTTTTTCTTTTTTTTTTTCAACACAAAGAGTGATCAATCATGGTAGAGGGCATCCTCATAGCTTGAACTTCCTCCACGAGGTTCTCTTGAGCTCCTTCATAAAAATTTTTGAGGCTATGACCATTAACTTTGAACACTTTGTTGGTGGCTTCACTCTTAATTTCCACTGCACCATGAGGAAAAATGTTAGTGACAACAAACTGATCATTCCCCACCTAGACCTTAATTTACTGTGCATCAACTTAAGGCGAGAATTAAACAAGAGAACTTTTTGCCCAATCAAAACTCTTCCTCGAAGAATAAACTTATCATGGAAGGCTTTGGTCTTTTCTTTGTAGAGCCTGAGCTCTCACAGCATCTAGGCGGATCTCTTCCACCTCAGAATCGCAACTTCCGCTCTATGCCAAATTCGCCAAATTCATGTTGTATCTTCACACCCCAATATGCTTTGTGCTCAATTTCTATCGTAAGTGGCATGCCTTACCATAGACTATCCGATATGGAGACATCCCGATTGGAGTTTTGTAATGGGTCCCAGAAGCCCAAAGAGCATCCTCAAGCCTCATGCTCCAATCCTTCCGATTAGGTTGGACTGTTTTTTCAAGTATGCGCTTGATCTCTATTGGAGACCTCGCTTGACCATTAGTCCTGGGATGGTAAGGTGTAGAAACTTTATGCAACACGCCATATTTCCTCATCAATCCCTCCATGCTTCTGCTACAGAAACGGGTGCCTTGATCACCGATGATAGCTCTCGATTCCAAACCTGGCAGAAAACTGTGGATCTAACAAAATCCACAACAACTTTGGAATCATCAACCGAGTGGCTTTAGCCTCCACCCATTTTGATACATAATCAATAAATAGCAAAATGTAAACATAACCAAAGGAAACAGAAAAGGTCCCATGAAATCAATACCCCATACGTCAAAGATTTCACAATATAGTAGAGGTTGGCCGGGCATCTCATTCCTCATGAAATGTTCCCTTCTCATTAATCGCTCACAAGACTTTACGTAACAAATATGCATCATGAAACAAGGTAGGCCAATATAAACCAGTAGCTAAAACTTTCCTAGTGTACGTTGAGGCCCAAAATGTCCACCACATGCAAATGCATGACAAAAGCTAAGAACAGTAATGAAACTCTCTTGATTAGGCACACACGCCTAATAATTTGGTCACTACAAAATCGCTACGTATATGGATCATCCCACACATAATATTTTGATTCACTCTTAAGTTTATAAATTTGTGCACGAGTGAAATGTGAGGGAAAAATCAGCAACCAAGAAATTCACCATATCAAAGAAACCAAGGGAAGGTGTTTACCTTGCACGCATAAGTCGCCTATCTCGGGAAGGAGTCCCGCATGCAGAAGCGGATCTCAAGCCCTTTCAACGCGGCTCAAATGATCTCGCTACCTAGGTTCTCTGCTCCACTCTTGTCACGGATCTCTATGTGAAACTCTTGGAGCAAGAGTATCCATCTTATTAGCTCCGGGGCTTTGCGTATCCTGGCTTCTTCAAAAGGAACTTCGCAGCCGCATGATCAGCAGAAACACAACAACCTTAGAACCAAGCAAATATGATCTAAACTTATCCAAAGCAAAAACAATGGCTAAAAGTTCTTTTTCTGGGCTGCGGGTATAGTTACCGCAGCAGCAAGATCTAGAGTTCCTGAAGCATAGTATATCACATGAGAAGCTTTCCCCACTGTGCCAAGACTCGTCTTACCGCATAGTTAGAAGCATCACACATTAACTCAAATGGCAATGTCCAACAAATGGTCAGATGATAGGGGTACTAGTCAAGGCCTGCTTCAAGTGGTTGAAAGTCGCTTTGCACTTGTCATCAAAATTGAACTCCACATCTTCTCAGAATCGAAAGTGGAAGAGCAATCTTCAAGCTTCCGCAATGAAGCGCTCAGAGAAACTCCGCATTTACCAAGAAAAGAACGCACTTCCCGCACGCATGTGGGGTAAGATAGACAAGTAATTACATCAATCTTGGCAGGATCTACCTCAATGCCCCACGGATACTACATGGCCTAAAACTATACCCTGCTCTACCATAAAATGGCATTTCTCAAAATTTAGCACAAGGTTAGTCTCAATGCATCTTTGCAAAGACTTAGATAGGTCGGCTAAACATGAATCAAAAGAAGAACCATATTTGAAAGTCATCCATAAATACCTCCATGCACTCCTCTAAGAAATCGTAAATATGCTCACCATGCACCGGGAAGGTACTGTGGGCGGGCAGGCCGGCGAAGGGCATCCGTCTCGTAAGCAAAGGTGCCGAAGGGACAAGTAAATGTGGTCTTCTCCCATCCTCCTGCAATGTGGATTTGGAAGTATCCAAAGTGTAGCCATCTAAAAGCAAGAATGGACTTACTGTACCAACCGCTCCAAAGATCTCGATCAATGAACTAAGGGGTAATGATCTTTCCAGTTGGCTGAGACGTCCGTAGTCAATGCAGACTCTCCACTATTCTGTACTCGGGTTGAATGAGCTCATTCTTCTCGGGTTGGCCACAACAACCACCCCGCATTTCTTTGGAACTACTTGCACTGGGCTCACCCACTTGTCAGTCGTGAGATGGGATAGATAATGCCACCGGGCAGAGCTTGGTCACTTCTTTTTCACCACATCTAGAATGAGAGGATTCGCTTCCTTTGGGGTTGTCTCACCGGTTTAGTTTCCTCCTCAAGTAATATCCCCGTGCATGCATGTGGAGGGGTTAATACCAGAATGTCTGCAAGTTGTCCAACCAATTGCCCTTTTGTGTTGCTTCAAGACTTCCAATAATCTGCTTGCTTTAAGCCAGGAGGTGTTTGGCCATTATCACCGGGAGCTTCTCATCCTCTTCCAAGAATGCATACTTCAAATGCTCGCAAGGGCTTAAGTTCAATGGAGGGTGGTTGCCGGATCGACGGTGACTAGTTTTGAACCGAAACTAAATCAAGCTAAATTCTCAGCTTGCACCGCATCGCAAGTCGCGTGCACAATCTTGCAAAACAACATCATCATATCCTATGGAATCAAAAGAATCACACTTATACAGGATGAATGATAACATCATTCATAACAACATCATCGCTTATTAATAACAAAAAAATGTTAATCATCAATGTCGCAGAATTAACAATGAAGACATGATAAGTATGTAGAAATCTCAAGACAGCCGCACACATTGTAGTGGGTTTACAACCAAAAAGTCCAAGCAGTGCGTATCAAGTATCACAAGCTATGCTATCGTTGTATCCTACAATTTCGTGAAACTCGCCAACATATCGCAAAGATATCATCAACCAAGAAATCAATGACATCAAAATGAAAATGAATGATCCTCTAAAGGGTATTTCATGGCATCAAAAATGTTAAACTGAATGATATCATCACCAAATTCCATGGAAAGGGTACTAACATGCACATCAATCTTAGTTTTAGCAAGCGCTTTCAAAAATGGCCTACCTAAGATCAACGGGTGGGGAAGAGGCGCATTCATCTTCCATATTCAATACATAAAAATCACCGGGAATATTAAATTATGTACCGAACCAGTAACGCCCTCCAACACTCCCCGCAGTTGTGCAAAGGTTCGCTTGCTAACTCGAATGACAATGCCTGGGCTTTAGCTCTCCCATATGCAAGGAAGTGTAAACCCACTTTTGGCATTACATTGATGGAGGCTCCCAAGTCTAGCAAGGCATGAGTGAACTCGTTGGTGCCCTATGGTGCAAGTGGATGGTAAAAGTGCCTCGGATCCTTGCATTTGGGAGTAGGCAGTTGGGGAATCAAAGCAGTAGACATTTCTCCCCATACTCACTTTTTCTTGCCCTTAGCTTCCTCTTACGGGTGCACATCTCTTTCAAGAACTTGGCATACTTGGGGGATTTGTTTAATTGCCTCCAAGAGAGGTATATTCACCTCAACCTTCCGAAAAGTCTCCATAATTTCCTTTATCCAAGTCGCTTCAACCATATGCCTCGACTGTATCATTGGTTGGGAAAAGGAAGAGGAATGTTGAAGTCGACTTTTTGGATGTTCACTTTTCTCATTGCATTTCAAATTTTCTCATTAACTCGCGATTTGATCCGATTTTCTGCTTGGGTCAGCTAGGATCATTTGTCAATGAATCTCGCTACAAAGATCTCAATTAGTCGTTAACTTGAAGTTGTCAGAGAATCTTGTTTCTCTCGGGCCAAGGGTAGAATCTGGAAGTATCTCACGTGACTGTCCATTGATTTGCTTACCACTACGTAAAGCTATAGCACTAACATTGCCTCTAGTGGCTCGGAGTGGCTCAGAGGGTAATTGGCCGTAACTCCCGTGACTTTAATTCATGAATTGATGTGGCAAGTTGACCAATTTGAGTCTCCAAGTTCTCAATGGTGGTTTCGGGCCTTCGTTGAAACTCGGATGTTATTGGTGGCCAATCGTTTCACCAAATCCTCCAACGAGGCTCTGATTTTGTGGCTACAGGACCTTGTCACTGAAATGGTGGTCTACTTGGTCCAAGATGTGGTCAAACCGATTTGTCCTTGCTTGCTGCCGGAATGGTGGTCTATACTGGTTTGGTGGTCAGCCGATTTGATGCATTCCCATATCTCGTATTGGGATGGTCCCTCCAAATCAGGGTCAGGAAGTGTTGGAGAATGGATCATATTTCTCGTTGTTGTCATTGATGGAATTGTGGCTTCCCAGAAATATACCAGTAATTACGTGATTGGTCTTGAAACTCGTAATCATCTTGCAATGTGGGGCATGAATCAGAGGATGAGAGGAACTAGAACATATGCTACAAACTCTTGCGCTTTGCACACGTGGTTCGTGTTGTCCTATTGCCATTTGTCTAACCAAAGAAGTGAGCTCATCCAATCTATGTTCCACACTTTGTTGATCAGCATGTGAAGAGGTATTAACTTCATTGACTATTCTAGTTCAAAGACCCATTCGAAAGTACCAAATTGCCGAGAATTTGCACGCCATGTTTGCAATTAAGTTTCTCGGCAAGAAATGGAGTTTTATCTACCAATGCTCCACCACTTGGCAAAGATCAATCATACTCCTTTCCATTGGCATCAATCCTTCATAGAAGTATTGGATCAGCATTGATCACTAATTTGATGGTGTGGGCAATGAGCACAATTTCTGAATCTCTCCCAATACTCATGGAGAGTTTCACCACCGATTTGCCTTATGCCACAAATATCTTTCCTTATTGCGCTAGCTTCTTGATGCAGAAAGAACTTCTCCGTAAATAATCTTTTCATGTCATTCCAAGAAGTGATGGCAGCAGTTGTAAGTAATACAACCAATCCTTAGCAAAGACCATCCAAAGAGAAAGGAAAGTGCCCTTAGCTTGATGTGATCTTCTACTATTCCATGAGGTTTCATGGTGGAGCAGACAACATGGAACTCCTTCAAATGCTTATGTGGATCTTCACCGCAAGACCATGAAACTTGGGCAAGAAGTGTATCAATCCGCATTTCAACTCAAAATCAACATTAAGTTCAGATATTGAATGCACAAAGGTTGATAATTCACATCAAAGTGCGCCAATTCCTTATGGTCCTATTGTTATAGTCACCATAGTAAAATCAACACTCCAAGATCGCATACGTATACTAACGTGGCACTCAACAGATTAAAAGAGTCAACAAGATTAGGTGCAATGTCAAGTTCAAGCCCAATTCCGGTATAATTCTATTAGCTCTATGAATGCTACTACCCTATGAATTCTATGAAGTGTATGAAATGTTCTATCAATTTCGTGATCAAATGAATGCAAGGTACCGTGGATCGATCTAGTCATACAAAGATGCGCTCATAAGAAGGTATTAGAAAAGCAATAACAACTAAAACACTAAAAATTCCAAAAACAAATACTCCAAAAAATTAAACAAAAATAAAAACAGTATCAAATGAATTTTAAAAATTATGGAACCACCACAGGATAAAATCTACACAAAAATGCTATCCAACAAAATAATAAAAATCTTAAAAATTGAAAAAGTGGTCTAAACGATGGAATTTGGCAAAATAAGGGTGACCTCACTGTTTACAGTGAGCCTTTCTCAGAATAATATTTTCCATTTGTGTACCAAAATTCAGATCAATCTGAGATGCCCGAACCAAAATTCTTGACACAACGCCCTTTATCCAATTTCAGCCGAATCCCACTTGAAAAAGCTTCAAAAACAAAACAAACACATTTGTTAGAGTTAGATGGGATCTTGAAATGATCAAATAGTTGCCTTGGATCCCCGGCAACGGCGCCAAATTTGACAAGAGGTTGTCGAGACCTATCAAATAAAATAAATCCTGGTTCACAAACTAATTTGTAGTATGTAGAATGAACCGAATCGTCTCTCAAGGATCCAAAAACAAAGATTTAATTAGATCAAGATAATTAAAAAAGGGGGGGTTTTGTTGTTGATTAACAAGATTAATATAAGTAGGAGATTCAAAGTTGTAAACAAATCTAAAGAAACAACCAATCCAAGGAAATTTACCGATCTTGAGTTTAACTCATCATTGATCACAAGGAATTCACTTAATTGCTAACCAAGTTCTTGGCCTTAGATCACATCAAGAAGCCTTAACATGATCCAAGAATTCTCTACTAGATAAGCATCTAGGATTTGATTAACCAAGGTTAGATAAAGTAAGCACCATCCAACATAGATTAACTTAAGATCTAGAATTTAACCAAGTTAAACAATCTATTAAAAACTTTAATATATTGTTTAATCTTGTGATCCTCTTTGAATACATGATAATAAAGCTACTACCACATCAACATCTAAATCAAATTAAGCAATTTAATCTAGATAAAAATCAAAAGAGGAAGAAGAGAAACTTGAATAACAATTAAGCAATATGAACAAGCAAAACAAGATCTCCAAATTAAACAACAAGATGGCTAATCCCTTGGATTGATTATGAGAGCCTAGCCTTCCATGGATGGGAAGGAAGAACTCAGAATTTAAAGAACAAAAACGAAATTGCAAAGAGAATGAAGAAGAAGAGAAAGAAAACTCTCACAAATACTTAAACTTTCTTGAAACTTACTTCTAAATTGAATGCCTCTAATACAAAGAGGTTGGGTCTATTTATACTAATCCTAGAAGTCAATTTGTACATGTACATAATCTGAATACAAGCTATAAGAATCTGAAATTTGTCAAAAATGGAAGCTTGATGCATGGTTGGTGGGTTGGTGCATGGTAGGTGGGTTGGTGTATGGTTGGTGGCTTTTAGTCAACAACTCTTATTCGACTTCTGGCTTCAAATTCATCACCTAGACGGTGCATTTTGGCTTGGATGTCTTCATCAAAGTTGTAGCCAGTTGTCTCCTTGAAAATCTCCAATTTGAATCATGTCATTTGGACTTTTAGAACTCGTAAATGCCAAAAACACTTCACCTACCTCAAGTTAGGTTGGAAGAACGTGTTTCCAAATTCAGACCAACTTGTAGCTTCTGAAGCATGCCCAAAACGACATCTATTGACAAAATGGTCTTCATTGAAGTTGGAGATATGGGTCTTATCTTTCAAGTGACCAAGTTTCAGCCCAAGAGGAGGCCTATAACCCACTATATAGTCCAATATGTGCATACTGCCCAGATGGTTCCGTGACAGCAAACCCACTCTGCATTGCAGGGATATTTTGGACCCTTAGCATTCCGATCCAGCTCTTGAGTTCTTCATGAAACTTGTAGAGCATTGTCTTAGCTTTCCAAAGACACCAAGATCACCTCAATTGGATCACCGAGTCCCAAGTTATGACCTAACCAAGGAAGAAAGGTCAAAATGCATCAAAATCCGAAAATTATTCAATATTTGCATTAAAGCCCAATGAAGCCCAACAACATTAAACTCATCTAAAGTACTAATATTGGGCACAATAAACATCTAATAATGCCTAATACAAAGCTAACATAAGTGTCTCAAATTGATTGATCACTACCTTCCATGAAAGAGCAGAACATGCACAACAGTAGCAGAAATTGCCACAAGTCCAAGGCCATATGTCATTGCAAAGAATGTGCTGAGATCTACAAGCCCGTTCTTTGAATAAGCATTCCGATCAAGATGGAAATTAGAGTCAACGATGCTTGAAATGTTATACACAGAACCATTTCCCATAAAAAGCTTACTTGAAAATATGGGGAAATTCTTGGTATCATAAAAAAATGGTGTCATCACATACATAGTGAGAAGGAATCCAACAACAACATTAGCAGTAGCAAACCATGGGCTGGCTAGTGGACTGCCAAGGATAGAAGAAATTGTAAACCAATCAAATTCAAATGCAGCAATCCCAACACCCTTCAGGCCAGAACCAAGCTGTTGGACTGGGAGAAATTCTTAGGTAGGCACATGCCTACAAAGGCACTCTATTCAATAGTTAACATGTGTAAGTGCACTCTTTAGAGATAGATGCATTTATAACATGACCTATATAATCTTATACATGTCAATTATTAAATGAAATGCCTATATGGGCATATGCCTACCTAAGAATTTTCCTGGACTAGGATAGACTTGGGGGCAAGCCAACAGAGCCAAGAGAAAGATGTCAACATTGAAAACAGATAGCCTGGAATCACATAGTAAGCCAAGCCAGAGATCAAGACAAGGAGAAAAAATTGAGTACGGGTTGCGGCACCTTTAGGTCTTTTTCCTTTCTCATGTAAAGCACTGTATTAATATACTGAATCAGTATAGTTACATTCTAGAAGAAGCTACTGAAGAATACATTAATCAAATAAAGTTTACTTGAATAATGAGACCTGGACCAGATTAGAAGGCCATCACATTTCCCTTGGCTCAACCAGAAATTTCCGAAACAGTCCTGCCCAACCAAACCCCAACACCTAAAATTGAATAACGAAGCATAAATCAAGACAATATTTTTATATTATACCTCTCATTGGAGTTAACAACAGGAATTAATAGTTCAATACAATATCAAGAAAATAGCATTTTAGCAAATTATGGCAATCATTTCCAAATCACATACTGTTGGATTATTATTATTATTATTATTATTGATGTAATAAGTGGCTAAGTCATTAATGTATCCAGAATTAACCCTGACCAAGTAATACCAGGACAAAGATGAAATGGCAGATTGCCTAGACTTTCTTTCTTCACCAGATTCATGACTCATGTATGTTTGCATCCAATTAAGAAATATGAAAGTTCTTGAAGCACAAGTCAACTAGCTTTTTGGCTACACGAGAAATAAATAAATATATATATATATGAGTTTAATTTTGATCCACTGCAAGTGTAAAGTTTCTTTACACTGTCACCCAATCATGTATTGTCAACTCATTAAAAGAGTTTGACTATTATAACAATTACCTCAAAAGTCTAACACTTTTAATGATGTGTCAGTACATGATTGGATGAAAGTGTAAAGAAACTTTATACTGACAGTAGATTAAAATTAAATCCTATATATATATATGAATACAAGACAGCCTGAGTAGTGAACATAACAAGCAAGGCTGGAAGGAAACTTAGATTTCTTCTATACATGAGCTTCACTGCACTCAAATGAGTAGAGCATAGACGGTTCCAGCAGCCGAATTGACAAAAATAGTTGGGCCATTTAATATCAAGGTGCATGTTCTGATCTGATTACAGATAGTTGGCCTAATTATTTAAAAGGAAAAACTCCAATTTATCCCGTTCAACTGTAGGTCATGTACATATTAGTTCTAAAACTTCAAAAACCGTGTAAATTGATCCCCAAACTTCTAAAAATGTGCGACGCGGTCCTTCCGTTAGACTTCCGTCAATAATCTAACAAAGAGAGGCACACTCACTCATGCGATCACTTTTGGGAGTGTAAGTGATCGCGCTTCATTTACGTGATCATTTTCTTCCCCTAAAACACCATTTGAAACCACCACCCACATTTCAAACAAAGAAACCCTAATGTCATACTTCCACCACATCTAACCTATTTGCCATTAAGGCCCCTAAACCACTACCCAAACTACATTGAGTTTTGAGAACCACAACCTGGGCCATTGAAGGAGAAAATGTACATGAAAGTTATCGCAACAAATGTACGTCACATTTGCAGATTTGGATAACCGATAATCTCACTAACGCTCAATGAGCTCTTTGGGGACCGAGAATCAGGTATTTTTGCAGCACTTAATCGTTCTTGTTCGTTATCACTCCCTCTTCTTCTCCTCCTCAGTCACGTCTAGGGTTTCGGTGAATGGCTTGAGCGGTTTTAGATGGTGTTTAAGCAACAAGGAGATGATCACGTGAGTAAAGTGTGATCACTTACACTTTCAAAAGTAATCACGTGAGTAGAACATGCCTTTTTTCATTAGATTATGAATGGAAGTCACATGGAAAGATCGCATCGCACACTTTTAGAAGTTTCAGGATTGATTTGCACCTTTTTTAAGTTTCAAGGACCAAAATACACATGACTTATAGTTGAATGAGGTAAATTAGAATTCTCCCTGTCCATGTTACTCATAATTTCATTCTCAAAACATCATAAATGTGTCAAAAATGCTTATCATTTAATACTAAAAAGCCAACAACGCGAGAAATGTGTTTGGAACTGGAAGGTGTCCAAATGCTATAAACAAATTTCCACGATTTAAATTTAGACAATGCACATTTTGTGTTTTTTCAAGCTAAATTTTGGTGTTTCTAAAAAAATACATTTTTTATAACCTAAAAAAGTTGTTTAAACATAAAAGAATATCCTCTAAAATATTACATCCAAACATAAAATATGTTTTAATTTTTATAAAATATTTTTTAAAAAATATCAATATTAGAAATTCAACCAGACCAGCCGTTCTACTCAAAGCAAGTACACTACTTTTTTTTATAAGATTTAATTTCGATTTAATGTCAAGTATAATATTTTTATATTATCATTTAATCATATATCGCTATGTCATTAAAAGAGTTTTATTATGATAACAACTATATATTTATAATAATAAAATTTCTTTTAATAATGTGACAACACATGATCAAATGATAGCATAAAAATATTTTATGCTAACAATGATCAAAATTAAACTCTTTATGTTAAGTGCAAAAGAAATAACTATAACTTTACGATAAAACTAGTCCTCTAGCTTGTGCATGCATTTATATTTTAAAAAAATTTAGTTAGTATTTTATAAATTAAATTTATAAATTTTAGTATGATCATTGGCTTAAGTAATAAAATAAAATGATATGATAATATGTTAGAGCATTTAATTTTAGAGAAATTTTTTTTTAGTTTTTGCATATTAATTTTTTGCATATTAAATGAAAGTATGAACTTTATTATTATGTTTGTGTAATATAAGAGACATTGTTAAGTTCATGCACGAAATTTGTGTAAATATATGTATTTATTCAATCAATCATGTCTAAATATGTGCACGAGAGTTTATGTAAATAATGGACAAAAACTCAAACGGTCAATCAATATAATCATGTCAAGTTCACTAAAGGAATTAGTAGAAACTTACATATCTATTAATGGACAAAAATTCTTTAATCAATTACAAGTAAAGAAATTATTCAAAACTACTACTTAAAATGCCATAGCCAACTTTAATATACAGTATATAAATTTTCTTATTCCTTAGTCAATTACAAGCAAAAAAATTAAAAGGAATACTTGAGATACCATAGCCAACTTTAATATATATATAGATTTTTTAAATTATTTTGTAGCTGTCTTCATTCTCCCCGTTTTGATAGTAAAGTAGTTGGCCGGCACATGTAATGGGAATTGGCGGCACCAAATTAATCTCAAGGTAAGGCAATATAGAAAGAAACTTAAGGTTCTCGGGCCAACTATAACTACTTTAATTATATAAAAATTATGTTAGTATAAAAATAATATAAGTTTATAAATATCCGCATAAGAATTTCTGTCCACATATGGTCAAATCGTTCAATTTCCACTGATTCACTTATTTTATTTTTCAAGATTACGACATGTCTCCACACCTTTTGACTGTGACTAATCCTCATTCGTGCATCATCTTAGCTTTAGCACAAGACGCTTATTTTATTTTTTAAGATTACGACATGTCTACACACCTTTTGATTGTGACTAATCCTCACTCGTGTATCATCTTAGCTTTAGCACAAGACACTTTCAGTGGAATACAAACTCCTGTACAAATAAATTCTAGAATTGGAATAATTCAATAACTAATTCATTCCCAGGACCATAAAAAATAGTTCCCCATAAGTATGAGTAGTTTCATTGTTGAATCATTCATCTTATAGTTTATTAATTAAGCAAATAGATCAACTTCAACAAAACATGTATTGCATGAGCATCTTGTGATTGTGAATAGTTTAACTAACGTTAGTTAGTTAACACTTCTTAGTTATAAAATGACTTTAGATAATGTACTTTAAATAACTTTTAGTTTTTAATAACTCGCGTAGGATCTAGTATGCTCTTTTTCTGCTTGACATAAAAGATTTGATCCCTACCATATCCCATTTCTCTTCATCCTTTTCTAATTTCGCCAAGCAATCTGTGGTACTAAAAAAAGACTCTTGCTGTATGCTTTTTTAATTGAATAACAACTAAATGTTCAATGTAATGGTTTAATTGATATTTATTTTATAATAAAATGAAATGAATAAAATAGGTTTATTTGTCCAGTTACTAATACAACAACAGCAACATGCTTCGTTAACAACTTTTTGTTAATGGTTTTAGTTAGCCTTTGAACAAATTTGATCTTTTTAACTTTTGAGTATAATATAGATACTGTATTTCAATAATTTAGAAAGACATAATAATTATATTATTGATGACACCATTTGGTTCGCAATCATTAACAATTTAGCATATATAATTATTATTATTTTTGTTACAAGCATAAACATCCCTATTTTATTACACATTAAATTAAATTAGAGTTCTATGCATTTTACCCTCCAAACCAAGAACGCCTGCCTACAAGATGGTGCGCTGTTACTCAATTTTCTTATCTTATTGTCTTACGCGCATGATACATATTACAGACATACGTATAATAACTAAAAATATGAGTTAATGATCAGAATCAAACCAAAGATATAATCGAGTACCAATCTGTCAATTCCATAAACTCATTTGAGTTTAATTTGGTTTCTAAAAGAGTTAAAAGTTGATTCACTGTGTAAAGTTTTTCACACATACATCTTTAATGTATTAGCATATCATTAAAAGAATTATAATTCTTAAAAACTTGTAAAAGTCAAACTCATTAAAGATAGTATAAATTTTTTTTGCATTGACAATTAAATCCTTTCTAAAATATTAAGAACTACAAAAGAGGTTAATCAAATAGAAGGTTAAGCATAAAACTAAACCAATCCAACACATCAACACCCTACAACATGCAATCAAACCATCATACAAATTTCCGATTGATGGAAAGCCAGGGCAAGAACCCATACCGCAAAGGTAAAAGTTCAGCATAAGAAAGCTCCAAGCCAACATTACCTATCCAAAATACCACTCCAAGTAAACATCTGAGAAATAATTATCAGAGATTACATGATAAGCAAGATGATTTCTCACAGTTTTTCTACCGTTCGTAGCAAACATCCTGCATATTCTTATCATGTAACCGACGGAATTTATCGGGAACCACAAGATAAGAGCAAACCCAATTGAGGTCAATACCTTCATGAAATTTTGATACGTCTTAACCTGAATATGACCAGATACTTGTTGCCAGTTCCCGTGGCAGCAACAACTTACAAATGAGAAAGCCCAAAGGAAACCCACCAACTTAAAGACGACATTGCATTGCATCCCACCCAGACTGCACAACCATAGGATGTGTTCTAAAAGGGAGTCAGCACCTTCATGTGCTATATACTTAGCATCAACTCATGTCAGTGACTTTCAGAGCAGCATGCAAACATAGTACTCTCAACTCTGCCCTGGGCATACTAGCCATTCTGTATGACTCGTAAGGCGTTTTGGCAGAACCATACGCATTTCGAATATTATAATTTTATAATTACACATGGCTTAGATATATGGATCATATCAAAAATTCTTAACGATAACCAGTTAAAAATATGCTAACTGGAAGCCATAATAAATAATAGGAGTCGCATGATCTTTTATCCAACGAACGAAACCATGAACCATGAAAGCTACTTTATTCACTATATGGGTTAAGTTTCTTTTCCATTTTTTCCTTTAAAGCAACCGCGTACTTAACGTGGCAAATCCAACATAAGCAACAGGAGGAGTAAACCCAGCGAACCACCAAAGCAACTAGACAAGTCAGTCTTAATTCCTAAATCCAGGACTATTTCTTCTGGAAGTTCCATGGGATAACCTAAGACCCCACACTAGAAAACCCACGCCTACTTGTTTAGAAAGTTTCGTCCAGGGAAGATCAAAATGATGAACAGTTGCTCATAGTTGTAGGTGGCAATGGGCGCAAATGACATCAGATCAGATTAATGGCTAACGGCAACCCCAATCAAACACAGAGAACTGTGAGATAGATATTTACATGCAATGGCTGATAGCTATGTCTAATCACCCATTCTTTCAATATTTTATCATATTAGCAGTGTCGCCAGTACCAGGACAACAATAAAAGATAGGGGCTAACCTTCAGTGACTTCTCTAACACTTCATGTCCCAAACACGCAGATCACCAAATAACCATATCTATAAACCCACAACTACATAACTTGAAACACAGAAATCTAGGACTCAAAAAGTAATAATTAGAAAAGCAAATATACAGACATTTAATATTAAGACTACAAATTATAACCTAAATCATATTAAGCAGAAAAATATATGTATGTATAACTGAAACCCAAATTCCACTCAAAAACCATACTACCATTTCCCCACATGAGCAAGTCCCAAAGGCAAAACTAGATGAGGAAAGTATGCAGATAAGTTGGATTTGGGACAAAGCAAGAATGTGTTCACCAAGATTTGCTCCAAAAATACCCCTCCAGCAAGGCAATAATCAAAATTAATATCAGAGTCTCAAAATTGGAAAGAAATCTTATATAAAAAAAGACACCAGAAAGTAATTTGGTCACCTTTGTCTTTCCTGATTAGACCCAATTAATGAATTTATTTTCATATGTGCAAAGAAATTTTTTAGATATTCAAAGTCATAAGAGTATCTTTAGAATACATGCCTGCATTATAATATTTAGCCACAATTATTAGGCATTTAAGTAATTAACAATTGATAAACAATATTTTGATATTCTAAAAGGCTTACTAGCAACATGCATGAAAAACATGCTTCTTATTTCCAAATATTCGCAAGAGCAGTAAAACACCTTCAAAAACAGAATTTGTACCAAACGAGACAATTTGCAGCAATTTATACCAAATAAATAAGACAATTTTCTCAAACAAATGCACACTCCGAATCTCTAGCGAGCGCCCCCCACATACGAATACTGCGAGATTCGACTTGGTCCTAACGAAAGCGACAGTAATTCTCGACTGCAAGGCTGGCCTCTCATAATCATAACCTCCCCAGTATGAGTGAATCCTACATAGAATTGTCGTTTCACGATTCAGCACGATTAACCGTTCATATTGAAGCTTTTAGTCAGCACCCAATGACCATTAATAACAGAGGGGTCAACAGGTCGAAATAATAGCATTAATCACCTGTAGATTGCATAATTCAACGCTTGCCACGATGCCCGCCACCTGACCTTGCACCAGGATAGCGAGCAAATTGGAACCTTAAATTGACCGAGTTACGGTCAAGCTCGTCAAATTTGTAACCTGCAAAATTAAGGTTCATTGTTTTACTCTGAACAACTAGCCACGTTCTGAACGACGAATTAGGGTATCAGGCAGATCATATAAGACGTAGACGTGTGCTATATCTTACCTCGGCTTTTAATACATAATAAACCTGAAATACATTTGAAAACGTTCAAACCCAATATCCAACATAGGTGAAAATGTGAGGCCCTCACTCATTACCAAAGGGGTCAAACGTGCAACTAAGAGAAGGAAGAGGAAGAAGGGTGAGCAACCTTCAGTAAGTCTCCACTGTTGGACTATCTCCACCTTTGGCATTCAGTGAAACGTAGAATATTCAGGCAGAATATATCCTACTCTAGTGTAGGTATCTATGCAGCAGGAACAAGAGCAAATAAAGCATTGTGACATGAAAGGATGTTTTTGAGCAAATATCCTTACACCTACTGCTAGTTGGTAGGACCAATGAATAGGACAGCCTCCTAAGCCAAGATAGCATATTTGGACAAACATGCTCACAATCATCAATATTTCATGTAACCAACAAGCTTTTAAGCAATTCACACAACCTAGGTGAATTACTCAAAATCAGGAAGGGGACTGCATCAATAATTTGAAAATATCAAAATGGATGGTATTCATAGTCGACCCCAAAATCTTTCAACCAGAACAATGATAAAGTACGGGTGTCAGCTTTATCATTGAGCATGGCAAAGACGGTGAGGGGTGAATAAAATTCATGACGTGAATTTTAAATGAAGCAAACTGCCAACTTTCCAAACTCGAGTGTCATTTTCATCTGAGCCAAACCAGCCCCCATTCCCCAAAAGAAAAGTGAGGTGGATACGAAAATATATTGCTTAAGGTTAAACAAATATTAAGCATCAATGCCACTTTTTAATTTATCCTCAACACAGCCCCAGCCTTATCCAGATGTCTTACTTAATGTCTTTGCAATAAATTCTTTATTCATTTCCACTGAGCACGTTTCAGGCAGAAGTCACATCCTAGACCCAGCCATACCCCATGAGACAACTGTTTTCTCTATTACCAAAAACCTATCCTGCATATATTATCTAGGAGCAGTCTCACATTCCTTAGCCAGTGGCACAAGAGGAAAACGAAGCGTAAAGAAGTCGCATATACATATCATTATTTCACACTCTATGTTAGTGACATTCCAGAAAAAAGGTTCTACAGAAGGGCGCTATTTCTCTATATTCAGCACGTTGAAGGGCAATAAATAAATGGAACATATTGGATTGACCAAGACGTGCATGATGCCGTCATTCCAAGAATAAAAGGAAAACAGATCTTACCCTGCAATGCATCCATGGCAGTTGCTGCATGAGCTGGACTCACAAAATCGACAAAACAAAGTACCAGTGGATCACCCCCAGGCTGCACATAATCACAGTAAAAAATCCGCCAATGCAATAACATTGATTTTCTACTTTTCAATTAAACTTACTTGTCTTGATTCCTTGCTAACAAGTCTGACTTCTTTGTAGCCAACAAACGGACGAAATATATCTGTACCTCAAAGTTAAGGAGGAGGAATCTACAATAAAAAGTACTAGAACAACAGGAACCCAATGAAAGGATACGAGCAACTTCCCGTCTTGTACAATTGGAAGGTAGACCCTCCACAAACAGTGTACTGGTAGCATCCGGTGGAAGGGAATGATCAGCCCTTCCACTACTTAATCCCAGGATCTTGTCTTTTGCATTTGTTCCTGGGTCTACTCCCCCAATATTTGCGACATGTGAATCATCAACAGGACGACTGGGAATTCGCCCACCAATGGTTCTAGTAGACTGTCCCGCACCATAAGATGAAACTTGCTGAAACATGTACACTATGTTAGCCTTAATCATATAGGCCTGTTTGGCACACCAGATTTGTCTTGCGATAAAACAAGATTGAACAGGATCTCCAATCTAGTGGAAAAAATTATCCCATCACATGCTCAGTGTGACTTGATAGGATTTCAGAACAAGATAGAGTTTACAATCTTATGTTTATTACATACTAATAGGACAAGATAAGATAAGAAGGCCTTTCAATTTTCCCTCTAATCCCTTCAAATCTCCCCATGAGAAATTTGGAGCTAAAACACCATTTGTTGGGGATTTTCAGCTATTAGTTTAAGGACTAAAAATCCACTTCACCAAATCTTTACCCAATCAATATACATAACAAACGCAAGATAGAGTAAATAGATTCTATCTTCCTTGAAATTCAACATGCCAGTTAGGGCCATAAAAGAAAAAGACAAAGATTATTAGCCATTTAAGAACAGTAAAAATAACTAATACCGCACTACGAAGGTAACGCTCATAGGATGCTTCAAGGGATTCAGTATCTCTCATTACTCGGAGCCCTCCTCTATCATCATCATGGGGAAAGTAACTGGGCAAGTCATGAAGGCCAGAGACATCTTCAAAAATAAGAAATATTTTAAATTAATGAGAAGACAAAGACAAGAAGAGCAAGGGAGAAAAGAATCATTTGCATGATGATTACGAAGGCAGAAGATTAAAATCACTTGGTGAAGGAAAATTAGTATATCAAGATATAAACCTATCAATAAGATAATATTGAATTTGAAACAGTATGGCTTAGCTATTGAAGATTACATATCTCTGAATAAGAAAGATTAACCAGATAATTAGACAAACCTACCTAAACTACCATGCAGTCATGCACTCTTGCTATAAGATCGTAAAGAGTAAGATCATAGATGCCAAATCCAGGCTTAGGTCATTTGTAGATCTCTAGATTTTACTTATTTGTTCTTTCAACTAAAAGGCCTATATGGCCAAGTATTTAAAAATTTCTTTTAGAAAAGCAGTAGTCAGTATCAAACTTTTGTTACCCTTTACAAATGGCAGACTCTTCATATATTTTAGACTGAGCATGGAAGCTTGTGGAGAAGCAAACAAAGATTGCCCAAATCAGATCTTATTTCTTTATATATATATATATATATATATATATATATATATATATATATATATTATATAGCTATGAAGCATGTAAATTGTACTCCAGCGAAATGTAGTTCAAGATCTGCCACTGTTTTACAGTGGTCAGAACTGCAAGTTCTTTCCATTGTTTCTACTCACTAATTAGTAATAGGGACGTACACTTATAGACTACCATGTATAGATAATGACATAATGCAATGGAGTACATCTTATAACGCTGTCAGACTACATATTTATTCAATTGCCTGATAATGTTATTCTACAGTTAGATTTCAATTGATAAAATACAGAGCTTAAAGCCATGGAAAAATGGAAAAAAAATTCCTAGGGCATGCTGTTAAAATAAAGGAATGGTTTAAGAAAAACATGATTGCAATAACTATGAATCTATGATGTTAATAAGAGTAAGTAAAATCTACTAAATAAAAACAAGAAAGCACATCATAAAATTGAGCATCCTACATAACATCAAAAAATGGCTACCCTGAGTAAAAGACATACAGATAGACTTCTACAAACATAACCTCAGCAGAATCCCATGCTACCACATAATTAGGCGCTTCAAGAAACAGAAATAAGGAATCATTTATTAATAATCAACTTTAGTTCAACACACAATTAGCATATTTTAAGACCAGTCCACACTCATTGACATATTTTCTTTCTCTTTATTCACTTCTTTCATTCCTTTGCTACATTAATGCACAAATACAATCCCAAAAAGGTAACGAGGAAGTAAATCATGAAGTGTGGCCTATGGCCTATCCAAACTAAAATGCAGCAAACAACGCTTAAGGAACACATAAATTTGTGCGCGAAACCTAAAGATTACTCACAAGCATCCGCTTTGTGTTGCATGTGTTATGTGTGAAAACTAAATTCTTAGATCATATATACATGACATCCAGAATTAAAATTTCAGAACTCTTTGTTATTCACGCATTTTATAAATGGCACTGCTGAAAGGGAACTATTGAAAAAAAAAAAAACACATGAAACACAAAGTTCCCACTGCGCATGGAAAAAGGAAACAAGTTATAAATCATATATAGAAGTATTTTATGCCATGCAACACTTAAATGAACAACATATTATTTCCACCATTCCTTTTACGCTAAATTTCCCAAAATAGTCTCCTCAACCGCAAACGTAACTTACAACTGTTCAACCAAACCATGAGAAAACTATTCAACCCAGAAGAAGCAAGTAGAAGGACAAAAATTGGAACGGTGAAAAATCAAAATTAGGGAAAGCTCAACGCTTTAAAACATGATTTGATCCGAAAGGTTATACCAATAAATTCCACTACCCCCGAAGTAGGAAAGGAAGAAAGATTAAAAATATACCATTCCGTCTTTCCATATTCGATAGAAATTTAGATGAGAAAACCTAATGGAAACCCTAAATTGTAGCGTTTGAATTGAATAGAAGCAGTTATGCGTAGAAAGCGAAGAAATCACATACCGTAGTCGGGACGCGAGCGCTTCCCAGCGACGGAAGACATAGCCGACGACGGCGCGTGGCGCGAGTCGGCGTATCTCCAATAAGCGTCAGACATGAAGATGGACACAGTCGGAGAGACAAAGATAGAGATTGATGAAAAGTATAAGGAAGGAAGGAATGACTGAATGAAAGTAGAGGATCAGATCAGCTAAGAAAGATCACCACTCACAACTGGCAACTCTATGCAGATGCACAGCCCATTCTGGATTTTGTCTCTCTACCCTTTCTTTACTGCTTCTCTCTCTTCCCTTTCTTTCCTCCTTCTCTCTCTTCCCTTTCTTTCCTCCTTCTCTTCTTTTTCTATTTAAAATTCATTATTTTATTACTCTTCTTTTTCTATTTAAAATTCATTATTTTATTATTATTATTATTAATTTTTGTGAAAATTAAAGCATCTCTTAATTTGAAAGTCTGTGTTTTTTTTTTGGTACACATTCTCTTCAACTTAAAATTTGATATTTGAAGTCATCGAGCTCTTTTAATTTGGATTAACGTAAATTGTTAAATTCATTATTTTAGTAATCTTTTTATGAGATAGATAAGATTTTTTTTATTTTCATTTTTAAAATTTGTTACTTAAACAATATAATTTTTTAAAAAGTTTATTAAAATAATGATTTTAAATGATTTATTTTAAACAAATTTATCCTGTTATTTTTTTTTTACTATAGTTTAGGTGGCTGCCTCACAATACAAGAGCTTATTAATAAATTAGTGAAAAAAAATTTGAACTAAGATCTTGTTCTTTGATAACTAAACTTTTACACGTGGTTCTACTAACCTCATTTTTTTAAAGTTAGTGCGGAGAGGGGATGGTAGGTTATAGTTCACGCAATACAATTTAGGTAAGAACTAATTTCAGAATCAGAGAGATTTGATATCACTTATGACATTTGAATTATACATGAAAAAACTTAAATAGCTTATATCTCGGAGGTATCCCACCCATTATACCATTTGGGTTCCTTGCATGCTACAACCTCCGAACTTTGTAACATAGTTAATTATATAATGATAATTAATTATGCTATGATTATATGCCTTGTTTAATTTTTTTTTGTTTGAACCACGAACATCCATATATTATTATGGATATTGAGATTAATTTTGTTTGAAATTAAGAGTATAATGTTTATGAATCTTTCTAATAATGACAAGTTTAAAAATCAAATATTTTTCTTGACATATGATATTAGAATCATTTATCACTCTAACAAATTATTTATTGGTATATTCATTATTTAATTGACTCATTAAAATTTGATATAATCTTTGTTTTAAAAGTAAAAGAAAGATTGGGAAGTAACGACAAAGAAAGTGATCAATGTTATAAAAATAAGCATAAATAACTTCAGAGATAGAAAAGAAATAAAGAGTAAAAAATATAATTGATCAATCTTAAAAGTGTGTATAACATATACACTTTAAAAGAGTATTTATAACTTAAGATTGGAGTGGTAAAAACCAAATTACATCCTAATCAATACAATTTTTTTATAATCAAATTCAAATTCAAATCATAATAAGATAATAATTTCTTGTAATAACAATATTTAAACATTATTCATAACAATCGGGAATGTAATGATGAATATATGGGGTAAGAGTGAGAATAAAATGAGAGGAGTAATTGAGGAGATAATGACATAAAGCACAAGGAACAAGACTGATAAACAATATATTATAAATAAATACATTTATAATTATTACTAGATAATAAAATAAATCCTCGCTAGTGATCTTGCCTGCAAATAATAGAATGGTAAAATTTGTTCATTTTCTGTTTTAATCTAGATTTAATTTACATATTTTCTTCTCAATTGTGCATTTAAACTTGAGAGTTATTGATAATTATCCCGTTAAAATTTGAGTAAGGTGGTAAAATAAAGTTTGGAACGAAAGTTACCCTATTAACTCAGTTTATTAATTGGGATAACCTGAGTGGAATTTGATCTCGGGTTCAAACAATTCTTAAAAAAAATTGATACTATTTTAACTAAAGCTCTTAAGTAAAGGCTTAATTTCTTACTATAGTATTCTCTTTCTATAAGTGCTTGGACTTCAATTGCATAAATAAATAAATTGTAATGAGGGGGAAAAAAAGAAGCAAATTATGAGGCAAGAGGAGTGGAAATAATTTTGCTAATAAGAAGGTCATTTTGTGTTAATACCATATAATGTCAGGGAAGCTTTAATAATTTATAATAATTTGAATGACCCCCTTCACTATAGCATAGCTATATAAATTTGTAGAGTTAGTAAAGTATTAGAAAATTTACTTAAGTAAAGTTATAATTTTACATTTGACTTTTTAAAAAATTAAAGATTTTTGTTAATTTAAAACATATTAGCTCTTAAACTCTTAAAATAAAAGGAAAAGATGGTACACACATTTTCATGAAATATATGCACAATTTGAATCATTCAGTGATATTAAAGTGTTATCCAATAACTTACATATGAATATGTAAAAAATATAAAAGTATAAATTTGTACAACTATCATTAATTCGTTACTCTAAAATAAAATTTCTAACTTTGTCCTTGTTTGTAGAGTCATATGTCTTAAATCATACCCGCTAACACCTCAAATTCTAAGCGTGTGAGCAACGAAAAACGGCGTCAAGTTCAACCAAGGTGGTTGCAATGGTTCTGATTAGCAGGATGCTCCCTTTTTTTTTTAAGAGGCCATCTTTTGGACTTAAAGAGAATGGGAAATAGGAATATGAGAGATTAAATCCTACCACAGTATTTAGTAAAGACTAGAGGAGATACTAATATAGTTATGCCCGTGATGCTCATTTTAGCATTTGCTGAAATCAGAGAAGCCCAGAATGAAGAAGTCAGGGAATGAAGGGTGCTTTGCAAATAGCATAACTCATTGCATGTCTGATCACAAAGATGAGAACCATTGCTATGCTTTTTCTAACTAGGAAAGCAATTCTGGTCTGTATTGATTGCTACGTGGGTTTTTAATTATAATAAGCAGTACTATGCTAAGCTAAATAAATCTATTTTTCATTTTCACCTTGTTAATACAACTCAATGGTATCTTACTATTCTCCAGACAACTCTTTATTTTATTTCCTGTTTGTACTTTGAAGTAGCTATGGTGATTTATTTTCAGTACATGGATGAAACCTACTGCAATTGCTGGGCACATCTTGCACAGGCAAAAAATTTGCAGAAAAATCTCAAGATGCTATACAAGTTTGTGCAGACTTAACAGAATGATATGCCTAGTGTGTAAAGATAGGCCCAATAATGATGCCGGCATACTAACAGAAACAATGGTAAATCTTGGGCAGAAGCCCCAGAGGCCAGAGCCAAGTCCTTATAGATGTATACGAAGGTCAACTGGACTTGTATGCCTGCAGAACATCATACAAAAAGCATCAAAATGCTGCTAGTATGCATAATTTCTCGTTCTAGCTGTATACATACATATCCATCTTTGAATTAAAATTTCCCTTGTAACATGCATCCGAACACTTACGGTGAGGCTCAGCTCTCATTCCCATTTTTTGACTATTCAGGCAAAAACTGGATCAATATTCATGTTCTCTTATGCTAGGAACATCATTGCAGGGCCGAAGCAAGATATTGCCAAATCAAGTAAACTCGAATCACAACAAAAGGAGTAGGAGAAGGGAATGAAAATTGATAATGTATCAAACATTGCATCTCATCCATTTGCCCTCCGGACGTTCCATTTTTATGCCTACCAAGAAATCCCAAGTCTTGGTCATACTCAGCAAGATTTTCTCAGATACTCAGGTGGGTAGTTTTGTATGACAGTAACATTTCCTACTCATAGGTCCGCAGAAATTAAAGCTCAGGTAGCAAAATTTTGCACTCACCTTCAATTGCAAGGTTATTAATGGTAACGGCATATATTCAGTTTTGGTGATTTTGATTTAGCTTAAATTTGGTCAGGGTAACCAAAGCTGCAGGGACTTTCCATATACTATATAGATAGTCAAGCCAGAGTCGTATCCTAAAATCAGTGCATGGTAATTACGAGTCAAGATATAGTTTATTTGAATCATAGGATAGAATATTAGAATCTTGTACCTGAATTTTACCCTTTTTCAGTGGAGGGTTGAACTTACAAATTTGCCAATTGCACTGGAATAAAAAAGTAGCATTTTTATGGAAGTTTAAGGACTAGTAATGGTTGCTTACTGTTTAGTTAAAAAAGTCTAACTAACCGACTGAGGGAACGGTTCAATACATGCGGAAACAGAAATTTTAGGTGCGAGTGTTATAAAATGAAAATTTAGAAGGATGACATATTTAATTTTTATAAAGTGTTTATCTAAAGAAAATATATAAAATAAGGTTTCTGAAAAGTGCTACCGTTCCTACTCTAGGTCTGCCCCTAGTTGAACAAAAGTAAAACTTTCATCGCAGGCTTTGCAGGTGAGGTTCAACTGCGAAGCCCCGGGCATAATTCCATTACTTTCAAAAAAAATAGCATCGACATTCAATTTGCCCCAACATTTTCTATATCGGGTGCAAAGATACTGTCTTTGATTCTCTCAACACACACGTGGGAAACAATTATATTAAAAATTAATTATGTACCTAATTAATTTTTTTTAAAATAATTATGAAAAATATAATTTTTATTTGAATATATTAATTCATAATTACTTTTAAGATAAAAAATTTTATTTGAATTGTATAAAAAAATTATTTTTATGTATGAAATTATTAAAAGATATATAAAAAAATTTATTTAATTGAGAGTAAATATATATTTTTCTTTCAAAATTCTTAAAATAATATGAAATCAAATAATTAAAAATTTTTGTAAAAAATTTATTTTTAATTAACAAAAAAATAATTTTAACTTACAGTCAATTTCATACACTTTAAATAAACAAGATAAATTTTAGATAAAATAAATTTTAATTAAAAAAATTATTTTAAAAAAAATTAATTTTTTTTAAACATGCACTAAGTGCTTTGCGACTTGAACAAATTATAATGGGTTTGGCAAAAAAAAAAAGTAATTAAAGAACTGAATAGTTTTTTTTCTTCTGATTAATCAGAATCTAATTTAGTTTATGGTTTTTTTAAATACTCAGGCTCGTTGGTTCCTTCTTTTCAATAATTTTACCTTTTTATTTGAACAGCTTATTTAAATGCTTTTTTTAACAAAGGAAAATGAAACAAATGACATAAAAGAGAAAGAAAAAAAGAAAACTTCAAATAAGGTTTTTTTTTTTGTGGTTAGTTTTCATAAGACAAAACCATAAGAAAGTCACCGTCTGAAGTTGTTAACGAATCACTAGAGTTCTACAGTACATAGTTTCCGCCGCTTTTGCACCGTTTCGGTTTCACTTACGTTTGTAAAATCGCCATTGCCCCTCGAAAACGCGCACGTGGTTACATGGTGGTTCGCGCGCGTGGAGTTTCTATCACCACCTAACTGAGAAAAAAAAATCATCACTCTCTCAAAGGCTATATGATTTGAGTTCCATCTACTTCCAATCATAGAACATAGCCCAGACGCAGACTTGCAAGGTGAGTTTATTCATGGAAGAAAGAAACCCATCACAACTTGCTTCTCCTCCTTCTTTATTCTCTGTTTACCCGTTGCTTATGTATGATTGGCTCAAGTAATCAGCAAAAAAAAATTCCGATTTCATTCTTTAAGCAAAGAATAGCGACTTTTCCTGATTTACTTATTATAAATAAATAATCTTTATTTATATGTTTTATACATATCAAAGTTGGTTTTTTTATAGCTCAGATCCTCATCAACCTCCATTTTCTCTCAGTTTTCTTGCTCCAAGACTCTAGTCCATTATTTTTATCCCTGAAATGAAATGGGTTTTATTTAATTTTGTTTTATTCGTTTATATTTATGATGATACTATGCATAGTGTTGGTGTTTTTTACTCTTAGCGGCCCTATCTTTATCTGACGACCATATATATATATATATATATTTCAAACTCTTAAATAGGAATATTCAATGAACTTTGTGATCAATTAATTATAGCCTATTCTTGCACGCTAACGCCTTCTTTTTTTTATTCTTCTTCTTATCTTATAGTTGCAGACTTTTGGGCCATCATTGAGCTTGTTGTAGGTAAAGAAATTTCATTACTTTCCCTTCCTTAACTCTATAGTATATTGAATCGGACCCGTTTTCCCTATCTGATTCATTTATAATCTAAACCTTTTCTCTGCTCTCTTGGTTAACTGGGATTTTGGTTTATTTGGGGCAGTGGGGTGTTTAATCTGAAATCTTTGACCAATTCATGGCGGAACTGATAGGGCCTCGCTTGTACAGCTGTTGTAATTGTAGAAACCATGTCTCACTCCACGATGATATAATTTCTAAGGCTTTTCAGGTGAGGCATCTCTTTCTTTTTTCTCTCTCTCTCTCTCTCTTCCTTTTTGGGTTTTGTGGGATGATAAATTTCCAGAATTTTGATGAGAATGTTACTTATTCTTACATATGATATATGTAAATGAGGTGAATTTTACTGCTGCCTTCTTTGCTGGATGATGGTTTGTTATCAGTGCCAATAAAATGCCACTTGAAAAATCTCCATCTGCAACTGCCTATTCCCCTTTCTGGCTTTGTTTAATTTTACTTTTCACCTCCAAACCCTCCTCCTCCGTTTTTTAAAAAGGTAAAGCGATAGCAGAATTTGATGATTCGTAGGTGCCACTACTATTAGAATGTTTTGTGATACGGAAAGGTAAAGTGGAAATTCTAGGTGATTTCAAGAGAGGAAAAAGTTGAATTCATGTTCTGCAAATGCGGTAAACATGGGAAATCTGTGGTTCAATCAACAATGTGACTAGAGCCCGATTCTAAAGCCAAACATGTACATTTCTTAATACTATTAAGGACAACAATGAATTCAGGCCATATGTTTAAAATTGAAAAAGAAATAAGTTACTTTTTATTTCAATCTTAGGTTCAAACTTGGATAGTTCCTTATTCTTTTTCTTTAATAATAGGAAATAAAGAATTTGTTCCATACTATGCTATCAATACTGTTGAGCTTATTGTGCATTGTTGGACAGTTCTAGTGAGTAGTGAGTTTTACTGATACCGAATAGTTTGTGGTGCAAGTGGTAGAGTGAGACTGATGGTGGTAGTGGCAATTTAGGTTGTGAATACTGCAGACATGTTTACAATCAATTTGCCTGTACAGAAAGTGGCAGTCGCTATAGATGTCTGTTGGCAGTGACTGTCACAGTGATTTTGGATGTATGGTTATCATCATAGGGAGGATGCCTTTTGTTGGAAACTGCATTTCAACTGTGGCGGGAAGACAATGGCAGTGTTAAAGAGATGGGGTATTGTTGAGGAAAGTACAATGATTTTCAACCTTAACACCTCTTATTTTTTATTTAAACAAAGGTTTTATTTTGACAAATTTTACATCACAACCGAATATCACAAAGATGCCAATATGTATTGTTTTGTTCATTAGTTGTTACATGTTTCCTTGATGAAAACATTCCCAAGGGGTCTTTGTTTTCTCATTTGGACTTCACTTATTCTCCAACTATGGGCTTTTGGTTGTTATTCTTGGTATTTAAACTTGCATTTCAGTTTTAACTCTTACAAAAGCTTTCCCAGATCTTTTTTCAATATTCTTTTCATACTTTTTATAACTAGGGAAGAAATGGCCGAGCTTTTCTGTTCTCCCATGCAATGAATATCGTCATAGGACCAAAAGAAGATAGGCATCTCTTGACTGGCCTCCATACTGTTGCTGATGTTTATTGTGGTGATTGCCGTGAAGTGTTGGGTTGGAAGTATGAAAGAGCTTATGAAGCATCACAGAAGTACAAGGAAGGAAAATTCATACTTGAAAAGTCAAAAATTGTTAAGGAGAACTGGTAACATTCCCTTATGCTCCCCTAATCCATTCATTCCAGTCTCGATGTAAGGCTCATTCATGCTTTGTGATGTTCGTCTTGTACAGGAAGTTCTTACCTTACCCATTTCATATTTGTCATTGTTTCTCCGATATTTTCATTATTCCCTGGTGGTGTACTAGAAGTGAAGTTGTAAGATAAACTGTTTATTCCTTGTTAGTAAAATTGTGTATTCATTTTCTGGTCCATGAATATCAAGCTTGAAAACTTCAAAGATCAATTTCTGGTCCAAACTATACCATCTTACAAATTTCTGTATGGAAAGATGAAAAGTAGATGTAGGTTGCAACCCTTCCTATGGTGGAATTTAATATTTAGGATCAACATAAAATGGTTATTGGGAATTTAGTAAGTTGTCAGAGCTTTCATATTTGGCGGTTTGGATAGTCCCTTATGGATTTATGGATGGTGTACTGTAGCCGAAGCCTGCAATGTCTGGTCTTCAGCTTCCATTTTCCTTATCTTATCCAGGAATCTAGTTCCCCTCTTCATTAATGAGGATCCAATCTCTAGGACAGTTACTTCAAAGATTCAGGTGATCGAGAGGAAAAGAGGATAAAGAAATTTATGTACGTATCCTACTCCAAATCTGAGATACATTAAAGCCCGTGTAGTTTATTTTTTATTTTTATTTTTAGTTAGATATATTTTTATTATAATTACAAAAATATTATATTATTTTCACTACATTTTTTATTTTTAAAATTTTATGAATGTTTATTATTTCTTCTACAAAATTTTAAAAATAATAAATAAAATAAAAAAGGTGATATTTTTATAATTATAATAAAAATAAATATCTAACTAAAAATAAAAAAAATGAAAGGTGCTCTTAGTTTTCTTATTTCTCAGTTTTGGTGATTTGAGATATAGTAGTTTGCTTCCATTCCTTTTCGCCCAATGGTACCAAACATTGCAAACAATCATCATGATCTCCTCCAACTCCTAGCTGGCCTAATGAACACCCTGGAGGAACTCCGCCTTTAAGTTTAGGGCTTACGCTTAAGGAATGAGCCCAAAGAGACAAGCCTGGTTTAATTTTAAGCAACGTCATTTTTATTTTATTTTTATTAAGAAGCCATATTTCAATTTTACTTTTGGATATTTATATGTGTGCACAAAAATTAAAAAAAAGTAAAGATATTGAATGGAAGAATTTGAGTTTTGCTATTATTACTCGTACTATTATTTACTTATTCACAAATCATACTCTCAATTAATTATTAAGTCAAATTTTAATATTTATCTATTTACAACTAATTAAGAAAAAATTTAAAAAAATAATTAAAATGAATTAATAATAAGCGTGAATAGATAATTGAAAATGAGTGCCAATAACCACATTAAAAATTTTCTCTCTTTCAAGGAAAACAAAAGAAATACTAATTTCATAAAATTTAAAAGAAATTAGTTTATGCTACTTTCAATTTTTAGTTTGAATTTTAAAATTTACAATTCCAAGCAACAATTTTTTTTTAGAATATTAAAAGGAAAAAATTAAAAATAATGTTTCATATTTCATTTGTTACTTGCTTACTTTATCAATCATTGTTGCCCACTAGTATCTCTCGTCCACATCGTCGACAACATCCTCCAGCCATTGTTAAAGATTTTGTGCTCTGACCACTGTTGCCAGCGGTGTCATCCGGCCACTTTCGCCAACAACATCCTTTAACAATCATAAAATTCAATTTAAAATCATAATTATGAGTATCAATTCTTTATTTGTCTCTACTATAAAATTAAATATTCTTAGTAAATTCAAATTTTGACATAATTAAAATTGAAATTAGAATTCTGAATTTGAATTCTAATTCAGTCATCGAAACTTATCCTAACATATTATCACTTGACATCTGCTAACCAATGACCAGGCAACATCAGAACTTACAGAAAAAAGTGGTTTTGATGAGCTTCGCAAATTGATGTACCAAGGGCATCCCATGCAATTCCCTACCCATTTCTAATGTACCAAGACCATAACAATTCTCCAACACCACAGGGAACACAGAAATCCAATGGCAACCCTTCCTTCGTATACAAGTTTCTATTGGGCATTCTCTCGATCATTAAACATGCATCCTCGAAACAGCCGTTACTCCCATACATTTGAAGCAACTTGATTTGGACAAACTCATGCCCACGATACCTGGTGGATTAATGGAGTGAGCCATGCACCCGCTTTCCAAAACTTGAGAGGTTTGGAGAGGAAAGGAGGTGAAGGATAATTTTTTATTTTAAATTTTTATTCTTTTTATTTGGAAATTTTTTAAAATAAAAAAAAATTAAATGAGAGATTATCATAAAACATTCTAATTATGTTTTTTTTTTTTAAATATTTTATAATTCTTTCAATTTGAAAATAAAAGATTATCTCTCCTCCCTTCTCCTCTAAACTCTTTCAATTCAAACATACCTTAAGTAATGGAATTCAATAATTCATCGTCAAGGGTTAAGGAATGAGCGCGGTTGGATGGTCATGAAGTGGTGGGTAGTTATTACTTGTTCCTTGTTACACATACCTTTTTTGTTTTGTGAGATGCTACGCTTAACTTCATCTCAACAAAACACATTATTCTATATATTAAATTTTTTTTATAAAAATTATATATGAATAGCATTACCTATATATTTTTCAGCTGGATTCAATTTGAGTCTCATTAAAAAAAATTGTAATTTTTTGTGTCTTGTCATAACTCATAAAGGATTCTTCATGCTATAGTTTCATCCTTAGATAGGTCTTTGGTTTCACACCATAATTCCCTCCTTAAATAGATTGGTCAGTGCATACTTTTTACGCGGAACCTAACAAATTCAATTTACATGTTGATAAATAACTAAAGGAAAGCAAAATTGACTTGTTGTACCATTGATTTAACATAAGAATAAGAGTAAACAAATTCTTTTTTTAAGGTTAAATAAATATGTAAGTCCCTATATTATTTAAGAATTTTTAGTTAGGTTCTTATATTTTAAAAAATTGTAATAAAGTCCTTATAATTTCTTTTAAAAATTAATTAGGTTCCTATATTCATAACACTATTATAAATTGTTAACAGTAATTTAGATTTATGAACCTAATGAAATTTTTTTGAAACCATAAGAACTTAAAAAATTTATAATTTGATTCCTATAATTTTAAAATTTATAATTGAATCCATAAATTCAACATATCGTTAAGGCATCGTTATAAGTTTTTAACTACAAGAACCTAATAGAAAATTTTAAAATTGTAAAGATCAAATTATAAAATTATAAAATATAAGAATTTAATTGAAATTTTTTAAATGATATAAATACTTACAAATTAATTTAATCTTTTTTAAATTTATATATATATAACGATTTTATTAAGGATATCATTATTTTCAAGTCTTCATTTTTACACCACATTTACATTTTTTCATATGTAACATTTTCTCATTGGATACATCATATTTTACTTTAGAAAATAAAGTCAAAGTATAAAACGATAACCCTTTGACTAATTAAAATAAAAATTTGTGTCTTTCTTTTTGTCATTTCTTCCCAGTCAATTTAGTTATTGAAAGATATCATTGGTTGCATTTGTCGGAATATTAATTTCAATCAGTTTTCCAAAATTTTGAATTTGGGTTCCATTTAGTACACCATTGTTAGCCTGAATTGTCTATAATGACAAAGCATCGTACATGGCGCATTAAATAACCATTAATTCATTAAACCTTACGTGAAAAATTAGTAAATTATACAAGGTCTCAAGACTATCGACCAACTTATTGTTAAAGATTTAGTCAAAAAAAAAAAACTTATTGTTAAAGATTTTTGGATGCATTAAAGTATGAGGTGTACTTTAAAAATTAAAGCATAAAATTATAATTATTGATAAAAAAATTAAAATAATAAATTATCACATATTTATAATTTATTATTTAGATGTTTATATTTTATAAAATTTTAAATTCTAATTTTTTTTATCAACAATTATAATTTTATACTTTATTTTTTAAAGTATGCTCATGACTTTAGAATATTCAAATCTTTTTATTTAAAACACAAATCTAAAAAATACTTAGGTATTCTTGAAATATTATATCACTTTACTTAAAATATAACATGTAGTATCATATGATTATACATGCCATTAAATTAAAATATCTTTTTATAAAAATTAAATCCAATATAACAATTAAAAAATTAATTAATAATACTCTCATAATATATTAAAACTTTTTCATAAATCTTAAGCAATAGGTAAGGGCTTTTATTAAATTCACTATAACTTTATTTTGGTTTCTCATATTTAATTTAATTATTAATTTTTTTCCTGATATTTTTAATTTTTTAAATTTAGTCTATGATATTTATAAACTCACTTTAATTTTGTCCCTTCATCTGTGTTTCTGTTATTTACTGAATGAAAATGATAATGTGTCACCGATAAAAATAATGTGACATCCTTATTTTGTCATAGTGACATTAAGTTAGTAACTAACTAGATTATTTCACCAAAAAATTGTGTCATTTTTATCTATGAAGAGCTAAATGTCAACTAATAGCATCGTTTTTTGTGAAAGAATCAAGTCAACTATTAACTCAGTGTTATACTGACAAAATAAGGATGTCACATTACTTTTAACGGTGATACATCATTATTTTTATTCATTGAATAACAAATACACAGACGGAAGGACCAAATTAAAGTAAATTTATAACTGTTAATGACTAAATTAAAAAAATTAAAATATCAAAAATAAAATTAATAATTAAATTAAATGTGAGAGATAAAATAAAATTTTAACTTATTAAATTTAAAACTCATCTAAAGTGTCGTGGTTTCACGGACCTTGGGTGAATATTGTAATTTCACAAACCACGGCGGATCTTCATTGAAACTAGAGCCCCAATTTTTTTCAAAATCCCTAATATTTAATTTTAAAAGACAAATTTGACTTTAAAAGTCTAAGGCGCTATATATAATTCTAAAAAGATATATTATGAGTTATGACACCCAAATGTTAAATAATAATCTTTCAAACTTTTTGAAGTCTAATGATATGCAGTCTTAAAAAAAAAAAATTATCCTCGATAATGCTAGATAAAAGCTAAGTAGATTTAACGATTTAAGTGAACGAGTGACACCATCTTATAGACTCTTCATCTCATCCACGTTCGATTTAATGCTCATAAAAGTAGAAACAAAGATGTTATAACTTCTAAGAAAAAGAAGCCTTGATATCTTCATCTTTACTCCTTTGGCTCCTTGTCAATATTCTTTCATAAGTGATGCACAGCCTTTTTTTTTCTTCAAATAAAAAAGTAAGAAGCGAACGTACTAATCGATATTTATCAACAAGTAAATAGGATTACTGATAAAAATCGAACTTAAAATATTTTAAGTCACGTAATTAAATTTTACTAATTAAATCAACCTCCATTAGCTAATTCACAGCCTCTCTAATAAACTATTTGAAACTCTACTGTACCCGTAGATCTATATTTCTTTATTTCAGGTTTCAGCCTGCAGGGTACCAAATTATAAAACAAAATATTATTTTGTATTATCTCTTTAAGATTTTATTAAATTATTTTATGTTACTTATTTATTTATACAAATTGCACTTGTTGTATTGCATCCTATATTTACATTTTTTACTTCGAGTTCAAGGTTATTATATATGCTCTTTTTAGGTCTACTTGAATTTTGGCTAAATATCAGTTGTAGGGTTAAGCATGTGTTTGGATTAGATGTTGTAAACTGGATTTTACAAACTTAATTTTAGTTAGAAGTGAATTTGAGTTAAATAAATTATGTTTGGAAACCTTTATCTGAAAATTGATTTTGTTACATGAATGTTGTTTTGATAGTGTTGATAAAAATTACTTTTGAATGTGTAATTACCAAAAAAGATACAAGTTATTTTAAATTAAATTATTAATAAATTGATGTTCAAAAGATAGATTATAAATAAATTGATAGCAAAAGAAATTTTTTTAAAAACTAAGTTTGCTTGATGTATTGTAAAATAAAATTATTTTAAGTATAACTATAATAATATTTTAAAAAATTATTAAGTTATATTTATTTAAATATTATAAAAATAGTGATATAATGTCATATTACAAGAATATTTCTGTCAATAAACACTCAAACGAATTTTCTTTTACTGTAAAAGTAATAAAATATTACTTTTACCTAAATCACATTTAAAATAAAAATTTCATTCACTTTTTCAATTAAATTTTTGCTAAACATGACAAAAAATCTTTAAAATCCGTGTATAATATACAAACGGGATGCACACCCTAAATCTCGTCTCATCATTCTCAATTCCCACCCCAAAGATACTTTTTCTAAAGATTTAACCAGACTAAAAAAAATTGAGAAATCAATTGAGGTTAAAATTATGACCAAAAAAATAAAATTGAATCTGAAAATTTTAAAAAGATTAAACTGGGACTGAAAATATGTTTTCAAGACCAAATTGCTATTTATTGTTAAGACTTAAGCCTATGTTTGTTTTGAGAGAAATAGGTAAGAGAGAATTAAAGAAGAGAGAAAGAAAAGAAAAATGACACATTTATCTTGTTTGGTTAGAAGATAAATAGAGAAGAAAAAAAAATTGTGAGTCCCATAACTTTTTCTTTTCTTCTCTAAAGTGAGAAGAAAGGGAGAAAAAATAAATAAAGGTGAAATATTAACCTATTATACCATTTTTCTTATTGTTTTATAAATAAATAAATAAGGACAAATATTTATTTACAATAAAATTTAATTTTCTTTCTTTCCTACTTCTATCTTAATTCTCTCAATCCAAACAACTTAAAAATTTATTCTTTTTCTACTCTATTTTTTTCTCTTACTTTTTTTTTACTCTACTTCTTTTCTCCCTACTTTTTTCCTAATCCAAATAAAAATAAAATTTAAGCATGCAAGTAGGGTAGTGGTGGGCCGTTTTAAAGCCCAAGGGATAGTGTGTGCCCAACTAGTGCATGTATATATGTGGCCTCCTTTTAATTCAAAATTTCAAATGGCACCATTTAAACGTTATATTGGCAAACTCAAATATAATAGGTATGAATAGTTTGTGAAAAAGAAAATTATATAATTAGCAGAACTTTAAGTGTGTGTATATATATTTATTATCCTTTTTTAAAAATCATAGCTAGTCATGAATAATCAAAATTAATTATATTTCCACTTTTCTCTACACGAAGTATACCTAAATTTAAAAAGAGCCACCTTGTACAATGTTATGAAAGTTTGTGAAAACAAAAAATGACATAAGTGCTCAATAATTAGTTTATGTTTTAAATTTTTAATGACCTTAACTTTATAAAATTGACTGTATATAAGGTTACATATAATGTGTAGTACCACTTGAATTATGGTTCTTGGCACTATAATTCTTATTCTATCAATAACAATGTCCTTCAATTTTTCACCTCTGCAATTCTTGAAAAAGGAAATTTAAATCCTGTCCAAATAATTCGATAATTAACATTAAATTCATATATAGTCGGCTATAAGTCTGATAAATGGCCACACCGGTAAAATTAATTCTTGCATGAGCACCTAATATGTTGTTTTTAAGACAAAGAGGGGGAAATGAAGCTAGACGAAATTAATAAAGAACCACATTGTCGAAATTAAAGAATAGAGTGTAAAATAGGGAAGAATCCAATAATAGGGAGATGAGAACAGGGTCACATTCTCATCCGAATAGGTTATAAGGCAAGTTTAAGAAGAATTTCATATTCAGTGGACAATAATCGGAATGCAAATCCAATCCTAATATGTGGCTTGTCAGTATTAATTTTTGTTATAGTCAGTCCAAAGTGGAGACTCAGTGTGCAGAGTTGAGACTCCATCCCCGGGTGTTTTAAGTTCTACCAAGTAACAACGAAATTTCGGGCAGTGCCTCGTCAAAAATCAAACTCTATGAAGAGTTGAAGACTGAAGTTTTCTATTCAAAAGGGCCATGTTATTCATTCAAAATTTTCATGACCTTGTTACTTCACTGGGTTTTAAAGATAAAGCATGAGGCCTTAGGCAGTCACTAGGTACTAGGGCTAGATCAGTGTGTGCATGGTTATCATCAATTTTGTCAATGAAGACCTCACGACGAAGTATATATATATATATAACGTGAATGCATTGCAATAATTCATCAATCTGAACGCCGAGCCTCAACGCAGGTCACAAACACGATGGTTATAGCTATCTATAAGCTAGCTACAATTGTTGGCATATATGAAGCAGCATCGTGAATCGGCCCTACGTTATATAACTTCACATGCATCTTTCATGGATTTAAATCGGGAAACAATGATGTGAATAATTGATTTTCTTTTGATGGATGAAATTGAAATCAAGTGAATTAATTCGATTTGCAAGATAAAATTTATATAAAGCAGCTAGCTAGCTATAGCCCATTCTTTCTTGTGCCTTCACTTAAAATTGTTGCCAAATGTAGCCAAACAAATTGCTTCAAGCCGATCCCAATGGTGTACATTTCTTAACATGATTCCGTTAGAAAAATGAATGATCACCTGCTTGCATATATATGGTCCCGCAGCTATGTGAATAATTACCCTTTCTGTCCTTCATGTTTAGGGCCTGTCTAGTACGTAGAATTGTAGAAACCCTAATGTAAAAAGGTCATGATTGGAGAGAAGCCATAGGTGAAAAGGATCGTTCTCTAGGGTTTGATATCCAATGCCTACATACATCAATTCCATCTATATGATTTGGTCATGAGGAATGAGAATTTCCTTGGTAGCTGAATAAATCATGCTTTTCCCAAACCCTAAACATAGGAGACTCGTTCTTCTTCTTCTCTTTTTTTTTTTGATAATCCGGAGACTCGTTCTTCTAGGATGTCAAAATAGTACCCACGCAAATCCAAATGAATGGCAGTACATACTCCTTACATACAATGCCAATAAAATAACTGTTTTGTTCAATTGTTATGATCTGAATTCCCGAGATAATTATTTAGTTATATATATATATATATATATATTTATTTATACAAGTGTACATATTTAACAAAAATCTAATCTTTGTAGCTAATATAATGGCTACATTATATACATTAAATTTTATAACAATGAATAATTATTTATAGTATGCATTTTACAAATTTTATTATTAAATTAGCATTATATATCATGCATATTATATTATAAAATTTTACATTAATTTATAATTATTCTGTGAGTATATCATGGCTGAGTTTGGCAAGAAAGAGTCCCCCCATGATGCGAACCTGTAATATGGACTCTATTTAACATTAAATATATATGTATACAATTATGTAAGTCATGTTATAAAGAGCAATTATGTAAGTCATGTTACGAAGAGCACAAGGTCTATCAACATATGGAGGAGGATTTGCAGAATGGAGGATAATATTATTGCACGTTTACCAAGAGGAATGTTTGTGGGACCTCCACTGGTTTAAAAGAAGGAGAGAGTCAAGCTCCAGCTTCTTTGGCTTACAATATAAGAAACGGAAAAGAAGCCCATGTGGGGTATATTTAGAGAGAGATAATAATCTACGCAAATGGAGCAAAATAGTTGAATGAGCCTTCAGCAACAGAAAGGAACCATTGCTGAGATCATGGAAGACAAGGGAACCCATTTTGAACAAAAATTATAGCTTCCATTTAACATAGAACTGAAGAGAAATGATCTACCGAGGTTTTGATACTCATTTCTGTAAGGGTGGAAATTGGAAATCACAGAGAAAACTACTATGCTTGTTTTGCCAAGTGCAATTTGCTAACCTTCCGTTGTATGATCTGTTGATAATTACTATTATAAAGGGCTAGTTAGCTAGGAATTAATTAATAAATGGCTCATGGGTCGTACCAAGCAAGCCATATATTCTCTTGTTATGTTAGATCCTACTTCGTTGCTTCGTGAAAACTGAAAACTTCTTTAATGGATAAAAGAATCTGAAAGACGAAGACGCTACTGTTAAGATCTGACAGTTCTGATCGGTTGGCAAGCAAAAAGAAAGGAAAAGAGAAAGGGTAAAGATAGGGAGACCACTTTTGCTAAAGGATTTGACAGCCATCATTCCAACTCACTTTATGTCCCAGGACTATATATATAATTAATACAAGACCCATATGTAATCACCCAAAATCACCCATAAATCTCAGTTTACAATTTACAAATAAAAAAGACTAAACTAGTTATTAGGTGCACTAACACGCATAGTAAGTTGTAGTAACCTAAATTAATTAGTAGTTAAAACAACAATTAAAATGTGCACACTGACTTAAATCTTAAGCTTTTATACATATGACCGACGAATCTCTCTTGGAACCTGACAATGAGGAACAACAGTATTGACGGCAACCCTTGCTGTGGTAGAAGCAAACCGTGAGCGAAGATCCTGGTAAAAGTCCAAGAACAATAGTTGTGGTCACAGGGGAAAGCCAAAAATCAATTAAAGATTATATTAATATATTTTATAGGTTATGAACTCGGAACTCCTGAAGCTATAACCTAAAACGAAAGGAAGCTTCAACATGCATCCACATTCTTATGGATCAAAAGCCGAAAGCTAGAACAAGCCAAAATCAAAGTGGGACTAGGGAAAGGAAAAGAAGACCAAAAATTGAAATGGATTAAAGAACCAAAACAGAAGCCATGTACCCTATTTTGTTAGTGGTTCTCATCACTCCAAACAGCCACTCACCAAATCAAGAAAATAAAAAACAAAGGGCTTGAAACATCGACCTCTTGTTCGCCTTTCTTCTTTTGCCTTTCTCACTTTTTTTCATTTTCCTTTTCTATAATATCTACCATGATCCTCCACCTAACATGCCATTCCAATACCCAGTTGAATCCCCTTGACTTCTATTCTGCTCAAACTCAGCAGTGCTTGGAGCCTGCTGCTTCAAATCCTCTACGGGAAACAAGATCCTTGCACCAGTACCCTCTTGAATTCCCTGGAGACCCCCATAGCCATTTTCAAACCCCTCGAGGCTGAAGTTAAGGCCTGGTTTAAACTCTTGCAACGGAAACCCAGTTGAATTATACATTGTAGTGGAATCTGATAACGACATGGGCATGAAAGAATTTAAACCCCTCGAGGAAGTAATCCCAGTTTTGAGAAGCTCCATAGCAGACAACTGAGAAGATGTTGACGAGGAACTGGGATTTTGAAGCTGGTGATGAGTATGACTCTTTTCTTCAGTGTTGTAAGGAACCTCAATAAATTTGGATATACTGCTGTAGTCCTCAGCTGGTGGATATGCTAAGTTAAGATCTTGGCCTTGATGGATCTTTGGGTTCTGAGAAGCAGACTGAGGGAAATTTGGCGTTGTCAGATCAGGAAGCTTCTTCGTTGATGATGGAGCTGGAGAGGATGTTGATGACGATGGAATCGATCTCTTGTTCTTTCTTGAGCCTCCACCCACAGGGACATTTCTCAAAGTCCCACCCTCAGTCCAATACCTTCTACAAGTCTTGCAAAAGAACCTTGGCTGGGAGAGGCTATAGTTATTGTAGTAACAGAATTTAGTGTTTGTTGAATTGCACCTTGGGCAGTTCAAAGCTTGATCTTTCTGAGGCCTTGCTCTTCTCTCCAATATAGGAGGCTTTGAACCTTCCATAGGTTTAACCACTCCAATCCTCTGAAAAATATCCAAAATGAAAAGTAATAAAAATAGAAACAAAAAAACAGGAAAAGGCCATAACTGAACTCAAAATCTTTAGGGAGAAAGAAAGAGGGAGGAGTAAGAAACAAACAAGAGAAGCAAACAAAGAAGCTGCTTTTACACTTTGAGGGATTACAACAGCAGCAATACAAACAAATTTATTAACTTTTCTTGGGTCCTTTACTCCTTTATCAGATGGCGGAAAGGAGAAAAAGGGAAAAAGAAAGGTGAAGTACTTTCAATAGCAGAAAAAATAAATGAGTGAAAGATCTTAAAAAGACAGCAACAAAAATTGAATTTAATGGGGGGATGAGCTGAACAACATGAGAAAAGTTAGGGAAAAAGTAAAACTTCCCTTAGAACTAGCAATAATCAAAATAATTCCCGCAACCCAAAACTTAATAATCTAATTATCGTTGAAAATCACAACCCCCAGAAGAAATTTCATGATTATATGGAAAGAAAACAGAAAAAGGTCTGTTTACCTGTGCCCACTGAGCTGTGTCCATGGATTAAGAGGAATGGAAAAAGGAAAAGCTATGGAGTCTTCAGAGAAAGGAAAAACACCCACTTTTTAGAGGAGGGTCTTAAAAGCAAGTGTGGAAAGCTTTCAGAGTTGGGATTTAGTGGTGGTTCCATGTGTTGCCCAACTAGCTGGCTATATTGCACATAAAGGGGTAGTATAGTCTTTTGATGTCCCTTTAATCACTATGATATACGATCACGCATATGGGAAATTTGTGTACATGCATGTAAGCCTACTGAAAAAGTGTTTTACAGAAGTCAACAATATTCTTCCTTGGCGTATTTGTGTACAAGCAAGCACAGGGGAATTAGTCGGTTGATTCTTTTATGACCAGAGAAGGACGAACGGCTGATTCTTTATCCTCTATTCTTTCCCATCAAGTAACAATGTCTAGTTACTCACATTTAAAAAACGTAATATATATTACCAAAAAAAAAAAACGTAATAGCTAGTTTTTCTTTTCTTTTCTTTTCGGAGACCTCCTTTGTTACACTACTTATTATATATATTGTATGTACTGATATAATACTAACTTACTTCCTTCATATTAATATTACATAATATATAATTATTGTATTCATACATAAAATACAATAAATGACTATTTAAGTTTAACAACAGAAAGTTGATTTGAGTTACTTAAATTCAAAAACTGGTACTTGTATAATTATGATTGAAGTTGTATAAATAGTAGTTTTTTTACATCCATTTTATTGAGGAAAGAAATTAAAAGAAACAGAGGGAAGGGCGATATATGTCTATATAAGTACAACAATTTAGTAATAAAAAAAATGCAACTTTTTTTTTGTGTTGTTAATTTGATAAATTATCAAATTATTGACATAGAAGTATTTATTTGTGCTTCTTTTACACTACTACACTAACACTACTTGATAGAGATAAACTCCTTCAAAGTCAAATTAGGTAAATGAAAAGTCAAAACTTATGGTAAATAAATATTAGATAAACAAATCTTAAGTATGTAAAAGATAGAATTCAGAAATACCAAAAAAAAAGATAGAATTTAAAAAGTATATAATCTTTTATTTGAAAAAATAATTATGTTTATTACTACTTTTATAAAGCTACCAAACATAAGCATCAATCTGCTTAATATATTAATGAATAATGAATATTTCCTTTGTTTTATTTTTTGAATCTCTTTTTTTGCTTACATTTTTTTGGAGGCGGAGGGGGGAGGGGGAGGAGATTTGGGTCTTTTATGAAGTGGGTCTCACTTGAATAAATTTGTCCAAGGTAAAGTGGGAATGGTAAAGGAAAAACGAAAAAGGTAAAACAAAAAGGAGAAAAAGAGAGACATGGTTGCAATACAAATGAAAAAAATGAGAAGAAGAGGAACTGTGGGGATAATCCAATTAATTAAGAGTATAAGAGTATGTTTGGGAAAGATTTATTTTTTTTTAAATAATTTATTTTTTGAAAAAAATTTGTTTTATATAAAATTTATCTTGTGTTATTTAAAGTGTGTAAAATTGATTATAAGTTAATTAAAGTGTATAAAATTGATTATAAGTTAAGATTGTTTTTTTATAATTAAAAATAATTTTTTTAAAAAAGTTGTTATTTCAAGTTTTTAATTATTTGATTTTAGATTATTTCAAAAGTTTTAATAGAGAAATACATATTTACCCTCAATCAAATAACTTTTTCAATCATTTCATACATTTTTTGATAATTTAATACATAAAAGCGATTTATTTATATAATCTAAATAAAAAATTTTACCATAAAATCAATTATGAATTAGCATATTCAAACATAAATTAATTTTTTTATAATTAACTTTTCACATAATTTTTTTTCACAACTAATTCAAACTTACAAATATGATAGGTGTAAATTATATGCAATTACGGTGACACGGGTGGCCTATTTTTTTTTTCCCTACTTTAGTTCTTTTAGCATTCAGCTACCTCGATTATTATTATATATCTCAGCTACGAAATATTTTTATTATATGCAAGAAAGATTTAATTATTTATATATACGAATTTTTTATAAATATATTCAGAAAATATCGTCATTATATATCAATTTCATATCAAATAAACAAATCATAAATAATTAATGTTAGAAATTATCTATTAGGTCGCATTTTTTCTTCTCCTACTCAAATGTTTACACTTCTTAAGTAATCTAAAAAAATAAAAAATATTATATATGTAATTGCTTATTATTTATAACTGAAAGTATACTTTTAAGCTAGTTATTATTTTTTCTTAGTTTAAAGTAAATTAATTTTTTTACATCAGTAACTTTTTAATTTTGTTTCAAAAAGTGTTTTTAATAAATTGTCCTCATTTTGTATGTCTAGTGCTTCTCTGTATAACTTCAATAATGGTTATATTCATCATCTTAAGTTATTATCGTTCAATAGTTTTGTTCTTTTTTTTTTAAATAATATCTTTGACGTTTGTAAATATTATCAACCATTTTCATGTTATCTGCGTCATTTATCTTATATACTAATATAACACTTTAATAAAAAGATGTAAAAGATTTATCAAGTAATAATTAAATACTATATGCTCATTGAATCATTTACATTTTTTTTTTGGTTTCTTGTACGTTTTTTTCTTCTTTTAAGGTTATGATGTCCTTATATTTTTTTAACATGAGATTAATTTTCACTTCAACGTTAATTTAAGTTCCAATCTCTCACCCTTCTTTTTTTAAAGAGCTTATGTTTTAATTATTTTTATAAATTAAGTTTTTAATAACTCTTGATGGCACTTAAATTAAAAAATATCCATTATATAATAATGTTATAAAATAGTTTTTTAATTATATTATATAGCGGATATGTCACTGGAGGTTTTATGTTAGACAAATATTTAGTTTTATATAGAATGTAGATAACAAAATACGCAAAAACTAAATAGAAATTATTATTATTATTTTCTTTTAGGAAAATTAGATAATTATGTGGAAGAACAATTTTTTTATATAAAAAAATACTGAAAAGTACAGGCCTGCAAATGGGACAATAGAAGCAGAGAGAGACAGATGAATGGGCATCACGGCGGTGGCGGCGGCGGCGCTCGAAGTTCAAGAGAGGAGGTTGAGCTCCGGGAAGGAGGAGACAGGTGGCAGTGAATGAAGGGAGATGTGGGTTTTTGGGAATGTATTTAAGCTGAAAGAGGTGAACTGATTCATAGCGAAACGTGTCGGTGACGTTAGAATCAGAATCGCAATATCTATCTGTTGTATCTGCGGCCTGGGTGGGTCCCCATTTCTTCTTCCACATGTGGGTTGTGGTCCACCGTCTGATCTCATCCATTCGTAAAGAAAGAATCTTCCCCCACCGTCTGATGACTCGACAGCTGGTTCTTACTTCTTCCTCAAGACAACCTCTGCACTGCATGGACTCCACCTGTTTAGTGCCACAGAAATGCTATGGAGAAAATTAAAAAAAATGTGAGTTGTGCAAACTATTTATTTATTTATATAAACTTTTGTAAAAATATGAATAACTATATGATAAGAATTATTTTTAAATATGTAATTATCAAAAAATATATATGAGTTATTTTAAATTTAATTATTAATAAATTAATGTTAAAAATATTAATTATAAGTAAATTAATTTACAAAATAAATTTATTAAAAATTTAAATTTACTTTAAGTATTATAAAATAAAATTATTTTGAGTATAATTATAATAATATTTTAAAAAATTATTAAGTTATATTTATTTAAATTTTATTAAAATAATTATATAATATCAAATTATAAAAATATTTCTGTCAATACACACATAAATAAGTTTTTTTTATCATAAAAATAACAAAATGTTTGTTCTATCTAAATTGAACGTAATTTAAAATAAAAATTTCATTTATTTTTTTACTAAAATATAATAAAATATCTTAAAAATTTATTTACACCTTACAAACAAAAATTTAAGATGAGCCAAACACGCCATGTATGGCAGTATGGGGTTTTAGAGAGTCAGGGAAATCCCTACTCAAAAATCACTTTCAAGAAAGAAAAAAAAAATCACTAAACAAGATTACTAGTTAAAGAAAAATTTAAACATGTGCACATAAAAAATATACATGCATATAATAAATGGAGAATCTTATTCGTATCATTTTTAAGTACTTCAGAGTCAATTTGCGTTGGCTAATTAAAAATGTTCGAGTTATCTAATCAAATTTAAAAATAAATATAATTGTAAGAATAAACAGAATAATTAATTATTTCCCTGTTTTTCTTTTGCTTTTATCCTGCACTATGGTCTATGGGATGAGATCGATCAAACAGATAACTCGTTACATCTGGAACGAAATTAATTTGAAACAAAATTGAATTTGATTATGGAAGAGTGTCATGTAAACCAACAGTTGAAAGTGATTTTATTGGGGGTGGAGCAGCGAGGTCATGTCATTAGACCCGTCTGCTCTTGGACAGTGATATTCTGAAAGATGATGAAAACGAATTTTTCCTGTTTCTGCAACTCTCAGCCTTGGTTTAGATGTAGGTGAGAAAATGAGAGAAAAAAAAGAGAGGAATGAGTAAAGAGAAAAAAAATGAGAATATATATATATATAATTTCATAAAATGACGTATATATTTTTATTGTATATATAATAAAATATAAATATATTTTATTTTCTTATTTTATATTTTTAAACACTTTTTTCATAAATTATATAAATAACTAAATTTAAATTATGTTTTAATTTTAAATTTTGATTTTAAATTATGTTTAATTAAAAATAATTTGGGGTTAGATTTTTTAGTTTTATAATAATATTTTAAATATATAAATTTTAATTAAAAAAATATGTTCAATAAAATACCTCATCTCACCCCTACCCCCGCTCCGTTTCCCCATTCCTAACAGTGCACTCCACTTCCCAGTCACCCCCTCCCGCCCCCACCTCATTCCCAGGCACCCCACCACCATTTCCTCATCCCCATCACCCGCCACCAACAATAGCAACTGAGGAATGAAGTTGATGTGAAGAAATTGTGAGGATCTCCTTTGACTTTCCCTGGCGATTGTGAACTAAGGAGTATTTTGTTGGTCATCCTTTTGTCTTGATGAATAAGGGTAGAATTGTAATCTTATAACACCAACTTCTTTCTTCTCATTTTTTTCTCACTCGTGTGCAGAAATTTTTTATGTGAGTCCACTGCATTTTTTTTTCTTTTTATCCAAACGGAAAAAAATCTTAAAATATATTACTTTTCTCTCTACCTTATTTTCATTCCTTTTAATTTCTCTTCATCCAAACAGAGTGTCATGGCCTTTCTCCATCTCTTTTGAAAGGTGAAAATAAATAATTAATTAAATTACTAAATTTGGGATATTATTTATATGTCTATCTTTTTTTTTTAGATATAATATATATGGTGAGTTGTCAACCATTCATTAATTACTATTTATATTTAATAAAATTTTAAATATTTTTTTCACTTGTCATTAATCTTTAAACTAACTAAATTCAGATCAAGGTCCTTAAATTTAAAGTTTGTTATGCAAGTTAGTCCCGACATCAAATTATTTTTGATATGACACATTATTGAAGTAGAATTCTTTTCACACCTTGTTCATTTAAATCTAGCGTGACATAAGGAAAAAAAACTCTTCAGCCCAAAATGACATCCAGTAGGAACTCTTCATTTCTTCTTCCTAAATTTCCCCTTCTGTTAAAATTTCCCTTCCCTACAACAACTTCACTTGTTTTAATAAAAAAAAACTACAAGTTCCTTGATGGGAATCAACAATCCAATATAGTGTTCCTATAAATTGAATTCTTTTTATGTGAAACCAAATGATACATCATTATAAAACCCATGAATTCCCTTTACTTGGAAGGTCTTTACACTAGCATCAACAAACAATGACTCAAATCCACAAGCTTGTAGTGTCTCTTCAACATATTCTGGTGTTTTCCCGTTGAAGAAGCATGTTATATTCAATAAAATTTCCTTCTCATTCTCCTCTACATTTTGAACATCTTTATTAGAATTTTTTTTTCATACTTGTCCACTACAGACTTTCATTCATCTACTGTTTTACCAAACAAATTAGAACTCATTACTTTCAAAGCCAATGGAAGTCATTGTAGAGCACCACACATTTAGAAATCTCCATATAACCTGTATTTGGTGTTTTCCTTTTGAAGGCATTCCAAGCTCTAACAATTATTGTTTTACCTATACCTCAAAGTCCATAGATCCCAATCATGTGAATATTTTCACCAGGTCCAAGATGCAATAGTGATTTCACTTTTCATATGCGAATCTATGGTCTAACTAGGTATTCAACAATGTACAAAAGGGTGTTGTATATTTTATTGCGTGAGACATGGCTTCACTTTCTCTACTACTAAAGCCATATTCATCATCATCCCTCATAAAAACTTCAGGTTCGAAACGATGTCGACAAAGATCCACCATAAAATCCTTTAGAAGTTTTCCAAACACCTATCATGGAACCCACATCTGTTTCTCCCATCAATAGGGATCGTTACCAAAACTTCTCATTCCCTCCAACTCTGAGTCATGAATCATCATCGACAATTTCAACGAGCTAATTGATACAAATGAAGGGTTTTTAGAGATTTAGAGGAGTTTCACTTCACGATTTACAAGGAACTTAGGATGTAGAGGGTCATCAGCTAAAAATGGAAGGAAGTGGGGGGAAATGGGAAATTTCTAACTAGTATATGTAACAACATCATATTAGCTTTGGGGATGAATTCTCTTTTACCATGTTGGATTAAATTTAAAACATTCATGTGTGGGATATGTTGCCCACGTCAAGAGTTAACATGCCACATGTGCATATCTACTAAAAGAAACGAAAACAACTTAACGTTGAGACTAACTTGAATAATAGATAATTAGTATAAGCATCTCAATATGAATTTAATTTGTTTAGGGACTAATATGACGTTAGTGAAGCCTTTTGAAGACGAAAATGGTAATTTACTCTAAATAATTCTATACTATTTATAAAAAAAGGAAATAAATTTATACTATTAATAAAAAAAAGGTATGAATTTTTATTTTATATTTTAACAAAATTTTAAAATAAATATTTATATCTGATTACATTTTAATTAAAGATAAGTATATTTATTTTTTATTATTTTAAAATAAGTAATTCACAAATAATAAACTTTATATATTCTATTTACTTCCTTATTTATATTCTGTATTTTATACATTTATTGCAGTGTTGTCAACTTTATTATTATTATTATTATTTATTTAAAAAATATGTCCACATTTTTATGCCAAAAAATATAAGTAAGCTATTTTTTACCAAAAATAAAATGAAATAAAAAATGGAGAGGGAGAGGAAGAAAAACTACCCACCAGAGAAAAAAGGACAGGTAAAAAATTTAAGGCTATATGACCATTTGGGACTAAACCGAATTAGATCATTAATTTGTTTTGTTTGTCTTATTACATATGGTTCAATTTGATTTAATTTATATAAAATCATATTTAAAATATAAAATATAAAATATTTTATATTTTATGTACTGGATTAATATTAAAAAAAATCAGTCGCTTTGACTTTTTTAGGTTTAGGATTCATCAAGTAGATTTGGTTAAACAAAATGGATGTCCTCATTAATTGCTTGTAAACTGTAGTCCTAACCCCCCTCCCCTCTCTCTTTAAATTTCTCATGCTTCTTCCATTTTCTCAATCTCACGGCAATCCATATACCACTCATCTGAAGCTTTAATTATACATTTTAGTTTATTGAATTATGTATTATTAGCTACTGAATTTGAGTTAAGCCCTCTTTGTTATAGGTTAAAAAAAATAATTTTTATTTTCAATAATTTAAAGATTATTTTTTAAACTTTTTTTAAAAAAACATAAGTTATTTTATATTTGTTTATAATTATAAAAATTATTTTTTAAATAAGAATAATTTCTTTATCTTCAGAATTTTTTTTAAAAAAGTTAATGAGAGTAATTTTTTATTTTAACCATAAAAATAATTTTTTTAAATAAATAATTTTTTTCATAAGCTTAAGCAAACACAATTAAAATCATTAAAAATAATTTTTTACTTTAAAAAATTAATTTTTTCCATCAAATAATATGTAACAAACAGACTCTATGTAGAATTACTAAATTTATGATATGTGTATTATTTTATTTAATATCTTGTGATGAATCATAATATATGTATTATAATTGATCAAGCATTAGCCGAAAATGAAAAAAATAATGAACCTTAGTTTGGAGACTTTAGGGATTTGAAACAGTACATATTTTGGGTTGAATAATAATAATAATAATAATCATATGAAGTTAATGGAATTTTGATGGTTATGTACACTTTGGTGGCTACTGTAAATTTTATGAAGAATTATTGTATGAGTTATATATTATTAGGAAGAATTGTGTAATAAGAGATATATTGTAATTAGGGTGAATTGTTTTATGAGAGTTATAGAAATTATAAAAAATTTATTCCAACCATAAGTGAGAGTAGAATATGTAATATCTCTTGAATTTTTTTAAAATCCATATAAATATCCTATGTATTTTTAGAATTTATAATATATAAGAAATAAATAAAGTGTCTCTTAATATACTTTCCTTTCATTCTATCAATTTTGGTGTTGTGGCAGTTCGGTTGGGTTGTGGCAATTTTCGGTGTTTGAAGATTTGATGTGTGGTGGAATGCTTAGTTCGATGTTGGATTGGATGCTAGAGCATGGCACACAGTAATTTAGTGAGCATCTTTCACTTTGGGTTGTGGTCTCGTGGCACATTTGGAATGACTGGAATGTTGTTGTATTTGAAACTCCATTTGTTCTTGCTTTGAGCTCGCCGTTTCTCCTCGAACTTTGCAAAAGTTCCTATCGATCTGTTACTGTCGTTCTAGACAGGCATAGTCTGGAGAGATTAGTTCCATGGCCAACCGGCTCAATTTACCAAAATGAAGGGTTGGGTTACAAAAACTCAACATGTGTTAAAAGTGAGTCAATCCAGTTGAGCTTACTTTTTCTCACTTGTGGTAAGTCAACTTATGTTCTATTTGTTTTAACTTTATTCCGATGCAAATATGACATGGCTTTATGTTTAAGGCTGCTTTTATATGAAGCAGGTTTTTTTTTTCTGCCTACAAATACCCGTTGACATTGGACAACAGCTTAAACAAACAGACTTAGCTAAATTAGCTTACTTCTGGAATTAAGTTTGTTAAACTGTTAATTTTTATGGACTTTAAATCATGTTTTGATGATATTTACGGTAATTCAAATGTAAGCTTTTGTGATTTTGTATTTACTTTATTAATTTTTTATTTTAACCCTCAAACTCATCTAAAGTAGATTAAGTTGGCAATTTTTCAGCTCATATCAAAAGAGAGTTAATCCGGTCGAGCTCACTTTTCTCTTGACTTGTGGTGAGCCAGTTAAGTTGAAAGCCCTAAGTTAGTTTAGGTTTACGTATCTAGGCATTAAGCAAGTACAAGGATGGAGCTTCAATCTGTTAATTACCCATACACGATAAGTCTAGGTTTAGAAACTTCGAAATTCAGCTCAAAAACAGCACATGGAGCTTTTTACTATACACCTATAGTTGGAGAGAGTATTCATATTCCATTAAAATAACTTATGATAACCGATTTTGTGTTATTTTTCTGTTAAAGACTTAACTCTTTAATTTTACACTTTAATCTATTTTTAATTTTGCACTTTAGTCCATCTTAAAGTTCTATTTTTTTTGTTGCATGATCAAAACATGATTTATATATATTATTTTTTTATATATATTATTTATTTTTCATGAAATATAAAATTGATATTTATTTAATTTTTCTTCATAATTTTTTTATTTATAATAATACCCGTAAACATTATTTTAATTTTCAAACATCACAATAATTAAAAATTATGTTATAATTGAACATATAGTTCCTTATCCATTAATTGTGCTTATTGGAAGACTGAAAGTGAAGGAGCCATGTTCATCACGTAAAGCAAGGAATGTGTTTTTTTTAATATTTAATTTTAATAACATGGCGGGGTTGGCAATCCCGCCATGGAATTTGCTTTCTTTAATATTTAATTTTATTAACATGGCGGGATTAGCATGGAATTTGTATTTTTTTTTAAATTTTATTACTATGAAGAATTTGCTTTCTTTTAAGTGTAGGATTTTTTTTTCTCTTCAAAGAAAAAAGTGTAGAATTTTTTTATTATATTTTAATACCAGAAAATTTGATTATTTGTCAGGAAATTTTTATATTTAATTTTAATATAGAATTTATATTTTATTAATTTTATTAACATGAGGAATTTGATTTTTATAAGTATGGAAATTGTTTTTTTAATTAAATTTTAATATCAGGGAATTTGATTGTTTGTCAAGGAATTTGTTTAGTATCATGATGGGATTGTTGAATTTGTATTTTTTTTTTTAAATTTCATAACCAGGACATTTTATAATTAATTTATTTTCATGAAAATTAAAATTAAATTTTTTTTATGACCAAAATATTTTGTTTATGGTTAATGTATTTCATGATAATAAAATCTAATATATAAAGAAATTTTTTTATATTATTATTTTTTCATCAATTATAAATTTAGTATTTTTTGAAAATGTTTGTTTTTAATTTTTTTTTACATATAATTTTAGTTCTTAATATGTATTAATATATATATGGTAATAGACGACGGAATTGTAATTCCTGTCATACTAATTATTATTATTTTTTATTTTAAAAAGATGACATCCTATCATGATAATTTAAGTTTTGAATTTATTTTATTTTTAGCTAATATTAATGTTTTACAAATTTTAAATTTTAATGGATGGCATGACTATTTATTTATTATATATTTATTTGAAAATGATGAGAGGTTTGATGGTTTGTTGTTCTATTTATTTATTTTTTCTTAAATTTTGAAATGAATTTTTTTATCTTCTACTAGCTAAATATTTCCTCTCTTATAAATGTTAATTTAAATTGTTTCAAGTTTCAATTAATCATGATTTTATCATACAAATTCATTTAATTAATTATGTTATTAAGGTGACAATGAACAAATCAATAAATCAGTTAAATAATAAAAACTAGTAAATTAATTATGGAATGTCTTATAAAAAGTGGCCTTATGGCCAATCCTATTGTGAAATTTGTATTTCTTTTTAATTTTTCTTCATGATTTTTTTATTTATAATTATAACCGTAAACATTATTTTAATTTTCAAACATCACACTAGTTAAAAATATTTTCTAATAATAATATTTTTAATTAACAAGATACATCATATATGGATAAACTTTGGACTTTACTAGCTTTATTTTTTTTAATATTTTAATGCATGGCGGGACTCATAGTCCCGCCATGAAATTTTAGTTTTATTTATTATTTTTATTGACCAATTTTCTATAAATAAGATGACGGGACTAGTAATCTCGTCATGCAATTAATATATATTTTATTTTGTTAATAGGACATGCAATTAGTTTTGTTTTAAATTATATTTACTATGGCGTGTTTTAAGAAAATATTTTAAAATTTGGATATTTTTAAGATCATGGAGGCTAGTCCCACCATGTAATTAATTTTATGATTATTGAAAGAAATTGTAATAAATATTTTCATACATTGGAATGGCCCACTCATTTTATTTAAAAAAAATGTCAATAACATGGCGCAGAAGAAATTTTTTATTAAAATATTTGAAAGAATTATGATTTTTAAAAGTTTATTTTTGCCATGGAATTAATATATTTTGAATTAGATACACAGAAAACAAAATTTAATTTAATTTTCATGAAAAATAAAATAATATTTTAATGGAAGTAATAAAAAAATTTATGAACACAAAAAAAAAATCAGTTAAATAATAAAAACTAGTAAATGAATTATGGAATGCCTGGCTAATCCTATTATAAAATTTGTATTTCTTTTTAAATCTTATTTCCATGATGGTTTTTTATTTTACGAATGTGTATTTAATAGTAAAACTTTTAAATCATTAAGCATGAAATGAAACTAAGGATAAATGATTTAAATAATTTTTAAGAAGTCATTAATTGTTCATGTTATCATCATTTCAAAAAAAATACAATATATCTACTTAAATATTTTTAATATAACATTTTATCAAAATTTAAATAGTTGTTATGTAAGTTGTGAATACAATTATTTTTTCATTTCAAAAATATTTTTTTTTCTTATTATGAAAAAAGAAGTCATAGAAAAAGGAAGAAAATGAAAAGGGAAAACAAAAAGGATAAGAAGGCTAAACAATAAAAATGACATTAGATGGGCTTTTTGGCAAACCATCAAAAACCTTCTTAGCCGATTCTCTCACCAATTAATCACCGTTAGATTAATTTATTAGTTTTATTATTGATAATCTATGGTTGATATTCAATGTGCATGAATGCTCTTATTCTTGATAGGTGTATATTAGACGTCACCCATGCTTATCCTTAATTATGAGTTGGGCCTATAACCACTTATGACTAGGGTGGGGAAAAAGGCCTAGTCTAAAAAAGAAGTCTAAGTTAACGAGAGTTGGTTTAACTGGTAAAAATTGAAGTACTTTACTTGAAAGACTTAAATTTGATTTTTGTTGCTAACAGTCACCCTTACTAGGTGAGCTAGGTGATATGTAAGTATACATGTAAATCTTTGATGAGACTTGTTTCATGCCTTGGCCATAAAATTTAGTAGCCTTCCCTTATCTTAAATTTTTTTATTAAAAAAAAATAGCCTAAGCTTAGCCCTAAAATATTAGGGCTTGGACTTCAAAATTAAGTTTATGGGTTGGACTTGGACAAAATTTTAGGCCCTCTTTAAAAGTTAGGTCTGACTTGATTGAAAATTAAAATTAGGGTCAGCCTTATTTTCATATATTTTATATGAGTAATAATACTTGCATAAATTTTTTTTTTTAAACCCTCACAAAATTCAAAATGAACTCATTTAGATTATTTAAAAAAAAGTTATACCAGAATTTAAACTTGATCCAATGCATTACATGAGTTTTTGTAAAAAAAATTTTGTGAGTATGATTTCTCATTTTATATCCGTTGTTGTATGTTACATAAAGAAAACATAATACACTCTCTTTCGTATATGAACGGTTGGTTTCCATGCCATTCATGTTTCAAATTCCCAATTTCGTTCAAGATCAAATCAGGCACGGACCCTGTCATTTTTGGTGTAGTTCTATTAATAAGGCATTCTCTTTTCTAAAGGAAAACCAACCTTATGCATAAGAATTTTTCAATCCTTAAGCTCAATCACAAGCGATTGAGCATTCCACTTATAGGTCCTTACTATCTTTACAAGAAAAAGACTTTTTAGCAGGCTCATAGGTGGACCCACCCATTAAGCAGAATTAACACGCTGAGCTGACTCAATAAAAAATGACACCCTTCTTAAAAAACATTGGGACCCAAAAGTATATATATGTATACAAAATCTACCATGTCTTATCTACTGAGCTTGAACTACTAGGTTCTTTACCTTGCCAACTCCTTGCTCGCTGTTGAGTTTTCCATATCCACCTGTATCCCGCTTTTCCTAACAACCAATCCTTCACTAATTATTTCAATTGCAGCCAATTATATCAAAGCTTTGTGCTTTAGGATGACCAAACCCAAATTTTATATTATGCAAGATAAAGAACATATTTAAATCTTTTATCTTTTTTTCATATCTTTTTCTCTATTTTTTTTAATTAAATATTGACAACCTAGTAAAAAAGTTTATTTATTTCTTTATTTCATTAAAGAAGTTATTATTCTTGGATGAGCTTTTTATTATAAAAAAAATATTTTTTATTAAAAAAGTACTTTTTATAATTTTTAACATGTTTGGATTTTTTTTTTGAAAAAGATAAAGCATTAAAAAAAAGTGCTAAAAAGTTTTTTTTAACTAGATTTTTAAGCTTCTGAAAAAAAAATCTTTTTTAATATATGAAGAAGTTGTTTAGAAATATTTTTTAAACAAAAACATCATTAACTGATTTTAAAAATAACATTTCTTATCTTTCATATTTTTAAACCATACAAATATCCTTTTTTTATAAGTTTTTATTTTTTTTTACTACTGTAACATTGCACACCTCACCTCATTATCTTCTCTATTTTCCTTTCGTCAACTTGTGAAGACAAGATGGGATGATTGAAATATTAAAATATTTTTAACAATATGTGTGGAGGAAATACAAGTTAGTAATAGGTCCCACAAGCATTTTAATAAAGATGGATGAGAGAATGTAAAAAGAAAATTAGAAAAAGACCAATACTCTCATACGTGTATATACAGCAACGAAATAGATAGGATAACCTAAAATTTATCTTCCAATTATGTGCTAAGCTTATGAGAAATGAGATCAATTTTTTATATTTGTCCTTTTAAGTATTTTTTGAGTATTGCATCTAAACATTAAATAACATTTACTTTTACAAAAAAAAAATATTCTAAAAAAGATAATAAAAAAATTCAAAAGCTCATCCAAACAACTCAAATAACTTCTTGTTTATTTGTCAATTTTTTATGCTGAATTGTAGTATTTAATTAGAAGGAAAGAAAAAATAAAACTACAGAAAATTTCTTTATCATAAAGAGCAAACATGAAGACTTAAAAGCGTACATTCAATACAGTTTTGACAAGTTATTAGCGTATGCAATTAAGTCTCAAACTCAACCTAAAGGTGAATGAGAAAAATGATAACTTAAGCTAGCTATGCTTGCAGTTGGAAAGAAATTTCTTAGCAACCTCTATTTTCAAGTTAAAGTCGTGATCACCTTCAAACATTCCGTTCCTAAGGATAATAATTCCACCATCAAAGCCGTTTAGCCCGGTTCTTTTGTCTCCTGATTCCGTACAATAAATTCCATTGCTCATATTGGGGCACCACATGCAATTCAACAGTAAGAAAAAGAAAAGGAAAAGGGGGAAAGGTATGCCAAACCATTGTACTCCCTCCTTTTATTTTTGCTTTAGTAATATTTTATTGTTATTCCTTTTTAGGGAGGGTGGGGGAGGAGTGGTGGAGCAGAAGCTACTTTGCAGTTTGAACCACAGTGAGAGGCATATTCAAAGGAAAAGGAGAACATTAAAAAAATTGCACAGCCCCTCAATCAATCAGAAGAAGCTAACAATGGCTGAGTGGCGTAGGTTCATCTTCCATCAACTGAGCTTTCGAGGAATCAGTTCATAAATAATTTATAAGACCACTCGGGACAAGTCAGCGCAATCGCATTAAAATGATTTTATGATTCAGACACAGATTTTCAACAGTACACAGAGAACGCATGCGATCTCAGTGGCATTTTTTAAGATTTCCAGCTTTGGCATACAGCTTTTCCCCATTGAAATCAAAGGGTCCACTCAGTATAATACACGCCAACAAGAGTGGGGACACAAGCTAGCAGTGATCGCCAACATGATGTGTATAAAATATAGAGATACATTACATGAGTAGATTGCATCGAAACAAATATATATTGAAGCGAAAACGACATTTTTCTTCAATGGAGAGCTATGCGATGTCACCATCACTCGAGTGCACATCCATTGTGAAGTTCAAATTAGTCACTCAACTTGCAAACTTAATGAGCTTCTGTGCTGCATTATGGTATTGGGTTCCCTGTATAAAAGACAGGCATAGAACGTGCATGTTAAAAAGTTGGCTATAAGCTTATAACGTCATGCATCTATGTACTGATATACATCTAGAATGCCTAATTATAATAACCAGGGTTAAAGAGATTTCTTTTCCCTTTCCTTTTTTCTTTCTTAGTCAAACAAATAACTGAAAGAAAAACACATAAGATGTTCACTATAAACCAAATAAAAAAAAAGGCGAATCTTTTTGGCTGAAAAAAGGGGGGGGGGGGGAATTCACTTCTACTGTTTCATACTGACTAATAAATGGTTTGCTTATCCTTACACTGATATACCCTAGTGGTAGAACTGGAATCTAATTCTCATAGAAAATTCATTCACGATATGTTAAAGAGAAATACTAAAGAGCCCAAGAATATAAATCCGGGACTTGGTCGGATAGACATGAGAAAGTAGGTCCCATTGTAATAGACCCCACTCATCAAGTAAAACATGTCCCTTCCTTGTACTCTCCTAACTGAATCCGTTGTTAAAATTTTCGGTTACCGTAGCATAGCTTTATATTAAAAATAGCAATGCTGTTAAAGTCGGATCAGACAGTGAATCGAAAAAGTTTTCTGTTTAAGTTCAGGTTCAACCAGTTTCACCATTTGGTCAAACTGGATAATGTCATAATTACATATTAAATAAACAAATTAAAAAATATACATATGCATGACTCATAACACACATTAACAATAATAAAATGCATAATAAGGTTTTGGAGTTTCAATTATTAAGTCTTATATCACTCTCAGTTGAATAATTAAGTGATTGAGAAATTAAAAAAATTTAAAAAAAGAGAGAGAGAGACTCGAATCAACCCGATTTTATTCTGTTTTGTCCGGTTTTAATCGGTTCAACCATGTCCAACCATAAATCCAGTTCTGACATTGAACATTAACCGGATGAGGAACCGGTTCATGGTCCAACCGGCCAGACCGATCCGGTCCAAACATCCATGAAAAATAGTGCATAGGAACTACACTTCAACAACCAAGGACTACAAGTAACAAACACTAAGGCTAGACAGTGCTGCCCATGCCAAAAAAGAACACTCCTCAAGCGTCAAAATAAATAACAAGTCCAATTGGCCAAGTTGTTAGGTCAGGCAGATCAAATGTTAGAGAAATCTTTATTTATATGGGCAAAATGAGAAACCATATTAATAGACTTGACACTACATATTAATCCAAAACTTTAAGGTGTTAGGTTTATAAGTTCTTTTACTTAAATAGTCCTTACTTATTTAATTTCTTTTCCATGTGAGATTTCTTTCACTTGTACATGAATTCCTTACACAAGAAATGACAATGAAAATAAATGATTAGGAAATGTAAATAGCAAATCTCAGACCGAACTGAACTGGTAAAAAAACACTACCTCCTAATAAAGTTGCTGACATTCCATACACTGCCACAACTCTAAATTCTTGTCAAATAAGCAAATTAGGAATTCGCTGGAAACCTTTGCAGCTTCAATAGTCTCTTAAGTTGTCATTGGCTTCTGAATAATCTCCCATTGCATTTTTGTGCGCCTTCACATCAGCTGATCCTCCCTAATTTTCAGTTAAAATGTTTCAATAACCTGAGAAACGCTTCAATTTTACCCTGTGTGACACCATGACATCAGTTTCTCAAGCAAGACATGCCTAATGGTTCTTTTATCAGCTTAGCAATAATGTTAAACTACGTAAGGAGAAATAGATTGTGCTAACACAGCAAAGACAACCTTGCAGGTATGAATAGGGATTAAGAATAGGGATATAACTTCAAATCTTCAATATCTATGGGCTGAACTCTAGCCTATCATGCAGCATGAACTTTTGCATTATCCATAAATTAAAGTTAACATGACTTCAAAATAAATATTTAATTTTAATTTATTGTCAATATAAAATTTATTTATATTATTATCTAATTATGTATTCTAAAATAATTAAAGAAGTTTAACTTTTACAACTATTACCTAAAAAATCTAACTCTTAATAATATGTTAACACGTCATTAGATTATAATGTAAATTTTTTTACACTAAAAGTTGATTAAATTTAAACTTCTAAAACAATAAATAAGATTTCATAAAAAGATAAGATGCTACACAATTTAACTTTCAAAGAACTGTATATTATCAAACTCTTTACGTGGCTCAGGGATGGACCTTTTTATTAGCTTCTGGGGTGGGGGCACATAACCCCACACTGAATTTTTTTCAATGATATAAATAGTTATTATTTTTATCTTCATAATTTACAAATTTTGCACCCACAATCAGTTAAAATAATGATTGAGTAGGTATTCAAAACATTAAAAACAATTTAAATTCTAACTTTTAATCATGTGAGAAGATTGATTGAATAATTATTTGATTACATACCTAAAAAAAATATTTGTAATAATAATAAAGAAAAATCATTCAATCTTTTCAAAATATGAAATAATTGTAAATTTTATTTTTATTATTTTATTACTTTATTTTTATAAGTAAATATAAATATATTTAAAAATTATTTTTCATGTGTATGTATGACTTTTGTCTTTGTTCCCACAATCTAAAATCTCTAGGTCTGTCACTAACATCGCTAATAACATGGCTAATATGATATTATTTTATTAGCAAAACATGATTTGTGATGAGGACAAATCGATGGTCTGTAAGGCTTGATGATGATGAGGTTTAGCTAGTGGATCCACTACCTCTCATCAATGATTTCTTTTGTTTGACTTCCCTTTTTGTTATTAGTTGTTATTTATTAATCAACTTGATTTAATTTATTTTTAAAAATACTACATTAAGAATTAGTTTGGTATAACTTTAAAAATGTGAGTCAAAATTTTAGGGATATGGTTTTTGTGAAAAAATCTTATAATATCATAGTTTTAGCCTGACTTATTATTCATTATAAGCCTTTTTTTTTATGGTTTTGTCTTTTTGTAAAAAAATAAAAGTTTAACTTAGTTTAAAAATTAATTTAAAGACATACATTACATAAAGACATTCAAAAAGATTAATAAATTTATATTTTATAGGTTTCAAATATTCAAAGCATTTAACTAAGGATATACAAAACTTAGCCTTGCCCGCCAACTTAGCTCGGCTTGAGCTGTTTGGGTCATGTAAGACTCGATTTCATTAAAAAAATTAAGTTGGGATCATGTCCTTTTTTATAAACCCAGTGTATTATCAGGACCAGGCTACCTTTTTAGCTAACAAGCCTCTTCTGGGATTACGTATATAAATTTTTTTTTTTTAATTTCTCCCATATAAGTTTTTATTTTTATTTTCTTACAATTTTTTATTTCCTTTTGCAAGAGATTTATTAGATGAATCGTATAGGGTGAGAAAATTCTTAAAAAATATGCCAACGAAGAAAAACGAAAATGAGCTAAAATAGTGAGTTTTTTGGTCAATCACCCTAATTAGTCATTTGAATTGAATAGCGCCCCGCGATATCCCTACCGGTTAGGCCTTTTGGGTCTCCTATAAAACTAATGCATAATCGACAGTTTAAAAAATAAGAGTTTTTATTATCTTCCAATTAGAGCAACTTATACTAGAATTCAAACTTGAAATCCAATGACTCCCTTCTAAACTGCGTCAAATGCTTACGTGCAATCTCATTTGTATATGTCTCTGGAAAAAGTTGGTTAACTCTAATTGTCTTTGTTTTTGCACGATTTCTTTTTCTCACTTTAATAGGCATCCTTTATTGGTTGCATGGCAATTGCTAACTTGGGGAAGACAATCTTGTGGCCCAAGTGAATGGTAAAATCTCCTATTCCCTCATTTATTGGTTTAATATGTTGATAACTAGATAAATTACTTTATTTTATTCTTTATTTTTTTTCTTTTTTCTTATATAGTGTTTAGTTGGAGGGAAATGAAGGGAAGGAGATGAGTTATTTTAAATTTTATGTGTTTAGTTCAATTTTTTGGAGGAGGGAAGGAGAGCGAAATTCTTCTTGAGTAAATTTTAGCTCAACTCTAAGGCTTTGTTTAGATTAAGAGAGAAATACAGTGGAAAGAAATAGAGTAGAAAGAAATAGTGAGAAGAGAAATAGAGTAAAAAATGAGTAAATTTTTAAGTTGTTTGGATTAAGAGAATTAAGAGAGAAATAGGAAAGAAAGAAAATTAAATTTTGTTGTAAATACATATTTGCCCCTATTTATTTATTTATAAAACAAAAAAAGCAGGGTATATTTGTCAAATTTCTACCTCTATCCATTTTTTCTCTATTTCTTCTTACTTTTAGAGAGAAATGAAAAAGTTGTGGGACCCACTACTTTTTTTCTTCTCTATTTTTCTTCTAACCAAACAAGAGAATTTCCTCATTTCTCTTCTATTTCTCTCAAAACAAACAAACCATAAAAGTGAGGGGAATTTGGAGGGGAGATAATATATGTTTAAAAATAGACTAAAATATCCATAAATTAAATGCTATATTAAATGTTATAATTGTGTAAAAAAATAAATTTATACTTTTTCTCCATTAAAATCTCTCCCCTCCCTCCTTTAATCAAACACACACAAAATTAAAATCTCTCTCCTCCCTCTCCATTAAAATCCCTTCCCTCCCTTTCCCTTAATTAAACCAAACAGACCCTTAGTGTTGATTATCTGATTTTGTAATTTTCCAGGTTTTCAATGTTCATTGCAAATGTATACTCATTTCGTGGCTTTTCTAGACTTTGGCTCAAGCCAGTTTTGGTCTAATCAAACACAAACTCAAACATTTGAGGTAAAATTGAACTCAAAATTAACTTGGTCAAAATTTCAAGCCAACATTCGATTATGTTAAGTCCAACCCAACTTAATCATACTTTTTAAAAAATTATTATATTATGTATAAAATAAATAAATTATATCCATATATAATTAATAAATAAATAGGCTTACTTAGTGAATTTTTTTAAAAGTTTACGTCTATTTAGTTAAATTAATCTTTTTTAAAAGACAAGTCTAACTTGTGAGGTTAGGTTCAAGTAAGAGTATTCCCCACCATACTTGTAATGATATAAACAAACGTTTCAAACTTTTAATGCAATTTAACGTTAGGTAGGGGTGTCAAAATAGGTCAGCCTGAATGATCCGACAAAAAGTGAGGGTTAACCTAAGAAGATTTCATTCCAAACTAGTTGTGGATTGGCCCAGTCTAGTCTAAAAATAAGTTAGCAACCTGACATTGTGAAATTTCATTCTTGTGTTATGTATTTAATTTTATTATTATTTATTTCAATCTTTGCTTGACTAGCTTCCTTTTGATTAAAAAAAAGAAGAATAAAATTTAGTAAATGCATCTCAATCTTTCATTTTCTCCATTTGTATATAATGTTCACTTATTATAGTTCGTTGAATTAATTTATTTATGATTCAAGAGATGCTTAATAGATATATACTAAATCATTTATGCTGAAAACAATACAATAAATATTCATTACTTATTTTGATATAATTTGTTATACTAATATTTAATTTGTGTACATGATTTTTTTAAACTTAGATTAATATAAAATTTTTATTTATTAATAATTTATTATTATAAATATAAAAAAAATAAAAGACCTAACCCATAACCCAACTTGCATAGGAAAAAATAGAATTGACTATTTATTGGTTCGCCCACTTTGTGGGTTGCTACAGCCCAACTCTAAATTCACTTAGCCCCACATGAGTTATCCGGAATTGACATATCTAGCGAGGGAAGCTTGGCGCCAAAACCCAATTTGCCGCGAAAGCCCCTCCAACTCCAATGGCTTCATACATACTTTAGAAAATCCTCTTGAATTTACACCTATAGCCATGGCTTCCTCATTGGCACTCAGGCGAAGGACCCATGCTTAGTGCCCAAATGGTCTTGGTTCTGCCTCTCTTTCTCCAAGAACAACATGTGTATGTTCCCTTCTATGCATTGATTTACTTTTTCCTCGCTATTTGGGAATTGGGATTGTGAGTTCTTGATTTCTGATTTATGGGTATTTATTGCGAGACATGAATGGTATCCTCCTTAATAGGGAATTACTTTGATACTTGTTTTTTTTTAAGGTACTAATATTTAAGATAAATTGTCTAATATTCATTAGTTATTATTTATATTTAATAGATTTTTTAATATTTATTGTAAAACTAAAAATCAATAAATAATTGACAATTCACCTTAGATACCAAACCCACCAAGATACTATTATAACTCGCTCTCTAATCTGATCCATTCTTTTCTTGTTCTGGGTCCTGAATCAATCATGGATTTTTTCCACCGAGTGGTTTGGATGGATTTCGGATTCCTTGGGGTTATTTTGCCCCTTCACGTGCAGTTGCTTATTAGTTTCGTCGATTGCTGCTTATTCCACGAGATGTTAGCATACACATTTTGCTTGCACTCAGCTGTTCTTGTTTTGTAGTTGAGAAATCTATGAAACAAAATCAAGAAATAGGGTTTGGGAATATTTCTTAGGTTATGCTTTCTGTGGCATGAATAAGGCCCAAGAGAACAATGGGAAGAGAGCACACCAATGACTGTATCTCGTTCAAATTCGTCTACTCCCCCCCCCCCCCCCCAATTTATGAGCTGATAATGGTGAAAAACCGTGAAATTTTCCAATTATAAATTCTAACTGCCCTGCAATTTCTTTTAGCCGTTTGATGCACAATTATCCTTATTAACTACTGGCACTTTTATTTTTTTTGGCAAAATGCAGCTTTTTCTCTAGTTCAGACCAAAACCATTGACTTCTCTCGCATTCACCGGTCTTTGGGAAGTATCCCACATGTCAAATTAAGGTATAGATATTTGTTCAGATTTGTATGTTTCATCCCTCCCCCACGCCCCCTTCAAATATAAAAGGAGCGTTGGCACACACTCCAAGAAATAGAAACTGGTGCCAGTCACCCCAAGTGTGTATCCTGCAAGGACATTATAACACATAGCATCGCTGGCAATAGCAATGCTGCACTAACAGCAACTAAAACAGAATTCAGCGATGAGCTTACTTGCGTGCCTGGAATGGCACCAAGGTCAGCTAATCGTGTGGCTCTGGAATTCGTTCTCAATTTGGTCCAATGTGCACATAGTGCTGAAATTACCTGCAACATTAACGTCTATTTAAATTGTGGGCCGAAATTCAACAAGCCAGTCTGTTACAGGATTTTATAGGGAGAGAAGCCTTTCACTACGACAGAATAGGGTTTTTAATTCGGCTGTGAAAGCAGTTTCCAATTCGGTTCTAACAACGAATTATGTCCGGGGGTTGTCTTTTCTTCTGACTTTTAACAACGCATAAAAGAAACCGAAATTGGAAAATATCCAATTGACTTCGTTGTTTTATATAACCGAATTGGAAAATTTACAATTGAATTCGCTTTTTATATAACCGAATTTGAACACCTGAGTGGATGCCCAAATCAAATCCGGATTTAAAATAACCGAATTGGAAAACATCCAATTGAATTCGTTGTTTTATATAAACCGAATGGAAAATTGACAATTGAATTGATTTTTATATAACCGAATTGGAAAACTTACAATTGAATTCGCTTTTATATAACCGATTTGGAAACACCGAGTGGATGCCCAAATCAAATCCGGATTTAAAATAACTCGAATTGGAAAACATCCAATTGAATTTGTTGTTTTATATAACCGAATTGGAAAATTGACAATTGAATTCGGATTTTATATAACCGAATTGGAAAATTGTGTTTTTAATATAAATTCGTAACAACCGAATTGAAAAGTACTATACATATCCTATTAACAAAGAATGTCCGTAATCCATTTACATTTTCTTAATCATACACGAATAACCAAAAACAAGATATCTTGAGTTTATAAAGTAAATCATGTACATAATATTAACATTTATAAAGAATGTACGTGCATAAACATGAAAGTATTAATCCTGCGTATAATAATGTGAACCTAACAACATTTCCTAAATGACAAGCAGTTTATGGACAAAAAGTAGAAAACATCAATCATCTCGAGTATTTCCTTATGCTTATTCTAAATCGATGCAAACTGTTAGAGCAGATGTCGCCCATTCAAGCCGTATCTCCTTTATCTCTTCTTCCGTATAAGTTCGTTCCAAAACTGAGGCAAGCAAAAAAATATTTAAAGTTCGTGATATTTGTACAAGTCAATTATAGAACTACATCAATATAAGTATAAACCTTAAAACTTACTTTCGACTCATTGTTTTCATCTCTGACTTATGATGTCTTTCATATATTTCAACACATAGAAACCACATGTTTTACTATCTATCGGGTTGCCTTGGTGCCTATACATAATATCAAAACTAAATTATTGAAACAAACAAGGGTCCAAATAATGATATCTCTCGTTATAAAACACATTATACACAATAATTGAGAGTGATGATGTTGACAATTGCCCTTTTGCCTTGTGATAGTCCTTTTTCTTTTTTGTAAGACCTCACAGCTCTTTTAAAAACCAAATGAATACATCAAGGTTATGTTTAATATTAAAAAACCAAGTTATACATGATGGGGGTTAGAATAACTTACATTCCAAGTACCTTCTTAATGTCATCTCGTATTGGTTTTCCTATAGGGTCCATCCAATAAGCTAAAGGCTCTTGGATATCTTAATCACGCAAGTAAGCATCCAATGAGACCTAGAAAATACAACATGTAACATATTCAAGTACATATATGCAATATTTGTATTAAATTTTTAAATTTTATGAATCTTACCACTCCATTATAAGGTACAAAGACCATGGAGTCTCGTTGGAACCCGCAATAAAACCCTCGGATAGGTATTGGCCCCTTGACTTGGGATCCTCTTGGCCTTCAAGAAGTGACACCTCATTGGGTTAGCAAACCCATAACTTGGACATCCAGGAATGCGGTCAATCAAGTCAACCAAGTTACTTGAAATGAAATGAACAAAATTTAGTATGAAATTGACATAATAACTAAAGCAATATTTACATCAAATACAAGGCAATAATTAAAGATAATTGTCCTACCCAAGAACCACGTTATAGAACTAGCAGCGATATGCATTCCAAATTTATAAAGTCATGCATATCTTCTCGGTGAGACATATGATGGAAGTCTACATCCAACCCAGGAGCTTGTATATTACGTGAGAGTACGTTATCTTTAGCCATTTCATTCGACAATTGGGTTAAGCTGGCCCAAGTCGGCTTATGACTTCGTATCCGCCTTTAAGTTGCTCGTAGTCAAAAATAATAGGCAACTAATGAGTCTAAAAACCACTAATCCACGTATGCGTAATCTTTAAATTACTTACATCCATGTCGTGAGTGACAAATTTTCGAGGCCAGGCAACAAAAAGTCCCCACGCATCTTTTACCAGTTCCACATCGTCGTTTGGGCATGGAACTGCGTGCATCGGTTAATGACCTCGTCCACGCCGACCTTGACAAATTCCAATGGGAGGGGCCGATTGTGGAGGGTCATCCTTTTGCCACCAACAAGCATGCACTGCATCTTCCGCAACATAATTGTCCTGGTTGGCAGCCAGCCTAGTAGACAACGCATGTTTGGCTACATAATTTTCCTTAGTTAGATACATAATAATATAATTTTAATTACTTTAAATGCAAAATGAAAGTATGTAAAACAATAAACTTCTATTTACCATCGAAAGCTCTCACACCATCCTAAAGAATGGGTTGTATCATCGAGTGGAGTTGCGGTGGACTTGTTGGAGATGATGATGTTTTTTGGTTTTCTAACGTGCTCCCAACGATGACCGGGTCCTCTGCGACATTCTTCCCGCATGTTGTAGGGGTGACATTCAAGTGTTGATTTGGAAATGAGGAACTCGTATTCACCCTTTGTCTCCCATCAAAGCCTTCAAATCTAATTTTGGGATATTGGGGGTTTGTTTGGACCGATTTCCTCGCCACTGCGTATACCCATTAAAATTGTCTCCATTTGTGAGACCTTGTTACAAATCGCCTTGTGTTCTTCCATGTGACCGTGTTCCTTTTTCCCTTACAACGTTGGATTGGACAACCACCGGGCCGCACGTAATCGTCACTATGTTCGAGTGCCCAATGCCTCTGTCATATCGTTATTTCCAATTGGCTTGATCAAACCTAAACTTTGCTTTGTTGCAAGGTCATCCCGCAACCATATATTTATTAGATAGTTTAAACAATGGATTTAACTTGAAATTTTTTTATAGCTACTTTAAACCATATAAGTTGCACACTTACTATCTGCCTTGCTATTTTCGCTTCTTCGCTTCTTAAAATCCCTTTTCTTGTCCACTCTTGCTTGTTTCACAAATCATACCGTTGGATTTTCTCTGTTGTTTGTAACTTCTTTTCTTTGTAATGCATTAAATAAAATATGATTCATATTGAACATATATGGACAATGAATTTAATTATAATAAAATGGAAAATGGCTTACCAAATCTCTCTCCAATTGAGCGTATCCCTTCCTTGAAGTGCGATGCCTAGGAATTTGGTTTTCTGGGATCGTGCTATGCACTTCTCCCTAGTTTCCTGTTACATTAGGCGTATGTCAATAAATCACATACTTAATTAACATCATCAAGTCGTAGCTCTAATTTAATTAAATGTATCTACTTTGAATTGATCTGACAACAACGTGATTTGACAAACTCATTCCATATGTCCCTGTGTGATGAATTTGTATTTTGTCTTTGGGGGTTAAACATCCGCTCATGATCATCCACCTCATAAAAAGGCCATATGTAATCCCTCCCTAATCGGTCTTGAATTGTTTTAACTTATCAAGAAGACTCTTCATCATCATTTTTCTGAATTTCTCTGTCTGTGTAGTATAAATGAGTTCTATTGCATAAAACAAACAAATGATAAGTTCAATCAGTAATACAATCAATATTAAGATATTTTTTTAATTCAAAGAATGTTTAAAATCGACTGCTAAAGTATCCCAAATTCTATCCTTCAAATATTTGGGAACCTCACCCCATGAGGCCATATTGATAGGAACAATGTCTCTTGTCACTATTCCTAAATAAGTCATAAGGTCTTTCCCAATGCCTTCAATAGGAACACCATTGTAATTAGTTTCAACCGAATTTTTGACCTATTGCACGAACCTTAGAGATGGCGGTCCAAAATCGTTGGACCCCTAGTTCTCTTCTTTGAAGAAGTTTGCTTACTTGAAGAATCTCCCGTGCCTGGGATGTATGTTGATAATCCTGATCGTAAGACATCCGTAATAAGCAATACATTACCAACACATAACAAGCGGACATTACCAACACATAACAAGCATACACATTACCAACACATAACAAGCATAACAAGACAATTAAGAAGATGCATGCATGATCGTATTCTAGCCTACTTGAAAGCAAAAGTAACAATGGTCCACATAAACATTAGAACCTCACCCTAATCGGGACAATGCACATTACAAAATCAATATTCAAGGTTGTTACCGTTTGATGAACATTGTTTGTCCTTTGAAGTATTTGAGGTAAACTATGGTTCAAAAGCACTCGTATAACCTGTCAGAAGACACAGAAACGTAAATCCATGTTTTCGTAGACGTTAAGTCACAAAATTTAACGAGAAATGTTAAATGGAGTGAGAAATAGTTACCCCTTATGTAAGCTCGACGATGATGAAGATGGAGTCACTTGAGGTTACGTAAACGACAATGGCATTTGGATTTTTTGGGGTAAGGAGCAAAGTAATCTTGCTGGATATGCAAAAACACGAGAACGCGAGAAAAGAAAAGTAAAGGTTTCCTACCTTGGGTTCTAGTTTTGAATTACGAATACCTTTTCAATTCGGTTATAGTAAAATCCGAATTCCAACACTTGAATATGAATGGTCCTAAGACATATAAATCGCGCAACCCAATAAACCGAATTTGTTTATCTACTTTCCAATCCGGGTTAATATGACCGTGGATTGGAAAACATCAACTTATTAATCCGCAAATAATAAACCGATTCTAAAGAAACTTATTACTCGAATTACTATATAACCGAATTCTAAAGTATGTAAAAAATAATTTTTAAAACATTTATAAAATTAAGTTTTCATTTAATGACTTTCCAATTCGTTACTAAGTTACGGATTTGAAATTATCAACTTATTAATCCTACTATTCAACCGAATTCTAAAGTATGTAAAAAATAATTTTTAAAACATTTATAAAATTAAGTTTTCATTTAATGACTTTCCAATTCGTTACTAAGTTAAGCGGATTTGAAATTATCAACTTATTAATCCTGTTACTTATTCAACCGAATTCTAAAGTATGTAAAAATAAATAAATTTTAAAACATTTATAAAATTAAGTTTTCATTTAATGACTTTCCAATTCGGTTACTAAGTTAGCGGATTTGAAATTATCAACTTATTAATCCGGCTACTATTCAACCAAATTCTAAAGTATGTAAAAAAAATACGTTTTAAAACATTTATAAAATTAAGTTTTCATTTAATGACTTTCCAATTCTGTTACTAAGTTAGCGGATTTGAAATTATCAACTTATTAATCCTGCTACTATTCAACCGAATTCTAAAGTATGTAAAAAAAGTTTTAAAACATTTATAAAATTAAGTTTTCATTTAATGACTTTCCAATCTTACTAAGTTGTGGATTTCAAATTATCAACTTATTAATCCCGCTACTATTCAACCGAATTCTAAAGTATGTAAAAAAATAATTTTTAAAACATTTATAAAATTAAGTTTTCATTTAATGACTTTCCAATTCTACTAAGTTAAGCGGATTTGAAATTATCAACTTATTAATCCGCTACTATTCAATCGAATTCTAAAGTATGTAAAAAAAATAAGTTTTAAAACATTTATAAAATTAAGTTTTCATTTAATGACTTTCCAATTCGGTTACTAAGTTAGCGGATTTGAAATTATCAACTTATTAATCCGGCTACTATTCAACCGAATTCTAAAGTATGTAAAAAAAATAATTTTTAAAACATTTATAAAATTAAGTTTTCATTTAATGACTTTCCAATTCGGTTACTAAGTTAGCGATTTGAAATTATCAACTTATTAATCCTACTTACTATTCAATCGAATTCTAAAGTATGTAAAAAAATATTACTAATAAAAGAGTGACGTGACATAATCCACGCATTTGTCTCTAATTATAACCCCTGCATGTTAAATTGTATTCATAATTATTATTTAATAATTATATCTTTATATTTATTTAATAATTTTTCATAAATTAAAAATAACAATTTCAAAAACAATTAATGAAATCCCATAAGATGACGATGTCGTTAGGACTCTAATATTCTAATAATTAAAATTTACTCTAATTTAATTATCTTAATTAATATTTACATTAAATGCACATCACATTTGGATATTATACAATGAAAAACATTAACGAGTGATCACAACAAATAAAACAGAGTTGGTTTATTTATTACAATGAGAAACATTAACTAATTTAGAATAGTGTTAAACAAGATTAAGTTTTCCTTGATTCTTCTATGAGTCAGCATCTCCCCATCGCCAACCAGCTTTGGTTCATCGTATGCATCAGTCAATGAACATGGGATTAGTAATTTGGTAAATGTTCCCGCCCATATCATCTTCCCGATGGAGTTCCCTTCCGCATGAATCTTGAATTCCTTGCAAGGACTATTTTTGAAGCAAGATTGCTACCATCATTGACATAGAAAATTTGTCTAGCTTGTGTAGCCAAGATAAACTGATCATTCTTAAACCCAATCTTGTTGGAATCAATGAATGTTAACCCTAAATCATCAATTTTCAATCCCTGTTGGATCAAACCATCTACACTTGAAAACAGAATTCTGAATTTTATGTAATCAAGTTCCCATATCTCTTGAATCATCTCAAAGTATGAAGGTAATCGGATAGTATTGGGTTTGCATCCTTCATTGATGACACATGGTATGATTCACCACTAATGTGACTCCGGAGTTCCTCACTAATGCATGTTGTCTCTCTCGCATAGTATGGAACCTAAAACCATTAATCGTGCTACCTTCATAGCTCAATACTCGTGGTTTGTGGCATATGACTAAGCCATCTCAAAGTATCATCAATAGATGAACCACATTGAATCTCTTCATCTATATGGTTCTCAACCATGATGCAAATGATTTAGTATGATAGTTTTGTAAACTTACCTCTGCTCTAAACTTAGAAGGGAATGATTCTTTAATAAATGCAAAGTGTTTTTCCACATACTCACCGGATAATAGCCATGTTCCTCAAAACATATAGGTGAGCAATATTAAGATCGCCGATGGAACAAACAACATCTTGGGTCCAAATAATCCTCTTCCCAGTTTCACCGAGAAATATTTTTGGGAACAGAGAGTCCAATGATGTTTGCCTTAGCAACGTACATCAACAAAACACAATCGGCTTCTTCCGCAACGTAACACTCTATAATACAAGCCTCCGCCTACTTTTGCTCCTAACCATGCTCTTCAATGTTCTCATGAACTGCTCAAATGGGTACATCCACCGAAGGAATACTGACCACATATCTTTACTTCACGTACTAAGTGGACTACCAAGTGCACCATGACATCAAAAATGATGGAGGAAAATACATTTCCAAAGCGCAAAGTGTTTCAACAATATGCATTTGCAAGTCATCAAGGATGGAAGGATCCACAACTTTAGAACATAACTTATTGAAGAAGTAACAAAGTTTGGTTATGGCAATCCCAACTTCTTTTTGTAAATTTCCTCACAATGCCACTGGAAGAATTTGTTGCATTAGCACATGGCAATCATGAGACTTCATGTTTTTCAATTTCAACTCTTGCATATTAACCTTGGACCTTAAATTGACGAGTATCCTTCGTGCACCTTTAAATCCTTTATGAATTGACAGAAGTTTTGTTTTTTCTTTCCTTGACATTGTATAACATGACTGGGAGGAAGGTACATTCGGCTATCCTTTTCAATTGGAGCAAGTGTAGTCCTAATCCCTAACTCCACCATGTCGAGCCTAGATGAGAGAGAATCTTTTGACTTGCCTTTCACATTTAACAATGTGCTAATCAAAGATTCACATACATTCTTCTCTATGTGCATGACATCCAAATTATGTCGGACCATCAGAGATCCCCAATAAGGAAGCTCATAAAAGATACACTTTCTCTTCCAACACTTCGTCATTGGGTTATTAGAATTCAAAGAATCAATAAGTCGTAGGATTTGGAAAACTTTGAGGCTTTGGTGCGTAATCAAAGTCCCGTTGGCCATTAAATGCCTTTCTACGCTTTCTATATGGATGGTTTGATGGTAGCCACTTTCGATGTCCCATGTATGACATTTTCTTCCCATGTCTAAGTCTAAAAGCATTGGTATTATCTCCACAAATTGCACATCCATAAGACCGCTTTGTCACAATTTACCCCGGAAATATTACCATATGCGGGTAACTGTCACACCGCGGCCCACATCAACGCTCGATCTCAATGTGAAGGACTCCTTCCGATAACCATCATAAGCTTCAACGCCATTACTCCATAAAGTCTTCAAATCATCAATTAAAGGATCGTAAAGTAAGCATCTATCTTATTTCGGTTGTTTTGGACCGTATATCAACATAGCCGATGCATGAATCTTCGTTTCATTGTTAGCCACCTGAGGGAGGTTATAAATAACTATAATAACAAAGCCAAGAACTGTGTTGAGTGCTACGATTACTAAATGGGTTAATTCCATCGATCACAGACAAACTCAATCGGAGATTTCTAGGATCTACGAGAAACTGGATATGTAACGTCGAAACTCCTCCAATGAGGTGCATCACCGATGGCAACTTGAAATCACACTTCCTACCGTCTCCATCCTTATGCCATGTTAACATCTTTGCATGCTCCTTGTTTAGAAAAAGTCTCTTAAACCTTGAATGATTGGCAAGTACCAAAATACCTTTGCGAATTTTTCTTCCTAGACTTTCCTAAACACCGTGATTTCCATCTTGATTTTCCACATTTCTGACAATAATCAAACTGATGACTGATCATAGTAGATGATGCAATCATTTGGACAGCATGAAATTTCTCATATTTCAAACCAAGTGATGACATTGTCTTCTTTGCATTGTTCATTGTTGTCGGAAGGAGGTTATCTTCTGGGAGCATATCATGAATTAAAGTAAGAAGGTCAACGAAACTTTTGTTAGACCATCCGTTGGAAGCCTTCAAATTGAATAATCTAATAAGTGCTGTAATTTTTGTGAATTGTTTACAACCTTCATATAATGGTAATTCGCCTCATCCATTGTGTCTTCAAATTTTTGAGAATTGTCACCATGAAGATCAATTTCAACAATTGTCCTTAATTTGTCATCATGTCAAAATCTTCATGTACTCCAAATCCGGGTTGAATTTGGTTCAACATTGGATGTCCCCGATGAAGTAAGCTTCACCATGCCAAATCCACCTGGTATAAGTCAAGTCGAACCCGTTGAAGTACAAGTGATCCCCGACCTGGATGCTTAATCGAGTTAGGTTGCCACAACGCCGACATGGACATCTTATCATCAATCCATTGAATTCGGGATTGTTTTGTGCGAAATCAAGAAAACGCTCAACACCCATTCCATATGCACTGCATAAACGATCCATGCAGATTCCACGAACGATCCATGACATAAGATGTTTAATCTAGAAAACGATAATATTATCATACCATCCAAATGAACAAAACAGTAGTAACGATAGCTAAAAATGGAAATATTTAATAACTTCATTACCTAACAAAATTAATTGATGAAATGGAAGCACCGATGCACAAATAATGAAACCTTGATGAAATGGAAGCACTCGGATGCACAAATAATGAAACCACTAGATAGAACCTTTCCAATCCTAAGGTTATTGAATAAACCGAATTGGTAACTACCACAACAAATTCGGTTTATAATAAACGAATCAAGATAGTGTGAAAAATTACATTTGGACAATAATTTTTATATAAATAAATGATTTATAAATCAGCTATTCTAGTACATAATTTAAACATCGGGAGTTTGTAATCCGTTACTTGTTTAACTCGAATTCGAAAAGTGTCATTGTTATGGTATATCCATGTTTCCAAAAGCACTTTCGAATCCGAAACTTTAAAATAAATTAAAATGTCTTATGTATGAATCCGGTTTCTTGAAACACCGTTTTTGAAAATAACTTATAAATCCTATAGTGAACGAATTAATGTCTCTTATATATGAATTCTGGTCATGATAAGAACCGAATTGGAAAACATGAATGAATTGAGTCGATAAGAACCGAATTGGAAAAGATTAATGAATTCGGTCAGTATTAGAACCGAATTGGAAAACATGATTTCAATCCGTTAGCCAAATCACCGAATTAAAGTTGCCGAATTTAAAACCCATATTTCTTGTAGTGTTTCAATTTGTATGTTGATTTGTTTAGAGAAGAATTATGTGTAAGGAATCAACTGTTTAGGGGAGGGGGAAGAGTAAAAAAGATTTGGATAATTGATTGATATATACTATTGTTGAGTTGAGCATAACCTTTAAAATTTTGTTTTTCATAAGACTAGAAGCTATATGCTGAGACACAAAAGTCAATTATATTTTTAAGTATAATGTAAGCTAATGAGCTTCACAAATTGTGTAAATTCATCATAGAAATCTGCCAATATATATAAAAAATTCTTTTAGTATTCTTTGTTTTTGGAAGTGTACCGATACTTATTATAATTAGCAGTCAATATTTTATCATGTGATCCACTTAGTTAAAATATAAATATCACATTCATGTTTTAACTAAATGAGACATGTGACTAAATATTGACCACTAATTATGAAATGGTACCAATACCTTCACCCAAAAAGGTATTAGATAAACCACACACACATATATATATATTCTAGCTAAGAAACAATTATGTTTTCTTTTCTTCATTCTTGGTACTTTAGATTAATGTTATCCATCATTGATTAATTTTGTAATTGATATGAAAGATGAATCACTGACTTAATGATTTGAGTGACTTTTCTCTTCCAAGTTTACATTTGATTATGTTATTTTGAATTTATTAACAATAAGCATAATAAATTTAATAATTTAAAATTAACTAATAACACAAATATTGTGTTGACGGAAATCACCAGACTAGAAATATTAGAACATAAGAATATTTTTTGTAATATTTAAGTATTACTGATCAATATAAATCTACTTTTCCTTTTGCATGATTTATTTATGCAGACAAACATTTTCATAAGCTTTAAATTTGGGGAAAAAATAAATAAATATACAACTAAAAGAGAGTTAAGTAAAGAATATTACTAAAAAGAAAGAAAAATGAAAAAAAATCTAAATTTGAATTGGAGAGTTTATCTGATTCCTTCCAAGTAGTAAAATTAATTGTATTTCTCCCCTTTGTCAACCCCAGGGGACACTATACTTTGTTAGTGCTCGTTGCCACTTGTTAAATATTAAAGAATCAGATATGGAGTTTTGACTCGGAACACATCTTTTTTCCTTTCATGTAAAAGAGATTATTAGTTATTTTTATAGAGAAAAGCTATTGCCACAAGTTTGTACCCAAAAAAGAGAAAACATAATTCTTGTTTTGTGCTTAATTATCTCACAAATAATAATGACACAAAAGCAGACAATTTTAGTCCTCTAAAACTGAGTTCAAACCCTGATAGCTAAATTTGTTGTTCTTATTGTGGATTTATTCTAATTAAAAAGTTATACCATTTTTCATGAGGCTGCTTGTAAATAATCTTCACACAATTATATTGTGTTGTAAATGCTAGTTAACTATTGACAAATCTTTTTTTTTTTTTGCTTAACGGACGAGTCCAACAGTACAGTAGGGGGTTCTGCCAAAGAATATAAGATCAATAGAGTAATGATAGTTGCTGCACAGACACGAGATATTCGTAGTTAGGCATTGATTACATAGGTACTCTTTTCAACTTACAATGGTTGACATGCGTAAGAACATTTTTCAGAGATAAATACATTGATAACATGACAATATTATACAGTGTAAATGGACTAACTCTAAACCATTGTGCAACTATCACCGCTCATAAATGTAAGAATCTGTGTGCAGCTACCTAAGAATTTCTCCCAAGAAAAATAAAAATCTGCGACATTGTACAGTGTAAATGGAGTGACTCAAAACCAGTGTGCAACTATTATCGCTCATAAATATGAGAACCCTTTAAATTTTTTAAAACGTAGTCCTCTTTGGATCTGTGTGTGTATTCTTCTGCACTAGTTGTCATCGTTCAGTGGTATTTGGCTCCAGAACCAGAATTCATCTCATTATCAGTACATACACGTTTATAAAAATAATCTGTTTTATAATTCTCAAGCTTATTCTGGACTGGTGCAATAACGTGTGTATAGCTTCAGTTATCATTTCTTCTTCCTTTTTCTATGCAAGTTTGACCAATTCAGCCAAGTTTGTATATCTTTTGATTCAGGTCTTGTCAAAAGAAGATACTGAGACTTTGAACTTGTGCAAGAGTATCATGGGAAGAGGAGAATGACCACCCCTCATGGTTGCTTTTGATCCTCTAGAAGGGTAAGCACATACGCGAAATAAACTATCATTATCTTTTTCTCTCTTTCCATTATGAGCTTGACTTTTCAATTTCCCTTTATGCAGGTTCATTGTGCAGGTTCATTGCTGAGGTGGATAGATTCATTAGAGATTTGACAATAATCACAGAATAAGTTGGATATGTTGACTTTTTGAAGAACCGTGAAAATGATGACGGGTATAGCATGTTGACATTGCTTTCAGCTTCTGATCCTTCACAAAAGCTTGTTATTTGTCCAGATAATCGTACCTACATTGCACGTTTCATAAATGACACCAACAATCACACACCGTAAGCTTATCTTCCATCTGAAAGCCTGAAATTTTATTCTCTGCCTACACATGCTGCCTCCTTCTATCTCGGGGATCTTTTTAAAGGGGGAAGTCTCCAATATGCAAATTATAAATTAGGAAGAGTATACATACTGACAGGATAGTTATATATATCTTTAAAACCTTAACGAGTCTTCAATTTTTTAGCAATTACATATTTTACATATAGATTTCTATAATTAGATTAGTTTACTAATTTGTAAACGGAAGAGTTTATCCAGTATGTACGATTAACTCAACTCTTTAGTTTGGTGGTTTAATTCCTGCACAATTGTACAGAAAATATAGTTAAGTCCATCTCTCTAGTTCTTTAATTCTTTTTTGTGTAAATCAGTGTATCCTCTCATCGCGAGAGATTAATCTCATGGGGTATGGTTAAGCACGTGAAGTGGGACCTCTCCCAATTACATTTTTTCATATACATTATTCCAATTATTAAACTTAGGATAAGATGCTTAAGGTAACTAAATATTTTTCACTCGAACTAACGCAAGTTGATAGTTCTTTGGTTTTTGAAGTAAAATATTTATGTAGAAAGAGTAAACCAAAGTACACCTTATATTCTAGAAATTCTAAATACAAGTAACAACTAATAAGTAATTTAAGAAAATGAATTCTCAGAAATGGCCAGAAGGTTTCTTTCTGTTTTTTGAGTAGCATCTTCCCCCCCCCCCCCTTTGTTTGAGCCCAAAGCAATCTACAGTTTGAATCTCATACTTGAAGTTAGATTCCATGGGTCAGTTGGACATTTGAGCCCATCCACAAAATGGGCCGATGTTAATCTCGGCCCAACTCGAAATTTGAGCCCAACTCTACTTGTGAACTGGACACCAACATTAAAGGTTATCATTCTGAATTAAGTAACTTCTTAATAACAACGGATCCGTGGCGCAATGGTAGCGCGTCTGACTCCAGATCAGAAGGTTGCGTGTTCGATTCACGTCGGGTTCAAGATCCCGATCCGGAAGCTACTAAACGGATTAGTTTTATATTTTGGGTTTTTAGCCACAGATTATAATTTATTAGAAACTCAAGAAAGGACTCAAAAGGAGTACGTTCTGTCCATAAAAAAAAATTATTTAAAGTTTTAATGTATATATGTCAAAAAATATATTGTATTTCATGATAATATCTAAAATCACTATTTAAAATTAATAGAATATAATCACTGCAACAAAAAACATAAATGACATCATTCATCATTTTCATTTTTAAATTTAATAAGAATGCAATATAAATCAAACTGGTAACCATAAAAAAAAAAGTGTAAACATAAGATAAAATGACACCTGCAAAAGAACACATGCATGCCCTTTTGTCATAATGTTGGTTATCTATATTTGAAAATTTTAAGAATGAATTTTAATGGGTTTGCCAAGAATTATGATATGATTCAAGGTTAACCAAATGTTATCATTAGCTTCAATGTTCGCTTTGGCATTTTCCAAGTGCTCCTTGGAGACTTTTCAGAATGAATGACGCATCCAAACATGCCTTCACATTCTCGTGAACGTGATTTGATGAAATGGGACTTGTTATCTTATGACACAGTACTAGCAGAATTATAATTCTTACCATCTGTGGGTATAATTGGCCAACTTCCGGTAATGGTGACAGGCCAAGAAAAATTTCAATAATCGGGCCTACAAAAGCCCATACATTATCCACAAATGCCACAAACAATAACTTAAAAGAAAGTAAATAAAAACGGACAAAAGGTCTAGTAGGACATAGTATTTTGATTGATTCATTCATCTTTTCTCTTTTTCTTTTTTAATCTGAAGCAAATTTTTATTACTTTAATTGAAGAATAAATTGTACCATCGTTAATAAGGCTCAAAATAAAAAAATTAATATATGAGAAAATTTTCGTTTATATAGTATTTCAAAAATTTAACTCAAGTATGAAATTATGAAAAACAATTTAAAAGTGATTATATGTTCCAACAAAAAATAGAGAATTTTTTTAAAAAAATTAGTTTGAACACTTTTGGTGGGCAAACATAACCGAGAGGGAGAAATCCATTTTGCATGTTTAGAAGTGAATCGGATGGCAAACAGGCATGCTCTTTTTTTATTTTTAAGCTAAAGCATTTACATAATCTTAATTACATTAATTAATTGGAAGATCCATTCCAAAATTAAGTGCTGGTTATAGCAGATAATTACACCAGCCATGCCATACACTACAAAGTTTGAAGCTTGAACCCCAAACCACTTAATATGAAATAAATTCAAAATAACTACTTATATTACATATGGGAGGGAAAAAATTTTGAAAAAAAGAACAGAAAAAGGAGACTGATTCCTGAATTCTCTTATCGCAACAACATAAAGTCCTCTAATAATAAATAAGGAGAAAAATATGTGAACTAAAATTGCTCTCAGAAAATAAAAATTATATCCATTGTAGCCAATATATATATATATATATTCTTAATTTCTGCTTTAGTTTTTCTCCCCATTTTGTTGAGGATAGCTAGATTAAAACAGGGCACCTTATTCTTTTCTTATTTGTTATTAAACATTCAAACAATTACAAAAGAAGGCGAAACATGCATGCCTTCCTTTTCCGTCTTTCTTTCTGTCTTTTTCTTCTTCTCCTTATGTAAGTAATTTCTAAGCTGTTGAAAATCAAATCACGTTAACTTTGTAAAGATAAGTTATATATCCTTCTTGCCTTTTATGGCTGGGTATAAATAGAGGGAGAGAGAAAATGAACAGGGGCAAACACATGACAAGGATGGTGAGAAAAGTGCAAAGGCCATGCTTAAAAGACGTCAGTGGGCGGTGGGCACCCATTCTAATTAATTAACGCTATGCAGAGAAATGCAACTATCAAAGTCCCACAGCCCCAGCCATAGCCCCACACTTCCTACCATACCAGCTTGTTTGGTGGAAACCTGTCTACTCCGCCACGGCACAAGCCTTTCCCCTCTCTCACACTCTCTTTTCACTAAGATTTATCCAAAGCCGTGGTACTTTGGATATGTGTGATTGTGAGCCCCGTTAGCATGCACATGTTTCAATATCACCATCTCCATGAAAGAAAAATATCCCACTTGTAGTTTTCTTTTCTCAATACCTCTACATTTTTTCTTCTTGAAAGCCTAATTTATTGAAAAATGAATTTTCTTACTCAGATGAGTAGTAGTACTTTGTATTTATAGATCAATGTGCACGTGTCTGAAACATTGATACACCACGATGTATGTTAGCAAAATTATTTACAGGTTACAGTTATAACTAACTCCTATAGTTATAACTAATTGACTCTAACAGAATAATCACTTGATGTGGTATCTATGGTTTGCCTTCCTCATGATCAAGTATGGTGGCTGATACCCCCCGCAAGCTGGAGGATAGTAGATGTCCACCAAGGCCAGCTTGGGAAGAAACAGTTGAAACGAATGAGATGGAAAAGCCTTGGTAAAAATGTCCGTAAGCTGATCATGGGTAGAAATAAGGAGCGAACGCATGAGACCGGCATGAGAACAAGTGGAGAGGGACACATGGACGTTGGACTAGACTCGGGAGTAGGAGTGGGAATAGATGCAGAATCAGAGAGTAAAGTGGCACTAGAATCAGAAAATGAAGTACCAGGGCTAGACCTTTAGTGAGATGGCGAGATCAGAATGGAAGATGGAGACATGGGGACATGTATATTTGATGAGGGCACAAGTGATGGATTAACAATAGTATGAGATCCTTCTTTGGTTTGGTTAAAGGGAAATGTCAATTCATGAAATATCACATTTCGAGAAAGGAAAATTTCCCGCATTAAAACATCAAGCAAGACACAGCCTTTGGTTCCCATTTCGTAACCCAAGAAGGCACAACGATGAGCTCTCAGTCACTGAGAAGTCAAGGTTGAAGAATAAGCTAGACACCTAAACACTCTAAGGTTAGTGAAGTCAAGATTATAGCCAAATAGGCATTGAGAGAGATAATTTATTTAGAATAGGTGTGGGAACTCGATTGATCAAATAAGCAGCATGTAGGACAGCATAAGACCAAAACATCTTGGGTAACTTGGATTGAAATAGTAATGCTCTAACTACTTTTAGGAGATGTTGATGTTTACGTTCCACTCTACCATTTTGTTGTGGGGTTTCAACGCAACTAGCATGATGTATAATCCCTTTTAAGGCATAAAAATTATGCATTTGAAATTCTGGCCCAATATTTGTTTGTGGATCATCGTCCTTTCACATATGATTTTCTACCATCAACTGCATTAACTAACAACTTAGAATCATCAAAGATTCCAATATTATTTTGTTATTCCTGTTGAATCACCACTAAAAAAGCTTTGTTTAAGGATGGTCGAGGATCCATTAAGAGAATTTGATATTTGACTACTGAAAACTAATCACTCAGTTTAGTAGGAAATTGTATCACATAATCTTGTTGCTTAAACAACCTTGCATTTCTCATAGTAGTACAAGCACATTGTACAGGACACATACATGCAGGAATTGGCTTGTAGTTCTCTAGTTCCTCCCATAAGCTCTTCAGTTCCTTGAAGAATTCAATTACAGATGATGAACCTTGTTTGAGTCCATAAATTTCTTGTTGCAATTCTGAGACTCTGATCAGATCAGCCTGAGAGAATCGTTTTTTCAGATCTTGCCCGACATCGATTGCGTTTTCAATGTAAACTAGTCCTTGTGCTATAGCGGGTGAAACTGAATTCACAATCCAAGAGTGAATCAGTGTGTTGCATTGTTCCCAGGATGAGTAGAGTGGATCAAACTCAGTTGGCATTAGAATTGAACCATCTAGACACTTGAATTTGTTTTTCGAGATTAAAGGCCTACGCATTGATCGTGCCCAAGCATGATAGTTTGTACCATTCAGTGTTGATGATATTAACACCAAGGAGGGATTTTCATTTGGATGCACATAATATGGGCTTACTGGATTCTGTGTTGGATCCGCATTTGCTGATGTTTCTACATTCGAAGATTGATGATGTGAAGAAGAGGAATGAGTGGTTCTGGCCATGGAGTGAGTACGTAATAGAACTTTGGGTTTAGAGCTTTGATACCATCTTGAAAGTCTGATTTATTGAAAAATGAATTTTCTTACTCAGATGAGTAGTAGTACATTGTATTTATAGATCAGTGTGCACATGTATGAAACACTGATACATCACGATGCATGCTAGTAAAATTATTTACAAGTTACAGTTATAACTAACTCCTACAATTATAACTAACTACCTCTAATAGAATAACTACTCGATGTGGTATCTGTGGTTTTTCCTTCCTCGTGATCAGGTATGGTGGTTGATATTTCTATTTCCATTGCTTAAAGCTTGAAAAGATAAGCATCTTTTGGCAATGGCATGCATATACTCTACTATCTTCTCCCTCTTCTTGCACTTTGTGTGTTTGAGGACATTCCCAAAACGCCTTACACACTTTCTATCAAAATAGATATGAATAGATTTCGAAGTCTTGTTTTTATAATCTAAATGAAGTCAACTCTTCTTGCACTTTGTGTGTTTGAGGACATTCCTAAACGCCTTACACACTTTCTATCAAAATATATATGAATAGATTTCGAAGTCCTTTTTGTTTTTAAACTAAATGAAGTCAACTCTGTTCTGGGTTAAGTTCAAGGTCAACTGCACCTCTCACCATAAAAAGCATTCCATATTTCTTGTTCAATGTATCCCTTTATGTAAAGGATCAAACGCATTAACCCATTGTTGCACTTTTAACAAATTCAAGAGCACTCTACAATTAAAACAATGATCCAATCCCAATTGAATCCTCAAATTTTCAGAACAGTTAGTTAGTGCTAATTAATTTATGCTTAAGCGTACGACATAAACTAAAATCTTGTATATTGTATTAGATAGAGTTATTGGTTCAAATGTTCAATCCGTGACAAGAAAGGTGACGAAAACTGAAAAAATAAAAAATTGTCGAAGTAGAAGTAATAAGGGTTTTAGTTTTGTTTTTTTTTTCCAACGATATACCCTTAAAAAAGTTGTATTAACAGTTTGCGTATAATATTTATAACATTTTAATAAATTATAACTTGTTTAATGATTTGATATAAATTTCTGTAAATTTTTTGGAAATTATAATCTTAACTGTTAATTATAAATTTTATAATTTTAAAAAAACTGTTAATTTATTCTTTTACGAAAGAAAAATAAATTATAAATTATAAATTATTACATAAATAATAAAAATATTATAAATTTATTAGAAAAATTAATATTATATATAATTTATCCAAACAATATTTTTTAATAGTATAATATATATACACCCATTAGATGTTTATCGTTTTATGCAGAAATGTGACAGCAGCCTCATGAAAAGGGTGTCACACCTTGATACTTGGCAGGATAGGAAGGAATCTGCTTGTCCTATTTGTCGTCAAGGATTTCAATTATCTGCCTTAAGATGTTGAACTCCACAATGTGCTAATTAAATAGGAGTTCACATTAAGTTACTTGACCCACAAATATTTGATTGGATTTCATTAAAATGTCCAAATATCCTTTCGATTCTAAGAGTTGTTAAAAAATTTAGATTCACTATTTTCTTCATTTTAAAAGTTCAGTGAATGTTACTTAGTCTTAGTGAGTGATTGAGCTTAACTTGTGTGGTTGAATGTGCTAGAATTGTGGATAAAGATTCTAACTTGTAGTATTTTTACTATTTATGACTAGAAAGCAACCCTTAATCATTTTTCTATAAGGGTGGGTGGTTGAGTAGAATAATAAAATCAATTTTGACATATCCTCAAGAAATTCGGTAAACATGTGATGTAGTTAGCTGTATTTAAAAATGTAAGTGAGCATGGGTCATCTATTTACATGACTCTTTTTCTTTTTTGGTAGAAACGGAGAAAACGTAAAGACCAAGCATAAACAGAAGAAGCTATATCCCAGCTTATTTATCCTACGTAAATATGAGTACGAGTGAGGAAAAAAAGAATAAATTGATATTTTCTTAATTTAAATTATATTATGATTTAGTCTTTAAATTATTTAAACTTATTAAACGTTATTTTTTTAAAAAAATTATAAGAATTATCGTAAAATAAATTTAATAATTTTAAAATTAAAATATACACTTATTTTAAATCAATTAAATTACGAGTGAAGTATATTTTTAAGAATCAAAGTACTATTTTACTAGGAAAATATATATATAACCAAATATATATAGATGCTGTTATGAAGAGACGGTTTTTATTTATAATACCAAAAAGAGGGAGTTTTATTTAATTGGACATGCATATAAGAGTATATATATTTCACATATTATTCGAACATTCTTATTAATATAAAAATATATTTATATTTTAATATAAATATATGTTATTTTAGCATTTGGTGTGTGTATGTGTATTTAAAAGTTATATTCGGGTTTAGATATGAGTACGAATTCTAACCCAAAAAAAAGAAAAAAAGAGATACGAGTAAGAAAATCTAGACCCGTATGGATATGAAAGGGGGCATGGAGGTTTCAACATCTCACCTGAAATTTGAACTCTGATTCAATTATTGCGTTTTATTGGTGTCATATTGTCACCAAATTGATGATTCGGCACTTTTGCTAACAGTTTTTTTTCTTCTCAAATTGATGTGGACTAAGAATATTATTTTGTACATATCAATTGCATTTTATTGCTTATTATGACATTTGCATTTTTTAATTTAAAACCTACATTCAAACAGATCAACGGATTAAAAAAAATTGTGTGATCCTTATTTTATAGACTCAACGGATTTAATTTTAATTTATTGTTAGTGTAAAAAAATTTTATATTATTATTTAATCATGTGTTGGCACATTATTAAAAGAATTAGACTTTCTAGATAGTTGTTGTAATACTTAAACTCTTTTAATGATTTGACAATACATAATTAGATGAGAGTGTAAAAAAAATTTATATTGAAGTGGATCAAAATTAAATTCTATACTCAAATTGTAAGCATAGCGCATTATTTATGCAAAGTGACATGTTACAAATGACAGCATGTAGTCTTAAAATATAGTAAAATATTTCACAGCAGTTATTGTTATTATTTTAAAAAATCACAATTCTTTAATTCTTGTAATAATGTTATATAAATATTTTATCTATATATTAGTAAATAAAAGTCAAATTAAACAAGAATTAAATTAAATACACTTCAGCATTAAAAAAATTAAATTAATATCAATATATATATATATATGATGGAAATCTACTTATACCAAGTGTAAGTCTTATACACTTACACCACTCAATAATTTTTTGTAAAATGTGAATTTAACTAATCTAACTGTTGAATCATATGTTATTATCTTAATGATCATGCATACCAAATTTTAAATAAATCAGACACATATAGTTATCTAATCTAATAGTAAATAATTTACTTATATTTTAAAATTATATTATACGTTAAAATAAAATAATTACATTACGTATCAAATTATTTTTTAATTGTAAATTTTTTATGAGGTTAATATATTTTATGAGAATTTTCAATTCAACAGTTTAATAAATAAAATTTAATATTTATAAGAAATTATTGAGTAAGAGTATATATATATATATATATATATATATATTTAACAAATCATTAAGTCACTAAAAGTGGATCAATGACCAGAAATTTAGATAATTTCTAAAAAGTTGTAGCACCACCATTTAACAAAAAAAAAATACTCAACAATTCAATAAAATATAAAAACGAGGGAAATCATCGTTGATTTTGTCTTTGATTCCTAATAATAATAGGTAATCATCCATTAATTTATGTCTTAAACAATCCCGTATCCCCAACATAAATGGTACCTTCTGTCATTTCTTAAAAGACTTGAAGATTATTTGGTTATTGTGCCCTAAAAGATTAAATAAGATTATTCCTATCTTTATTAGTTTCAATCATATCGATGCAGTGCAATGTATCAAACCAACCCATTCTTATTTTTTCTCTTCAAAGATAAAAATAAAAAGAAGGAAAATTGTTATGGTATTCTGATGGGTTTGGTACTTAGGATAAGTTGTCAATTATTTATTGACTGTTGATTTCATAATAAATGTTAGGAAATTTATTAAATATAAATAACAACTAATGAATGTTAGACAACTCACCTTAGATACCGATACCCTAAAAAAAAGATAGATACTGAAATAATGCCCAAAAGGAAGAAGAAAGAAAATCTTAAATTAAATTGGATGGTGCCTGTCTATGTTAAGGACTCCATCAGTTGTCGGACAGAAACACATCAACGAAGACACTGCAATAATATATGGCTTGGCATTTAACTACCAACAGATTATTCACATTATTAATTATTAATTATGTCGGCTTCCAATTTATGCAGCTATTCAAGCATCTAATGGGCCACTCGTGAGTTCACACAATCCTAGAAAAATAGAGATGTTTCCCATTTTGGTGTGATCAATGGGAATCAGAATTTAAAAACCAAGTACTGTTTTAATTGACTTTAGATTACGAAAGTCATGCTGAAACATGAAAAAGGAGGAAGTTAGCACCGAAAAATTTATTGAAAAAGTTTACTTCAAGTTTCGTGATGCTTTGAATGTTCATGACAACAAAAACTACCAACTGCAAAGCCAAGCAATACCGTGAACTAGAGCCTGAGGTGTTACTGGGGAATAGAATCTTTGGGTGGCCGAGGAGTTTCCAGAGATTGATTTGTTGCTTAAGAAGCAGGCACACCTAGCTACTGAATAAATAAATATGTTCACTTCCAACCAAGTCATGCCTTTTATAATTCGATACTACTTACAACTCACCTTGTCATACAGGTCTATAAAAGATACTATTAATTACTATCCAAACCCAAAGAAACTAGAAGTAGAATAGTTCCATTTTTAATGAAATAAACTTAGGGCCAGCTAAGTTGTTTAGAATTTTAGGATTAAGGCATGATATGTGTCTCAAAAAATTTGATACATTTTAGACTAGCATCAATAAGAATTATAGAATTTGAATTTTGATTTTGTTACTAGACGAATGAATTCATCATTGATCATAAAAATTTATTAGAAAAATAATCATGTTAACATTTTGTGAGTTTTGAATAAACCAAATTTTTTGAACAAAAAACCGAAGTGGGTATCATTCAAAGGCAAGCTCCTGTGTACATACGTGTACAAGTACCATGAGTTTTGGATTACTCAAACCAGGCTGGTTGTCTTTGTTTTTGCCCTCCCATTGTTTTTTCCCCTTTTAGGGCAACCAGGGCTCGGTATTAATTCGGTGGTGACCTAGAAGTCGTATCCCGAGGACAAAACCCTAGTTTTGATTTGATTTGCGTGTATTGTAGTTATTAGCTATTACATTAAAGCCTAGTTATGACTGGCCAGTTGGGTCACCTACCTCACTTTGTGCAAATTTTATGGTGCTCAAAGCTATAACATTGCAAAGAGCCAACAAGCACTGGTTTTGAATTGCTGGTACACCAACTATTGCCCATTTTGTCGTCACCAAAGTCGTATATAACCAGCTAGAGAGTAGAGAAAAGAGAGCAGAGAGCATTATTATTGTGTGTGTGAGACACATGGCGTTCACATGCCCCAACCATCTGTTGAGTATGGAAGGAATATTTTTGCCTAAAAGCCATAACCCCTCAATTTCTTAACCATGCATGCAATGCTTCTTGTATCAAAATGTTTGTTTAACGACTTCCTCTTTCATGTTTTTATAGAGATTATGCTTCATGGGGGAGAGAGAGAGGCGCATTCTGGTCTTGCTCATCGTGCAAGGCGATATGAAGTATTAACAAATTTTATTTACACTCTTAAAATCGGAAGCTTCAATTGGTACCAAAATATATACAATGGAAAACGTACTTGCACAAATTTTTGTGAAGTATATATATAATTTGGATCATTAAAAAAATTTACAATAAAATCAGAATATTATTCAATAACTTACATTAAAGTGTATAAGGACTGTGAGTGTAATTTAGTATAAATATCATTAGTCACTTTAATTAGCTCAAAATTAATTAATCACACAATTTATCATTTAATTATAGAGTAAATTGTTCATATTTTTGCAAATGAGGATTGACTAAACTGATAAGATTAAACTGAGATTAAAGGTTTTAGGTTTTATTTTTATTGGTAGTCATTTATTAGTAAGTCATTTGTAAATACCAGTTGAAGTTATTGCTGAGACTTGTGGCATACCTTGATCTTATAATGAAGCAGTTTTTTCTCATCCTAAACTTTATTTCAACCAAAAAATGTCTTTATTTTCTTAAGTTTTATTTTTATTATACAATCTTCTTCTCTATTTTTTTTAAAAATTACATAATATTTATATCAGAAGAAGTTTGTTAAAAAAATATTTTAATCTCCTGTTTCACAATTAAAGAGATATTTGTGTAAGTTTTTTAAATATAAAAATTGTATAATTATAACAAAATAAAAATAATTAATTTATTCAATAATTTAAGTAATGGTGATCCTTTCAAAAAAAAAAGTAGTGGTGATAATTCTGATTGCCAACATATCAAAAATAATTTATATAATTCACGGTTTACGTATTAATATATGGAGTATGATTTAAGTTTGAGTAGGTATTTTTGCTATCTCGGACTCAAAGATTTCAATTAAAATTCAAAATAAGATGGTTTGACGCGTGATAAAACTTAAGTGCAATGTCGCCAAGTCAAAGATACCAACTAAGTGGAGAATATTACTTAAGGTGATTACTTTAGCTACTCATTTACACTTTAGAACAGTATTATCCAGACCGGCCGGTTAGACTGTAAATCGGTCATTTATCTAGTTATGGTTTAATACTAAAATCAGATTTATGGTTGAATTGGTTAAAACCGAACAAAATCGGTCAAAATCAGATTGAACTGGCCATCTTTTTTTTTATTATTAATTTTTTTAATTTTTTAATTTTTTAATTTGTTAATCACTTAAGAGTGATATGAGACTTAATAATTAAAACCTCAAAACCTTATGATGCATTTTATTATTTGTAATGTGTGTTATAAGTCATATATATATTTATTTATTTAATATATAATTATGATATCATCTGATTTGACTAAACGATTAAACCGGTTAAATCTGAACTAAAAACTTTTCCAATTTACTATTCGATCCAACTTTAACAACATTACTTTAAAATCATTAAAGTTGTCAAACGGGTCAATCAGCCTACCCTTTAAACCTTATCCTTAAACCCAGCCGCTACGATAGCTACAGATTAAATGAATTGTCCAAAATAATTTACATTTAAATTATAAAAATATCAACCTAATTTACCTTATATAAATTTATGTGCTTAAACGGACGGCACACATAATATGATAATTTGTTTTTAATTTTTTATCTGAAATTTTTTAAAACATAAAATTCAAAATCATTTCTTAACATTTTTAAAAAAAACATGCTCTCTCATATATTATAACTAATAAGAAAAAAATATTAAAAAAAATAAAAAATTAAATTATACTAAAATTACAAAAAAAATAACTAATAAATAGACATGTTTAACTTGGGAGCTAAATGGACTAAACAAAAAATACTACTATTTAATGAGTCACTAAAATATATGTGAACTCATATAATTTATCAATTAAATAGGTTGGTTTTGATGAATTCGGTTCATTTTGACAACTCTAATTATTTCTAGCTCTTTTTTTTTTTTGTCTCTATTTGCTTCAGTTCTATATCTTTCCCTACCAATTTCACTCACTTATTATGTTATAAGAGTTCTAAGATGTTCATTGAATAAAAAAATTGTTACCTTGGACGAATATAATCAAGTCAATTATGTCAATTGAGTCTTAACACAGACAAATTTTGATATTATCTGAGTCGCTTCTTAGAATTATATTTTTGTTTATATAGGAAGCCTTTTAGGCTGCTTAAAACTTCTCTCATTGGATAAAACTCAATTTAGTTTTTCAATAAAAGAAAAAACTTTCAATCTTGTTCAATGAATTTTGTACCACTCATGGCATCAAACTTCAATTTTCTCGTTCCCATACTTCCCAACAAAATATAATTAAATTAATGATGTGCTATATATATATATATATATATATATATATATATTGAATATTGTTTGTTCATTCCTAATTCCAGCTCATTTGCCATATATACATTTTCTGGGTTGAAGCACTTTTACTGCAAATTATCTTCATAATATATATCTTGCCTATTACATCACATCTCTAAACAATCAAACCCCATTGGAGGCTTGTTCCAATGTCCTCATGTTTATTCCCACCTTAGAGTTTACGGTTATCTTTGCTATCCTAATCTCATTGCCATAGTTCCTCACAAATTGTCTTCTTGATCCACCCCATGTATCTTAGGATATTCTCAAAATCATAAACGGTATTGCCGCCTTGATTTGGTCACCAATAAAGTTCTGGTTTCTAGCTAGACATGTTATATTCCATAAGTCAATTTTTCTTTATCCCAATATCCAAACTGTTTACGACATCTACTTTTCCTTCACACATTGCGTCATTCTTCAATCATACTTCTTCTTTACCTCTTATATTATCCAAACTCTCTTCTTCATATTATATTCCTACTTAAATTCCAACTCTTTCATCTCCAGATACGTGTGTCCAACTTTATCTCCTAATATTAATTAATCTGTTTCCAACAATATAGCTTCCAGGACCCACACTCTAAGGCCACCAAAATTTTGCCTTCGCCTCTTCATATCCAGGATTCCTTCATACCCATAAGGCCATAACTAATCCCAAAGCTTTGCAAGAAGCCAATAGAATTCATTAATGGCATCAGGCTATGCAGGAGGACTGAGGAGTATCATGCTTTTTTGTCCAACAACACTTGGTCACTTGTTCCACCACCTCCTAAGATGAATTCAGTATGCTCCAAGTGGGTTTTTAATTTCGACTTAAAACCAGGTCTGTTAGCATTGAGTGTTAGAAGACGAGATAAGTGGCTCAAGATTTCTCTCAGATGGCTGATTTAGACTATGAAATGATCAAACCTATTCTCTTGTTGTTAAACCACTATAATTAAAACTGTTATCTCTTTAGCTCTTTCCGAAGGATGGATTCGCAATTATATGTGAAGAATGCATTTCTTCATGGTCATCTTCAGAGGATGTCCATTGAAACAACCACGAGGGTTAATTTGTTCACTCTTCTCTTCCTCATTATGCCTGCAAACTTCACAAGGCTTTGCATGACTGAAGTAAGTACCTCGAGCTTGGTTTCATTATTTACTTAGCACCAATTCAACTTGGTTTTGTTCAAAGTAAAGCAGATGCATCCATGTTCATTCTTTCTACAGATCGAGACATGGCAATGCTACTTTTGTACGTTCAAGATTCTACATCCAATTTGTTTCACGAAATTTTTTCCAATCTTCAAAGTGAATTCGGCATGAAGGGCCTTGGTCCACTTCATTAATTATTTCCTTGGTGCACAAATTACTTAGAAAATATTTATTGTTTGTTGCTTCACCAATATAAGTATGTCATGGAACACTTATAACGAAGTGGACTACAACATGCCAAATCTGGAAGCACTCCTCTAGCTTCTAAGCCTAATTACTTTGATCAAACCTCTCCCTTTATTTCTGACATCACTACTTATCCAAGCCTATTGGTGCCTTACAATATCTTACTTTTACAAGGCTTGATATTTATTTTGCGGTTAGTTAGGTATCTCAGTTTATTCAGTGCCTAAAAGCGAAGTTCACATGCACACTGTCAAAAGGATTCTCTGCCACATCAAAGGTACAATTATTTTCGTATTCAGTTCTACATACATCTACTACTCAGTCTACTCTTCTTGGTTACTCTAACTCTGACTGAGCTTGGTTGCCCACTCACTAGAAGATTGGGTTATAAGTTATAACTGTTTCTTCTTGGGCGACTGCCAAGAAACAGTCTACTGTGTCACGGTCTAGTGCAGAGGCTGAGTATCATGTTATTGTCTCTTCTACTACTGAATCTCAATGGCTTCTCAACTTGGTCAGAGAATTACATCTTACTCCATCCTTGTCTGTGATAATCTCAGTTCTACGTACATCTTTCTCGCATTCCTGTACATCATGCCAAATAGAAAACATTCAAATTGATCTGCATTTTAATTTGTTCGTGATCTTGTCCTACAAGGTGCCCTTCATGTCCATGAATGATCAAACTACAGACCTTTTTCACCAGAATCAGACAAGTTCCAAAGATTTCGAGTCAATCTTAACTTGGTACCAAACCAAGTACAGATTTGAGGGGTGATGAAAGCATGATCTCATGCAGTTGTCTTATCTACATATTTAAACTTTTGTATTCTTGTGTATTTTTAACTTCAACTTTATCTTACATATTTTCACCAGAATCAGACAAGTTCCAAAGATTTCGAGTCAATCTTAACTTGGTACCAAACCAAGTACAGATTTGAGGGGTGATGAAAGCATGATCTCATGCAGTTGTCTTATCTACATATTTAAACTTTTGTATTCTTGTGTATTTTTAACTTCAACTTTATCTTACATATCTTCTGGAACAGATCAATCTTTGTACTCTATATATTCACGTACTATCAATCAGAACCGTAACCTTTTCCATTATTTTAACACCTACAGATACTAGGTTTTGAATCTAAATCAAGAAACTTTCTAATCTTAATTAATGTATGTTTGTATCAGTTTATTTTACTAAAAAAAATTTTAAAGTACAAAATAAGTTAATTCAAGCATACACAATTAAAAGCATATGTATGAGAATAAAGTGATGCTCCTGTCTATGCAAAAATTATATCTTAAATAATGTGAATAATCCAAATTAGCAATCTCACAACATTATTAATCAAATTAATTATAGTAAAAGTTGAAGAAAATATATATCGCAAATCAAATCATATTTAATTTTAAATATTTTTTAATTTTTAATTAGGATTATATTTTTTAAAATCGATTAATGATGTGGCTAAATGTTTCATGAATTGTCACATCTTAGGTATTTTCTTATATAAATTTTGAGACATTTGAATTACTAATCCAACTAAGCTGTTTACGATCAATTAGAAAAAATTAACTAATTAAGAAACAATCGTAAATTAATTAGTACCAAAGGTAAAGCCAAATTTTCGGATACATCTTTCTACATTGCTGAAAGAGTTGTCGGCATGTCGATTTTGCCGTATACAATTCACTATTACCACCTAAAGACTGGGAACAAAAAGTGGAAACATTGAATCATTAGTGTTTTCTCTGTTGGTTTTACAACTAGGGTGCTAATTTATATAAAATACATTCTCTCCCTAAGTGATCTCTCCTTTTCAGTACTCTTTCTCAAGCTTTGTCATGATTATACTTGTTCTTAACACTTTAATCAAGCATAATAAATAAGAAAGATACCAAACACTTTGAAGTTATATTTGTGGGCGGCTACTAGATAACCGCTAGTGTAGGGTTTATAGACAATTGTGATAAAAGAGTTAATAAGACCAAAGCAATTAAAAGTAACCGGTTGGATTAATTGGAAGCAATGGATACCTTCCTTTTTTGACTTTTTAGGGTTTGTATGGTTCTAAAGGAGACATAAACCCCGTAAAGTGTCTTCAATTAGTACCAATATATAATAATTTATAGGTAACTGAAATATTATACCAACTATCAAAATATGAATCCGTTAAGCTTTAAATTAATTACACTCTATTTCAGTTTTTACTCTTGTTAAGTTTGAACTTTGGTTAATATCTAAAAAAATTAATTATTTTAAATACACACAGCTGGTGTGAGATATGTATTTTTAAGATTTTTTTTTATAAAAAGGAAAAATAAAAGCTTCGGTTGATGCGAAAATCGATTCAAAATACACACTGGAAGAAAAAAAAATTGATTACACTCTATTGATGCAATTCTAAGAATTTGAAACCTGGTTCGCTATAATGACAATAACATAAATTCATCATATATATGCATACTTTTTCTTGTACTCGTGCAACATTCCAACGTAAGACGTTTAGCTCAATTTTTATTCATTATATCACTCCAGATATGTCCAAGTGAATACCAACACACTTTTTAATCTTGAGAGCAGCAAATCAAAACAATAGTACTAATCTAATTAATTAGAAATTAGTTAAGAACTTCCCGCATTGTTTATAAGTCAGGTCCCATCAAAGGTTTACATAACATGATTGAGATATACATCCCAACAATCATTCAAATGATTGAAACAATTGTGTGGAGGATGTGTTGGATTATTTTAATTTGGACTTGCATAAATCAGTGTTATTTTACTAAAACTCAGATTAATTAGATGTCAAAACTATTAGAGCATATTGTTATTATTGTTGTTGGCCCAATTATGTGATCATCTGATGGTTATTGGGCATGTTACTATTGAGCACATTTTATTACATGGGTTTAATGTGGTAGGCCTGTTTATTGGGCCTGCTATGATGGGCAAGCAGGCCCATTTTCATGCACAGGAAGAGGCCCCTATTCCTAGCTAGGGTTTTAGTGTGGTTGCCCCATTGAGACTGCACACCAGAAAACGGCACCCTAGGATAGGAGTAGTTTCTCTCCACACACACACACCAAGAACTGACGAATCAAGAATTCTGCTGTTTCTCTTTGATGCCTTCACAGAACACCATGGACTGTTCATCAACTTCCTATCCAGGTAATCCTTGAAATTCGTTCTTCTTGGTAATCTATATGATCTGTGCATGCTACTGTTTGGGATTGAGAAATTGTATGAATTTGTAATAAGAAATATGTACTTATACTATGTTTTCATCAATTGGTATCAGAGCCATCTTAATCTCATTTGTGGCTGCACATATTTGTTAATTGCATAATTCCAGAACCTTGATATATAGGGTTTTTTTTTATATACACAATTTTCGTTTTTTTCCTTGATTAATAAAATTCCCCTAATTAAAAAAAAAATTGATTTCGTTTCACTGTAGCTTCACTATTGATCTGACTTTTGCAAGAGTGAGGATCGTTGTTTTTTTTATGTTATAAAGTCTGGTAAGAGCATCATATTTCCCTGCCGCCATTAATCGAGGTTTAATCTCCATTTAAGGTTTAAGGGTTCTCATTTACATAGAGTAATAGCAGAAATAAAAATAGTGAAATTGTAGGGAATTTGATTCTTGATCAAATGGTACAAAAATCTCCAAATTTTGGTGAGGATTGGTCGGAAACCCAATCAACCCAGAACCGGTTTGGAAACCGTGTCATGCGACAGAATGCGGTGAAAGGGGTAGGAAGATGAAGTTCCCTACCCGGTACAATCCCACTCTCACCCATGGAGAGTGTAGGCGCGTGAGGTGTCTATTTTATGGTTTTATTTTTATTTTTTTTACAGAAATGATTCACTCTCCCAAAATAATTTTATATAAATTTTTTGGAATTTTTTATTTGTATTTAAATATTTATTTAAATTTTTCCCAGTTTTGTATGTATGAAAAATATATGATACTCTCCGATTTTGCCTCTGAAATTTTTTGTGTATAATTTTGACATTATTAGGCATACTATATTTTTCATACTCTCAGATGTGACATTGTATGGGTACTGTAAAATTTTCTGGGTAATTATTATGTAATTATAATATTGTGCAACACTTGAAAGTTATTGTATTTTGTAATTTTGTGCAAGAATAAAATATGGGAAATTATTTTATAATTCTAGAATTATTGTTTTGGACATTTTGTGTGATTGTGAGCTCGCCTATCGCGGGACCAATTATGACAAAGTGTCATTTTGATATTTTACCATATTGTTTTGCATCAGGAATTGTGTTAATAATGCATACCCTATCGGTTTGTCTTTGTTGATATGATTCCTGGTGTTTAGTGAAGTATATTAAATATTATGGCCTTAGAGTTTTCAATATCCTATCGGTATTAGCTTTAGGGACATAATCTTGATGTATATGAGAGTCTACTTATGTATTATAATTCGAGACCCTTAGGCGGGATTATAATTGCATGAGTGCTCAATTGATTCTATTCAATTTAATGTGTATATATTGATATGGATGATATATATAAAATCTCCTTTTGGTGTTTCCTCCTATCCAGCATTGCTTATGCAAATGAATGCCTTGACAAGGTTGAATGGGACCAATTATGAGGACTGGCCGAGTCTCGAAATTGTTTCTAGTGTCTAATGTTGACTTGGCTCTCACCGAGGATGAGCCTCCTACGCCTGGGGCATGTGTCTCCCGCCGATAAGTCCAAATATGAAAAATGGGCACACTCCAACAAAGTGTATTTGATGACAATGAAGTACACAATGGACAAGACAATCAAGGATAGTATCCGCGATATTGAAAATGCCAAGGAATTTCTCCAGGTCACAGAGAAGTTCAAGAAGTTTGACAAGGCTGAGAAGGCCCATTACCTTTCCTTATTGGGAAAGACTAAATATGATGGAGTGGGAGGTGTCCGTGAACATGTCATGAAGCTTGTGAACTGGTACAATAAGCTGAAGTCTATGAAGGTGGAGTTGGGAGAGAGTTTTCTGATATGGCAGGTGTTTGAGTCTCTTCCTTCTCAGTTTGATGTGTTGAGAACCTCCTATAATGCCCAGCAAAATGAATGGAGTATTGATGAGCTGATTTCCATCCTCACTCAAGAGGAGGAGACAATGAAGAAGGGCAAGTCTCATAGTGTGCAATTTATCTCTCACAAGGGTAAAGACAAGAAGAAGTTCCATAAGAACAAGGGCAGAAAGTTTCAGTTTAAGAACAAGGGGAGTGGCGATTCTGGGCAACATTCTGGTCAGCAGTCTGAGCAACATTCTGGGGAGAATTCTGGAAAGCCCAAATTTCGGTTCAATGGAAAGTGCAAGTTCTGTGACATGATTGGGCACAAACAAGCAGATTGTTGGAAGTTTAAGAACTGGCTTGAGAAGAAGAAAGGTAACCCATTGGCTCTAGTGTGTTTTGAATCAAACCTTGTTGATGTTCCTTCCCATACATGGTGGTTAGACACTGGTGCTACTATTCATGTTACAAACTCTTTGCAGGAGTTCAGAAGTAAGCGGATGCCAAATGAAGGGGAGTTGATGATCACTATTGGGAATGGAGCTAGTGTGAAGGTGGAGCACATAGGAGTTGTTTCCTTAGAGTTGTCTACTGGACATGTTTTAAATTTGAAAGACACTGTTTTTGTACCTTCAATGAGAAGGAATTTGATTTCTGTTTCCGTTTTGGATGATTGTGGCTACTCTTTTCACTTTCGGTGTAAAAGCGGTTTCTTTGTCCTATGATTCTGTTGTTGTTGGTTCTGGAAATTTGTGTGATGGTTTGTATTTATTGGATACTAGATCCTTTCCTATTGACCAACAATATTCAGTTGTCAACACTGTTGTTGGAAAGAAACATGGTAGAGTTGTAGAAAACTCTTCCATGTTGTGGCACAAACGTCTGGGGCACATTTCCAGGGAGAGAATGGAGAGATTGATCAGAGAGAATATTCTGCATAATCTTGATTTTTCAAACTTCGATACTTGTGTTGATTGTGTAAAAGGGAAACTCACTGCTGGGACTAGATAGAGTAGGGTTGCCAGGAATGAAGAAGTTCTGCAGTTGATTCACACAGATATATGTGGACCCATTACTCCTATTGCTATGGGTGGTTTTAGATATTTCATTACCTTTATTGATGATTTCTCTAGGCATGGGTGGATTGACTTGCTTCGTGAAAAGTCTGAATCTTTAAATGCCTTTAAGGCGTTCAAGGCCGCTGTTGAATTGAAACTTGGCAAGATGATTAAATGTGTTAGGTCTGACAGGGGTGGTGAGTACTATGGCAGATATGATGAGACTGGTAGAAATCCTGGACCTTTTGCTAGGTTCTTGCAGGATAGTGGTATAGAGGCACAATATACTATGCCTGGCACTCCTCAACAAAATGGGGTTCTTTGGGCGAAATCGCACCCTTATGGATATGGTGAGATGTATGCTTAGCCATTCGACTCTTTCAGAGTTCTTATGGGGTGATGCTTTAAAAACAGCTACATACATCTTGAACCATGTTCCTAGCAAGTCTGTTCCCAAGACTCCTTTTGAGTTGATGACAGGTAGAAAACCCAGTTTGAAGCATTTTCGTGTTTGGGGCTGTAAAGCAGAAGTGAGACCTTATAATCCACAGCTGAAGAAACTTGATCCCAAAACAATTGTGGCTTCTTTATTGGGTATTGCATTGGATCCAGGGGATCCAGGTTCTATTGTCCTTCACATACCACTAGAGTTATTGAATCTGATCAAGCTATTTATTTTGAGAATGAGATGGAGCATGGTGGGAGTCTTGAGCCTCGCATTGTTGACTTCAGAGATGAGAGTGTTGTTGTTCCTACACCCATTATTCCCTTTTCAAAGGTAGAGACACCAGTGGTGACTCATAATGACATTGTTGATCCAGTCAATGATGTTGACATTCCTCAGCAACAGGTTGATAATGATGAACATAACCAAGTCAGAACTTGGCTCCACCCGAGGAAGATCGCAGAGGCTTCCCAAGCCTACTGGACCCACCAAATTTAGAGATTATTTTGTTTACTTGCAGGAGCATGAATTTAATTCAGGTGGGGACTCTGATCCTGTTAATTTTCAAGAGGCTATTTCTAGCTCTCATGGTTCGCAGTGGTTAATAGCCATGGAGGATGAACTGGCTTCTATGAAGAAGAATAATGTTTGGGAGTTGGTGGAGTTACCTGCTACAGGTAAGACTGTTGGGTGTAAATGGGTCTTTAAGACCAAGAGAGATGCCAGAGGTGAAATAGAAAGGTATAAGGCCAGACTTGTTGCTAAAGGCTACAACCAGAGGGACATTGATTTCAAGGAGACCTTTTCTCCAGTCTCCACTAAAGACTCTTTTCGAGTTGTGATGGCTTTGGTAGCTCATTTTGATTTAGAGCTACATCAGATGGATGTTAAAACTACCTTTCTCAATGGTGACTTATATGAAGATGTGTACATGGACCAGCCTGATGGTTTCAAGGAAGAGGGTAAAGAGCATCTTGTATGTAAGTTGCAGAGATCCATTTATGGATTAAAACAGGCCTCTAGGCAATGGTATCTGAAGTTTGATAAGGTTGTCTGCTTCCTCTTGGCCAGAAAATACAGTTGATCAATGCATTTATCTGAAGAATAGTGGGAGTAGATTTATAATACTTGTCTTGTATGTTGATGACATTCTCCTGGCCAGTAATGATTTGAATTTTATGTTTGAGACTAAGCAGTTGTTGACAGCCCATTTTGATATGAAGGATCTTGGTGATGCTTCCTTTGTTTTGGGCATTGAGATTATTCGTGATAGATCTCGTGGGGTCCTTGGCTTATCTTAGAAAAACTACATTGAAAGAGTTTTGAGCAGGTTCAACATGAAATCTTGCAATCCGTGTGCTGCACCCATTCAGAAGGGTGAGAGACTTTCTAATACCCAGTGTCCTCAGAATGATAAAGAAAGAAGTCAAATGGAGAAGGTCCCATATGCTTCGCGTAGGCGATCCTTATGTATGCTGCTCGAGGTTTGTACGTCACGATATAGCCTTTTGTTATTAGTGTACTTGGGGAGATACTTGAGTAAACCAGGTGTGGGTCATTGGCAAGTTGCTAAGCGAGTTATGAGGTATCTGCAGTGTACCAAAGACTTTTGCTCACTTTTAAAAGATCTGATCATCTTGAGGTGATAGGCTACTCTGACTCTGATTATGGTGGCTGCCCTGATGACCATAAATCCACATCAGGATATGTTTTTATGTTGGTAGGAGGAGCTATTTCATGGAAAAGTGTCAAACAGACACTTACTGCCACTTCGACTATGGAGGCAGAGTATGTGGCTTGCTTTGAAGCCACTCGTCGTAGCAATATGGTTGAGGAATTTTATTTCTCGAGTTTGGTGTTGTGGAGAGCATCTCCACTCTAACCATATATTGTGATAACTCTGTGTAGTGAGCTTCTCCTAACAATAAAAATTCTAAACGCGTCAAGCATTTTGACACCAAGTATATGTTTGTTAGAGAGAAAGTTCAAGAGTTTCGACTCACGTATATACCTACAGAACTTATGGTGGCAGATCCTCTAACCAAGGGTTTAATTGTTAAAACTTTTGTAGATCATGTAACCCATATGGGTCTTGTGAGATCCTTTGATGCATTGGATTAGTGGGAGTTTTATCTTGTGGTTTGTAGCAACATTAATTTTGTTATTATGTCTTGAGACTCTTAAGTAAATTGTTGCTATTACCATTATTATTATTGTTGATGCCGTATGATATCATTATTCTACGCAGTTTTGTTTATGATTATACATGTATATCTTTTGGCATATTTTGGAGACATTTTGGACTCAGTCTCATTGTGTTATGCTGAGATACTTTGTTGAATCTTAGCAAACATCTTGGGCTGATGCTAGGGCCGTTTGTTTTGGAATTGCATGATTGATCACAATTTTGATATGCTTTTCCTTATTCCACATCCCACATTTATCAGGTCACTGAGATATGAGTGTTTGGTATATATGATGTCAGCGCCCCTATCGGGCATGATTTTCTATATTCTGAAACTACTTGTCATTTCATTTTGGGCCGATGGTTAATGGTGCTCACTCAATTTTGACATCTTATTGTGGCCACATATTGTAAATTAACTGAGTATTGTTTTCTTTATCAAAGCAAACAACCCGACTTATGTCTTTGTCAAGTGGGAGATTGTTGGATTATTTTAATTTGGACTTGCATAAATCAGTGTTATTTTACTAAAACTCAGATTAATTAGATGTCAAAACTATTAGAGCATATTGTTATTATTGTTGTTGGCCCAATTATGTGATCATCTGATGGTTATTGGGCCTGTTACTATTGAGCACATTTTGTTACGTGGGTTTAATGTGGTAGGCCTGTTTATTGGGCCTGCTATGATGGGCAAGCAGGCCCATTTTCATGCACAGGGAGAGGCTCCTATTCCTAGCTAGGGTTTCAGTGTGGTTGCCCCATTGAGACTGCACACCAGAAAACGGCACCCTAGGATAGGAGTAGTTTCTCTCCACACACACATCAAGAACTGACGAATCAAGAATTCTGCTGTTTCTCTTTGATCTGCTACAGGAACACCATGGACTGTTCATCAACTTCCTATCCAGGTAATCCTTGAAATTCGTTCTTCTTGGTAATCTATATGATCTGTGCATGCTACTGTTTGGGATTGAGAAATTGTATGAATTTGTAATAAGAAATATGTACTTATACTATGTTTTCATCAGGCTAGGAGAAAGAGAATATAAAGGAGGAAAAATATAAGCTTGTAACGCAATTGATGTTATAAGTTATAATAACTCGAAGCGATTGATGTATTAATAGAAACATATAGTATATTAACCTAATAGTTACCTCAAGTGACATTAAATTTATTTAGAGAACATTTGATTTTTGCTTGTATTTTGAGTATACTCTCTTCTCCGCATTAAGCCTTAGATCTCATTTATAAAATAAAAAAAATCACGCAGTATTAAAAATTGCATGCTCTTAACCATAATAGAGAAGTGAATTACTGGAGGTATATATATATGTTGAGGTGCAAACAAGTCCCACATTGCCTAAATAAGGGGAGGATCATAGGTTTATAAGTAAGTAAAAATGTCTCCATTAGTATGAGGCCTTTTGGGTGATGTCCAAAAGCAAATTCATGAGGGTTTAAACCCAAAGTGGACAATATCATACTAATGTGGAGATATGTTAGATCCCCGATTCCCAATAATATATATGTAAAAGTTTTATTATGAATTATGTTGGTCCCTTTCTTTTCTGGAAGTGAATGTCTTTTTATTGAAAAACATATTGTTGCATTTGGTATATATTTAATGAAATATATTATTTATATTTATTTATTCATTATTTATAAGTGTGAGTTGTATAATTAAAAGTAATATTTTATTATATTATTGTTTTACACATACTTCATATCAATTATAATGTGTGGTAATACCGTAATATAACTCTTCTTGTGAGGAAGGGGCATTTTGGGTAGGAGGATATTTATAGTGCCAAATTTGTCATGACGTAATTGCCCATGCCCTGCTAAATGCAAGAAGGTGGATGAGCTGGGAAACGGGTGACGATGAGACGATGATCACTTGAACAGTGCCACTCAATTATAAAGGGAATAAAACCAACTTATGGGTCGTACTGGCCGTTTACTAATCCCTCATCCACGGCCATAAGGTCATTCATTCTTTCCATAATTAATGAACTTTTTAGCAAACAATTCAACTCTATAATAATGTGGAACCCCATAGAGTAGGTACTTTTGAAGAGAATTTCCGGGACAAAAATTATGTGATCATGACTTTTATATATATATATATATATATATATATATAATATTTAATCACTCTTAAATTATATCTAATTTGAAATGAGTACTTTATGGGTAATGCATAACTACATCTCCTGAAAATAATAAATTGGTAGTATTATTATCATTTAATTCTTAATTTTAAAAAATGTAGAATGGTAATATTGTCATTTTCTGTGTAATTAAAAATTTTATTTATCAATTATAGAAATAAAGAGTATTTTTATTTTGTGTAAGAACAAAGAAGTGTTTTGATCATATATAAGTTGTCAAAATTATTTTGTTTGATTCAACAAAATAATAATGTGTTTTAATATTTTTTTTTGTTCAGCTTTTGTTCTTCAAAATTTTAGTTGACCAAGTAAGATAAATTTTTCTTTCATTTTATGATATGAATGCCAATATTTCATCTTATCTCTAAATATTAGTTGAATTTATAATTTTTTAAGGTGTATTATGAATACTTAGCATTAATTATTTATTCTTTTCTTTTGCAACACCCAAATTTAGAAAACAAGAGGAAGAGAGGTAATAAAAAGAAAATAAATACCCTTTTTTACTCAAGTTTAAACTTGAGTTGTCTATGATTGATCATAAGTCATAATGATGCACTTATTGTCCTGGTAACTAGATGTAATTTATAAAGTTAAAATTAAGAATAAATATTTATTTTAGTCATTTAAAAATATAAGTGTTATTAGATAAGATTTTCAATAAATGAATATATCAAAATGGTCATTTAATGTTAATTTTTGACATTGAATTAGTCATTGAATGTCATTTTTTGATATCAAAATGATCATTAAATATTATTTTTTAACATTAAAATGATCATTTAGTGTCATTTTTTGACATGAGAGTAGTTATTTAGTGTTAATTTTACATCAAATTAATAATTTAAAATGATTAATTTGATATAAAAATATATTAGAAGATCAAATTAATAATACTTGAACTTTTGGAGAATCAAAATAAATATTTATTCTATTAATTATATATATTTTATGAAAGTATATTACAAATCAAAATCAAAATATATTACAAATCAAAATATATACTTTTATTAATTTGTATATATGTAAATGAAGTGATAAAAGTTGAAGTTACAAATTTTTTTTACAATAAAGATTAGGGGGGGACATTCTAAATTTTTGTTATATCCTATCTAATATTGTCAAAAAGGACAAGATTTCATATTTTGTAAGTTAAGTAGTTAAAATATATAATTTTCAGTTCATTTAACACAAGGCCAAACTTGAGATATATAGGCATTGTACCCATGTATAGGAAAAAGTGAACTTTGCATTACAATTTTCTCAAAAATAAAAAATGTAACTTAATGGTCTCTTTGGTTTAAAGGAGGGGAAGAGAGGAGAGAGATTTTAATAAAGAGGAAGGGAGGGAAGGAGAATGGAACTTAATTTTGTGTATGTTTGGTTAGAGAGGAGAAGAAAAGGATTTTAATGAAAGAAAAGTATAAATTTACCTTTTTACACAATTATAACATTTAATGTAGAGATATTTTAGTCCATTTTTTAACATATATTTTCTTCCTTCTAAATCTCCCCACTTTTGGAGGGGAGCTAAAATTGACTTAGGAGGAATTTTGCTCCTCTCCTCTTCAAAAAATTTAACCAAACATATAAAATTTAAAATAATCCCTCTCCTCCTCTCTATTTTCCTCTAACCAAACACTATGTAAGTTTTATGTGTTTGGTTCAATTTTTTGGAGGGGAGGGGAGGGGAGTAAAATCCATCATAAATCAATTTTAGCTCCCTTCCAAAAGTGAAAGGATTTAGAGGGAAGAAAATATATATTAAAAAATAGACTAAAATTTCCTAAATTAAATTTTAAATTAAATGTTATAATTGTATAAAAAGATAAATTTATATTTTTCCTCCATTAAAATCTCTTCCCTCCCTCTTTAACCAAACATACACAAAATTAAACTCCATTTTCCTCTCCTCCCCTTCCCTTTATTAAAATCATTCCCCTCCCTTCTCTTCCTATAAACCAAACAAACTATAAGGGTTGGAGTACTTACCGAGTTGCTGGACGGCAGGATCGATTGAAAAGATTTTTAATTTTTTTATTAACGTAAAAATTAGTTAAGTAATACTATTCTCGTATAACCAAAAAAAAAGTCAAACTAACTAAGCATATTTTGGCATTTTGATTAGTCAATTTTGAGTTCACAGATTACTAAATTAGAGAATTTAATATGTTAAAGTAATGTTATTTGTATAAATTTTCTTTTATAAATTTCTCAGAGATTTTAAAATGGACTTGTCTGATTGTTTTTTTAAAAATCACAATGAGATTAATGTATTATTTAATAATTTATGATGAGTTTGTAAAAATAAAGTTTATATATATATATATATATACACACACGATTACTAAATTGAAATTTGATTTAATAAAGTATTATATTATAGTAGAAATTAAGAGTTTTTATACCAAAACTGTTAATTTTTTTATTTATCAAAATATCTTACTTTTATTTTTATATATTAAAATATTATTTTTCATTCTAATTAAAAAATTATCTTGATTCATGATGATTTTTTATTATATATATATTTTTAATTTTATGCTTTTATATTTAAAAAATATGAATAAAAACCATATAGTAAGATGCATTTTTAACTTGTTTTATTTTAAAAAGTTTTAAATTTCTTCATAAAAATTGTCTCTAATGAAAGTGATTTTTTTATCTATATAATAAAAAAAATGTTACAAAGCATATTTCAATACATGAAAATAGAAGTGAATAATCTAAAAATAATAATTATACTTATATAAAAGTTCCTAAATCAATTTTTAAATAAACAATACTTAAATATATTAATAAAAAATAAAAAAGTGATGTAATTATTAATTACAGAGTCAGGGAGTTATAAAAGCTCCACGTATTGTCCTTTTTTCGCTTTTTAACTTTTTTGATTTTTTCAGAATTACATTAGCAAGACACCCGAGTAGAGAGAGAGAAAGGAGGGGATGCGCGCCGCGCACAAACACTTCCCTGCTCTCCAAATCTCGTTTCTCGGGCCATCGCTTCACGAATATCGATGAATGTGTTCTCTTTTCCTGTTTTACCCTTCACCTCCTCCATGACCTTTCTCAATTTGTTCCATTGAAAACAAAAACGGATTTTCCCCTTCTCATATTTTTCTGTCATTTCATTTTTCACACATATATATATATTTATAATTAACTTATATTTTCGTTTTTGCTCCTACAAGTACAACTCTCCACCTAGTGCTTCTCCATTTTGCTTCCTCGTCAGACACTCCAATATTTCCATGGATGCTGCTTCGATCTGCGCCCTCCTCACTTTCAAGATACAATCTTCTTGAGATAATCAAACACCCCATGTAAGCATATTTCCCCATTCCTTCCCTTTTTCCTTAAAAACTTCTTCTTTTGCTTGCTCCTTCCAACACTTCCCTTTGTAAAATTTCCTCTTTGCTGATTCCTTTATGCCATCCTACGATCTTTTGTCTTAATGGGTTTTGATCAGGGTTTGCAAGCAAGTGCTTTCCACCCTTTTTGTGTTGTGAAATTCTGGGTTCGTTTTGAAATTCTCTTTTTTTTTTTTAATTGATTTCTCGCTAGTGGTTTGCAATTCTAATTGTCGAATTCTTGTTCCTTGTAAGGCCAGGTTCAATGGGTATGGATTGGGATCTATGTTGGATCTCTCGGTTTCTGTTTTGTTCTTCTTATTATTATCAATGTTGCGTGGTTTAATAAATGTTTATGTTGGCTGATATTGGTTTCTGTGCTTTTTTTATTTTTATATATGTAGTTTATCATCTGGGTGGCTTTGTCTGGAGGGAAAAAGAGGATTTTGACACATTCCCAGGGCTTAAAATGTTGCTTGTTTGAGGGAGATTTCATGGGTTGAACTCGAAGAATGATGGGTAGCTTCAGCGAAGACGAAGAATGTCGATTTTTCGATGCTCAAGAGGATGTTGTGTCCATTGCCGATGCAAAATCCGATGGCACTGACATCCTTGACACTGATTCTAGTTCTAACGACGAGAGATCGAAAGGTTTTGAATATGAAGTGTGGATTCGGAGTCCAAGAAGTGTGCGAGAGCGTCGGTGCAAGTTTATGAAGTGGATGGGTCTGAGTATGGATCGGATTGCCCTTGAAAATTCAGTAGATGCTTGTAGTGTTCAACGGGAAGAGGAGATAGATAGAGTAAAGGATAGTAGTGGGACTGTGACAAGAACTTCTGGTTTTGAAGAGGAGTTCTGTTCAAGTCGGTCATCAATGTCTTGTTGGTCTACTATGAATTCTTCAGAGGAGTTTGGTTTGGTGGAGAACTTGGCATGCCAAGATGGGGTTTTGGACAGGGGAGTGGGGTGTAATGTGGATCAGGAGGGGCAGCATAGGAAGATGAGTGATGGTAGAGATGTGGAATCAGATCAATTGGAGGTTGCAGAGGAACATGAGGATTCTAAGAACACCTCTGGGGTGTCTCCTTCTTTCCAACGTTTGGTGGGTAGGGAGTTTGAGGAGACAGATGCTTTGTCACGGAGGAGGAGGAGGGCTAGAAGGGGTTGGTTCAGAAGATTGCGTTCGATAACGTGCATGATTGATAGGCATGGTGAAGTTGATAACAGGAGACAAGAAGGAAGTTGTGGATTCTCAGGGTGTAGGCTTCAGAAAGTTAAGGTACGTCAATGCAGGAAGCAAATGAAGGAACTTTCAGCTCTTTACATGGGGCAAGATATACAAGCGCATGAAGGTGCAATTTTGACCATGAAATTCAGTCCTGATGGGCAGTATCTTGCCACTGGTGGTGAAGATGGGATTGTGCGATTGTGGCAAGTGGTTGAGGATGAGAGACGTAATGAAATTGACATTCCAGAAATTGATCCATCCTGCATTTACTTTACAGTGAATAATCTCTCTGAATTGACACCACTGTTTATGGATAAGGAAAAAATGAGCAAACTGAAGAGCCTGAGAAAAACATCAGATTCGACTTGCATCGTTTTCCCTCCTAAGGTCTTCCGGATATTAGAGAAACCATTGCATGAGTTCCGTGGGCATAGAGATGAAATTTTGGATCTCTCTTGGTCAAAGAATAATGTGAGTGAATGAGTGAGTGTCAGAAATTCAGTTATTTAGTGAACTAAGCATATACTTAGGAATATATGAAATGTTGGGGAAATTGATTTGGTTCTTTATCTTTTTTTTTATTTTTATGCAGTATCTTCTGTCATCTTCAGTTGACAAAACTGTCCGTCTATGGCAAGTGGAATATGACCATTGCTTGAAAGTTTTCTCGCACAGTAATTATGGTGCGCGTTGCTAAATTTCTATTCTGATTTTCAGGCTTGTTGAGACATAAGGCTAATTTGCTTTTATCATTTCAATTTGTCTCACAATTTGTTTGTTATTTGATAATGTCTTATAGTGACATGCATACAATTCAATCCCGTGGATGATAATTATTTCATTAGCGGATCTATAGATGGAAAAGTGCGCATCTGGACAATTCCTGATTGTCATGTGGTTGATTGGACTGATATCAGAGATATTGTGACTGCAGTGTGTTATCGGCCTGATGGGCAGGTATCATTTCTTTACCACTTTGATTCTATAGAGATGAAGATTATATTGGAAATGATTTCAAAATTCAGATGAATGATCTACTTTTTACAGGGAGGGATTATTGGCTCAATGGCAGGCAATTGTCAGTTTTATAATGTATCAGGTATCATCTTTTCTACATATCCCTCTATATTTCCCTGTAGTTACATCAGTTAGCTGTAATTTTTGTAGATTTCATAATAATTGCATGGGATTTGGATTTCAAATTGTTATTGTGTCATGTTTGGTGAGTGATAGGTGGACCTACATCCTGCACATGCTAGATTTCAAAATTTGTTTTGTGAAAAGGGGATTTTTCTGCATGGACTCAAATGATGGTCATTGTGATTGAACTATTCTTTGGAGTTTGGACTAACATTTAAGTAGAAGTTTCTAAATTTGTAAAACCAGAACTGCTATTTTGGTTATGGTTTTTACTAGATGATCAAGGCCAGCAATTGCTTTCTTGCACTAATGGTGTGAATGATATATTTGTGTTTTGGGCTGGCTTTAAGTACCAATCTACTTGAAGAAAATTAATGTTAAACCTGTGATAAAATTACAATTATATCTTCCTCCAGTGAAGTTATTTCTTGAACATTTGATTTATAGTGTTGTTAAAATGTAAGTAGTTGTTAATTGATGGGATGTTAGGCCATCTTAATAAACTACTTATTTTGATGAGGAAGTCACAAGGTTCTGTATTGCCTCAAAATTGTTAATCAAGTTTATCATTGGGATTATGTGACTGTCATTAGCTCTATTACATCCACTTGAAGACTTGACAGAGTTTAAAAGCTAGGTCCTTATCCCTGTGGTTTTTGTTTTTGCTTGAACCAGATAATCACTTGCAGTCAGATTCCCAACTATGCTTACTTGGTAAAAAGAAACTTCCTGGCAGAGGGATAACTGGCTTTCAGGTATTGTTTTTTCTTTTGCCTCTTGTGCCAAGTGAGTCCTTTTGGCCTTGTATTTTGTGATTTTCTATATAAGCTCCTTTTTCTGTGACTAACTGATTATATGTTATTTATTTCAGTTTCTTCCACAAGACTTTAGCAAAGTTATGGTTACCTGTGCTGATTCACAAGTCAGAATTCTTGACGGGCTTAATGTGATTGGAAAATACAAAAGTATGTTCCTTTGTCTAATTCCTACATTTATGAAGAATTTTCCTTGGTTCTCAACATATCTGTACATTGTAGAAGGATTGGAAGATCGTTTTCTATTTTGTACCTTATTTTTCTATTCAATTTGTTCTGGCAAACTTAAATGCTGACTTGATAGCTTGCAAGCTTGATATGAGGCTTAGCTATTATTCTTATGCCTTTGTTCAATAACATCTAATTTGAATTTTATTTCATTATATGTTCTGTTACTAAGGTTCTTTATATTTTGTTTTTAGGCCTTAGTGCGGGGAGCCCAATGTCTGCATCTTTTACTTCTGATGGGAAACATATTTTATCAGCCTGTGAGGACTCGAATGTATATCTATGGAACGTTAGTCAAGAAGAGTCTAATCCCATGAAAGCTAAGAAGATTAGGTCTTGTGAGCGGTTTTTCTCTAATGCAACTGTTGCAGTACCTTGGCATGGTTTGAAATCTCACAATACTGAAAACGAACTTCAATTGGATGTCTTGGATCAGAGATCACCTCAAGTTTTACGTCTCAATCCACCTGCTTCTTTTTCTCTAGGCCAAGAGTTTTTCTTGGAGTCTTTTCCCAAGGGATCTGCAACTTGGCCTGAGGAGAAGCTTCCCATTTCAAGCTCCAAGGCTAAAACATCTGTGATGCATAAATCTGAATACAAGTTCTTGAAATCTTCTTGCAAGAGTACCACCTGTTCTCATGCATGGGGTATGGTCATTGTGACTGCAGGCTGGGATGGGCGGATAAAATCATTCCACAACTATGGGTTACCTGTACCCGTTTGAAATGAAGTGGCTTTTCCTAGGTTGGAGAATAGAATCAAGATTCATTGCTTTGCTTGGGCATGTTGTCCTTGGAAAGCTGCATGCTGCTAATGTTCTTCGAGGCTTGAGTGTGAGGCAGCATCAGTGACAAAGCAGGTTGAGATCAAACCCTAAGCAGGAATTGCAGTTTAGATGAGCGCTGGAACTTTGGCTTTTGGAGGGTCCCCTTTCAGATTTCAGGAGATTAATATCATTCATTGGTTCATGACAAGTGGTGGCACTACTGTGGTTCTAATGTAATCCTGCTGGAAATCAGCAAGTGGCCAAGTTTTGCTGGTCTTGATATACCTAGTCTAAATTGCCTTTTGTTACACAAGAATCTGCTGGCCCCTAAAAGAGATGCAAGAATCTGCTTGAGTGTGAGGCAGCATCAGTGACAAAGCAGGTTGAGATCAAACCCTAAGCAGGAATTGCAGTTTAGATGAGCGCTGGAACTTTGGCTTTTGGAGGGTCCCCTTTCAGATTTCAGGAGATTAATATCATTCATTGGTTCATGACAAGTGGTGGCACTACTGTGGTTCTAATGTAATCCTGCTGGAAATCAGCAAGTGGCCAAGTTTTGCTGGTCTTGATATACCTAGTCTAAATTGCCTTTTGTTACACAAGAATCTGCTGGCCCCTAAAAGAGATGCAAGAATCTGCTTGAGTGTGAGGCAGCATCAGTGACAAAGCAGGTTGAGATCAAACCCTAAGCAGGAATTGCAGTTTAGATGAGCGCTGGAACTTTGGCTTTTGGAGGGTCCCCTTTCAGATTTCAGGAGATTAATATCATTCATTGGTTCATGACAAGTGGTGGCACTACTGTGGTTCTAATGTAATCCTGCTGGAAATCAGCAAGTGGCCAAGTTTTGCTGGTCTTGATATACCTAGTCTAAATTGCCTTTTGTTACACAAGAATCTGCTGGCCCCTAAAAGAGATGCAAAGTCATGTGTTAGAACTTGGAAGGGGGCCTATGAGATATTATTTAGATATATTGCGGGACTGTGGGACCTTTGTAAACCTCGTGTTTGCTAAAATGAGAGGGGGAGATTCAAGAGCTGGTGGCTGAAGTTTACTTAGATAAAAATGCTGGGGCTGTTTATGATTTTAATGTTGGCAGGGCTAACTAATTGAAATCTCTTTGTCTGCCAATCTTGCCGTCCATCTCATGGTAGGGCCGCTTATGCCTGAGGTTGGAAGTGTGGTGAGGGTGAGTGGGGCGGTCATTTCTGCTTGAATAGGTGCTTTTAGCTGCATGTTGCTCCAAAATTACAAACAGTACTTGAAACCAATCTTGTTACGTTCTGTTTAGTGGTTCTAACTTCTAAGTCTAGCTGACCGTCAGAGCCTTTGGCAACTGCTGCAGTGCTGACAAATATCATTGCTAACAAATATACCGTATGTCGTCTCAATTTTAGGCTGACATCACCTTTTGATTAGTTAGAGTTACTAGGATTTTATCATTTCTAATTTAATTTAATAGTATTTCCATTTTGGTGTTTCCATATATGTAAATTTGTAATCTGCTTATGTAAGTAAATTTTTGTTGGATTGGCCTCTGGCTGATGGAATTTCTGCTTGTGGCAAGTATATACGACAGAAGTAAACAGAAGTTCTTTGTATGATCGCTCTTTTTGGTTCATCAAGAAGAGAACAATTAAACTGAAATTCTTAAGGGATACTCACCCCTTCAACAAGTGAAAGGCTGCAACAAACAGCATTGTTCTCTCTCTAGCAAGACCGTGAGGAAAGTTTAATATGTCATCTACTTTTGTAAAGAAGCCAAAAGGGAATTGACAATTGAGGGAAATAAACCACAAAAGTTATAGAGCCAATTAGATCTCAAATGACTCATGGGTATCACATGCCCCTAGTCACTAAACAGTTGCATAAGCGCGTTGAATTGGCTTGCACCAGAATTAAAATGCCTCTGGCATATTTTTTCGCATACTAATAGCAAGTCTTTTAAGTAAATATCTTTCCTATTCCTAATTTGAAGGATAGCAATGAGTCATCATCTTTTGTTGAAGAAGTATTGAAGGTATTCAATATGACATTAACATTGTGATTAGCAATGAAGTAGACTGATGCAAATTCACCTGTTCTGAGATAGTGACTCGTGAACTAATGCACAGAATGCTGATGAATTATTGCCTGGTATGTACTTTACTACTCAAATCCATCCTTTCTATGATGCGCTTTGCACTTTAAAAAGCGATATATTTTCTGTTATTGGAAAAATGGAATGTGAGATACTCACATGGAGGGTAGTTATCCTTAGTTGAATCTTTCTATAGATGATTACTAGATTTTATTCTCTAGTTCTTAAGTATGTCTCGTTTAAATTACATTCCTTTTCTACGTATGGAATGGTGAATTGTTATACTGATTGTTTACATTTCTGACTGCACATATTTCTAATTCAATAACAGTTAGTTAATACTGAACTGATAAGTTTAGTGATTAAAACTTACACACCCAATACATAATACTTATTTTAAGTGATAAAAAAACTACACCTCCAATGAGGAGCACAATTAGATTTATCCTAATATAAAAAAGGGCACTTTGCGAAAAGGAAAAAATGGATAAAAGAGAGAGTGGGAGAGAGAAGCATATCTGCAGCCGAATCAGAAACTTATTATATAGGAGTATTATTTGGAAGAATATTTATGTTCTGTCTTGGCTTAACCATTCAAATAACATTTTCAATCGAAGATATCTATTTTCAACAGAAAAAAATATCTTTTGTAATGTTGGAACACTCTGTATTGTCCATAATTGTGCTGATTAATATTTTAAAATGGAACACAGGCACCTAAAAATGTGATGCTTATTGAAGAAAAGCATCTTAAAATAGTTACAAACCAAGAACTCCGTAGAAGAAACAAAAGATGATCAATGGACTTCTGTGGAGTAACTATAAAGCATGAACAGGCAAGCCAAATGAAGAAGCACATGGCAGTGAACATTTTGAGCACATACAGACTCTAGAAAGGAATCGCATCAAGGACACAACAAGAAAAAAAAATGATTAATTTTTGACGGGGTGTTAGGCTTAGCTGTAGTCTTACTCAACCTCCTCTTTGGTTTGTAACTTTAATTTATGGGTTGGTTATTGGAAAACCTATATGTTTAATCTTTTCAAGTTCTTTATGTGTGTCAATTTTACCTTTTGAGGTTAGGCCAACCAAGCTACTACACAGTGTTACCCACCTAAGAACATTGGTGCAGAGAATCAAGTGCTAAAAGCTGTGTTAATCGATGAGGAAAGGACAAAAAGCATAACTTTGGATTAACCTAGCAGAGAGATATGTTTTGATAAAAATATGCACACACCCGACAAAGAAACATGTAACAATTGTCTTGGCTCTCTCCGTGCTCTACATCATGATTATAGTTAATTAATTGTTTAATTACTTTACCAAATGCTTTGAATTTACTGTATAGTGCTTATTTTATTCTTTTGATCACCATCAAGTTCTACGTGGGTGAAAAATAATGATTCAAAATGGTAGGACAAAAAGAAATATGATGGGAGAAGGGAATACGATGTAATCATGTACTAAAACCCGTTGAATACAGAACATGAAAAAAAATTCTACATACATCTCTAATCAAATACTCATGAATGTATATTTTATATTTTCATCTTTGATTGTTATTTTCATTTCTATTGGATTGTGATTATAAAAATGTAGCATATATAAATGTGTGACGAGAAAAGCCTGGGTTAATTTATTATCTTTTTTTAAACATTAGTTTTATCTTGTAAAAAAATGTTTATTTTCATAATATATATTTAAGGACAAATGAAAGTGATTGTTAGGAATAGTAGCTAAGTTATCATGTTCTCATTTATAAGGCTCGGGATCTTCTCAGGATTTAAATGGGCTCGTTTGGTTTTGTTTGTGTGTTTTAGTTTTTTAAAATTGTTTTGTAAAACGCAACTTAAAAAGTATTTACTTATTTACTAGTCATGAGATTTATTTATTTTTATTATAATGTTGCTTATTAGTTATTAGTTATTAGTTATTAGTAAGTCAGTGTATCCCCCCCCCCCCCTCTTTCATTTTGAAATAAAAATATATCCTATTCAGGTCACATAAATTACTCATGAATCAAAAAACCCATTCTTCATTTTTTAGGTTATGTTTGGTAAACACTTAAAACTTAATAGTGAAAAATTTAAGAGAGAAACTTTTCATGAAGTAAATATTAGTCGATTAAAGTAAGTTTGAAAAGTCTTTTTCCTAATTATAATTTTGAATGCATATGAAAAGAAATGAACTAATGATCGTGATCTTTTTTATATGCTGAATCTCACTAATTTTTTTTTTACTTAACTTAATTTTATTTCTAAAAATTTAAACCGATCTTAGCATTAAAATATTATTATTATTATTTATCACAAATAAATTTCTAAATAAAATAATTATTTTAAAAAAAAAAGTTATAAATGTGCTTCGATTAACGTATTTTAGCTTAAATTCTTTAAATTTAATGCATAAACATTAGTGCAACAGTGTCAACCAAAAAAAAAAAAGTGAAAGTACAGAGTAATTAGCGCAACGCTGCGTTTAGAGTAAGAAACATTTCTCCATCTTGCTTCCTCTATCTTTTTCTTCGTTCCTCGTGTTAGGGTTTGCAGAGTTCTCCACACTCACAGCCATAATCACTGTGTTACCAGTTAATTGTCTATTCTATGGATTATTATTCCAGGAGCCGTGATTTCTCGTTCTGTCATTTGTGTGGGACAATGCTCACGGTCCCTTCAACCTTGTACGCACAATGCCCCTTTTGCAAGACTATGCGGAACATAAAAGGTGAAGCCTTTGAAGCTTGTACCTTCTTTTTTCCCCTTCTTTTGATTGATTTGCATGCTTGGTTTGCTAGCAACTATGAAAATATTTGGGGGTATGTTCTTTGTTGTTGTGTTTCTAACCTATCAACAGCTTTGCTGCTATGGTTGAATGAATAGCTTATTTTAGGCTATTATGAACTTATGTGCTTCTCGTTTGCTTTTGAAACCATTACCCACGATTTATAGTTGATGATAAATATGCTGCACTTATAAAAAAGAAAAAGATAACAAGGTCTTTGAGGATATGGTAGCCACAGCATACTTAGATTTCATGTAGGATTTGGTAAATATTCCTTCTTCTTTTTTGTCTGATAAGAATAAGAATCAATTATGCATCTTTGAGTGTAAATTGTGGAAGTCTTGATACACCCAAAATGAACTCAGATAATGCTGCTACTGAATTATTTTAGGTGCCTTGAGTTGGTCCTCAAAGGTTGAAAAACTCTTTAATGCATTAGAGAAAGAATTAGTCAGTATGTTGCCAAACCAATGTTTTGTGTAGTGTGAAGCTTTGGTTGTTATTATCATTCAGAGGATTTATTCTCTGCTCAGTGCTTATGTGAGGGTAGTCTCCTATTATTTTTCTTAAAGTATTACACAGATGTTCTTCATCATATTCTGTGTGAGATATTTGGTCTACCAATTTGCTAATGACATCCGGCATTGTGTGCTCTTGTTGAGTTGTGGTAAAATGTCTGCCAGTTAACACTTTTAGAAGATGCTTGCCATGGTTTTTTTTTTTTTAACATCTATTGGTGTTCCATTGGTGGTGAAAGTAAGAGTAATGAGTTTTTCCCTTTATCTCTTCCTTCTCTTTTGCATGTGATTCATATCCTTTGTAAGGCTTACCAAAGGAAGACACAATGTATGGAAGTTATTCACTTATTCCATGATTTATCTATCAAACTTTGGAATTTGGATCCCCTAAAGTGAGGGGTGCACTTTAGCGAGTAAAGTGCAAAATGACAGCATCAATGGTTTAGAATTTTATCAAATACAAGAACATGTATAACAAGTCATGCATATGCAGAAATCTACTTTGTTGATTTTTTCATCAATGACTATCATTCCACAGTTTACTCTCTAAAGTGCACCCCTCCCTTTGGAGGATCTACATCCCAAACTTTGAGACACAGGGAGAGGAATTTGCTTTAATAACTTCTGTACTGTGGGTGCAAGCTTTTGTATCTGAGTGTGACCATGCTTGCATATTTCAAATTTATATCTCGTGTGTGTGAATATTTTGAGCTCAAGTGAAGTTGTTGTTCTCTTTTCTGTCTTGAAATCTCTTTATTTAACGTTAACTTTCTTCCATTGGTGTTTTAAGCATCCTAACTGACTATCCTTATCTTCAGATATTTGTGGAAAGGAAATAAGTTACACAATTTCATCTGAGGTATGCTTTAGATTAGACACAGGTTATGCTTTTATTAATTTTGTTGAAATTGTTTTTTTTTTCTGTCACCTAACATATGATGCATTAAATGAAAACATTCTATTCACCCAAAATATAAAATGACAACATTCTGCCACATGTGCTTAAGCTGAGGTGGTTGTGTTAGTTTGGGTTTGGGTAGGGGTATAGGCTCAATTCCTGAGATTTTTTAAAAAAGAAAAGAAGAAAATTTTCCACCTTTACTATGACATTGACATATATAAAACATAAATCTATGATGAACTGGTAGCTTGCTTGAGTTTTTTTATATATGCAAGCAAATGATGGGCTTAGATACCGTAATTTACTCTCCACCTTTGTTCTTGAAGGGATGGAATTTGGTAAGAAGACCACCATCCTGGGAGTATTAATATTGATTATTTTTTAAATGTGAAAATAGGTTTAGGATTAGATGGCAATATAGCAAAATTTGTGATACTATTACAAATATAACGATATTCCATTGATATTTATTATGGGCTCACATTCCTTATGCGCCCTTGTGGTTGGCAGGATATCAGAAGAGAGCTCGGAATCAATATAATTGATGAACAAAAGGTGCAATTGTCAAAGGTAATGCAACCTGCAATATATATTGAAGGGCATGGTCTTTCCTTGAAGCACAGGTGTTCTTGTACTAATGTAATTTTTCTTGACAGGTCAACAAGAAATGTGAAAAATGTGGCCATGATGAAGCAAACTTTTATACCCGACAGGTATTAGAGTTTATAATGCTGATTCTCTGATCTTATTATTTGAAATTTATGAGATTCTCTAATTTCAGATGAGATCAGCAGATGAAGGGCAAACTACGTTCTACACATGTACCTGCTGTGGCCATCAGTTTCAAGAGAATTAACTTGGTACCTTGTATGAAAGGATTACTCACTAGCTATTTACTTTGGTTTTTTATACCTTCCACCCTATTTTATACAAAACCATGACAAGGAGAAGGGGTTGTCTGAGCAAGATATGGAGTTGAAGGTTGAATTCTTTCTACAACGAAAGATGTCAGGAAGGTTCAAAATTACAAACACCTAAAACGAAAGAAGAAAATTTAAAAAAATCTATAGCAAACCTGCTAGCTTGCCTTTTTTACTTGCACCCTTATTACGTTCATTTTTTCTTCCCCTTAGTAATCAACTAAGTGGCTGGGTTCAAAATTCAAACTTCATTTGATCTTCTGACATTAATCTGGCATGGCACTCAAATGTAACTGGCAATCGTCTGTTCCTTCTCTTACAAGGCCTCATCTCGAGTAAGCAGGGTAATAATATTTGTTTATCTGATGTTAACAAGATGCTATTCATTAATGAAGATCTGGATTTATCGCAGTGACTGTTAAAATTGCAAGATGCAGTATCTGAGAGTTTAAGACGGGATCCAGATTAGATGTGTTATTTTTCATGGGAAATAGAATGATTGTGTTTATTTGAATAGTAGATCATCATGCAAATAACGTATCGGTCATGAATAGGCATTGACAGTTTCTTATGTTATCCATGTTATTGTTAGATATTGAGGAATTATTAAAAAAACTCTTATTCAACTAAGATGGATTAGGCTTTGCTATCCACACTAAAGACATGTTCTGCATAAGTATCATGGACAATCATTCATATTTGATGTATCCAAAATTTTCTTGTATATTAAATATGAAACATCAACTATAGACCCGCCATGTTATGTATTATCTATCATCATCTGGTACTGAACAGGCTTGGAGTTCTGTATTATAAAGGAAACTCTCAAATTGATCAGTTAATATAATCACTCCTCTGAAATGAGTATTAATTTTGTGTTAACTCAGCATGTATACTTCCCACGCTCATATATCCTAGAAGAGAGGATGATTTTTCACACTAATGTGTATGCTTTTCTTACCGACATCTCTTAAAAATAACAAGTGAATTTCAGCGTTTCAGTCAAAAAATTTATTCTACAATTCAAACTGTGTAATTAAAGAACTACTATTTTTCTTTGTAATCGTCACAGGCATCAAGAGTGCACGTTACTAGAACTACAAAAACGAAAGGTAACAAACCGTCAACGATCATTGATAACGTTCACAGCACAAGACATGTACCAAAAGAAAATTCACAAGGCTTTTTTTTTCTTCTTTTCTTTTCTTGTTGATGAATTCTCACCACAAACGTGGGCACAGCGCTTTAGACTTCGTAAAGCCTTTTGAGAAACTACTAATATTGAAGTCCATTGATTTAGATATCATGTAGGATTTATTTTTATGAATGTAGACCATTCATTGAGGCATGTTTAACCAATTTGTATGTTTTCGGGAAATAAACTGCTGATTCCATCTCTTGCAGTAGAATCTAACAAACATGTCAACCGGTGTTGGTTCACCTAGTTAGATCTTTCACTTATGTTTGTTATGACTTGTGTATGAATCAAGAGTATAATTGATGGTAAGCGATTTACAATCTCACCATAAATTCTAATTGAGATTGGTAATCTGTCTTGACTTTAAATTGAAAATGAGTCTTCTCCCCACCTAAACTTATTTAATAAAAAAAAAGTCCAACAAACATTCCTATACGTATGTATATATTTACCATTTTTTTGTGTTCATTATGTTATTCCTCTTCTGATTTTCAAACTTCTCTTCCTTCCATCATTTTCTTTGGAATGTGTGGTTTATTTACTCTCAAAATTTGGTAGTCTACGGATTGAACGAAGATTACGCATACTTTCCTTCTTAAACTTTGACTGAGACTAAATACATTTGATATTTCTTTTCTTTTTTCCTTTATTTTTTTCTTACCAAACATCGAGTTTCGATAAGCAAATTTCCTTTCATAATTTTAACGAGTAGGCAATGACCACGGAACTTTTTGTTGCTTCCGGTATTGATTATTATTAGCCTTTCTGAAGGGCCGCATGGGTAAATTCTAATTCATAACTTCATTCATAAAAGATCAAGTGATGTCAATGCATCATTCTCATCCTTTTTGTTTATGTGAGATATGTTGAAAACTTGAAACGGAGGGAAAATAGTTGGTTTAGGTAATAGAATGCATCAATAGTGTAAACCATAAGCCTTGCACGATTTCCTCCTAGCTTCATATGAGATAATCAGCTGAGCCTATGGCCAGAAAAAAAATATAGGGAGAATGACCTATTAGTTTAACTTGAGAGAAAATCATTCCATTTTAGTTTGTAGATAAAATTAATCAAGTATTAAATTAATTTAACAAATAATTTATATTCAGTTAACCAATAATTTATTTTTATTTTAATACTTGATATGTGATTAACTGTATGTAAATTATTAGTTAAATTAATTTAATACATGGTTAATTTTAAAAACAAACCAAAATAAAATAGAGTTCTCCAAGGCACACTAATAGGTCATTCTCCCAAAATAATATCACGTGAGATTCTTCAATTCCTGTTTTTCCTTTCATGATATGAAAGTGTGAAAGACAACTGAAACTAGCAATTTTATATCAAGACTTTGGTCTGTTAGGAATCAGGGATCTAACATATCTCTACATTAGTATAATATTGTCCACTTTAGGAGTGAACCTTCATGGATTTGCTTTTGGACATCACCCAAAAGACTTCATACTAATGGAGACATTTTACTTACTTATAAACCCATGACCCTTCCATTGTTTAGGTAATGTGGAACTTGTTTGCACCTCAACAATCCTCCCCTCAAACAAAGGACCATGGTTCAGTCTCCCCTCCACCGGAAGCCTCTTCGGGTATTCAGCCTTATACTTGTACCGCTGTTTGCTCTCCAACAGAACCCGCTGCCTAACCAACCTTGTTAGGAAGACTTTCGACATAAGACCATTTCCATCTTGCACCGCTGTACAGTAACGGGACACGCCGCCTGATCACCTCAACGTCAGGAGGACTAATCTTCGACTCAGATCCATCAACGGCTGTTCCAATACTCGCCCTAGCTGAAACTATCAGCTCTAATACCACTTGTTAGGAATTGGGGATCTAACATATCTCCACATTAGTATGATATTGTCCACTTTGGGCTTAAACCCTCATGGATTTGCTTTTGGACATCACCCAAAAGGCCTCATACTAATGGAGACATTTTACTTACTTATAAACCCATGACCCTTCCCTTGTTTAGGCAATGTGAGACTTGTTTGCACCTCAACATAGTCTACTAGTAGCAGTGCCAAAATTTTAAAATATTATCAATGCTAGAATAATATTTCACCAAATTTATTAATAATTCCAGAATTTTTTTTGGCTTAAAGCTAAGTACCTCATTTCAATTTTATGCTTGTGATCAAAGCTGCTAAGAGCCTGAACTACACGGCAACTATATATTCTAACATAAACACCTATAATATCATCTACCAATTGGGCACAACGGGTAGAAGTGCCAAACACAATCAAGCCAATATCCAAGTCATGAAAAAAATGAGACATCCAATCAGCCACCATAGTGCTTCCTAATAGGGGTGAAGTGTGAACAACTCTGACAAACGCAGTCTCCATGCAGAAGTCTAGGAGAAAAAGGGGGAAAAAAAGGTTTCATGAATGATAGTGAGAACGAGATCATGGGTACTAACCCGATGGTTATCAAAAACATGCTTGTTGCGATTCATTTACATAGCGAAAGGAAGGAGGCTCTTACTCTCAATCATCCCTTTAACCCATACTGGAGTGCATGTTTTCCACAATCCACTCATGCAAATCAAGATTGCATAAATGAACCCAACACTGTGGATGAACAAGTTATAACTTATAACCCAGCATCTGAAATGCAACTACAATCTCTTACAGCATGCTACTCTGAGATGCACCTACAAATCCCTCAGCATGCAAACTTTGACAATCAAAAGCAGTAAAATGGTGAGCTAAGCGAACACTCAGTAAATCAACACCCACGAGCCATAAGTTCGACCAGCTTACCTATCTATCTATCTATTTGGACTCTATCAGCAACAAAATTATTTTCAAGAGACTATAGCATCAGCCTGATTATTATTCAAATTTCTAGGAGTCATCATCCTGGTAAGGCATCGGCAGTGAATGAGATGAATTCCTTGACACATGAATTCAGGAAAAATATTAAAAGATGCTCTGTCAATTAGAAGAAAACTTCATAAAAAATATTAAACACCAATCATCATGTTAACGTGACTATTGGCTATCAACAATACCTACTTCTATAAGAATGAGGAACTTGCAGTTCCGGAAGTGATCTCAAAACAGGATATTATTTAGGAACTTTATAAAAGAAGGATCTAATGTACTGATGTAATAATAAAATCGTGCAGGGTTTTATAAAGGTTTTCTCAGCACTTCTTTGAACAGCAGCACCTGCTGCATTATTCATCTACATTCTCTTCAGTTCCCCATATTAAAACCTTAGAAAGATAAAATGTTTTATTAGGAAGGGGTGGGAGTTAAAAAAAAGACTACCTTTTGAGTTCCTCAAAGAAAGAAGTCTAATGCCATTGGAAGTTTGGAACTCTATAAGTTCAATTTTTTATACAGTTTCATCGGCTGGATTGCAGTATTAAAACAATTTTTTCTTGTCCTTCTCCCGCGTGTGCAACAACAACAAAAACAAAGTCTTATCCCACTAGATGGGGATGGCTACATGAATCAAGCGATGATGCCTACCGCCATTGTGATTTGTCAAAAACCAAATTTTCAAATGACAAACCAAATTTTCAAAAAATACATTTCGATCAAGGTCTTTCTTTTTTAATGATTTCTCCTATAATTTTCTCCGGTCTTCCTTTCCCTCTTAATGGGACTATCTTCCATTTAACCACATGAGTTAATATCCAAAAGAAAATATAATGTGCTGTGGGTGTTATCATATCGTAACATAGGACTAAATTGTACTATTTGTAGAGTTGGACTATTTTATTGTGTTCAAAGAGCTTGAAATTAAACACAGACCAACGAGGGAAAGGAAATAACGAATCAGGAGCTACCTGGACAAATGAAAGAAAGAAGTCGTGTCTAACATACATAACAATGCGATGAAAATTAGAGCAAAAATCCAAAAAAATAGAAGCCTACACTGTTCTCTAAATCAAAATGATATGCAATTTCCAATAGCATCATTCCAAACAAGAATACAGAAGAAAAAAGAATTCATATCTTTTGAAACATAAAAAATTGACAAATCAAAGAACACGAATATATAATTACAACATTGTCATCCAAATTTATAATCCAGCTTGTTTTCCAATGCAACCCACAGAAGGAAAATTAAAAAAGAAAAAAGAAAAAGAAAACATTGAAATGAGTCCATTCAACATTCAGAATATGAATTTTACGGAATTCTCAAACTGAGGAGAGATATTACCGTAACGTAGGAATGGGTAATGGGTATTATCAGACAGGGAGGTTGACGACGTCGTTTGTGTGAGAAGGAGGAGGAGGAGGAGGAGGAGGAGGAGAGGGATCGGCGAAATTGAGGGAAGAGGAATTGGAGAGGATGAGAGGGAGGTCGTCGTGGTCGTCGGAGGTGGAGAGATTGATGCAGGAACAGCGCTCCAGGGAGGCGAAGAACGCCGAGGCCACGCTGCTCCCGATCCAGCTCGCCATGCCGTTCCAGCACGCCCCTTCGCTCTCCATCTTTGTCGACAAATAACAAATTGCAGACTTTGCACAAAGAGAAAGAAAAAACTAACACAAATCAAATGGATTCTTCTATTAGAGAATCAAAAACAGATATAAAAGTTATGTTAGAGTTATTGACTTTTTGTCTTTTTACAATCCTTTTATTCACTTTTTTTTTGTATTTTCCTTTATTTTTAAGTATATTGTTGTTAAGACTGTTTCCATTTTTATTTATGTTTAACTGTTTTATTACTTGTGTGACACGATTTTGTTATATTAAATATGTATATCTTTTTTGAATTATAATCTATTATTTATTTTGATATTTTATATAAAAAAATTAATTATATTTATACAAGAATAATAGTTTAATCATTTTTTAATTTAATTATCATAAAAATAAATTTAAAAAATAACTCAAAATTAAATTTATTATGAAACATTTAATATATCTTTTTGGTACAAGCATTTAATATAAATAATGTCTAGTAATGTGTAAAAAATAAAAAATAAAAATAAATTTTTTGAAATATTTGATTAAATTTAAAAATATTTTAAAATAAAAATTTATTAGAATATTTGTTTATTATAATAGGTAAATAAGTATAATTGATACTTAATTAATTTTAAAAATATTAATAGTAAGAATATATTATGATATATAATTTTTATTGATCATACTTATTAAAAGGAAAATAAATAATTGATATTTAAATTAATATAAATTTGAAAATTTAAAATAAATAAATTTACGGCTTAAATAAAATAAAATTTAAATTTAAATTGAATTTAAACTTTTTAAAATAAATCTATAATACATAAAAAAATAAGATTATATCAAAAGAGTAAAAAATTAAAAGGAAAAAAACTCATATATGAATAAGAGCATAATTGAATTTGCTTAAATTTTTAGAATAATCAATTTTTTCAATTAAAAGTTGTTTTATCTAAAATCTATCTTGTTTGTTTAAAGTATATAAAATTAATTATAAGTTAAGATTATTTTTTCATAACTAAAAATAACTTTTTTAAAAAAACTGTTATTTTAAACTTTTAATTATTTGATTTCAGATTATTTCAAAAGTTTTGATAGATAAATACTTATTTACCCTCAATTAAATAATTTTTTTAATTATTTCATATATCTTTTAATAATTTAATACATAAAAATAATTTTTTAAAATTACAAAGAGTACCTCAATTGATAAATTGAATTTTATGTGAACAAATTTTTCTATCAATACTAAAACACTTTGTATATAATCATAATAAATATTAGAATTATATAAGTAACGTGTTATTTTATTTGTAACTGGTAATAATTTACCCATGCATTTATCTTAAAACAGACCATCAATGTGAAGGCGTTAATTCGATGGATTTGCTACATTGCTATTTTAATTGATTTATTATTATTATTTTGTTGAAAAAAAAAAAGCAATACTACACATCTTGTGTACACGTATGGTTTTCTTCCTACTTGTAATATATGACGAATTAATTTAGCTTTTGTTGGTTAGAATATTTTTTAGCTGTCACTAAAGATGATATTTTAAGTTTTATATAAATAAGTTGATAGTGGATTCAAATGAGAAATAGATTAAGAGTATGTGTTTATGATTTATTTATTTTTAGAACAAGTATACCTTATTGTATATTTATATATACATGTTAGATTTCCTGTCAACTAAAAAAAAATGAGCTTTACACATTTAAAATCACATAAGAACATATAGTCAGAAAAAGAAAGATCTAGCTCTCTAAGAATATTTTTCAGTAAAATCATGACCCAAACGGATACGTGATCCATCTTATCTATAATATTTGTGGTATTCTAAATTCATATCTGATCTGATTAAACTCATTTATTTTTAAGCCTTTTACACCATTATTTGTGATCCATATACGCATGCTAGTGATACAAATATAGTTAAATAATAATAATAATAATAATAATAATAATAATAATAATAATAATAATAATAATAATAAATTAGTTGTATTTGATTTATTTAAAATTAATTTTATTTTATTATTAAGAAGTCCCAAAAGAAACAAGCAGTGATATAGTGCCACGTGTCACGGCAGGAAACATATTTATCCGCGGATAAGCGAGGGTGGTCAGACTGACAAAGTTCCAAAACTGATCGTAGATAGGGAGAACTGAGAAGGAGGCTCCCAAGAGAGAACAACAATGGCCAACGTTTCAATTCCACTCCCACGTAATGGTTTGTCTATTCGCAATTGCTCAACGAAACGGCCATGTTTCACCACTTCAACACTCTACATGCCCACCAGAATTTCTTGCTCTGGTCTGACTCTCTCTCTCTTTCATTTAGTTAATGATTGATACTACTTTGTTTCAAACCTATCAATGTCATCATTAGCTATGTCACATCCAGTGAAGACCCAAAACGAACCCCTTCTCCCCCTTTGTCTTCTCATATGAAGGTTAAATAGTGAAATATGTTTTGTTTTGTGTTTTTCTTTTTCCTCTTGTATTTATGAAAGTGAAATTTACTTTGTTAATAGAAAAGATTAGTGTGACTAATGTTTTCTAGCGTGTATTGTAGGAGTATCTGAGTTGGATGGATCTGAGAATAAGGGAGGGTTACTTAATTTCAACGGTGTCAAGGGCGTGGCCTGTGGTATTCTTGCAGCTTGCACTGTGACTTGTGCTGCATTCCCTGTTACTGCTGCTAACCAGGTTCAAACTGAGCTTAAATATCAACACTTTAACAGTGATAACTAAACTATCATTCTCTGCATTGCATATGCTGCTAGTATGTTTTGATCTATGAAAGTAAATGGGTATCTTTCGTTCTGACCAACACATACTGCAAGATTGGTACTTTCTTAACCCTCTTTTCCTGTGCCTCCTAAACTTGAAAATTCTCGGGTTTCTTTTTTGCAATTCATAAACAAGCATGTAATTAGTAGATTGCTAGGTTCTTATTGGGGTTGCCTGACTTGCTTGCAGTAGAGCTGCATATTTGACAAAAGCTGTTGGAATTGATCTTCCTTAGCTTCCTCTCATTCTCTGTTAAGCGGCTATTTAGTGTAATTAAGATTGTTTTTTTTAGAATGCTTCGATGTCTAAGGCTATAAGGAAGTTTCATGGGTGATTTTTCATTTGCTGAGATATGAAGAAACGGAAAACTGGAGGAGACCGCTTGACTTGGCTGTTGATCATCAGGTTACTGAAGTTAATTACATGTGCATTATAGGTTCAGGAGCCCCATCTTTGTTAGGTGCTTTGATGATTGAAAGGTTGAAGGAATGGCAACTTCTCAGTAGAAACAGAGATTTTAATGGTATGTTTGGATGAAGGAGTTTGGAGGGGAAGGGAGGGGAGGAGAGGGGTAATTTTTCATGTAAACTAAATATTCTTTTTCTTTGAGAGGAATGAAACGAGAGATTATCATGTAACCTTCTAATCATCATTTATTCATTTTTATAAACATTTTATAATTCTCTTTGGAAATGAAAAATTTCCCCTCCCTTTCCTTCCCCTCCAAACTCCTCCATCCCAAGCATACCCTGATACTAACAAGGTTGGATGAGATGAAATGGTTTCTGCCTCAATGTATCTTTTCATGCTAATATGATTATTAACGAGAGATTATCATATAACTTTCTAACCATCATTTATTCATTTTTATAAACATTTTATAATTCTCTTAATTTAGAAATGAAAAATTTCCCCTCCCTTCCCTTCCCTTCCAAACTCCTCCATCCCAAGCATACCCTTAAAGATACCAACAAGGTTGGATGAGATGAAATGGTTTCTGCCTCAATGTATCTTTTCATGCTAATATGATTATTAACATTAGTCACAGCTGATAGGGTGAATTTTTCTTTGGCACCATAGGATGGCTAGCTTGTGGTTTTGAGGGACATATGATATAATGGTTGACATTTAGTTGGAACTTGGAAGTAACAAGTATGTTCAAATTACAACATCCAGGTTTTGACAACTAAGGAAACTTGAGGTAAACTACTAATGTGTTTGGAGTGCGGTTCCTTCTATAGATGGGATTTTTTTAGGAAGCCTACTCAGGTTTGGATGAAAATTGGTCTATCTTTAGAAACATTTCTTTCACCATTTAATTTAAATGGTCATTTGGATAAACGCTAAGATTCATGTCCTCCACAGCTTTACAGATATGACCTACCTTGGTCAAGGCCTATTTTCCCTTAAGGCTAGTAGTGCATATTTGATAATAGATTATTCTTTTCTTCAGATAAAACATGCAATTTGTTCAGTTTCAGTAAGGTGTCGAGTGTCAGCTATAAATGTTATTATAAGTTTAAATCTGTGAAAGACAAATGTGATTTTCACTTATCTTCAAAAGAAGCAGTTGAGGAGAGAATACAAATATCCGATATATGTTTGCCTTGCAGAGGCTGCCCCCATTGTCAACTGAGCCCAATCGTTGTGAGCGTGCATTCATTGGCAACACAATTGGTCAGGCAAATGGTGTATACGACAAACCATTAGATCTCCGGCTTTGTGATTACACAAATGAAAAATCTAACCTGAAGGGGAAGACCCTATCTGCAGCACTCATGTCAGATGCTAAGTTTGATGGTGCTGACATGTCGGAAGTTGTAATGTCAAAGGCTTATGCTGTTGGTGGCAGCTTTAAAGGTAACATTTCTTACTTGTTTATTTGCAAAATCAACCGCGTGTTAACTTGACCAGTTTTGTTGGTTTGTCAGCCTTCATAGATGGCCAAGTACAAGTTTTTCTACAAGCTTAATATTCTGAACTTATAGAACGCAGTAAACTTTTATGTATCCAACTTTTTTGTTTTGTTTTTTTTTTTTTTTGTTGTTGAGAGAAATTAACTAAGCTTGAATGATAAGAGATATTATGACCTGAAAATGACCTCCAAATTCCGATATTATTCATCTTTCACAAAACCTGACTACCTACATGATTAAGAGATGGTCACTCTGCTAATAATCATGAAGCTCATGCCAACCTGTGGAATGACTTGTGTATATTCATTTTTTAGAGTGTTATGTTTTTTTGTCTCTCTTCTACCTACATTGGCCACAAACTTAAAGAAATGGTGAGCTTGTAGAATTTTTTATAGAATAGAGTTCCAAAAGTATATTTCAACCTGCAAGCTGTGATTCATACTATTTGCCATATAGACAAGAAAATGACCCAATGATCTTTACAGGTGTGGACTTCTCAAATGCAGTCTTGGACCGTGTTAACTTTGGGAAAGCTGATCTTCAAGGAGCTGTATTTAAGAACACAGTATTGTCGGGCTCCACCTTTGATGAAGCTAAGCTGGAAGAAGCAGTTTTTGAGGACACTATAATAGGTTACATTGATATTCAGAAGCTATGCACAAATAAGACCATCAGTGATGAAGGGAGAGCTGAACTAGGATGTCGATGAGCAAAGTCTTCATTGTCTTCTATTTCTTGTAAGCTACTGTAGGCTGCTATGCCGAGACAGATTTTAGTGAGGGCAGCTAGTAGATGAGTGCTATATCCAAAAGTAAATTCTTTGCTTTTCCTATATTATGTTGTATTCTCCCACTTGATTTTTTGCTTAGAAATTGAAGACATTGGTATAATTACTCATACTTCTTATTCTAATGTCTAGTTGATTCTTTCCAGTTTCCACCACGACTACGAATATAGAATACTAGAATTTAGAATATAGAATACTAAAATTTGGAAAGTACCCTTTGATCCGAACTAGTTTACCAAAAAAAACTTATTTGACAGAACTACAGCAAGGCGCATCTGGTGTACTGGTATCATAGTACCCTCCCACGGTACTGACCGGGGTTCGATTCCCCGGATGCGCAATGTTAATGTTTTATTTTTTAGTTTTCCTGTCGTACTTGATTTTCTGTTCGAGGCCGGCATTCTCGTACTCTTACAATGCAAAACTGAAATCTAAATGGACCAACCCAAATATTTGGGCCTAATGCACATGTTTTTCTTGTGAAAAGCGTTGCACAATCATTGTCTCATAAAATGCAACAAATGAAAATGATTATTAAGTGATTACTTCGGTATTTTCTTTTCTTAAGTATTTAAAGTAATTTATCAAGTATTAATTAATTATTAATTATATTAAATAAAATTTTAAATATTTATTATAAAATTAATTGTCAATAAATGTTTAATAACTCACCTTACATATTGTACCATAAAGGTATCATCTCAACTCGTATTGCTTAATCATGGTATGACATAATGCAACATGGATTCAAGGAAGCATTTTGGTAGATTACTCTGGTATCTATATACATATATTCCTCCCCTAATTATCGGTACTTTTTATGGCACCTAATATTTTAAGAATTGGATCGAAAATCAAACCAACGAGACTTCCGAGTCATGGTTTAATTGGTTTAATCGGTCAAATCGATAATAGGACTGAATGACTTAATAATTATAATTATAATTATATATATATATATATATAATTATTTATATACATATAAGTAAATATAATAACATGAATTATAAAAATTGACTACATATAATAATATTTATTATTGTATTCAATTAAAATAATCTTATTTTAAGAGTAACAGATATTTTAAGAAAAAAAAAAGATTTAATTCTTATTTAAAAAAATAACTATTGTTATTTCTTTTAAAAATACTCATAACTATGAAAATAATGACTTTTTTTTTAGAAAATCTATAGGTTCACCTGTATTCGATCATTTTCCATTTCGTAAATATTAAAAAGTTACATGAAATTGATATAAACTATGTCTAAATCAGATGAACGAGTAAAAAATTATACCTTTTTAGGAGATAGATGTGAAAAAAATCCTAGAAAAGTATTTTAAAATTTGGAAAAAATAATTTAAATTCTAAAAAAGTAAAAATTAAAATTAAAAAAAATTAAAGAACCAATCGATTTTTTTGAATTAGCTTTGGTTCAAACGGTTTACGGGTTCAATTCATTTTTGAATGATTTTAACGGTTTAATGGTGGTTCATTGTCCTGCCCGGTTCTTTGGATAAAACTGAATCGTAAACACATCCAGTTCTCGGTCTGACCACCTGGTCTGGTCTAATTTTAAAACATTGATGGCACCACTTAAGAAGTATTTAATATTCTTTAATAAATTCTCTTAATTATTTAATAAAAAAATATTAAATATTTTTTAAGTTCCAAGATATCAAATATTATACTTTTGAATTTAATACTTTATATTTTAATTCTTTAATCAATGTCCTATGGGTACTAGTTAGCAAATGTCTAAGAGTAGGATATTACTTCGATACCCATTTATTTTTTTTAGGGTACCGATACTCAGAGTGAGTTGTCGTGCATTTATTATTTGTTGATTATATTTAATAGACTTTCAAATTCATTAGTTGTTGATTATATTTAATAGACTTTCAAATTCATTAGTTGTTGATTATATTTAATAGACTTTGAAACATTTATTATGAAATTAATAGTCAATAAATACTTGACAATTCACCTTGAGTATCAAACTCATAATGATACCATAGCAACTCCCATAAGAGTAGTAATACTTGTAAAAGCTGGGGATTACTCCGATACCTATTTTTTTCTTCAGAGTAACAATTCACCTTGAGTATCAAACTCATAATGATATCATAGCAACTCCCATAAGAGTAGTAATACATGTAAAAGCTGGGGATTACTCTGATACCCATTTTTTTTCTTCAGAGTAACAATTCACCTTGAGTATCAAACTCATAATGATATCATAGCAACTCCCATAAGAGTAGTAATACTTGTAAAAGCTGAGGATTACTCCGGTACCCATCTTTTTTTTCAGGGTACCAGTACCCAGGGTGAGTTGTCAAACATTCATTAGTTATTTATATTTAATATACTTTCAAGCATTTATTGTGAAATTAACAATCAATAGATAATTGACAACTCACCATAAGTACCAAATTTATCAAGGTACCATAACAACTCCCGTAAAAACTTTATACTTATAAACTCCAAGGTGAACTAAACTAAACGTCTGGATCATCTATAAAAGATACTATTTACTAACAAGTGCTCTTAGTGCGCACTAGTTAAGGAATTAAAATATAAAGTATTAAATACAAAATAGAGCATTTAATATTTTGAGAAAGCAAAAAAATATTTAATATATTTTTTCATTAAGTAATTAAAAAAATTATTATAAATTATTAAATGTTTTTCAAATAATGTCCTAAAAGTATCAAATATTCGTTTGTTATGCATAATCATCTGCAACATTTAAAAAAATAAATAAAATCTTTCCCATTCTTTTCCTCCTTTTCATTGTTATTACCTTTCGAGTTTGTCGCTATTAAAGGAGAGAATCAGGCTAGCCATTTTTGTGTGATCTCAATTACTTACTCCACCACAAATTCCACAGGTGACAGTAACATTTTATTGCACCGTAAAACACAGTCGTGGCATGCCACAAATTTTAATCCACGAGTAATTAGTTTTATATAAATGTTTATTAAAAGACTTAAAATTAATTTACTGTAACAAGCTTGGTTCAAAGCATTATTTAAAATTTGGTTTGATGATCGGACTAGTTGATCAGACCTTATACAAATTAAAATGGAATTTAAAAACTACAGTGAGAGTTTAATTGCCTAAAATTGGTAAAAATCGATAAAAATTACAGATTTAGACTGGTTTTGAGTTCTATGTAAAATCAAAATTTGTGATTAATTAAGTCAAAACATGAACTGTGTTATTAACCTTTTCATAGTTCAAGTTGATTTGATTTTTGGGTTATATAGTTCAAAAATATTTAAAATTATACAAAAAATAAAGAAGGATGATTTGAATATTTTATGTTCGTTATAAATTATATATAATTATGTATAAGATATGACTTATCTAATTTAATTTAAATGTATTTATGATGTTATTTGATTTTTAACCATCCATTGAATCATAAATTACTCATATCTTTATGTTGTATAATTGAACTGATTTTTAAAACATTATCATTGTAATTAGAATGAATAAAATGTGAAACTAATTTTATTTTGTTTGAATTTAGAAATTAATTCTATGTTTTATATATATATATATATATATATAAGACTAAAATAGAAATAATGTCGTCACATTAAGCCCAAAGCATACCTCACTAGGCTTCTTCCTGATTGCAAAAGTGGAAAAACAGGAGTGTCTGAGAAATGTGCTGTAGAAAGCACCTTCAAAGTATGGGAATCATTTTATTAAGTTTTCATAGACGGTATTAGTGTTTCGGTGGGAGCTAATTCTTTTTGGTCAGGAACAAGTTCAAGAGGTAAAGTACTTATAAAAAGTATTTTGATACTTAAGTTAGTCTCCATAAAAAATATCTCTTGTAAAGAAAAAGGAAAAAACTACCTTTGAGAGAGTTTCCTTTTTATATATGTTACACGTAAAGCTGAATAGGTGCACTCTTAATTAGTTATTCACAAGTTTGAAACAATATGTTGATTTAATTATTGCTGGTAGAGTAAGTTTGTTTGTTGAGATGATCTATGGATAAAACCGACCCAGTACACTATGTAAGCAGACATCGTGATCATAAAAAAATGATAAGTTTTTAACCTTACTGCACTGTAATTCTTTCTGCACGGTAAATCTAGTATTTTTATATTCAATATTGTATAAAAAAAATTATGATATTCAATGATAAAATATCAAAATAAAATGGTATAGCTATGATAAATATTGAAAATGAGATAACCATTGAATATAAAAGATTAAATATCTCAAACAAACAAAAAAAGGAAATGTCAGATAGATTAATCAAGAGAATTTAAAATATATTCAGAAACAATCTGCAATAAAAACATCGACTATTAAACCAGGGAGAAAATGCCAAACAAAACTAGTGCCTTCATAAAGAAAACAATGCATAATTGAAAATCATATATCTCACTCACGACTCGAATCTCTTTCAATTGAGCTCATGATAGAATTGTGTCCATCTCGTCTTGAAACTATCTTGTGTTATTGTGTCCTTTCAAATGAGCATTTAAAATAAGAAATTAATTTTAGTAAATTCTAAAAGTAAAATATAATAATAAAAATTGAGCCAATATTATGAAAAAAAATGTGAATGAATATTAAGAAGGGAAGAGATGTAAGCGGAAGAGTTTGTACGAATATATCTGTTAATATTCCCAGAATTTGCTCATGAAACAAAATTTTAAAAAATAACTTCGTTACTTAGAGTGTATTTGGTTTTTTTAAATTAATTATTTAGAATAAAAAAATTTTAATTAAAAGTTATTTTATCTAAAATTTATTTTATTTATTTAAAGTGTGTAAAATTAATTATAAGTTAAGATTATTTTTTCATTAACTAAAAATAGTTGTTTTAGAAAAATTTTTATTTTGAGCTTATATTATTTTTAAAGTTTTGGGAGAAAAATATCTATTTATCTTCAATTAAATTTTTTTTTCATCATTCTATATATCTTTTAGTAATTTAATATATAAAAGTGATTTTTTTATACAATCTAAATAAAAATTTTTATTTTAAAATTGATTATGAATTAAAATATTCAAACATAAATTAATTTTTTCATAATTAATTTTTTTAAAAATTAATTATACACATAATTAATTTTTAATATAATCTTTTTTCACAGCTAATTCATATAGTAATGTAGAGATAACTATTAAAATTAGTTGATAGTTGTACTATTTTTAATGAGATAAGAATTTAAAAGCAAGTTTTACATTCTATTAATTAATAGTTAACTTGCGTCCTAAAAATACAAGTTATGTCATATTTTAACAAGTGTCTTATAATTAATAGTTATTACACTTACAAAAAGATTAAAAAAAACACTTAAGACGTATGTATGCACATCGTGTTATGGACTCAGCTGTGGACTTTCGGATGTAATTCAAACAAAATGGTTATTGGAGATTAAAATAAAATAAAAAATATAGATTATATAGCAATTTTTTTATCAATTACTCCCAATTTTGTGATTATTAATTATCTGCTATGATATTTATATTTATAGGGTGTTACTTTGACCGACAGATCACATTGTGAGAAGTGTGTTTTATAGGGTTTACTTTTCTAATTTCTAGGTGGATTGAGTCTACGAGTTACATGATAAATTAAATGGCTTGGATTGTATTTAACTATTTGCACATATGAATCCCACTAAAGATCACATCTAAAAGCAATCTAGAGTAGTACGTGTTTGAAAAAGAATATGTGGTCTTTAGTGGGATTCATATGTCCAAATAAAAACATATCTTTATTGACAATATCTAGCCATGCCCTTTCAAGTATATATGCTAATCAGGTAATATAAGATTTTCCATGAGTAAAATAAAAATGGTTAAGGCCGATAGTGCAACCGCTTAAGGCAATTTGATCACATTTTGCTCAACTCATAACTGGATGTGAGCTACTTTTTTAAGTTTGGGTGTTGGCCTACGTTGAACTCACAAGGTGTTTGGTTTCGGCTAGATTTGATGAGTGAGCCAACTTGACAGTAAGTCCAAGGGAGAAAGACACTTGACTAGGGCTTGGGAGGAAGTATTACATTTTGATTTGTGAGTTGAATTAATTAAATATTAGAATAATTTAATTAATAATTTACTTATAATTAACCTTATATCAAGTATTAAAATAAAAATAAATTATTAATTAATTATATGTAAATTATTTATTAAATTAATTTAATATTTTATTAATTCAATTCAAGAACTAAAATGAAATAATTTTCTGTTAAGCCACACTAAAATGTCTTTCTCCCTAAGTTCAAATGATTTGCTAAGCTTGGTTCACCTAGCATTTGGCTTAAATAATAATAATTGATGCTTAATTTTGTCAGTACTCAGTGTAGTCTGCTTGACCCAATAAGTTAAGTCCCTTAATTTCATCTATAAAGGACGCCTCACATAGTAGAAGTATAATATCTCTTTACTAACCTCAATACTAGCTTGATCAATCTTTGGCTTGATTTCAAATCATAATTTAAGTTAGTTAAATATTCTAACTGGCGTGTATTGTTTAATTATTTTTCTCACAAGCTCAGCTTCCCTATCTAGTTAGTGAGTTGGTCCATGAACTGCTCATAGGCTGACTCAAATCCATTTCTACCCAATTGCACATTTCAAATTGGTATGTTGTGTTGGATGCATTAGTCGGACTCGGATGCTCGAGCCTTTTGTTTTTGGGAATTGGTATTTGTGCTCCGAATATGAATGGTATGTAGAATTTTCATGTAAAAATAAATAAATAAATGGGTTTAAAAAAGTTTAAGCAAATCCAATTAAACTCATTATCATATACATGTGTGGAATATATGTGAAAATGAAGGAGTATGCAAATAACACTAACATTCATTCTAGTTTTGAAAATTGCACTTCATCTCCCTACTTTTCACCTATACGGAACTATAATAAAGGATGTAGGGAAAGGAAATATGTTTGAAAAATAAAAACAAAAGAGATATTGGCAATTAAGGTAGACTAAATTAATAATTTTTATTTTTTTTGTAATTAAAAGTTTAGATAAAAGGAAGGCTTATCCCTCAATAAAAATTTATGAAAAAATTATTAATCACCTACCAACAAATACACCCCAAATTAAATTAATAAGATTGAATTAGGCGATAGAAAAATCTCGTTTTTATAGACATCAAATTCTTGACAGGAGTTTTAGGCTTTTTAGGCCCAACAGGGGCTGACCCAGAAGCATTGCAAAGAAGCAGTGACTATGTCTGTGGATTGGGCTTGAACTGTGGGCTGATTCAAGAGGGAGGGGCGTGCTTTGCTCCTGAGATCGTCAGATCCCATGCCGTGTACCCCATGAATGCTTACCAAGTTACTATCAAGCATGGGGAAGGAACGATTTTGATTGTGATTTTGAACAAACGGTGTTATCGACAATATTGTTTACTTTGTCTTGTTTTTCTTTTTTCCTTTTAAATTCTATTTCATAAATATGTTCATATTTAAAGATTTTCTATATTTGTAAATATTAAATAAAGGCTATGGAGGTTGGCAGTATAATTAATGATGGGATGAACTATCGTGGAGAGGATCCACATAAAGAAAAAGAAGCACTTTAAAGGGGACATACTTCATTCTTTTCTTTTTCTTTCTTTTTATAAAAGAATACATTATAATGAGACTCAATGTTGTAGAAAATATTCTGATTCCCCATCGTCGTCTCCATGTGACTCCCCTTTTTAATTTCTATTGTTATTTCCTTTTTAATTGTATATTTTTTAAAATAATTTTCGAGTTAATTTTTGAGTCAAAGCAAATTAAGTTTCTCTATCAAATGATTTTAAAGAGGTATTTCCACATTAGCTGAGTGTATTTAGGGAGATTAGGTTCGTTAAGTATTGAACCCAAGTTTGAATTCTAATAATCAAGGCAAGAAGTATATCTCTTTAAGTATTAGGTTAACCCTCTTAGGATTTAATCAAGTATATTAATCTTAAAATGATTTCAAGGAATTCGATTTTGTCATTTTATTGTTGTCATTTACATGTAATCTCACCGTTGCAATAACTCGAGTTTGAGGAGATTAAAGTAACTATAACATTTTTGGTAATGTTTTGAGGTCCAATGTTTTGCAAAGTTATTGTGCTCATTTGGATTTTTTATATAATTTTTTTAAAAAAATATTTTTGTTATATTTTAATATGTTTGGATGAGTTTTTTTTATAAAAAAACTGAAGTTCTAAAAAAACACAGTTTGTGCCTTTCTAGTTATATTTTAGTACTTATATAAAAAAAACATTTTTTATAACAAAATATGTTCAAACGTAAAAGAATATTATTTAAAATATTTCATTCAAACATAAAATATGTTTTAATTTTTATAAAAAACTTAAAAGAAAATGATAATTTTTTTTTTAAAGTTCATCCAAATCATCCCATTATATAGCAATAAAATAAAATAAAATGTACTAAAACAACAAAATAAAATGTGATTTATAGTATTAGATCTTATAACAGTATGAATGACCTTAATATAGATGTATGGTTTATACCTCAATTAATCTTGATTAAATGCGTACTATTTCTTATTTTTGACCATTAACCCTGTAAGAATAGGTTATATTCTCTTAAATTTGGTCTGCTTTTAATTGTGTAGTGATAAGTTAGGCAGTTATCCGGTTTTGATACCATTAAATGAGATTCACCTACCACCTTTTTTAACCAACCATCGAAAAAAGAAAATCAGAAAATCTTATAAACAATTTGACCCCATGATTACAGTCTATAATAATGGTTCATCACATCATCAGCAAAAAGAAAAAGAAAAGTCCATCCTACAATAAAAACGTGGTCCATCTCTTTTTTTTTTAAACTAAGATATTTTTTTATTTAAAAGGTAAAATACTAAGTACGATATTAGTTTGTGAATCTCATTTTACTCACCCTCCTATAAAGCAAAATTGTAACAAAGATTCTTTGTTTTTGTTTTTGTTTTTGTTTACCTCCTTAAAGAAATTGAATGATCAAATCATCACTGCCATTCCTTAAATACTTATATTCATTCGTTTACACTTGGTGCTGTTTGAATGACCTTGCTGTAAAATCTTATGTTCTCCGCGAAGCACCCAATAACTGCTCTAGGCGCCAACGCAGAGCCCTCTCTTTCTCTTTCGCTCTCTCTCTCTCTCTCTAGCGTCCCTTCCCGTCCCGGTTTATGATTCTCTCTCCCTCTGAAAAGTCCTTCGCAATCTTCCTCAATTTCGTCAATTCATGGGGCTCATCACTCACTCTAGAACCAGATGACCAGTTAGTTTCTAGGGTTTTAGATTGACCGTACGACTCACCCCAATCGTCTAAAGTAAACGAAAGGTATTTATTTATTTTTTCTAGGGTTTCACGAACCCTTTCCTGTCGCCATGGGTGATTGGCAGTCACTCCTCCAATCCATTATCCTGGGCCTCATTTTCTCTTACCTTCTCGCCAAGCTCATCTCCATCGTCGTTTCCTTCAAAGACGACAATCTCACCATCACACGCAGCAGCACCAGCACCAGCACCAGCACCACAAGCATCGACCACAAAACCAATCCGACCGGGACAGAACCCGATGCCAACCTCCCGGGGCCCACCGGGTCAGGTGCCGGCGTTGGCGATGCCCACGAGGCCGACTCGGTCATGGCCGAGCAGGGTAGCGTGAGGAACGAAAGTGATGGTGATAACGATGATGAGGACGATGATTGGGAGGGGGTGGAAAGTACGGAATTGGACGAGGCCTTCAGTGCCGCAACGGCTTTCGTTGCTGCTGCTGCGGATCGGGTCTCGCAGAAGGTGTCCAGTGATGTGCAGCTTCAGCTTTATGGGTTGTACAAGATTGCCACCGAAGGGCCCTGTACCTCTCCCCAGCCTTCGGCCCTCAAAATGACCGCTCGTGCCAAATGGTATTTGATTCTTATTGATTTGTCTGAACTCTGAAATTGTTTTGTAGCACTTGGACTTAAGTGCTGCCTTGGGGACTGTAGGAAAAAAAAAAAGAAAAAAGGAAAGAGCTTTTATATAGTTCATACTGTGTTTTAAACTTTTAAGGGAAGGATGATAATATATAATTGGAAATTTGGAATATTTTGTGCCTTTCGATGTGTTCAAATACTTCTCTGGACGTGCTGTATTTATGCAATGTATGGATTGTAGGATTGGTTATTATTGAGCGTATTAGGGGTTATCTGTATGGCTGCCCCTTGATTGGATGTATATGCACTATCAAAGCTGAGACTGATGCTACAGTAAAACAGTAAATCTTTTTTTTTTTCTTTTTTCTTTTTTCAGGGATTAGTTACGTTACACTGTTTAATTTGGGAGCCTTGTGATTTGGGGAATATCTAATGTGCTACTATTACTGACTATTGTATGCAGTCATTTTTCGTAGCTGATCGAATAAGGTTCTTTCCTTATTTGTTTGCTCTTTGTCTAATTTTGTCCCCTTTACATAGGCAAGCATGGCAGAAACTGGGTGCTATGCCTCCTGAAGATGCAATGCAGAATTACATTGATATTGTGACAGAGCTATATCCTTCTTGGGCTGATGGTTCATCTTTGGTGAGCAAATAAGGCTGTTTCTTGTGCTCTGGATGGATGAATCACTACTTCTTTCATCAAAAGGAAGAAAATTATGTTTAAAATGAAAGTAGTATGGCTACTTACATTCTTTGTGTGTTTATTTTTGTCTTGTCTCTACCTAACACCTATTATGTCTACAACAGAGGAGCAAAAGTGGAGATGGCGGTGGCCCTAGTTCAGATGCTAAGGGACCAATGGGACCAGTATTCAGCACTTTCATTTATGAAGAGGAATCTGGCAGTGATTTGTAAGATTCCTAAAAATTCAAATTGTATGAGTTTAGTTGCATATATCTAGATGGCCATGCATCACTAATTTGTTATGTATGCATTTATGCATATGGTGTTAAATGTAATTACATGAATGTTTCCCTGACGTCTGTGCAGTAATTTGAATGATGGGATGTCTTGGAAGGGTAATTCTAATCTAATGGCTTTTGTTTCTTTAGTCATGTTTATGTTGACAGGATCCTTCCTTAAGGCTTTGATATCATCCTTGGCAGTTTTCACCTCTTATCTTGGGCCTTTTAATGATAATACTTTTGGTATCTATAATTTATCTTTACTGGTTTTTCTAATACAATAAAACCAGACTGCATTCTGGTAATGATACTGTTCATCTGATCTTTTTCCTAATCCTGAGACTATTGGTTCTTAAGTTGTTTCTTCTTTATCTTTTCTTCAACCAAAAGTACCGTTTGTTATTTTTTAGTTATTTGCCACAGCTCATTCTTGAAAGGGAGTCAGTGCACAAGATTGTTTCCCTTCCAAACTATGTTTTGTTGCATGCTAGGATACACTCAAATTGGTGAGAAGCCTTGTCAATTTAAAATAATTGAATGGTTATTTTAAAAGAACAGGGAGAAAATATTTCTTCATGGATTGGTAGTGTTGGAAATGATCATATTAGATTGACTGCAACTTCAAGTGATTAAAACTGCCTTCTGTGAACTTTTTATTTTTTATTTTTTTTGGAGTTGTAAAATTTACATGCATATTCATCAGTTAAGTCCCCAATCTGCTTCCCTGCAAAGTCACCTCTATCTTACGATATTGTAAAATTTTGGATTTATATGGTTTTGATACATTGTTTCCTATAACCAATTATCATAATTACTTAGTATGGAGTTCTCTCATTGGAAATTTGAGTCACCTATCTGTCATATTAATAGTAGGCAAGCTTGGCATTTACTTATATTTTGCAACAGTTATTCCTTGCAAAATGGAGCTCTCATATAGTGCTATTTTGGAATGTTTGGAATCCCCGTGAAATGCCTTTTTGTGTTTTGAGTATGGAAGGGACAAGTATTGAACTTGTGACAAAGTATTATTATATTGGCAACTTCGAAGTTACTAGGCATTGCATGATATTGGGATAGAGTAGAAACTTTGGCGTGGTTCTCTATCCTTTCCTTCATAATACTTGTACAAATCCTTCACAAGTTTTTATATTTATCTTTCTACTTGCCATGTCGTCTTTCTTGTACATACCTTCATGTGTTAACAGTTATCACCAATCCTCACTTATTCTGAGTGTATTTTTTTACTTTAGCTATTGACATTTAGGAGGATTTTATGATCACAAGGTCGTTTAAGTTGTAAATTAGTAAAGTTTTTGATTTTATAGACTTGTTTCAATATACCAAGTACCAAGGATATGTTATAAAGAACTTTTGATCAATGATAAAACTCTGAAGTTAGGAAGCTTCATCATCAAAAGGGTACGGTTTCTGGAAAGAACAAAACATTGATAGATATCAATGTTTCCTTATCTTCCTTTACAGGAAAATGGATGCCATTCATGGATTTGCCAGAGAAGGAGATGTGACTAATCTGCTCAAGTGTATTGAAAATGGCGTTTCAGTGAATTTGAAGGGTGAGTTATTGGTAGCTATTGCTTTTCCAAGTTTACATATTATTCTCAAGTGTGCTGTAAGTTGTCAATAATGATGTTTTTGGTTGTTAAATGGACCAAGCTCCTCATAAACAACTTGTGCTCAGCATTAAGGAGTACGGTACCTGATTTAGTGAGACAACATCAACCTGAATTTTAGCAGCATTGCTTGACAAGCCTAAACATGATCATTTTTTTTTATGCTTGACTCCTTTAGGATTGTTTATAAACGAAGGTAGGTGTCATGTTTTTTTAAACAGGCCTAAGTAACTTGCTTGAAGGCCTCTTTGAAAATAGAAAGTTGACTGATAACTGATGTGGCATGAAAATGAACAAATCTTGTAGGAGTTGCTTTAGTAATTTCATCTTAGTTATTAAGCCTTTGTTTGGATTGGAAGAGAAAATAGAAAGAAAGAAAATGGGAAGAAAAGAAAATAAGGAGAAAATAACATTTTCTCTCCTAACGTTTGGAAGAAGAGAAAATTGAAGAGAAAGAGAGAACTTTTTGAGGTGGCACGGTAGCAACAGTTTTCTCCTCCATTTTCTTCGCATATCAGCGAAGAAAATTTTTGAGGTGGGACCCATGCTAGTTTTTTCTTTATCCCCTCTTTTCTCTCCTTCTCCAAACGAGCGAAAAGTACAATTTCTACCCCATTTCTCTCCACCCCAATTTCTCTCCTCCCAATTTCTCCTCAACCAAACGAAGCGTAAAAGTAGCTGAAGTGGAGAAATCTGTCTTGTCACATGTTGATTTCATTTTAGTCACAGTTTGAATTTTCATTGTAGTCTTTCATTCCCACTTGGTCTCTCTTGCACCTATGTTCTTAGGGGAGAGAAATACCAATGATTCACTGTTGTCTTTTAAAAATGGGGAAGTTTGATGCACAGACATAGTAAGGGAGTTAACTATAATGACACTATAATTGTTCTTGTCTTTCAGAATACGTTTCTTTAACAAATTAATGATTTTATAAGCAACTGTTTGTAAGTGAAATTTATATATGAAAATGGAATGAGGCATGAGAGAATCAACCTTTCAGGACTCCCTGCTAATTTGGAAGTTCATAATTATTTTACCCGTTGAGGACAAGATTGGTCATCGCATGATATTGGGATAGTAGAGAAAAATGCTTCTTTTCTTGATTGCCAATGATGTTCTAAAAAGATTCCTCTGTGGTGTTATTGTGATTGATATAGCTATCTCATGCCATTGTGGCTTATCAGTGAGCTTCCTATATTCATAAAGGATCTACATGATTAAGAAGTGTTTGTGTTATTGTTCTTGTGTATGCTACTGTCTAGCAAATTATTATAAGCTTTTGTCTACTATTATTAATTTTGTTTTTCTTTCTCAACATACATTTCTGAAATGGTTGCAGACAGTGAGGGTCGGACACCATTACACTGGGCTGTGGATCGTGGCCATCTTAATGTCACAGAGCTGCTTGTTGGCAGGAATGCTGATGTAAATGCCAAGGTATTCATATATTGCAATATATGTTTTAATGTAACCTTCAGGAGCTATGTATATGCTTTATTAGTATGGCCATTAAGTCTACAGAATGAAAACAGGACAGAACCTTAATTGGATTTTAAAAAGGCATTATTCCTCACTGCATAGGTTGAATAATCTCAAAATTTAGCTTAAGCTTTGAAAGATGCTTTTGAGCATCTTTTAATTATTGACACTAACCTCAAATTTGCTTTTTTTGTTTATATTGTGTGTTTTCTTTTTGGAAGGATAATGATGGACAAACTCCATTGCATTACGCTGTTGTGTGTGAGAGAGAAGCCATAGCTGAGTATTTAGTGAAGCATAATGCAGACACGGATTTGAAGGATAATGATGGCAGTTCCCCGCGTGACATCTGCGAGTCAAACTGGCCGTGGATGCAGCATGTGGGGGAATTTAATTGATTGTTTGTTTGCTCTGTTGCTGCTTTTGGGTAATATAACCTTGCACATCCCTTCAGGATGTACATGTCTATATAACTCTTTTTTTCTCCTTAGTCTTGGTATATACACCCTTTTAACTGTAGCCTGCGCCTATTCACCGCTTTGGCAATGGTTTCGTAAGCAAGTGTATTCTGATTTATTCTTGTTTCCTCTGGTCGGCTCCTAATCCCCCCCTCTCTTATTTCTTTATATTTGACGGAGAAAGATATACATGGGAAGCTAGACAGAGTAACAAGGAAAAGGAATCATTACTGATATCTTTTCCGCTCCTCACCCCCTTATCCCCTTTTATCCTGTTCTATTTAAGATGATATAGAATTTACAGGTTTTATTGAGGTTCACAAATAGTGTAAAATGGGAATCGGGATTGCTGTGTGACCATTCATTGATCATGTCGCTTTAGACTTCCACTAGTATGTGGAATCTAATCTATCAAGATTCAAGAGCTGATTTTATTTATGTTTTTTTGGTTCTAGTTTTTCTTTTTTGGCTAATCAGTAATATACATATACCTGCAAATATTAGACTTGTATGGGGTAGAAAAGGCATTATTGCCTTTATACGAGTTTGATAATACAACAATTAATTGCATTATTAACTGGTGTTGTCTTTTAGGAATGATTAATTGCATTATTAACTTGTGTTGTCTTTTAGGAATGAGTACTTATTTTCTACATACTCACAAACTTCTCAGCACAAGTCCGTTAAATTTAGATATATTGATATATTCATATGGCATTTTGTTTGAAGGTTGTGTTGAAAAGTTACATATATAACGTGCTGTAAATTTTCCTTATAAATCAGTGTTTTGATGGACCCAAAATTATTATTATTTTCTCTAAAGAAGTATTTGACATGGCGCGGCTATATTTTTTATGGAGGTTTGCTACTTGTACACCTTTTTATGTACACTCGTATTTTGCATAATGGCAGTATCCAAGTAATCTAAACTTTCGTTTAAAAAAAAAAGTAATCTAAACTTTAATTGGACCACGCAATTGTTTATGTATAGCACAACTTTTTACATACTACCTATGTGCAGTAAGTAGTTTGTAAAAAGCATTTTATTTTGATATGCGATATACAAGAATCAAGATCCCGTGTACACAAAAGTAGTCAAAAATCGCGATCTACAAATTTTTCAAAATTATTATGATGATTGAAAATTATGAGTTATTGGTGGCACACTGGCACATAATTTTAATCTCAGTAATCAGACTTCGTATTACAAAAATGAAGCGACATCTGAACTGCATATTAGAAATAAGGTCTATTTTTTTTTTAATCTTATAGCCTGATAGTTGCATTTTCATGTCTGTTAATACGCATCATTGAATGATAGGTTTTTCTTGATAAAATGTCATTGCAATGCAATTAAGATGTAGGTACTGTCTCATTTGGCCATTGCTCCGTGTCCCTAACTTTCAACAATCAAAAACTGATTTTCCCTCCCATTCCCCTCTCTCCCTCCCTCTCTCTCCCTCCCTCCCCATTTCCCTCATTTCTTAACCTTCAAACTCCGGCTCCTCAACGAGTTGTGGAAAGATTGGATTATGATATGTTACGCAGACAGAGTTGGAGCCGAAGGAGTAGGACAATTATGGTATGCAACCATAAATTTGTAAATAAAAAAAAATCGAAAAGATCAACCAACGAATGTTGCTTCTATTGTAAGAAGATTTATTTGTCATTTTTATTTAACACATCAAATAATGAATAGTATACAAATTTAACATTTTTTTATCTTATTCTATTTTATTTTATCTTCTTATATTATTATATCCTATCATTTTTGGTGCACATCGTGAACTAAACAAGACCTAATTTTTTTGTACAATAAGGATTTTTTTTAATTAACTTTTATATTAACTAAGACTAAATTTTTCTTTAGGCGATCTTAACTGTGCACTCCTCACATGAATATGTTTAGATGAAAGAGATTATATAAAAAGAGAGGGAATGTGTAATTTTTCGTTTTAAGTAAACATGCCATTTATTTGAAAATAAAATAAGAGATTATTATATAACTTTTTAACTATTCTTTATTCATTTTTATAAATATTATATAATTTTCTTAATTTAAAAATAAAAATTACCCATCTCTTTCTTTTTCCGCCAAATTCTTTCATCCCAAACATATCATAAGGATATGTTTGGATTGAGGGGTTTGGAGGGAAATGGAGGGGAGAGATAAATTTTCATTTTAAATAAACATTCCCTTTATTTAAGATTTTTTCTAAATGAGAAAAAGAAAATGAGAGATTATCATGCAACTTTTCAATAATCCCTTATTCATTTTAATAAATATTTTATAATTCTCTCAATTTAGAAATGAAAAGCTACCCCTCATTTCTATTTATCTCTAAACTCCTCAATTCCAAGCATACTCTTAAATAAATTATTTTTCTTGGACAAGGTTGGAACTAATTAAATGAATCATAGTTATGAAAACTGACTCGAATCGGCCAATCAAACCTGTGATCCGGTCACCTAGGTGGTTTGAGCCGATCATCATATCGTTTATCATGCGAACCGGTAAAACTTAATTAACCTAATTGTGACATGGTCAACTTTGCCAATTTTCATTAAACTTGTTGGATCATGCAATTTATAAAATCAAATGCAACAAAAGGGATAAAACGATGTTGTTTAAGGGGAAAATAAAAAATTAAATTGTAAAAACATTTGAAAATCATAATTTTTAAGTCATTTGTTAGATATGGATACATTATATACCGATGTCTATAACTTTTGGAGATCTAGGAGATGCGGCTTGGGCAAACCAATTTTCTAAAACACTCCTTATTTTGTGAGTTATGAATATTTTTATGAAAATAATTATTTTTTTAATAAATGAAATGATTGTTAAACTCCTGTTTCCCCCTCAATGTCTCTATTTCTCCTAAAATAAGTATACTTTAATTGTTTACAATAATAAATATCATCATATGTAGTATGTATTTTTATTAAAATTTATATATTTATTTAATTTTATGCAGTTCAACCCAATGTTATTAAAATTGAACTAGATAGTGAAGCGAAAAAAACTTATAGTTCAGGTTTAATCGGTTTAATCATTTCAACTATCCAGTAGAACCAAATGATATCATAATTACATGTGTGTGTGTATATATATATATATAAATAAAAATAATAATTTACAATAAGTCATAACTCATAACACACATTACCAATAATAAAATGCATAATAAGGTTTTGAGATCTCAACTCTCAAGTCTCATATTACTATCAATTAAGTAGTCAAGCAATTGAAAGATTTTAAAAAAAATGAAATGATCGTTTCACATAAAATCGAACGATTTATTAATTTTGGTTGACTTAACTTGGTCTTACCATAAATTTGATCATAACAGTAAACTATAATTATATAAGAGAGTAATTTACGGTTAGATAAGTTGAACTCATCAGTCCAATCCAAATAACCATGATTCAACCATTGACAAATTAATTAAATCAGTGACCATCGCTTCAAATTTGATAATGAATAGATTATTACATATTATTTTTTAATTGACACATGGAGAAAATTATTGTACAGCCTAAACACTCCTTACATAAACCGAATAAAATAAAATAAAATAGATTTTACTTCATGTTGTCGGTTTTTCTTCTTCTTTTTTTTTTTTACTTTTCTTTTTGCTGAGTTTCCTTCAGGTAGTAGTAAGTACTTCCCACATGTACTAACAAGTTGGTTTTCCTTCAATAATGAATGATACCAAAACAATAATGAACAATCATTTATTAAAGTTGTTATGATATTTTTATTGTTTGATATAAAAATAAGTTATTAAATATTTATTGGCTATAAATTTTATAATAAATATTTAAAATTTTATTAAATATAATAAGAAATAAGAAATAAGAAATAAGAAATAATTAATAATTCATATAAATACTTATACCCAAGAAAAAAACAAAAAAGTATTGAAATAATGTCGAGGGACCCGTCGCCCGGCAAACTACACCGCCTATACGCGCTGTACACTGTACTGTGTAATTAAATTAAATAAATACTTTAATCTTAATAATAAATAATTCATATACACACATACATATACATATATACATATATATATATATATATATATATATAATTTTCTGTGTCGAATGCGATTTTCTTTCTTTTTTTTATGTTCGTTTAATTCGAACCCGTTACTTGTGACTGTAACCGCTGCTGCTGCTATTGCTTCTTCTTTTTGTTCACTACTCTCACTCAGTCTCCTTTGCTCGCTTTCTGTTTCGCTTCTTCAGATCTATTCTCCTTCCAAATTCTTCGCTTCCAGGTAATTCAATTACTTCCTTTTTTTTTCTTAATTATTCCGATTTCGCTTATTTATTTATTTATTATTTTTGGTTTGGTTTCCCGGGTTCTTAAATTAAATATTGATCCGATTTGACTTTTTTCGGCTTTGAATATTTGTTTGGGCGATTTGGGATTTCGTTTGCTTTTGTCGCAATCTTACTGTGGGGTGTTTCGATACGATGTTTTGTTGTTTCGTTTGGATTATGATCGATTTGAATGCGTTTTTTGTATTGATTCTGATTCGATCTGTGTTTTTCTCTCATGGGTTTGAATCTATGTATGGCCCGATTTTAATGGTAAAGTTCTCTTACTCGAATTCTATATTTCAAGGGCACAAGCAGTTGGCTAAGTCAACTGAGTTGTGACCAGAACATCGTATTCTATTCTGTATGCAGTTGATTGCAGATGGAGATGGTTTTCATGTTAACAAGCTATAAAAGGAAAAACAAAAATCATTTAACACGTGAATAAAATTGAATGTGGCTTGACTCATTTTGGAGCAAAACCACCTCATATCAACGAATAACAACCCATTTGTTTAATTAAAATACATATGGGCATGTACTAGTTCTTTGTGGAATTCAATCTAAATAATAGTTTATGTGCCATCTTTCTCCTGCTTCGCTTCCAAGACATATGATTTGATATTTGGTTTTACCTGCTTCATTATTTAATTGATTTCTGGATCTGGGATTGGGATTATATAAAGATTTGCTTGTTCAGTTGACTCATCGCCTTTTTTCAAAATTTCAGTGAAAATTTAAGAGCTATAGTTGTTTTGTGCCATTAGGTATAGCATGGCTATGGAAGTTACCCAGGTGCTTTTGAATGCTCAATCCATTGATGGGACTGTACGGAAGCATGCTGAAGAAAGTTTGCGACAATTTCAGGAGCAAAACCTTCCTGGTTTCTTGCTCTCTCTCTCTGGAGAGTTAGCAAGTGATGATAAACCGGTTGATAGCCGAAAGTTGGCAGGTTTGATACTTAAAAATGCATTGGATGCTAAGGATGAAAACAGAAAACGGGAACTGGTTCAAAGATGGTTGTCACTGGATCCTGCAGCAAAGACCCAGATTAAGTCATGCTTGCTGCAAACACTCTCTACTCTTGTACCCGATGCACGGTCTACAGCAACTCAAGTTATTGCTAAAATTGCTGGAATTGAGCTTCCTCTGAAACAGTGGCCTGAGCTGATAGGATCACTTTTATCAAATATTCACCAAGTACCTGCTCATGTCAAGCAAGCAACTTTGGAGACTCTGGGGTATTTGTGTGAGGAAGTCTCTCCTCAGGTTGTAGATCAAGACCAAGTAAATAAAATACTTACAGCTGTAGTTCAAGGTATGAATGCGACTGAAGGGAACAATGATGTTAGGCTTGCTTCTACCAGGGCATTATATAATGCTCTGGGATTTGCTCGGGCTAATTTTAGCAATGATATGGAGCGTGATTATATCATGAGAGTTGTTTGTGAGACAACCATGTCCCCCGAAGTGAAAATACGGCAGGCAGCTTTTGAGTGTATGGTCTCAATTGCATCCATGTATTACGAGAGATTGGCTCCTTACATCCAGGATATATTTAACATCACAGCAAAGGCCGTTAGGGATGATGAGGAGCCTGTTGCTCTTCAAGCCATTGAGTTTTGGAGTACCATTTGTGATGAGGAGACTGATATCTTGGAAGAATATGGGGGTGATTCCAATGGGGAGTCTGATATTCCTTGTTTTTATTTTATCAAGCAAGCTCTTCCTGCACTTATCCCTCTGCTGTTGGAAACATTACTCAAACAAGAAGAGGATCAGGATCTGGATGAAGGTGCCTGGAATATTGCAATGGCAGGTGGTACGTGCCTTGGTTTAGTTGCTCGTACCGTGGGAGATGATACTGTGCCACTTGTAATGCCCTTCATTGAGGAGAATATTACAAAACCAGATTGGAGACAGAGGGAGGCTGCCTCTTATGCATTTGGCTCTATCTTGGAGGGACCTTCCCCAGACAAATTAGCACCTCTTGTCAATGTTGCTTTACCATTTATGCTTAGTGCTTTAGTGAAGGACCCAAACAACCATGTGAAGGACACCACTGCTTGGACCTTGGGACGAATGTTTGAATTTCTTCACAGTTCAATTGTTGGTACACCAATTATTAATGAGGGGAATTGCCAACAGATTATTACAGTTCTGCTTCAGAGTATGAAGGATGTCCCCAATGTTGCTGAGAAAGCCTGTGGTGCTCTGTATTTTCTCGCCCAGGGTTATGAGGATGTGGGACCAACATCTCCTCTAACTCCCTTTTTTCAGGAAATTGTTCAATCCCTTCTCACTGTTACCCACAGAGAGGATGCTACAGAATCACGATTGAGGACTGCTGCATATGAAACATTGAATGAAGTAGTGAGGTGTTCAACTGATGAAACAGCTCCTTTGGTGTTACAACTAGTTCCTGTCATCATGATGGAGCTGCACAAATGCCTTGAGGGACAAAATCTTTCATCTGATGAAAGAGAAAAGCAGAGTGAACTGATAGGCCTTCTTTGTGGGTGCTTGCAAGTAATTATTCAGAAGCTAGGGTCTTCAGAGCCTACCAAATATGCCTTCTTGCAGTACGCTGATCAGATAATGGGACTATTCATCAGGGTCTTTGCTTGTAGAAATGCCACCGCACACGAGGAGGCCATGCTAGCCATTGGAGCTCTTGCCTATGCAACAGGCCCTGATTTTGCTAAATACATACCTGAGTTTTACAAGTTTCTGGAGATGGACCTTCAGAATTTTGAGGAGTACCAAGTTTGTGCTGTCACTGTTGGTGTGGTAGGGGACATATGCAGGGCATTGGAGGATAAAATACTGCCTTACTGTGATGGGATTATGACACAACTTCTCAAGAATTTGTCGAGTGATAATTTGCACCGTTCTGTGAAGCCCCCATTATTCTCATGCATTGGTGATATAGCTCTTGCAATAGGAGATAACTTTTATAAATACTTAATGTATGCAATGAACACACTACAGCTTGCAGCAGAGATGTACGCCCACACATCAGGTTTTGACGATGAAATGACAGAGTACATTAATTCTTTGAGAAATGGAATATTAGAGGCATATTCTGGGATTTTTCAAGGGTTTAAGAATTCATCAAAAACCCAGCTCTTGATTCCTTATGCGCCTCACATCCTCCAGTTCTTGGATAGCATATACATGGAAAAAGACATGTGAGAATGGAAAAAATGTTCTTTTTTGTCATTTTTTTCTTTGTAATATATTCATCTTTTTAGTGACTTTATTGCCTTTTTTAATGCAGGGATGAAGTGGTTATGAAAACAGCAATTGGAGTTCTTGGAGATCTAGCTGATACACTTGGAAGCAATGCAGGTTCTTTAATACAGCAGTCTTTGTCAAGCAAAGAATTTTTAAATGAATGTTTGACCTCTGACGACCATTTGATTAAAGAATCTGCTGAGTGGGCCAAGTTGGCTATCAATCGTGCTATATCTGTTTGAGGTTCGTCTGAGTTTGTGTCCTTTGTCATAAAATACCTGCATGCATTTGGGTGTGTCGAGGTGGGTCTTGGGATTGCACGTGTCAAGTTGTCACCATGGTCAGACAACCGAAGGTATCGGTCTAAAAGTCTTCAAGTTGTCACGAACTCTTGCATCATCACCAATGCATCACTGACTTTTGCATGAGCATCATCAAGTCCAGTTCTGTTAAGAGGAAGAAGGTAGTGATGAGTTTGCAAATGTGGGTGTAGGTCTTCATGAGACATGTGATTGGTTGAATGGCTGAGGGGAGAGGGAGGTAATTGATTCATGATTGGAAAACTAAGCTACTCTTAGTTGGATGTTGAGTTTGAAGTAGATCTTATTGGAAGATAATCCCATTCTAACCTGAAAATGGTTTTTTCCTGAAATGGTCATGGGTTGTTGGAATGGATGAATTCATTGGGTTGAACTGGTTTTCATCAACACCACCCACGTGCTTTGTTTCAAGACTTACTCTTCCTTTTGCTGACTTTAACCCTGCATCTTCTTGAATTATTTTTTTGCATACCCGTTGTGTATAATTGTCTCTAGGCTGTTTTTCATCCGTATTATTTTTTCTCTCCATACTTGCTTTTCTAGGCTCGGGGTCCTTTGTTATTGTTGACACAGGATGGGAAAGATTACATCCTACTCGCATTATGCATTTCATTTCTGTTGTCAGTAGGTTTTCTTAGGTCTAAATTCATCATGCATTCATGAAATCACCAACCCTTCCTTAATTCCTTTACATGTGGCCTTTTTGTGTTGCTTTCGAAATGAGTATGTAAATCATATATTGGCTATACCTATGGATTGGTACAAAAGCTCGTCATATGTTCTTATGATATCTGAAGAACCAACAGTGTGTGGTGGATTGCTATTTCTCTTTTTGATAAACAGTCGCCTGGGTTTTAGCCTATATTCTTTATATTTTAGTTGTCTACATAAAAGTTTGTAATTTTCGCGAACTTGGGCATTTTGCCATGTTTCCTGTATATCTTATCATGGTTTGGTGATATGAATATTTTAGTTACTAAGATAAAATTGTATAATGTTGTTTAGATGCTTTCATTGGCAGTTTTCAAATTACAAATTGCAAATTTGGAGATAATCACAGCCTTGCATGATTACTGTTAACCATTGCAATTTCGTACTTGGCTGTTTCAATATTGAATTGATTGGTATGTTATGAGAATCAGATAATGAGCAATTATAAACTTGAAAAACAGTTAGCAAGCAGATCAATTAACATACGGAGTTTAATGTGGGCGGAATTTATCTAATAGTGTAGGGATTCAAATTTTATTATCTTAATCAAAGGTCAAACCAACATTTAAGTAGGAATTAAAAAGTGAGTACACCTTGTGGTCTTAAATTTTTTTTTTTGAGTAGACATTTATTTTAATCTTTTAAAAATTCAAGTGACATTAATTTAGTTAAAAAAAATTAATATTAAATTGGTCTTTTTGAAAGATCAATTTGATATAAAAAGTGATATTGAAAGACTAATTTGATGTCAGAAAATGATATTAAATAATTGATTTAATGTCAAAAATTAATATTAAATGATAATTTTGATGTATTCATAATTAAAAAATTTAATTGATAATACTTATATCTTTAAATGATTAAAATAAGTGTTTACTGATTTTTTGTTTTTATATCATTTTCATGGTGCTGCCATTTTAATTAAATCTTTGCAGAGATAGCTCACCAAATACTCAGTCATTTTCTCACCAAATAGTCAATCATTTGTAATGAAAATATTTATTGTTGTAAGTGATGATAGAGTAATGATATTTACACATATAATATATTTTATACATCTCATATATTTTTATTTATTTAAGTGTTTTAATGTTAAAAAGAAAAAAAGATAGAATAGAAGGGAGGGAAAAAAAAGAAGGAAAAGATAAAATATAAATATGTGATATATGTAAAAAATATTATATGTGAAAGTATCGTTTTACTTGGTCAAATGTTTCAAACAATAATAATCCTCACTCATTTTGTTAGATTCTTCTTTGACTTCTTTTGCGTCACTTTTTGAATCGGCGCTGTTTCAAAGTGCTCATTGGTTGTTTGTGTCCAGAGCACACCAAAACTCGGTAGCCTCGAATTGAAGTAAGAATAGTGCACACCGACGAAAAATTTCACTTTGTTATTATTATATTTTCTGTTTTTGGTAACACCGTGTTCTCACATTATGAAGTTAATTTTCGTTTCAGTGTCTACTTAACTTTGTTCATAAAATATTTTTAGGAAAATTTAAACTCTTTCGTTGTAGGTAAAATTTATCTATAAGAGTTTAGTCACCTCACATGAATTTTTGTTATTATTATCTAACATGGACATTTGTGTTTCTTTATTCCCCCCCAAAAAATAAAAGTACGGGTGTATCTCTTTCCAAGAGAGAAAATTACGAGGGAATTAAAAATGGGTTAAATTAATCTGTAATTTCTTATATTATTGGTGAATTTTTAATTAGATTATTATATTTTAAAAGTTTGTAATTGAATTTTTATAATTAAAAAAAAATTAATTAGGTTTTTGTTGTCAGAATATTGTTATAAATTGTTAATGGTAACTTAAATTTAGAGACTTAATTAATTTTTTTAAAACTATAAAGATTTAATAAATTTGTGATTGGATCTTAATAGTTTTAAAATTTTGTAATTGAGTCTATAAATCTAATCTATTATTAGAGCATTGTTGTAAGTTTTTTAATGGCAGAGACTCAATTAGAAAATTTTAAAACTATAACAATCTTATTACAAACTTTTAAAATATAAAAACTTAATTGAAAATCTCTAAATAGTATATAGACCTATAGATTAATTTAAGAGTAAACACTTATTTTGATTTTTCAAAAATACAAGTGTCACTAGTTATGTCATCTAATGATAAATACATTTAAATAGTTTTTCAATGTTAATTTTTGACATCAAATTAGTTCTTTAATGTCATTTTTTGACATTAAATTAGTCATTTAATGTCACTTTTTACATTACATGGATAATCAATTTGATGTTAAAAATTATTATACAACTAAATTGATGTCACTTGTATTTTTAGAGAATCAAAATATATATTTACTCTTAATTTAACTTTAAAAATAACGTGCAAGGAAAAATTATTTTATTTAATAATGATAATAATAAGTCACCTTTAACTTATTTTCATATTATAGAAATGGTTAAAAATTGTAAAGAGTGTATATGAACCATACTTTACTTTTAACCATTCTATAGTTTTTTACTTTTAATTCTGACTTTGTAACTCGTGTGCTTAACTTTAGTTGAATATGGGTTTTAAAAATTAGCACTCGGCGAACTCCAAGTCCAATGCTTGGTATTCACTATGACATGTGAAATCATCAATAATAATAATAATAATAATAATAATAATAATAATAATAATTAATTATTATTAGCTTAGTGGGTTTCTTATAAGATATCATGAGTATATTTGGGTTAATTGTAAAACAAAAATTATGATAAAAATTAATTATATGTATAATCGATTTTTTTAAAAATTAATTATGAAAAAAATAACTTATGTTTTAATATATTAGTTCACAAATGATTTTAAGACAAAAAGAATCATTTTTATGTATTAAATTACCAAAAAATATATAAAATGATTAAAAAAATTATTTAATTGATGGTAAAAGAGTATTTATCTATCAAAACTTTTGAAATAAGCTAAAATTACTTAATTAAAGACTCAAAATAAAAGCTTTTTTTATAAAGTTATTTTTTAGTTAATGAAAAAATAATTTTAACTTATAATTAATTTTATATACTTTAAACAAACAAGATAAATTTTAAATTAAAAAAATTTTACTTAAAAAAATTGTTTTAAAAAAGAATTAATCTTTTCTAAATATATTATATAACCCTTTCTATTTGTTGGTACCGTAAATGTATCTTCCGATTAGCTTTTGCATTAATTGAAATCAAGTCTATTTCTAAGCCATCTAGAGGGTGCATTTTCTATATCAACTTAATATATTTAAATGAATTAATTAATTTTCTTAATTATTGTCTAAAATTAAAACCAAAGTAGTTAAGATAAAGAGTACATGTCACGACCCAATTTAGAGGGTCTTGACCGGCGCATAGGAAGGACTAGCCAACCTAGCAAGCCTAACGGACCAAAGATCATACTAAGACAATATGCTAAATCTACCAAAATTTTAACAGAGTAACGCCTAAAAATTTGACATCCCAATTTAATATCAACTCACAACCTGTACAATCACAAAGTTAGATATACATAACTCCAACAACTGTATATCATAAGATCAGACAAAACACAGTGTAAACTAGATCCTCCCTATGGAATAATGGAACATATATAATATAATTACATATCAAGTATGTACAAAAAAAACAAACAACAGGAACAAATCAGACATGCCCACACGGAAAGGTGTTGGGCTCACCAAAACGACTAACTCCTAGTTATCGGAAGAACCCGGACCTAGCTCACTATTTGTATCTGAAATACATATAAGATAGAGGAGTGAGTCATATGACCCAGTGAGAGATAACATAAGCTATAATGAAATGGGGACAAGTTTTTCATTGAAATTACATTCTTATATCGAAACATATACGTTATTTCAAATAATCATAACAAAACTAATAAGCAAGTAAATCTTGAAATACCAAATTCCATATATATCAATAATCAAATATCAAATTGTCAAATATCGTATGGGAGGTATCTAATCTAGAATTAAACAGAGATCTCACCGACGAACACATAGTTCGAAGGTTCGACAAAAGCCCACCAACAGGGCACAGGGGTCAAATCCACCTGTTAAGTCAAACAGATCCGATCGTGTAGGCCAACACGTCGGGCTAGCAACACCCCTACTAGCTGAGGTTCGGACCAAGGTGCACAAAGGCTAACGTCTACTGTTGTTAGCTACAGTATTCTATCAAAGTTTCCTCCCAACAAAAACATAATGGTACAAATCTAGATTTACATACATTCATAGTCCAAAACAATTTATCGAAGCATATTCAAAATCATGGAAAATGATAAACATTTATACCAAACATCTATCAACATGTCAAATGAAAGGCTTTTTCAAATACTTGTCCAAAGCTTTCTTATATTCATTAACAAATAAGGTAACTGAATTTGTAAAGTCTTTCGACAAGAAACTTTAAAAATCAATGTACAAAACATTTTATAAATCATGTTATCAACTCACTCAAAGGGCGAGACTCCTCGAATCCAAAAGCTATGTGTCACGGACTATAGGACGATCCTCCAATAAATCTAGGCCACAACAACATAACCATCAACACTTAAAACTAAGGATTCTATCCCATTTAAGCATTTTATCAAACACCTAATGAGCAATCCCTTCTTCTCAAAGCTAACACAAAATTTTTTGTGTTCTAACACCCTTCCTATCACTATCATTCATCCACAACAACATTAAAGCTCAACATATAGTTAAAGATACCATAGATTTCCAAAATCCCCAAATCAAACCCTAGGTTCCCATAACCCCACAAATCTTAATTCCTATATCAAAACTTGTATCCAACTACAAATAAAGAAGATATGAGCCTTAGGATTACCTTTACAAGCTAAGAAGATGAAGAATGAGGAGTGGGTAAGTTGAGATTCTCACCCAACAAGCAAGTCTTCCACCTTTAGAGATCCACAAGACAAGGAGCAAGTGGCAAGGAGAGGAAAATTCTACTAGAAGCTCTAAACACTCAAGGATGAAGCAAGAATTTGAAGGAAATGAGTGATTTTGGTGGGTAAAAAGAAGAGGAAGAGAGGGAACGAAGAAAGAATGAGAGAAACATATGATTGGTTCTGTGATAATTGTGTCAAATATAAGTTTATTTCGAAGTTACTGATACTAGGTGCTTAATCGCTCACTTTTGACAACTTAATCGGTCAATGACAGAGGAAAAACGTAATTACTGATACTGGGCGCTTAATCGCTCACTTTTGGCCGCTTAATCGGTCAATCACAGAGGAAAAACTGAGTTGCTGATATTGGGCAATTAATCGGTAAAAAACTGAGCGTTTAATCGGTGAGGTATCAAGGCAAAACATAGTTGGACGATTAATCGGTGAAAAACTGAGCGCTTAATCGCTTAGTACATTCGTTTACCTGTCCCACCAATAACCTTTAAACATATCTATACTTAAGGAAATACCACTCACTTAGATTCAAATTTCTAACAAAATTCATTATGAATCATTTTGTAACTCATAGAACTAATGGATGACAAAATGGCTCATATGGTAATCCTAAGCATTCATGATTATACATAAATGACTGGGGTATTACAGTACACATCATTAACTATTAGGCCAATTTTCATGGGTTTCATATATAATTTAACTAGCAAAAAATTTGTGAGTACAAGGTTACAAGATTCACGTAAATTTTACTATGTTCTACTTCTATATATGTTCCGAGTCTGCCCACCATAAACATTTGTCCATACAAAAAAAAAAAAGAAAACTCATGATCAAAATATGGACACTAAAAATGTAAAAATAAAGTAATTCTGTATAAAAATAAGAGTGCGTGTTTGGATTAGCTATGAAAAAAAAAATTATGTGAAAAATCGATTATGTATATAATCGATTTTCAAGAAAATCGATTAAAAAAAATAATTTATGCTTTGATATGTTAATTCATAATCAATTTTATGATAAAAAGTGTTGTTTAGATTGTATAAAAAAATCTTTTTTATGTATTAAATTACCAAAAGATATATGAAATAATTGAAAAAGTTATTTGATTGATGACAAATATATATTTTTTCCTCGAAACTTTTGAAATAATATGAAATTAAATAATTAAAAGCTTAAAATAACATTTTTTATTTATAAAAAAGCTATTTTTATTTATAAAAAAAATAATCTTAACTTATAATCAATTTTACACAATTTAAATAAACAAGATAGATTTTAGATAACAACTTTTTATTAAAAAAAGTAATTATTCTAAAAAATTAAGTATTACCAAACATGCTTTGAGTATTTTTCTTTATAATATTTTATCAAAAGTTATCTTTAGTGATTTTCTCAAATTAATTCTGAGAAAATGCAAATTGAAAGCCAGCCAACAAACAACACAGTCAAATCTTAATGCTTGCCTTTCCATGATATGGTTTAGATTTCGAATCCCCCAAAAGTTCAGTAACTATCAAGTGATCAAATGAAGGATGAAAGTCAGAGTAAAAGAGATTAACAAGTGGATTTTGTCCCATGAGACCCCTGCAAAGCCATCTTAATAATGTACTATTGTCTAAGTGGCCATAATAAAGTAAGTTCAAAAAAGAAAATGATAAGTTAGATTTTCCCATGTTCTATATAATTTGTGTTTCCATGGAGAAGAAAGGGATCAAATGTGGGTAACTTTCTTACTTTTAAATTAGTTTCGAGAAAGTGTTGGTGAGCTTTTCTGATCTGACAGCCACCAATTTTTATCACATAAAGCAGGATGTGAATGAGATTCGCCATTCTCTTTTGTTTTTTCTTCCTTATATTCTAATTCTCTTTTAATTTGTTTTCTAATATTTTTGGCAATCTATATTCCATGTGAAATTAGAATGTGGAGTCTTTGACTACCATATGATATACCACTCATTGGAAGGAACAAGTGTACATACATTTCTAAAACGATCAAATAGTTAGGGCAAATGTAGAAAGGAAATTGCAGTAAGCATCCAACATGAACAACATCTCCACTTTGAACATCTATATAGTGGTCGAACGCTTCATCTCTGCTTTCCTCTTCAGTTCCAGTTAGTTTTCAAAAAACAATGTCACACAAATATATTGTCCTTGGGTGGCTAGGAATTGCTCAACGTATGCAATAGTAAACAGAAAATTTGCACACTTTCTAGTTTACTCCAAACCAAGATATGTGCATATGCTAACACTTCATGCTCACAATTCTGGGATGGAAATCTAGCACATTTTTGTTGGATTATTTAATTTTATGTGGATTAATATAGTTACATATTTGCTAAAAGACTCGAATTAATTAAATGTCATATTTGTGGAGCATATTTTAGTTAAGCTCATTGATCAATCAATTTGAGACACACATGTTAGCTTTTTATTAGGCTTTATTAGATGTTTATTGTGCCCAATATTAGTGTTTTAGATGAGTTTAATGTTGTTGGGCTTCATTGGACTTTAATGCAAATATTGAATAATTTTCGGATTTTGATGCATTTTGACCTTTCTTCCTTGGTTAGGCTATAACTTGGGACTCGGTGATCCAATTGAGGTGATCTTGGTGTCTGTGGAAAGCTAAGACAATGCTCTACAAGTTTCATGAAGAACTCAAGAGCTGGATCGGAATGCTAAGGGTCCAAAATATCCCTGCAATGCAGAGTGGGTTTGCTGTCACGGAACCATCTGGGCAGTATGCACATATTGGACTATATAGTGGGTTATAGGCCTCCTCTTGGGCTGAAACTTGGTCACTTGAAAGATAAGACCCATATCTCCAACTTCAATGAAGACCATTTTGTCAATAGATGTCGTTTTAGGTATGCTTCAGAAGCTACAAGTTGGTCTGAATTTGGAAACACGTTCTTCCAACCTAACTTGAGGTAGGTGAAGTGTTTTTGGCATTTCTGGAGTTCTAAAAGTCCAAATGACATGATTCAAATTGGAGATTTTCAAGGAGACAACTGGCTACAACTTTGATGAAGACATCAAGCCAAAATGCACCGTCTAGGTGATGAATTTGAAGCCAGAAGTCGGATAAGAGTTGTTGACTAAAAGCCACCAACCATACATCAACCCACCTATCATGCACCAACCCACCAACCATGCATCAAGCTTCCATTTTTGACAAATTTCAGATTCTTATAGCTTGTATTCAGATTATGTACATGTACAAATTGGCTTCTAGGATTAGTATAAATAGACCCAACCTCTTTGTATTAGAAGATTCAATTTTAAGTAAGTTTCAAGAAAGTTTGAGTATTTGTTAGTTTTCTTTCTCTTCTTCTCCCTTCTCTTTAGAATTTCATTTTTGTTCTTTATTTTCTGAGTTCTTCCTTCCCATCCATGGAAGGCTAGGCTCTCATAATCAATCCAAGGGATTAGCCATCTTGATGTTTAATTTGGAGATCTTGTTTCGCTTGTTCATATTGCTTAATTGTTATTCAAGTTTCTCTTCTTCCTCTTTTGATTTCTATCTAGATTGAATTGCTTAATTTGATTTAGATGTTAATGTGATAATAGCTTTATTGTCATGTATTCAAAGAGGATCACAAAGAATAAACAATTTATTAAAGCTTTTTGATAGATTGTTTAGCTTGGTTAAATTCTTGATCTTAAGTTAATCTATGTTTGGATGATGCTTACTTTATCTAACCTTGGTTAATTAAATCCTAGATGCTTATCTAGTAGAGGATTCTTGGATCATGTTGAGGCGTCTTGATGTGATCTAAGGCCAAGAACACGGTTAGCAATTAAGTGAATTACTTGTGATCAATGATGAATTAAACTCAAGATCGGTAAATTTCCTTGGATTGGTTGTTTCTTTAGATTTGTTTTCAACTTTAATTCTTGTATATTTATCAATATTGTTAATCAACAACAAAACCCCCCATTTTAATTATCTTGATCTGATTAAATATTTGTTCTTTTTGGATCCTTGAGAGACGATTCGGTTCATGCTCTATATTACAAATTATTTTGTGAACCGGTAATTTTATTGTTGTGGGGTCGACACAGCAACCTCTTGTCAAATTTGGCGCCGTTGCCGGGGATCCAAGGCAACTATTTGATCATTTCATCTAACTCTAACAATTGTGCTTGTTTTTGAAGTTTGTTTCAAGTGGAATTCGGCTGAAATTGGGTAAAGGGCATCCTGTCAATATTTTGGTTCGGTAACGTATCTCTAATTGATCTGAATTTTGGTATGCTAATGAAAAACGTTATTTTGAGAAAGGCTCACTATTTATAGTGAGGTCACCCTTATTTTAGCCAAATTCCATCGTTTAGACCACTTTTTCAATTTTTTAAGATTTTTTATTATTCTGTTAGATAGAATTTTTGTGTAGATTTCACTCTGTGGTAGTCCCATAATTTTTAAAAATCTATAGATATGTTTTCTATAATTATTTTGTGTGTATATTTAGACTTGTTTTTGTGATTTTGTGTTTTTGTGTTTGATCTCTAATCTGATGGAGCATAAACTTGATGGTGGCTTATACGGTGGGCGATTGGCGGTGGAGCAACATCGGCTTACGCATGCAAGAACGCAAGATTTTGTAGTATATGTTGTAGTTCTTATCATCCCACATATGCTTGCACCACACTACAATATGATGGTTCTGTATTTCATGACCATTGTTGATGCAACGGTGTATTTCTTGGTGAACCACAATACCTGACTTGGATATGATCCTTATTCTACCACATATAACCATGATTGGGGAGATCATCCTTAGTTCGAACCTTATGTTGAACCAATCAGTCTATACCAGCAGCCTATACAACAGCAGCAAGCCTCAATAGGCATGGAATCCGAGCCTACATTAGAGGATTTGGTGAAACAATTGGCTCAGAACAACATCCAATTCCAACAGAGAGCAGAAGCTATAGTACAAAGCGTGAAGACCCAAGTTGGTCAACTTACATCTTCATTAAGTCGAGTTGAGCATGCAATGAGATCACGAGAAATGCGATTACGCAAAACATGAGATCATTGATGAGAAAAAACCAATTGATGATTTGTGTGATGAATTTGCTAGTTTCTTGATTTTGATGATTACATTTGTTGTCACTTGGTTGTGATGGTGATATGTTGTGTAATGCATGTCTTGAGATTAGCTTTGCCTTTTGAGACATGATGAATCTTTTTTGATTATCACGACAACTCAATCTGCCGAAGTAGTGAAGCCACCAAAATTTGAGTCCATTGTGGCTAAAAACCTCCCTACTTGATGAGGAGGAGAGGTTGCTACCCATTTTGGGGGAGAATTTGAGAGCATGCACACTTGCAGACATTCCAAGCATTAGCCCTTCCATTTGCATGCATAAGATTTTACTTGAAGATGGAGCTAAACCAGTAAAGCAACCCCCGAGAAGACTAAACTCTCTAATTCTGGATGTGGTGATCCATTACACTGGCTATGGTGTGGCCAGGCTGGCGGGCATTCTTCTGCTATCCATAGGGAGTTTTCTTTCCACACTTTTATTTCATTTTTCGAGTTATTTTCTTTTTGTTTTTTCTTGTTTTGCTATTGTTTTTAATTTTGTTTGTTTTTTATTTGTTACAATTTACTCTTTTATGTTATTGTTGTTTTTTTTTGTTTGTGTTGTATGTTTATGTTTCTATTTCTGTTTTTCTCGGGCTTGATGTTTGTCTTTTATTAGTTTTTTTCTATTTACTGTTTTATTTTTTTGTTACGTGTCTTTGTTTATTTTCTGTTTTCTATATAAATCTTTGTTGAAAAAAAAAAAAAAGCCCGTTTAAGGTCAATGGCCAGAAATTGAATCATTATTGGGGAGGACCTATAGATCGTGCAAAATCTTCAATCACGGCTAAAGACATTAAAAGTAAGCGACTCTTGGAGACAACCCAAGTTTTCTAACTTTTTCATTTTTTCAAACTTTGACTTATTTGCATTCCACGAGAATCAAGGCAGAAAATCGGTGCGAGTAAGAAAATCTATCGAGTTTGATTTTTCTGTCTTAATTTTGTTTGTTTTTCATTGTGAGATGATTTTCACCGGTTAAATGGCGGATAACGGTACTCAGTGAAAAAAATTCGGTCCCTTGATTACCCATAAACACAAATACAGTATATAATTTTACTCATTTTTTTGTTTCTTCTTTCTTCGAAATGGATAATCTGACTTGTTAATCTCACTTAAGCAATTCCCTTCTCTCCCTCAAAATGCTTTAACTAACATTTATTGTACGCAAGGTTTGAGAGATTAAGGATGCTTATGCACAAAGGCATCCACTGCTTGGATATACTGTTTGGTTAATCGAAGCAAAGGTCCGACTCGGAGGTGAATTGAATTTTACGCTCTTGTTTCATATATGCCAGGGCTAGGCAAAAGTTCATATGCAAAGAAGAGAAGAGCAAAAAGGTTACGGAGTGCTATAAATGTGCAAGATGGACTGTAACACAAAAATGCAAATCAATTGGAATAGCGTCTATAAACCGAGATGATAAAATTAACTTCATAAAAGATGGCATGAGTAAGGAGTCTTTAGATAACATTCTATTGACTCTTGAGACGCATCCTAGTGGAGATGTGCAAAGGGCACTTCTCGATTTATGGCCAATATTCCAAGATGAACATGAGCGATATAGTCTCAGAATCGGCTCAAAAAGACCTGTTTGCCAATTTTTAAGAAAATTGGATGGGAAAGCCAGGCCATCGGCCCAAAGTGAGCTTCAAGTCGTTACTGGACGTAAAACCAGAGGAATATGTGAGCCACAATCACACCTCCTGTAAGTATTATTTTTTATTTTATTTTATTTTTTTGTCTTCTTGTTTTAAAAAAAATTCAAAAAAAACAACAAAAAAACAAAATTCAAAAAAAAAAAAAAAGTTAGCCGTATTTTTTTGAAATATGCGTTGCGTATTTTCAAAAGTTCTTCTGACACATATAGATTAGCCTTTTATCTTTGTCATATAGCTATTATCATTTCTGTGTTTATTTTTCAAACTTATCTGACACGCAGATCTACCCCTCCTTTATAGGTGTAATTATTACCTTTGAGTTTTGATGCCTTTAAATATTGCACTTTGCTCTCTTCAGATCATTGATAAGGTGAGAGTACAAAAAAAAAAAACAAAGAGAAAAAAAAAATGGAAGTCACTTCAGTTCGTCGGATCAAGAGTGTTTGTGTCTTTTGTGGATCTAATCACAGGAAAGATAAAGAGTTTGTAAATATTGCACACCATCTTGGTCGAGTGCTAGTGAGAGAAATCCGTTTAGTTTATGGAGGAGGTAGTCTTGGGTTAATGGGTTGTGTAACAGCCTTGCAGCGTTTAGGGAGTGGCAAAGTCCTTGGTGTCATTCCCGGTCCTTTATCTACCGGCAAGCCCATTGGAAAAACATTAGGGGATGAAGTAATGGTATTTTGCATGCACCAACGCATGAACTTTATGATAGCAAATGCGATGCCTTTATTGCCCTACAGTGGTTTTGAAACTTTGGAAGAGCTCTTCCAAATTACATCTGATCCGCAATGAGAACTTTCACCAAAAACCCATAGGTATATTAAATGTTAATGGTTTTTATGACGGTTTGTTTTTGTTTTCTTGATCATCTTTGTAGAAAAAGGGTTCATCTCTGGCGACACGTCAAAGTCTTGTAGCTTCTTGCAACTCTGAACAATTGCTCGATCAACTCAATGCATTTGTACCACAACGTGATCGATGTGGCTCCACGAATTGGGAACAAAGCTGGGCTGACAGCAAAGGCCAAAACTTGATTTGAATTTGTCTTTGTGAATTTTTGTTTTTACGTTACGGTTTTGGTGTTTTTTGTAATTTTTCTTATTTCGAGGCTCGATTTGCAGTTTTTAAAGTAAGACCTTCTACACTCTACCTATCTTTATTTTGACATTGGGGACAATGTCTTAAATTGAATTGGGGGAGGGATAGTTGACATTACCATGTACATAGTTTAGTTAAAAAAAAAAAAAAACTAACTTAGCTAATCTTTATTATTCTTAGCTTATTAAATGTATGATGGCGAAGTAAGGAGTAGTTTTGCTCTTGAGACGCATCTTAACTTGCATTTCATAGTATGTCTTAAATTATTTTGTTCTTGCATATAAACAAAAAAGACAAAAAAAAAAAAGACAAAAACAAAAACAAAATTTGATCTTTTCAATTAATTTTGATGCAAGCATGTGCTGAATCTGAGCTTAATTGATAATAAAAGTATGCAAAACAATTTATAGTTGAATCATTTTCATGATATACATGTGTATATGATTGTGGATATTAGGAAGAAGGCATGGTTGAATTGAGTGAATGTTTCATACCTTTGTGAGTTTTGGGCTTTTCCAAGTTTGATACTTACACTTGGTTATTTTCTTTCATGAGTAATGTCAATTATGAATTTATTTTCTAGAACTTGCATTGAATCGATTTGAGATTACATTGGTCTGTATGTTGCATGAAAATGACAGAGGCATTTTTTCTTGACTTAGCTGCTTTGGCCAAATAAACCTACCTTGCATTTATCCCATTGTTAACCCCCTCTGAGCCTACTTGCCTATTCTTTGTTCTTAGCTCATTACAAGCCTTGAGTGAAAAACCATGTTTTACCTTACCTTTGGGAATGGGAGAGCATTGATTTTCTTATTGGAGGAGTTCTTTTGCTTGCAATGATTTAAGTGTGGGGGAATTGGTGTGTTGATACGAAATGATTGGTACAAAAACAAAAACAAAAAAAAAAGAAAACAAAAGTAAAAAAAAGAGAAAAAAGAAAGAAAAATAAAAGAATAGAAAAATGAAGAAATGTGTGAAGAGAATGAGCATTTTATGGTTTTAGGTAAAAAATTTATTCTTTCTACTTGAGTTACTCCTCAATGCTCTTTTATTCTCTTTGGTTTTAACCTGCTATTATCTATATTGTTCCTTTCCTTCACCTTATAGTCATTACAACCTTTTCGAAAGACCTCTTGATTGCATATGCAAGCCTATGGTAAAATACTTTCATAATTTGACTGAGTTGAGCGTAAACAGATAACCTAAACACCTTGTGTGATTTGAGTGTCACTTGTGAGGAATTTTACTCAATTTGAACATGCCTATTTCTGATTAAAGCATGATTATGCTATACTTTATTCTCAATTGATTTGATTCAACTATTCTTTGTTAAGCATACTTGACTTATTAATTATGGTTTATATTTGATACAATGCTTGTATTTAAAAATTAGTTGAATTGATTAAATAAAATATTACATGTTTGTGGGTATCATCCTGGTAAACCCTCACGAGACTATAACTCGTCCACTAGGGACACCTAGGGGTTTAAAGGCTTGTGGCACATGCTAAGTGCCATCGTGTTTTCCTACGAAAATGGATTAGATTAGGTACAATCAGTTTTTATGTTTTTAGTTTAATAATATAATGTTTCTTGTTTTTTTTTTAGTTTTGTTCTTATGTGTTTTGCCGAGTGCAAAAGCTTAAGTGTGGGGAATTTGATCAATCAATTTGAGACACATGTTAGCTTTTATTAGGCTTTATTAGATGTTTATTGTGCCCAATATTAGTGTTTTAGATGAGTTTAATGTTGTTGGGCTTCATTGGACTTTAATGCAAATATTGAATAATTTTCGGATTTTGATGCATTTTGACCTTTCTTCCTTGGTTAGGCTATAACTTGGGACTCGGTGATCCAATTGAGGTGATCTTGGTGTCTGTGGAAAGCTAAGACAATGCTCTACAAGTTTCATGAAGAACTCAAGAGCTGGATCGGAATGCTAAGGGTCCAAAATATCCCTGCAATGCAGAGTGGGTTTGCTGTCACGGAACCATCTGGGCAGTATGCACATATTGGACTATATAGTGGGTTATAGGCCTCCTCTTGGGCTGAAACTTGGTCACTTGAAAGATAAGACCCATATCTCCAACTTCAATGAAGACCATTTTGTCAATAGATGTCGTTTTAGGTATGCTTCAGAAGCTACAAGTTGGTCTGAATTTGGAAACACGTTCTTCCAACCTAACTTGAGGTAGGTGAAGTGTTTTTGGCATTTCTGGAGTTCTAAAAGTCCAAATGACATGATTCAAATTGGAGATTTTCAAGGAGACAACTGGCTACAACTTTGATGAAGACATCCAAGCCAAAATGCACCGTCTAGGTGATGAATTTGAAGCCAGAAGTCGGATAAGAGTTGTTGACTAAAAGCCACCAACCATACATCAACCCACCTATCATGCACCAACCCACCAACCATGCATCAAGCTTCCATTTTTGACAAATTTCAGATTCTTATAGCTTGTATTCAGATTATGTACATGTACAAATTGGCTTCTAGGATTAGTATAAATAGACCCAACCTCTTTGTATTAGAAGATTCAATTTTAAGTAAGTTTCAAGAAAGTTTGAGTATTTGTTAGTTTTCTTTCTCTTCTTCTCCCTTCTCTTTAGAATTTCATTTTTGTTCTTTATTTTCTGAGTTCTTCCTTCCCATCCATGGAAGGCTAGGCTCTCATAATCAATCCAAGGGATTAGCCATCTTGATGTTTAATTTGGAGATCTTGTTTCGCTTGTTCATATTGCTTAATTGTTATTCAAGTTTCTCTTCTTCCTCTTTTGATTTCTATCTAGATTGAATTGCTTAATTTGATTTAGATGTTAATGTGATAATAGCTTTATTGTCATGTATTCAAAGAGGATCACAAAGAATAAACAATTTATTAAAGCTTTTTGATAGATTGTTTAGCTTGGTTAAATTCTTGATCTTAAGTTAATCTATGTTTGGATGATGCTTACTTTATCTAACCTTGGTTAATTAAATCCTAGATGCTTATCTAGTAGAGGATTCTTGGATCATGTTGAGGCGTCTTGATGTGATCTAAGGCCAAGAACACGGTTAGCAATTAAGTGAATTACTTGTGATCAATGATGAATTAAACTCAAGATCGGTAAATTTCCTTGGATTGGTTGTTTCTTTAGATTTGTTTTCAACTTTAATTCTTGTATATTTATCAATATTGTTAATCAACAACAAAACCCCCCATTTTAATTATATTGATCTGATTAAATATTTGTTCTTTTTGGATCCTTGAGAGACGATTCGGTTCATGCTCTATATTACAAATTATTTTGTGAACCGGTAATTTTATTATTTGACGGGGTCTCGACAACCTCTTGTCACTCATTTGTGATCACTTTTGTTATTGGACTTTTATAAGCACTTAAACCTATTGTGTATTATTGTGATGGGCTGTGTATGAGCTTACTATGATGGGTAGGTTAGCCCATCTCTATATAACACTTGGAGAGGCCTATATTCCTAACCACCATGTTGTGTAGTTGTCCCATTGAGATTACACGCAGAAAAGCATCGTAGAATAGAAATAGTTTCTCTCTCACCCACACACAGAGAACTAACAAGATGATTATGGTTTTTCTTTCAATTGTCTGTGATTTGATCTCAGGATGACTATGAACTCATCATCATCATCTTATCCAGGTAATCCTAAAGCCTTATCTCTAAATTGATATAATTTATGCATGCCATGATTTAGGGTTAAACTATTTGAGAATTTTCTCTTCTAATTTGGGATCAGATTATATTCCAAATATTTAACAATTTTAAGAAAATTATAAACCAATTTAGAAGGGAATCTTGAGTTTATGTGAATATTGTTTGTCTAATTGTTTTTGGTTTTTTGCCTATTCGAACCATGTATAGTTCATTCCATTTATTTGGTAAGAGCACTGCTACACACCGATTTCCCCCAATGATTTGTATGATTCTGGAGAATGCGCAATTACGCATATGGGGGAAGAATATGCACGTAAATATATGGGCAAATTAAAGATATCTATATGCACGTAAAAATCTTCATCATACGGGGAAAGAATACGTGCATATTGATGGTATGATGGGGTTCAAATAAAAATAAAAATAATTTATTGATATTTTGATGATTATGTGACCTTTGATGTGGTTAGTGTGAGTTTTATGAAGAATTATTGTATAAGTTGTGTCATTAGGAAGAATTATGTTATAAGAGTTATATTGCAATTAGGGTGAATTATTTCATAAGAGTTAAGAAAATTATGAGAAATTATTTTAGCCATAAATGAGAGTTATAACATATGTAATATGTTTCTTAAACTTTCCTAGAGTTCTTATAAGTATCCAATGTATTTTGGAGTTTGAGTAATAAGAAATAAAATTGAATATCTCTTCCTATATTGTCCCTCCATATACTTTTCTTCCACTCTATCAAAGTGGTATCAAAGCTGGTGAGATTTGCAAGATGGCAAGTAATGAGATGTTTCCATTTCAATTTCCTCGTCTTACAAAAGATAATTATGAAACTTAGTCTCATCGTATGAAAGCACTGTTTGGATCACAAGATGCTTGGGAGATTGTAGAATGTGGTTACACTCAACCATAAAATGAGGTCACTTTGTCTCAAAATGAGAAATATGCATTGGTAAAATCAAAGAAAAAAAGGACCAACAAGTCTTGTTCCTCATCCATCAAGGTTTAGATGATTTGATGTTTGAGAAGGTGGGTAATGTATCCACCGCGAAAAAAGCATGAGAGATCTTACAAAATTCTCTCCAAGGTGTGGATAAAGTGAAGAAAGAATGACTTCAAAATTTAAGTCGTGAATTTAAAGCTTTGCACATGAAGGAATCTGAATCTTTTTTAGATTATAGTTCAAGGGTGTTGGCCAATGTTAATCAAATGAAAAGGTATGGAGAAAAAATTGAAGATGATCTTGTGAAAGATAAGATCCTTCGCTCTTTGACTCCCAAGTTTGATTATGTGACTTGTGATTTTGAGAATTCAAATAATCTAGACACCATGACCATTAATAGGTTATTTAGGGCTATACAAGCCGAGGAAGAAAAATTATTAAAGCGACAAGATGAGTCATTAGAGCATGCCCTCAAAGCTAAGATGTCATTGAAAGATGATGGAGGAGATAAAAGTCAAAGAGGAAATGGACAAGGAAGATGGCGTGGTCGTGGCTAAGGAGGAAGAGGTAGAGGTAACCATGACAATTCCGACAATGAAGAGAGAAGCCATCAATCAATTAGGGGCAGTGGAAGAGGAATAACTAGAGGAAGAGGCAACTATTCTAGAACATATGAGAGGAGGTATGACAAGACTAATGTTGAATGTTTCAATTGTCATGAATTTGGGCATTATGCTTTGCAATGTTATGGTACTAATGGTAATAAAGAAAAACCAACCTTGTTGTTGACAAAGAAGAATCTCAAGAGCTAATGTTATTGTTAGCACTCAAAGATGACAAAAATGATGACAAAAGTTCATGGTACTTAGATAATGGAACAAGCAATCACATGTGTGGCTATAAAGAAAATTTAGTGAAGCTTAATGAGAAGGTAAAAGGCAATGTTTCATTTGCAGACACCTCAAAAGTCCAAATTCAAGGCAAAGATACCATTTTAATTTTCCTTAAAGATGATGGTCACAAGTTAGTTACCAATGTTTACTATGTACCTAAATTAAAAAATAATATTTTGAGTTTGGGTCAACTTGTTGAGATGAGATATGAAATTCATATGAAAGATCATTGTCTTTGGCTTAAAGATCATAATGCTAACTTGGTTGCTAAGGTGTCTATGATAAGAAATAGAATGTTCACGTTGAATCTCAATACAATTGAAACAAAATGTTTGAAAGCTAATGTGGGAGATGAAGCATGGTGTTGGCATATGAGATTTGGTCACTTGAATTTTGAAGCACTCAAATCCTTGGTAGATAAGAAGGTGGTGAAAAGGATGCTCACAATCAATCATCCTAATCAATTATGTGAAGCATGTCTTCTTGGCAAACATGCAAGAAATAGCTTTCCAACGGAAGCAACTATAAGAGCTACCGAGCCATTGCAACTTGTTCACACTGATGTGTGTGGCCAATTAATCATTCCTTATTTGGTAAAAATAAATATTTCTTGTTTTTTATTGATGATTATAGTAAGAAGACTTTGGTTTATTTTCTAAAGCAAAAATTTGAAGTATTTGTAGCCTTAAGAATTTCAAAGCACTTGCAGAAAATGAGAGTGGTTATATAATTAAATCTCTACGATCGATAGAGGAGGTGAATTTACATATGAAGAATTTAATGAATTTTGAGAATCAAATGAAATTTGTTGCCCTCTAACAATTCCTAGATCATCGCAACAAAATGGTGTAGCAGAGAAAAAAAATAAAATTGTTCTTAATATGACTAGATATATGTTGAAAGCCAAAAGCATGCCTAAGGAATTTTAGGTTGAAGCTGTTTCTTGTGCAGTTTATTTGCTCAACCGCTCTCCAATAAAGAATGTGAAGGATCAAACACCACAAGAAGCATGGAGTGGGCTCCAGCCTAGTGACAAGAGGTTGTCGAGACTCCGTCAAATAATAAAATTTACCGGTTCGCAAACTAATTTGTAGTATAGAGCATGAACCGAATCGTCTCTCAAGAATCCAAAAAGAACAAAGATTTAATCAGATCAAGATAATTAAAATGTGGGTTTTGTTGTTGATTAATAAGATAATACACTAATTGAATTAAAGGAAAGTAATTAACAAATTAACCAATCCAAGGAAATTTTGCCGATCTTGAGTTTAATCCATCATTGATCACAAGGAATTCACTTAATTGCTAATCATGTTCTTGGCCTTAGATCATATCAAGACGCCTCAACATGATCCAAGAATCATCTACTAGATAAGCATCTAGGATTTAATTAATCAAGGTTAGATAAAGTACGCACTATCCAAAATAGATTAACTTAAGATCTAGAATTTAACCAAGCTAAACAATCTATCAAAAAGCTTTAATATATTGTTTAATCTTTGTGATCCTCTTTAAATACATGATAATAAAGCTATTACCACATCAACATCTAAATCAAATTAAGCAATTTAATCTAGATAAAAATCAAAAGAGGAAGAAGAGAAACTTGAATAACAATTAAGCAATTTGAACAAGTAAAACAAGATCTCCAAATTAAACAACAAGATGGTTAATCCCTTGGATTGATTATGAGAGCCTAGCCTTCCATGGATGGGAAGGAAGAACTCAGAAATTAAAGAACAAAAACCAAATTGTAAAGAGAATGGAGAAGAAGAGAAAGAAAACTCTCACAAATACTTAAACTTTCTTGAAACTTACTTCCAAATTGAATGCCTCTAATACAAAGAGGTTGGCTCTATTTATACTAATCCTAGAAGCTAATTTGTACATGTACATAATCTGAATACAAGCTATAAAAATATGAAAATTGTCAAAAATAGAAGCTTGATGCATGGTAGGTGGGTTGGTGCATGGTTGGTGGCTTTTAGTCAACAACTCTCATCCGACTTCTGGCTTCATTTTCATCACCTAGACGGCGCATTTTGGCTTTGAGATCTTCATAAAAGTTGTAGCCAGTTGTCTCCTTGAAATTTTTCAATTTGAATCATGCCATTTGGACGTTTAGAACTCCAAATATGCCAAAAACACTGAACCTACCTCATGTTAGGTTGGCAGAATGTGTTTCCAAATTCAAACCAACTTGTAGCTTCATTATCATGCCTAAAACGACATCTATTGACTAAATGGTCTTCAGTGAAGTTGGAGATATGGGTCTTATCTTTCCAATGGCCAAGTTTCAGCTCAAGCGGAGGCCTATAACTCACTATGTAGTCCAATATGTGCATACTGCCTAGATTTTCCTGACAGCAAACCCACTCTGCATTGCAGGGATGTTTTGGACCCGTAGAAGTCCGATCCAGCTCTTGAGTGCTTCATGAAACTTGTAGAGCATTGTCTTAGCTTTCCAAAGACACAAAGATCACCTCAATTGGATCATTGAGTCCCAAGTTATGGCCTAACCAAGGAAGAAATGTCAAAATGTATCAAAATCCGAAAATTATCCAATATTTACATTAAAACCCAATGAAGCCCAACAACATTAAACTCATCTAAAATACTAATATTGGGCACAATAAACATCTAATAAAGCCTAATACAAAGCTAACATAAGTGTCTCAAATTGATTGATCACCTAGCTTTCATCATTTGTGTGTTTTTGGAAGCATTACGTATGTCCATGTGCCCAAACAAGGAAGATCCAATCTAGATGATCGAAGTGGGAATCGTGTTTTAATTGGCTATGATCCAAATTCCAAAGGCTACAAGTTGTATAACCCAAGCAATGGCAAGATTGTTGTGAGTCAAGATGTGAAATTTGATGAGGAATCCACTTGGAGATGGGAAACACATGAAGAAATAGCTTGTGATTTCTTTCCATACTTAAGAGGAAGAGCAAGAGACCTTGACACTTATCCAAGAGAAAACTCCACCTCTATCTCCCAATAATGAAGCATCATCATCTTTCGAAGAGCTCTAATGAAAGGCTAAGAAAAATGAGAAGCATACAAGAATTGTATGATGAAGCTGAGCCTATTAATAATTTATTTTGTCTTTTGGTTGACAATGAACCAATAAATTTTGATGAAGCTTTAGAAGATAAAAGGTGGAGAGAGGACATTGAAGCCATTGAGAAGAATAGCACTTGAGAGTTATCATCTCTTTCTAAGGGTCATGAAGCAATTAAAGTCAAATGAGTGTTCAAGATAAAGAATAATGCAAAATGAGAGGTGGAAAGATATAAAGCACGGCTCTACAAGTAAAAGCATGGAGTTGATTATGAAGAAGTGTTCGCACCTGTTGCTCGCATGGAAATCGTTCGTTTAATTATTTCTTTGGCGGCTCAAATGAAGTGGAGAATTTATTAACTTGATGTAAAGTTAGCCTTCCTAAATGACTATCTAGAAGAGGAGGTATATGTTGAGCAACCAATTGGCTATTTGGTAAAAGGGCATGAAGATAAAGTCTTGAAATTGAAGAAGGCGTTATATGGTTTAAAACAAGCACCAAGGGAATAGAATAACCGCATTGACAAGTATTTTCAAGAAAATGAGTTTGTTCGTTGCTAACATGAGTATGCTCTTTATGTTAAAGCATTTGATAATAGTGATATTTTGCTTGTTTGCCTTTATATGGATGACCTTGTCTTTACCAAAAATAATCCAAGTTTGTTTGAAGATTTCAAAAAGACAATGTTTTGTGAATTTGAGATGATAGATATAGGGCTCATGTCCTACTACTTAGGCCTAGAGGTGAAGCAAATGGATGAAAGCATTTTTGTTTCATAAGAAAGCTATGCAAAGGAAGTGTTGAAGAAATTCAAAATGCTTGATTGTAATCCCATGAATACACCCCTGGAAAATGGGTTAAATTTGTCAAAATTTGATGATGGAGAGAAGGAAGATCATACGTTATTCAAGGGTCTTGTGGGAAGTTTGAGATACTTGACAAGTAAAAGGCTTGATATTCTATTTGCTGTTGGGGTAGTGAGTCGTTACATGGAAGCTCCTATCTCTACACACATGAAAGTTGCTAGGAGGATTTTTCGTTACCTAAAAGAAAAAGTACTACTGGATTTATGTTTTTTTTATGGGTGATTGTGCTTTCACAAGGAGTTCAAAGAAACAAGTTATTGTTGTCCCGAGTTCGATTCTTGAGGCAGTGTGTATGGAGAAAACATGGTTGGGAGGGATCCACACTTTATACACTTGACCGTACCCTGTGAGATTCGTTTCTTGCCTTCTGGGCAAAACTTGTTACACTTTCCACATGTGAATCTAAATATGTGGCAGCAATCTCTTGTACTTGTCATGCTATTTGGCTTAGAATGTCGTTGAAGGAAATTCATTTGCAATAAGAGGAAGTTACAAAGATTTGTATTGATAACAAGTATGCACCAGCTCTTGTTAAAAATTCAGTGTATCATGATCGAAGCAAACATATAGACATAATATTTCATTTTACTAGAGAGTGTGTTGAAAAGAAAGAGATAGAACCAAATTATGTGAAGACTCATGATCAAGTTGTTGATATTTTTACTAAGCCTCTCAAGTTTGAAGATTTTTGAAGATTACAAGCAAGACTTAGAATAAAGAAGAAGACTTCAAATTAGGGGAGAGTGCTGAAATAAAAATAACAATAATTTGAAGTTAATGGAGTTTTTGATGGTTATGTGACCTTTGATGTGGCTAGTGTGAGTTTTATGAAGAATTATTGTATGAGTTATGTGTCATTAGGAAGAAGTATGTTATAAGAGTTATATTGCAATTAGGGTGAATTATTTCATAAGAGTTATGAAAATTAAGAGAAATTATTCTATCCATAAGTGAAAGTTATAACATATGTAATATGTATCTTAAACTTTCATAGAGTTCTTATAAATATCTTATGTATTTTGGAGTTTGAGTAATAAGAAATAAAATTAAGTATCTCTTCTTATATTGTCCTTCCATATAGTCTTCTTCCACTCTATCAAATAGTACTTTAGGGCACTTTTAGGTTCTAACAGCAAGGGAGCTTTTTGTTCGAGATTATGTAGTACTTATTAGGATGGTACGTATCTGCGTGTGGGTATGTGTTAGCTGAATACTAGCCTTCTATTCCCCAGAACCTACATACCATTGGCAAAAACAGATTAAGTGTTAGTAAGTTTAATTAGTCCATTATGACCATCATTAACAACATATATTAATATATTATGGTCTCCTTGAGGATGATTAAGTTAACATTTCTTTGCGTTAATGTTGGATTAAAGTAGTAATGCTGTTCCCTCGCTAGTGGGCTCACTAATGGCATTCCACATTCAACTCTCTTCTTTCTTTCCATTTGAATTTATCTGTAGCCCACTCTCCGTGTATGTCTCCATCCATTGACTAAGAAAGTGACCAAAGCCGAAATATGAGAATCAAAAGCACCATTCCACTATAAAGTGGTGATTGGTACCACGGAAAATTGAAATCCCTACGAGAAGGTTTTAGCAGCTTCCACAACCTAAATCATGAGAATGTGGGTTTTCGTATTAAAGCAAATTAAGGTCATCCTTAGAATATGAACCATATATCAATATGGAATTAAAAAATAGAGAAGCACATACGATAAATTATATGCCAATGGTGCAACTTACTGATCATGAAAATTAAAGGAAGTTGACTTGGGAAAAGGTGGCCAAGCTGTAAGTGGCTAGATTTTGAGCCATGCAGGGAAATGTTAGTAATGTCCACATGCATACAATTGTCTGTTTCTCTTTTCTTGATGCAATATAGTCATATAGAATAGTGCAGTTGACTTAAGTGTTGTGGGCTAAAGCCTAAAAGTTATTGCATTTCATCATAACTCTGTTGCTATTGGGTGGGGTACACCATGACAAGAGCTCTCGTCGCCAAATTTAAAAGGGGGTGCTCCTACCTGCATTCCCTTCCAAGGCCACGTATAGGTCATGTTCTTAGTTCCAAACTTCCAATCTAGCTACTAACAAGAGGAACCATATATAGTACCATACATACCTGCATACTTGCCATGGCTCTCAAGATCAAGACTTTCCTTCTAGCTCTTCTCTTTGTCCTCATTCCCTTATCTTCAGGTGAGCCAGTTTATATAAGTGAATACAATTTTGCAGACATTTAATTCAGTGCAGAAATGTAACGAAATGTTTTTCCTTTTAGGCATGGTTGAAGGCTTCAGGGAAAGCATGCATCCTACTCATCACTTACTTTACAAGGTATATGCTTTACTCTCTTGTTTTAAAATGGTATAAGATTGGACCTTGTAAGCCAGAATACTTGACATAGATATCGATGGAGCTACATTATGAGGCAAATATAGATGCTTCGGTTTAGTAATGTCTCTCATGGTTTCCACGACAATTTGCAATAAAAATTGTTAACCGTAGTGTCAACTAAACATTTGATGTCTAGATCTTGCTCTTTGAACTGACAAGTACTTTTCATTTTGGTTTTGAATGAAGGATGGTATCAAGATGAACTCGAGGAAGCTATTTGCCCATGATTTTGTGTTGGATTACGACGAAGCAGGACCCAACCCAAAGCATACAAAGAAACCCGGCAAGGGCCCTTGATTACCTTTACGCCTAATCATATAATAAACCTATATGTTCTCTCTCTCCTCCCTCAAAATGTTTTGTTCATGTATGAGGAGACATGATATAATTATAGATGATTTTCTTCACCGGTGCCGCTACTTGTGTGTGTAATGAAGCAATAAAGTATAATATTTTATTATGTACACCAGATATCGCTTATGTATGGACCATTAAGCCATGTAATTGAGAATAAAGTCTTACCATTTGTTTTCCAGCTAGCAATCCTGTTACAGCATTAATGTATGCAACTTCTCTTATTCGATGGAAACAAAACTTGAGTCTGAGTCTAGTACTGAAAAAGTCTTACCATTTGTTGCTATCTCATTTAAGAGACTATACCACAAGGGAAAGAAAGACAGAAAGAAGTAGCAGCAAAGATTTGGGCTGAAATAAAAAATTAACCCATGTCTAACCAAGCATGACAGTTAATTGTTAACTATACTTTCAAATATAAACTTCATATAATGCTTATGCAACAAAGAAGCCTTCATTGCTAGTTAATAGCTTTGCTATGCAAGGTAGTGTCGGCAATGGAACACACAGAATTTTTCTCAAACTGTGATCTCACTGATTGTCTAAGTTTTATCATCTTTTAGTTATTTCTTTCCCAAAAGGGTACATGATTAAATGGCTAAAAGAATTGAGAACACGCTACATTGGGCAACAACAGTGCATCAATGGTTTGCTCTTCCCTTCTCATCACTTTTCTTCTTTCTTTTTTGCTGGAAACATGTTCTGGTCGGATATTTTGCTTAAACAAATCACAGTACTGGTATTTAAAGGATAGTGTCGAAATACACCTTCATTGTGCATTCCTTTTGAAATGTTGAAATAAATTGAAGGCACACTGCCATGCTTGATAATAAAGACAAGGGGCTAAAGCTATAAAAGAATTGCTTTCTTTGAAATAGTTTCACATACTTCGTAAAATTTAGTAATAGTGATATGTGATTCTTACTGGTTTCAAGACTTTACAGAAAGCATCCATGTCAGTAGTGATATGTGGTTTTTCCAAGTTTCAGTTTCTCTCAACTAGCTTAAATCTTAAAGGAATCAAATATAACTTGTGCAATCACATCTCAATTTACTAATCAGATTGTCTTATATCCACGTACTTGTATGTAAGTTGGCAAATTAAGATGTTCTTTAGCTCCAAGTCCCAGTTGGCAATGGTTGGAAGACTGGTTCTTCCATAACATTTCCATGTAGCCCTCAACTTCTGAAGTTAGGATATGTTTAGGATGGACGAGTCTGTAAAGGAAAGAAGAGGGGTAATTTTTTACTTCTAAATTAAAAAAATTATAAAATATTTATAAAAATAAATAAACAACGATGAGAAGGTTATAAGATTATCTCTTATTTTAAAAAAATAAAATAAAATAAAAATAAAATAAAAATAAAATGACATTTTTTCTCATTTTCCTTACAAACTCCTTAAACATACCTTAACTTGTTTGCTTTTTCTATTATTTAATATTTTCTTTTCTTTGGCACTCCATTTTTAGAGCAGCCATCCCCACGTTCCCCTGCAAGTTTGTCCTAAGTAGGGCATTAAAATTTGACAAATCTAACACCGAATGTTCATTTCAAATATTTCTCAGTTGTGACTCGTTAAAATTCAATATCACAAAGTAGAAGATAAAATTCTGTAGAGATTACTTTGTCGGTACGTATCTACAGTTTTCCTTCTGCTTCTTTTTCTATCGTCCCCTGAAACTGAATACAGCTATATAGTGAAACTGCACTCAGTTGACATATATCAACGTCAAAGAAAGTTCAAGTCGGGCTTTCCAATTCCTGTTCAGCAAAGGCATTTTTGTATGGTAAGGATTAAGAATTTAAGATTGATAATGTCATCAAACTTTCTCTTCCTTAATTTTGATTTCGAATAGAGTTATGTTTAAAAGTTAATTTATCTTAATTAGAGCTTTCAAAACGCGATAGAGGTTAAGGGGGTTGAATCAAGTTGACTCACTTTAGTTGTGGGCAGAAAAATATTCAATCCCACTCATTTTGGGTGAGTTGGTGAGTTAAATAAGTTAGCCTATCAAAAAAATAAAAATAAAAATAAAAAAGGAAAAAATATATGAAATAAACTCTAAAGCATAAAATAATCATCAAACTTAAGTTACATCAACAAAATGTCCAAAATCATATAATAATTATCAAATTTAAGTTACATCATAATTTATAAATCATAACCATTAATATAAACACAAGAAATTGAGTTAATGAATTTTTCTTTATATTAAATTTTGAACAATAAATGGGTCAACCCACTTAACCTGTAGGTTAAATGAGTTAAACCCACTTAACTTGCGAGTTAAGCGAGCTGGGTAAAAAATGATCTGAATTTTTGTGAGCTGAAATTTAAATAATCCAATTTACCATTTTGGTGGGTTGAACCTAGTTGATTCACAGGATTTCATTAAACTAGTAATTATAGACATTTTTCTTAACTCTTTGAAAAAATAAGAGAAATAAGTCAAAGTATGCTATCAAATGTAAGTGGAAAGTGTTGTTAAAATTAGACCAGACAATCAGACTGGTTTGACCATAAACCTGGTTCACCCGATTAAACCAACTGACCATTAATATTTTTTAAAAAATATTTTTCACATTGCATAAATATTCTCTTATATTTTATACTATTACATGTTGATTATTGTTATGACGTTATTCAATTTGATCAGCCGGTTTAAACGGTTGAATCGGTTAAACTTAAACCAAAAATCTTACTAATTCATTATCCGATCTGATTTTAACAAATTAGGTAGAAGTAGTACAGCAATGGACATGTTAACGGGCAATACATGCAAAACAAAAACTGAATTTTAGAATCGGAAAATAAAATGAAGCCTTAAAAAATTTGTGAGTGTCCTAGACCAAGTAGATTGTAAGATGTAAGACATGTACAATTAGATTATACAGGCAGGAAGTTTAGAAGTACATGTCTGTTTATATACATGACTGGTATTTTTTGAATTTATAAAGAAAGCTGAGATGAAAACCAAATTCCAAATGACACAATTCCGATGGTGGTAAGAGCTTGGACCAGCTCATATATAATATTTTGTTGCTGCAGTGGCACATTCTGCCAGTCTGTCCGCCTACAAGCACTCAAAATACGACACAAGGTAATTGATGAAAAAAATTCAAATAATTTGATTAACAAGAATTGATTTGCATAGCTGACTTAAAAAAAATATCATTTCAAGTAGCAGATTCAGTTTATACAATTTTCTAAATGCTGTAGACCACATTTTACTGAACACTGCCTTGTAAAATGTTCAGATGATGGGAACAATCCATTGTTCTATGTAGCAATTTTCCATAAATTATGAATTTGATTTTGAATCTTATGATATACTTTACGCTAGCTCCGCTTTTGTTTTTCACATAGGCCAAGAATCAGAACTCAATTACCAAAGTCATATATAAATGAGAAAATACATACCCTAAATCAGCAATTATAATGCTGACATTATCCTGTGTACGTCGGTCCTGCAGTGTATATTATATATTACTAAAACTGGTAAAGTGCCAAAATAATAATTTCAGAATAACAACTGCCACATCAGTTGTTACAACTTACCAGAGCTGCTTGTGCAAGCGCTTCGCAAGCTAGCTGAAATAAGAACAAGCAAAAAATTATTGCTGCAACTTTGATGGCTTAATGAACACACACATATGTATAAGTGCATGAGCCTCAAGCATGATGCATGATGCATACCTGAATGTTTCCATGTTGTCGTAGTTGATCCCTCACAAAAGAAACTGCATCTGAGCTGAAATGGTACGAAGAATGTGAAGGTAATTCTCTGAAGAACCAGAAAAAGAAAGGTAGCGGAAATGAGTCTAAGGATCATGTAATAGACCTGCTCATGTAATCCCATAAGCCATCAGATGCTAATACTATAAACTCTGCATCTGAGCCAAGAGCTACTTGATAAGTATCAGGGCATGCAACAACCAAGTCATTCTTGAGCTGTACACTGGGTTACAAAAAGCATCGTTATACTTAAATTTAGTCATTCAAAATTGTATAAAGGTCAATTTGAATGTGATAGTAGAACAAAAAGATGAGAAATAAGAAAGTTCTATTTAGTGCTAATTGTCTGTTGCAGAATCAGGCTGAAGCCCACGAAACCAGCAAATTGATCTTAGCTGTAAAGTCATATAATTTTCACGTCAATATTTCTGTCATATGAAAAAGGTAAAAAGCTGACCAAAATAGGAGCTGAAGATCTGGATTATGTATTTTTAGTAGACAACAAAGTTAATGCCGACCCTACCCATTTCTCAGCATTTGATAATCAAAATGAAGCTTTGAACCATTCTTACTCAAGGAATCAGGACTTTCAAGGACAGAAAAGTATAATTGAGACTTCTAACAGGCTAACAGTATCAATGCTAATTCTCCTTTGCTCCCTTTGTCCTGCTAGAAGTGTTTATTTTTTAGCCAGATATAAATAAAAGTGAAAAAATTCATATCCATTCTCTTTGCTAATCTAATACAACCCACATTGAAGAGAGAATGTAAGAAACAATTATTAAGACACACATAAGATTACCCACCGAGAAATAAATTTTTCTGTCCATCTTCCTTCCTGAACTCCTTTCCGCAGCATCCTTTTCACATGCAAAAGGTAGATAACCCTTAGGAAACACATAACAGTGATAGATCATTTATAAAAGATTTGGCATAAAATCCTTTATGCTAGAAGGAATGATGCAGAGATTAAGGACTGTACTCATTCTTCTTTGTTTTGAATCGTAAGTCCCCAAATGCTCGAGATACAGCAATGTCTCCACAAATTCTACCATTGACAATCTATAGACAGCAACATACATTTGAGTCCTCATCAGCCATGTAATGGGATTTTATTTATTAAGAATGGTGAGAAACTTCATAAAAAAAGAGGGCGGCCCAGTGCACGAGGCTCTCACCAATGTGGTGAGAACCTTCATAAATTATGAAAAAGAAACCATTGCCAGCTCAATTGAAAACAATGATCTTCAATCAAACTGTAATTTTAACTATAAATTAAGCTTGAAAAGAACACCTAAATATCAATAAAATTCAAAAGTGACCAATTTCCTATCACATGACAAGTTATATTGCATGTTGTAATTTCTCCAACCACCAAACCACAATACATAAAACTAGGAAAGAAAAAATGGCTGTATGCCCCATAAAACTTAAAAGTTAGTTTACATCCTAAGTTGTCACAATTTTCAAATCGTTTTTTTAATTTCATTCTATAGAATATTGATATATATTGACCTATGATGCACGGATACGGGTATCGGATACGATACCGGTACGACACGGGGATACACCATTTCTTAAAAAATTAAGATACGGGTACGGCAAGATCCAACATAACATATATATCAAAGATAAAGAAAATAGTTGGGTCATTCCATGATTATGGGAGAAAAGTAGAAAAAATACTTTTTATTTTCAGCATTAGTCATTACAAACACAATAGAAGACTATAATTTATTGAATTCTTATGATATCTCATCTATATTGGCACAATAATTCAAAAATAAAAAATAAAAATTATAGGAAATAAGCTCAGGTACTGTATTTGGAGTATCTAGTATCGAATACGGGTATCCGATATGGGTACGTATCCGACACGGGTACGGCAGATATTTTAAAGTATCGGTGCTTCCTAGATATTGACTAGCGAAGATAGTCAAAATGTATGTAAACAAAATGAAGGAACAAGGAAAACACACCCATCCACCTGCATCTCGGATTCTTTTGATTTCTTGAAGAGAAGCCTTGTTGCTCCCATATGGTCGGTGAGGACTAGTCAGCACTTCTGCTTTTCCAGATCTGCATAGAACCTGCAACAAGAAGTGAGCTTAAATAGAAGTCATGTAATTTAGAAGACATTTAATCCCCTAGATACCCTAATGTAAAGATGAAAATCAGAATAGTCCACATCATGGATTTCTTTCTTGATACTTCTTGGAAACAGAAAAGTATATAAAGAAGTACATCTTTATCATCAAAAGATGGAGTCAGACGTAGCATCTTGGGGCACTATAAGGATTGATAATACGCACCACAGATGAGTCACCTATATGTGAAATGAGCAGCATATCATCTCCTATAAACACCGCAGTTGCTGTAGCACCTGATTCATCCCCCTCTCCATTCATTTCAAGCCTTAGAAAAATGAAATACTGTCTAAACCTTCAATGCAATCATACCAAATCTAGAATCATATGGAAACTATTGAAGTAGACACATTTTATGGAGACTATCCATTGTAGACTAGTGTACTGGCTTACCATTTTAACAACCTTGTGTCAGCTTTGACAAATGCCTCCTGTAATGCTTCTTTAATGGCTTTGAAATCTTTCCCACCTAATAGTAACCCACCTTGTAAAGCTTCGATACACTCCTTGTACAGCTCATCCCTGTTGTTGGCACTTGGCACATGACATGAAATCAATAATTTAGATTTTGCAAAGAATAATAATTCATCTACTAGAGTCAATTCAGAACCAAAAGAAATCACATATCCGTACAGCACGATGAAGGATGAGTGCATAGGTCAATGATCCCTTCAACAGGTAAATAAAGTTTTAATGGGAAAGAGGTAAACTGTTGAAAATATTACAGAGAACAAGACGGACTCTGACCCACACTGCAAATTCATTAACTATAAGGCTTAAAAATAGAATTAATTATGGATACTATTTTGAATCCTATGCAAGTTAACTTTACTGTGGAGCTTTTCAAATTCTTTCAAGTAATCATGGCAATACAATAAAAAAAAGTTGTTACCCAGCATCAATTTACACACCCCATTACTGCATTAAATGGATATAATTATATAAAATAGGCAAGCAAACAATCAAGAAGACATGAAATATTCTACCAAAACATACAGCATCACATAGAAATTTCATTTTTGCAAAGACCTGAGGAACTCAACCGAAGAAAACCCTCCATGCCCATCAAATACAGCTGCAAAAGAGAAGCCATTAAGGCCATCAGGTCGAACAATAATATGATCTTCCATCTCTTCGCGGAGACCCTGCAAAGCAATGGATCCCCATCTTATACCAGGCACCTCAGTCAAAGATGATGGGGCATCAATGGCTATGGCAGAGCAGCATCGGCTTCTGCACGTAATGGTAAAGCTATTTCTGTGGGTGTTCTTGGAGGTCGAGCGGCTATGGAGATTGCTTAAGAGGAATCTTTGTATTTGTGGGCTTGACAAGGCCATCAGCTACTCAGTTGAATGGTTCAGACTGAGAAAGGGATCTGAAGCTGAAGCTGAGAGAGTTGTTGTGGTGGGTTTAGTTTTGATGGGAGATAAGTGAGTTAATAGAAGCCTCTAACTGCTTTAACGGATTGGATTCTCTGATGGGATGAGATTCTCTGCAAGCTTGTAGACATTAACCTTAAAAGAAACGTTAATGAGTTTGTCAGGACCCACTCAGAAACTGATGTGGCAAAATAGGAGACGTGGAGCTGTGGAAGGTGGTGATGCCCTGGACCCTGGGGGATGGTCTGCTTCTAGACCTACTTGGCTGGCTTGCAGTTGTAATGGCCAGGTCTGTTGAAACCAGAAGCATGTAACTCACCGATATTACTTTAAGTGGTCAAACTTGGATACATGTTTTTCTACATAATGCATGGTTGCGGTTCAGATCGGATAACGTTTGGCTTGTGGTGGAATCAACAAGCTAGCTGGCATTTGAGTCCAAGACTAAACTACAAAAGCCACTATGTTTTTTTAGTTAACGAAAACCAGTATTTAGTGGCACATAAAGATTAGATTCATAGGTTGTGTAGTTCATTACCTTATGTTGCGTTGAACGTTCGTTAATTGCATGACGAGATTATTTCGGTACTTATTATTTTTATTGAGTCTTCACATTTAAGTAAGTTCTCAATTCATTAATTATTGTTTATATTTACTTAATTTTTAAATATTTATTACAAAACTAATAATTATTAAATAATTAATAACTTGTTTTGAATATCATACTTATCAAAATACCATAACAACTCTAAAAAAACAAAAACAATACAAGAAAAAAATATCTATACGTGTGCTTTTACATGAAGGAAAAAGTGGCTTACATACGTAGTTGTTTTTTCTCAGGTCTGGGCACAACCAGTTTTTATAGTCCGACTCAGGCAAAGGTTGATTATAAAAACATATGCAACTAATAGTTATAATTCATTTTCAACTTCTTTGCAATGATCTATCAATGAGTAGCAAAATACCCTTATTTTATTTCCGATTTCATGATAGCTTGAATATGCATACGTACAAACAAAAGCAGCTAATATAAACGGACATCAATTGTGCCAAGTGAAGCAAAGATGTAAATTTTTATCCCCTAGTTTAAGAACTCAGCATAACATTTCATCTGAACTTAAGTAAATTCTTCTTTCAAATAATGAGGCCCGGGCTTGAAGGGATCAGACTCAGCGTATGCCTCTGGCCTGTAAAATCCAGAATCATTCACTCGGTTGCTCAAAACATGAAGAATGGCCTTCTTCGAACCTCCATACTCATCCATGTTGCTCTCAACATAAGCATTGGCCTCAGCTGCTATCTCATTCACAAAATCAAACCGATTATCTTCTGATAGTAACAACCTCTCTATGTCCATTGTCAAGAGCTTTCCCTGGTCCTTTATCATCCTCACCTGCTCCTCTAGGAAAGGAACACGCTCCATTTTGTAGGGCAAATATTCATCCTTTTTTATCTGCAACAAAATGAATTTTTGCTTAAGCATTCAGATTAATCACACGTGATATTAGAGGAGGCCGTGCCAATAGCATGAATCACGAATACTATAATTCACCAGCATAACCATTATGTATTCATTCTATAATTATTCATTTTGTCAGATTATTTAGAAAAGAAGAAAGAAAATCATTGCAGAATCTTCATGTGCGTAGTAGTCCCCTTTATTGCATGCATCAAAATTCAGCAAAAAATGAGTATCTATTGAAACTTCTATACCAAATGTGGGGAGATCGGAGATGTGCAACCATGATAAAAAGTAGCAAAGTGCTGATATGAATAAAATTGAAGTTGGCTTATCTTTATTACAGGAGATGAGCAAAAGCAGTTATCTTTTGCTATTCATTATGTTCAATAATAGCAACAGATACCTCTGTAAAAGTCGAAGCATGTTTACTTGCAATGCCATGAAGCTATCATGTGCACAACTTAAAACTCCAGATTGCTAATTCTGTTTAACTTTTCCAGGCTACATCCAAATCCTACAATCCTATAACTCTATCTACGATAGTACCATTAAGCTCTTTAACCTCTACTCCCCTAATTGAAAAATGGGAAATGCCTTATATTTGTATATATCCCACAATTGACAAAGTCTTCTTGCCATTTTATTGTTCAATTATTGTAATTACAGGCCAAATTGATTCTCGCTGTCAAAGAAATCAACTGCTCACTATCTCAACTAGATCTCTTAAGATGACTTGGCTGATTACTGTAAAAAAAAACTCCCAGGTAATAAACAAAGCAGTGAGTCAGTAATTCATAGTTAAACATGATAACACAGTATAGATCCAGGTGGCCCAGATCTAACTGAATAAAGTTTAGAATGCTTCAACTAAAAACCCTTCCTTTCCAGCAAATGCACAACAGTGGGCAAATGTTCTGTAAATAATACCATTTCCTGATTTATCAAGTTGCCCTTAAAGCAAAACCTGTTCCAATTGAGGCCGATGCCCAAGAGAACAACGAATATACACTTTCTCACTATGCTATCCTAATCCTTTAAGCCAAAGAATTTAAACACTTGACGTTTCAGCTATAACTTTGCTCAACGATAGTCCCACAATTAGCATTTATACCTTGAAAAACTTGTTTACAGCCCAAACATAATCGGATAATGCTAGTAAACTTACAAAACTCGGCAACAAGTACAGCAAAGCAACACTTTTGTTTCTGATTGTGTGTCATTTGCTCAATGCGAACCCACATACACACGGCAAAGTGGCAAAACCCATTTGTTTTAGTTTGGGAATTTAGACAAACAGGTAAGAAGCAAGCATAAACAGAAACTCCAAAAGCCAAAATTGTAAGAAAAAACAAAATGGGTCAGACCATACCAATTTTCTTCGCCTCCACACTCGCCGACCACGACCCTCCTTTCGCATTTGGGGCATCAACTGCAAAACAAAGTGCATAAACAAACAACTTTGGTTCGGGACAAACGCAACATTGAAAAAAATCTCAAATTTTCTACCTGCGAGCTAACAAAGAGGCTCGAACTCCGTGAATTTCCAGCTCTTAACTCTATCCTCTGCAGTAAATGATGAAAAATATTTTATATAATTTGAACAAATAATTTCAGAAAAGAAAGATTTGAAAGAAAAATTTTACCAAAAAAATAAAATAAAAATGAATTTTGCTTCTCATGATTGATGATTCTGTACATTTTTTCAGAAAACAAACAGAGATTAATCGAAGAAAAAGAGAATTACAGGTAAAGAGGAGGATAGGGTTAGGGGGTTGATGCGGATAGCCATGGTCAGTGCCCTATGTGTGCTGTCTGCGCTATCTGAACAAAAATACCACTATTATTCAAATTCACTACATAATAATAATTCACATAATATTTATGAGTAAATAGTAATTTACTTACTGAAAATATTCTTAACTCGTAATTTAATTTTAAAATTTATTTTTATGTATTATTTAGATTTTAAATTTATAAGACTTATATTAATATGATATTTTATTATTTTTTGATTATCTTGTATCAATTTTTAAACAAATATAAAAATTAAGTGAGATTTTTGTACTATCATCAATACCGTTGCCATTATAATTTTTAATTTTTGAAATTAATTAATGATTTGACATATTTTATATGGATTGCCACTTTTTATTTTATTTTATCACATATGGGATATTTAATTACTAATAAGCTAGTCTTGGTATTGATATTTAATTAAATTTGATAATTCTTATTGATCAATAGTGTTCCTCTTTAGTTTTCAATGAACTGGGGCTTTAGTTCAAAAGACATGAGTAAATTTTATTAATTTTAACTTGCATCATCAATCTCGATTAGGTTGGTGATGTAGATCAATTACAAATTAAATTATGAACTGTGCTAGTCACTTTAAATTTTGTTTAATCACAAATCATTATCAAGTATGAATTTAAAAATCTCATTCAAATGTCTACCAACCCGTGAAACTTAGGTGGCAACAGTCGCATATTTTTCACCTAAATAATTAAAATTTTCATTTATTTTTGCAAAATTAAAAATTTCATTAAAACAAGGCAATTTGAAGAACAAATTTATTCATTATATATATATATGATTTAATTTCTAATTGTCATTCAATCATGTATTGTCAAATCATTAAAATAGTTAGATTTTCTAAGTATTTATTGTGATAGTCAACTCTTTTACTGATTTGGCAACACATGATTAGATGACAGTGTAAAGAAACTTTACACTAACAGTAAATATAAATTAAATTCAGTAGATAGAAATTAAACTCATATATATATATAGATTTAATTTCTATCCACTGTTAGTGTAAATTTTTTTTACATTGTCATTCAATCATGTTTTGACACATCATTAAAATAATTAGACTTTCTAAGTAGTGGTTGTGATAGTCAAACTCTTTTAATGATTTGGTAACATATAATTGGATAACAGTGTAAATTTTTTTTACACTAATAGTGAATAAAAATTAAACTATATATATATATATATATATATATATATATATATGTAAGTGCCTAATTTACAAAGCATTTATTCGATATAGAATATCTTTTAAATTTATGGAAATCAAAGGCCAAACCCGTTTGAGTGCGAATAATTTCTCAATCATAATCCCATTCAATCAATTAAACATACTAATACATGTGGCAATTAAATTCACAAAGATTAGTAATTGAATTTTAATTGTATTACATTATATATATATATATATATATATATTAAGTTATTTATCTATCTATCGCAGCTAAAGTTGGACCTTGACTGTTGAGTAGCAGTGAGAGGAACTAGTATATATATACATGTTAAAAGTACCAAAGCTTAGCTGATCTTGCAGCTCAAGTCTGCAAAAGATACTCCGAAGTACTCTGTTGCCGGGTTCCCCCATTTTCTAGGGTTTCACACATTTGGAAACACCCCAGAGGATAGATCAAAACGGTGAACTGAGATTAGATTCATTGCACAATCAACTCAATGCCCAATTTCTATAATTTCCCATGACAATAATGCTCCAATTCTTGATGCTGCTAAAAAGAGCAGCTTGAAACTCGACCCCATTTTTTGTTTTCTCTTCTAGTTTGAACTCGTACTCAAAATCGAAGCAAAGTCCCAAAGCTTTGAACTTTCAATACCGATACTAAGATGGAGAGGTCTAGATCTAAGAGGAACTACTACTATGACCAAGACTATGATTCAGAGACCTTAGCAAGGAACAGGCCACGCTATAACCACCACTACAACAGTGGCGGACACCGCCATCGAGGGGGCGGAAGCGGCGGCGGAGGAGGGCGGCCTTCTAAGACGCAACAGGAGTCGCCGTTAACGGTGACGACGAGTTACCGCATTTTGTGCCACGACATGAAGGCCGGTGGAGTAATTGGCAAGTCCGGTAGCATTATAAAGTCCATTAGGCAGCACACCGGAGCGTGGATCAACGTGCACGAGCTGATCGCCGGCGACGAGGAGCGAATCATTGAGATTTCCGACACGCGCCGGCGGGACCCGGAGGGGCGAATGCCGTCGTTCTCGCCGGCGCAGGAGGCCCTGCTGTTGATTCACGAGAGGATTCTTGAGAGCGACGCGGCGTTTGGGGTTGGCGAGGAGGAGGAGGAGTATGGTGGCAGAGGAGGTGGAGGTGGAGGTGGTGGTGGAGGAGGTGGGGGTGGGAGCAACCGTGTGGCCACTAGGCTGGTCGTGTCTAGAATGCATGTTGGGTGTTTGTTGGGGAAAGGTGGGAAGATTATTGAACAAATGAGGATGGATACCAAGACCCAAATTAGGATACTTCCTAGAGATCACAATCTACCTCGTTGTGTTTCCATGTCGGAAGAAATTGTTCAGGTGCAACAATAAAGCTTGCAACTTTTTTCATCTCATGCTTTCTTAATTTGCATGCATGCTCAGAAACCCTCCAACTTTGAGTTTCATTAATTTGTTGTCAAAATGTCTCCAACATCCCTGCTGAGAAACTCAGTATGTTCCTTTGCTTTTGGAGGACTAATTAAAATTGCAGAACTGAAGAAGATAATGGCTTTTCGCGTTTCTCTCTTATGTTTACTTCTTTCTCCCTTTGATACTCATGCGTCTCATAAGTTAATGAAATAAAGCATGAGCTAGCAGTCATTACATTAGCTGATTTTAGCGACGGTGTGAATGGCATTTGAAGCTACTTTGTGAATTTCTGCTGAAGAGCTGTAAAGGAGGAGAAATATTCAGCTTCAATTCAATGTGGCTTTCTTTCTCCGGCTGCTGTCTTAATTGATTGAGGACAGGGGATATGGCTTTAAACTTTAAATATCTCTCCTTAATAGGTGGTTCGGAGTACAATTTTATCTTGGATTGTTGGTTTTATGAAGCATTTATGAGGTTTATTAGCAACTGCTTTTGATTTAGTGGTGGATCTCGTGCTTCTATCATGATTTGGTTGAACTTGGTTAGATCAAGTATGTATTTATTTCTTGAATGTTGGTGTTGTCACGAATATTCCCCCCATCCCCTTTCCCATTTTTTGTTGATGCATCAGCTAGGAGACTTGTCCTTTACTTCTGGCCATCTTTAATGAGCTTTCTGCGGTGTAGATGAAATTTTTATTCATGCTGTCATGTAGAAAGCTTCATGTTTGACGCTAGCTGCTGTCGTCTACTTATAATTTAGCACTGAAAAGCATGTTAAAATACTTTGCAACTCTTTAAAACTTTGAATATATAAAGCAGTGTTTATTGTATAACGAGTTTATGAGCCTTGTTCAAGAAATGTTCACTTTGAATTTTTGCCTCAAAAACAACATCCCTTGATTTTTCCTTGAATTTAATCCGCCAATTGTGACAGAGAGCAGGCAGTACCAACTTGATGATAATATTTTTTATGGTTCTATTTCTTACTGGTTTTTAACGGGACCATCTTAGTATTAAAATGAAATTATGGTGATGCAAGGCCATTCAAAAGATCTGATTGTGATTTCCCTGCAATTTTACTCATTTAAAAAATAACTGAAGACTATTAATTATATGGTATTCTGTACAGGTTGTAGGTGATGTAAATGCTGTAAAGAATGCTTTGGTAATCATATCATCACGCTTGAGGGAGAGCCAGCATCGTGACCGTGGTCATTTCCATGGGCGAGTACATTCACCAGAGCGTTTTTTCTCTCCTGATGATGATTATATTCCTCATGTGACTAGTGGGTCTCGTAGATCATCTATGGACGGGGCTACTTTTGGATTACGAGTATCTGCCTCTAATACCAGAAACAATAACCACCCCTCATTAGGTTATACAATGGAACCAGGGGCAGCTCCTATGGCTGATGATGCACAGCCCTTCTATGGTGAGGACCTTGTTTTTCGAATACTTTGTCCAGTTGAGAAAGTTGATCGTATTATTGGGGAATCAGATGGAATTGTAGAGTTCCTTCAGAATGAAGTTGGAGTAGATGTTAAGGTCACTGATCCTGTTGGTGGTTCAGATGAACAGATAATTATCATTACTTCAGAGGAGGTACTTTCCTTCTCTTATTTTCTGTCTCTATCTGTAGTGTATAACCAGTGCAAATTCTTTTAGGTCACTAGTTCAGGTTATAAGTGTTTTACAAGGCACAATACCCTTCCTGCTTGAGTAGTTGTAACATCAACTCTTTTAAATGCATTTCAACTTGTTTTCCACATGGATATATGTCACTTTTTTTAGGTTCTAACTGTTCTTCTTATTATGTACTTAAGGGTCCTGATGATGAGCTGTTCCCAGCACAGGAAGCTTTGTTGCATATACAAACCCACATTGTCGATCTTGTTCTAGATAAGGATAATACTATAACCACCAGGCTTGTTGTCCCCTCTAGCGATATTGAATGCTTAGATGGAAAAGAAGCATCACTATCGGAAATAAGGAGATTGACTGGTGCAAATATTCAAATTCTGCCTAGAGAAGAACTGCCTATCTGTGTTGCAAAAACTGATGAGCTGGTACAGGTTTGTCATTTGACCTACTAACCCAAATATTCTATTAGATTCCTTTGGTAAATGTAGTTTGAATGATAAATGTTGAACTTTATAATGATGATAGATCTTACTCCTCAAAGCATCATACTTGGTGCATATGTACCACTTCGCTCTGCCAACTAATTCTACAGAGAATGTACAGTTTTCATTGTCTTTTGTTATTAGGAAATTTCCAATAAATGATATAGAGAGGATTCAAAACCCTAGCTTCCACAAGGCTAAAACAAAGACCAGGTATTTAATTCTGCTTTCTACATTTCTCAATTGCTCCTCTATTGCCTCTACAGATTGTGGGAGGGATAAAAGCAGCTCGAGATGCTGTTGTTGAGGTGACATCAAGACTTAGAAGTTATTTGTATAGGGATTTCTTTCAAAGGGACACAGTACCACCATCGGCCCCCTTTCCTGGTGTGGAGGCATCATCTTCCAATAATATAGCTCCAGTTACTGAAACTCCCACAACCTATCAGAATGTGCAAACTGTGGCACTAGCCCCCCTTCCATCAAAGGTATTCTTTTGATGCAATGAGAAGTGCTATTTTCTATTCAATATTGCCCATCTTCACTTATCTCTTATCTAAATGATTGGGGTTTGGGATATTTAGTAGCCATCTTTAGTATATATTTATTGTCTTCCCTGAAAATAACTTTTTGAGTGTATAATACCACGGAACCTTTTGTCTCAACAGTTAAGGTTTTCCTGGACAGGAAACAGAAAATATGTGTAATTCACAACTCTGTAACTGTTGATAGAAGGAAAGTAATTATATGAACTCATAGATAATATCCAATGACCAAATATTTTTTTTTTTAAAGAAGCTATATTTTTGGTCAATGGCTATTTAAGTGCACTTTACCATCTCAAATGTATACAATTTAGGGGAGCCAAATCTATAAAAGAAGTGACAGCTTGGCCCAAATTATAGAGAATGTTGATTTTTTATTTGTAACAAAACCTTAAATCTTCTTTCTTTCTTTTTGCAAGGAAACTGGAGGATCTAACACTGAGACAGGAAAGCAGAAAGAAAGTGACCGCCGCGATGATGTGCTTAGTGGTTTAAATAGGTAACTGGTCCCTACCTCATTTCATGATGATAGGATGTTGTATAAAATAGTATGGAGTCACTTGCCAATATCTCATCCTTTTCTTCAGATGGTTGATGTTGCAACTAGTGGATGCTGGTTTGTTTCTCCCCTTCCCCCTTTCTAATGTTTTTTGGTTTTCTTTTTTGTATTTGTGGTTAGGATCGCATTGCCACTTGTCACTAGGAGTACACTTGAAGTTGTTATACCGGAATATGCAGTTCCAAAGCTTATAGCAAAATCCAAAAGCAAGCTTGTACAGATAAGTGAGGTGTGTGTGATTAGATCTTTCAGTCCTTTACAATAATATTTGAATAGGAAGCCGAAGGTGCTAAAACAGACATTCTTGTACCAAGCAATTGGTGCCGTAAATTGACATCATGCTTACTTTTTATCAATGTATCTACCCTCTGACATCATTGAGGAGCTTTTCCCCTCTATTCTGTGAGCAATTTAGTTCCTCTTAGAATAAGAATGACAGAACTTGTTATTGAATGATTAATAAGTTGTTGTTTATGTTGATCTACTTTCAGATTGTATCTAGATCATACTTGATGTATTTTTATTTCTCGTTTTAGCAAAAAAGAATGAAAGGCAAAATCCTTAATAACTTCCCAATTATTTATTTTTTTGTCTGTATTTTCACTTATGTTTTGATGGGAGCAGTTGTCAGGAGCCATTGTAACGCTTGTAGAGGATAGACCAGAGGTGACACAAAAGACTATTCAGATATCTGGTACCCCAGAGCAGGCAGAGAGAGCCCAGAGCTTGCTCCAGGGATTTATTTTGAGCAGTAAGTCCTCTCTCAATGTGTTGGGGGTGGCTATGTGTGTTCATACATGCATTAATCTTCTTGGTTCTTAAACACCCATGTCGTCATGTAAATTGAAATGACATATACTTCTGTTTTCACCCTCTTACAGCCCAAGAAGATGGCCCTTAAGTGATGGACATACTGAAAGCTGGTTAGACAAAAGGATAGTGCCATTGATTTAGAGCCTGGGGCATTTTGTTCCATGCATTGATTGGGTTTCCATGTTTACCATACTGCTGTCGCTAAGAGTTGGAATTTTCAATGTGAGAGAAGCATTCCACTGTAAATGTTGTACTAAAAGAGCTTCTTTGTTAGTTGTTTTGTTAGTATTTTCACTATTTTCAGCAAGTGCAGGGAAGCAATTGTTGGCTACCCTGTATGGTGTTTTCCTGGTTGACCACGTCTATTATGAGTCAAATAATCTAAAGCTTTTCCTCAACGGCGAAACAGAAGCATTTTTTTTTTCTCAAGGACATGGTTTCCATTAAACACAATTTCACAGCAGCAGCAACAGCAGGCACGGCTATGTAGATAATCCAATGGCCAATGTACCTCCTTATTTAACAAATCATTATATTTAACTCGTATATTGATTTTGTTGATAGCTTGATATCCAAGCTTCTTTTTGAAGCACAATTCAGAAAAAAGTAAATAAAAACAAGTTGGAATTGTTTTCTTTAGTTATTATATGCATCTAAAGTTGGCACATGTCATACTAGTGTGATTTGTTAAAAGATAAAATTTAGAAATTACATTGATCCCTGATCTCTTTATTTTTAAAATTTTCATACTACAAAAGATAGTACTGAGTATTTTAAAAAAAAAATACACATTGACAACAATTAAAAATGAAAGTGATTTTGAAAATTAAAGAAAAATTTAATTTTGACGGATCCCAAACCAAGTTAAATTGTAAAATATAGCTCACAATACATTATAGTTACGAGTTCTAAAGAATTAATTGAAATGGTGATGATTGATTTGGATTTCTAATTAGATAAAAAATTAAAATGCATATTGTTTCTTTTTATTCTTTATTTTAAAAATGAATGTAAGAAAGTAATAATCAATTTTTACTTTTATTTTTTAGTACATAGTTTTTACTTTCTAGTTTGACTGTCTTAGGTGAAGTCGAAGGGGGATGACACGTTTATGGGAGATCATTTCATACATATTACATATCCACCTACAGGTTGGTAAGTCGGTATGTTTGGTGACGATTATAATCATATACTGACTGTATAAAATTTTATATATAAATCATATTATGCCACCTATTTAAAAAAAAATTTAAATTAAAATTTTTAATTACTACAAGAATGTGACACTTTTATTTATTTATTTATTTTTAGCGTAATTTTACACTGATAATAAGTTAAATTTACACTAATAATATTTGTTGTTTGAATGACTTCATTTATTGTAACATTTCACGAGCATGTTAATTTTATTACTAATATGGAGATTACTCTATTTTTTTCTATGTATCAATATTTATGACAGATTGTTAGATATTTATGAGTTGTTGATTGAAATGGTAAACTATTTCAACTCTCAAGAAAAGGTTAAATATTCGAATTCTGAAAGTTGTAATTCTTGAAAGTGCTTTTTATCATAACCTTTTTTTTTTTTATCTAAAAGGGATTAGCCTCATACCCAAATGATGTGAAAATACATTTGGTCAATACTTAAAAAAATATATTTATGAGATGTTAATTGTAATAATAAATTCTCAAATTTTTATTGTGAAAAGTGAATACCAATTATTAATAAATATTTCACAATTCAACAAGAGTATTAGTTCCAAAAAAAATGAGTAGCACCTACCAACACCTTAATAATATTGAATATTGACAGAAATAAGATAAGAGGACATAATTTACCTTATTGTTCCCGTAGTAAAAAAAATTACGTGGGCTGGAGCAGAAGTCGGACGCTATCTTCAAGTCCAAACAAGTCCAAGCCCATGAAGGACTCGCCGACTCAACTCGGCCAGAAAGCCGCGCTTTATCGGTTTCAGACAGTTTACGGTAATTGCTAAGGTTCGATCCTAATACGAGGTTTCTATGCTCTGCGGCCCTACTTATGGAAATGGAAGCTTCCTTTCTTCTTCTTCCCTCGCCCTCTTTCACTGGATTCAGGTCTCTCTCTCTCTCTAAAGGAACAATTTTCTAGTCACTTGTCTAAATGAGATGGGTCTCTGTGAATTGTGCTTTCTTGGTTTTTTAATTTGACGGGATACTGTGCTTGGCTTCTCCCAAGTCTCAACTCTAATATAATATGACAAGTACCAGTTCCATTGTAAATGGGTTGTAATGAGACTGATATAAACACAACAAAGTGATGGCTACAAGCAATTGTAGTATTGGAAAAAGGGACCCCAGTCATAGAGTGGTTGGACAAATGCACTTGCTTGCTTGAGACTCTGAAGAACACTTAAGAGTGATCTTCAGTAATATTTTCAGTGAGTACAAGTCAATTTACTTTTCCAGGCTTCAAAATTTGGTATGGTTTATAGGAATAAGACTCCTTAGGTTACTTAAATTAGTTCAGTTATCTTTCTAGGTCTGTGGAAAGGATAACTCACCATCTCATATTTGAGTTTCTGTTTTTTAGAGTATACTTGAAAAGGAGTCAATGAAAAACCATTAGAAGATCAATGGATGAAATATGCATTTGCCCAACATATGGCATTGATATCAATTAATTTTCGCATGATTGCTTCATACATGAAGTAGCAAGTTTGTCAAAGCAGCTTGTTGATTTTGGCCGAGCTTGGTTGTCATTTTATGAGATTAGGGAAGACAACATTTGGTGCCCAGTATTGCAATGAAGTTGATCATTGTGATATACTCGGAATCCATCTCTAGCTAGATTATGTTCTAACTTCGATTCTAAGGATTTGAGTTGATGTGGGTTCTTGTGATGCTTTAACTGTATCGTAGAAAATTAACTATCTTCTTCATGGATTGAATCATCAGATTATATTTCAAAAGTGATGATATATTGATCTAATGGAACTGGGCACAGGCGCACACATGCATATAGATTAGGGCAGAAGGTCTTTTAATAATTTAGGTCCAAGTCTTTGGCTAAGCTTTATACAGTCTTTAATCTGTGAGTGCAAAGAATTGTTTCCATTTATCCTTATTGCTTTTTAGTTCTCAAGTCTTGATTTTGTTGTACATATCTTGTTACAATAATTTGCAATGGCTTGGTCTAATGTCTTTTGTTATCCTATTATTAGGACAAGCAAAGAGCTTCCACATATGCTGTCACTGTGCGAGCAGAAAAGCATAACATGCTTCCCAGTTTGTAATCAAAAGCGGAATTACAATCGTAAGCTTTACATTATACCCATTAGGACTGTTGCTCAGTTCTGTGTCTCAAAATCTTCAGTTGGGTCATTGGAATTTGGTGGGACAGGGCCACAGAGTGATGCTTATTCGGGTTTTTCAGCTCCAAATAATTATCAGAGGTGGGAATTGGTTCAAGTGATATTGACTTCTTCCTTTCTTCTACTACTTATGCCTGTCATATTTTAAAAGTATTTCTGAATTCTATTTTTTTTTCCCTAAAGTTTTCTGACCAATGTATTAGAATTTTATGAGGATAAAGCATCCGTGTTTCATCGCTAAAACTAAAATTGTTAATTATCGGATTGACAATGTCACTTGACTCTGCAAGTTATGCATTCCACAGAATGAGCAATTTTGAGAGACAGTTGGAAGAATTATTTGATGAAGTGAAAAGAATGATTAGGATGGGAAACAAAAATGATGCTAGAGACCTACTTAATGCAAATTATGAAGTGGTGAAAGAGCGGCTGAATGCAGGCACCAAAGGCATTGAAGAAGCTGCAATTTTGGACATCATAGCACTGGGTTACATGGCTGTTGGAGACTTAAAATTTGTTGGTTCTCTGTTGAATGTGGTATTTTGTCCCCCCACTCTTGTGCATTCTTCATTCATTTTTATATGTTATATCATATTTGAGACTCTTTGGATTCAGAGGAACTTAATTTCTATCTGCATGGTATGTCATTAGTTGAACTCTCAGAGTCCGTACCATGTATAAGTGTGGTCATCAATATTCCATAGTCCATACCTTTTTAGCTGTTTAAGACTAAAGATTTATGAGATGGTACCAGTTTTTACAGTAATGAGAGTACAATGAGGAGTCAATTGTCAGTTTTATTTTCATTTTCTACCATGAGGCATGAATGAATAAATGGTCAACAGAAAATATATGCAGTCAAAATATCTGCAATCACTCTTGACAAGTATGTTTTCTTGCAGATGAGGCTGAGTGTTTCCACCTGTCCAGCATGTTTCTAACTTTCTATTAGCATGACATGTTTGACTCCCATATGCTAAAGTTGTTTCCCTCGTAATCATTATCTTAATCTGTATATACCTAACCGATAATTGCAAATAATTATATGTTCCACATTTCTGTTGAAATCATATTTCTATTGCTAAAGGCATACATTTGCACACCTCTTTCTGTTGTTGTTCCCTCTAAAATTTATTAGTGTCTCCCTCCCTTTTCTCTATGGTGTCCATTCTTATATTTGTATGAATGGCCAGATGAAAGAAGTTGTTGACAATTTGAAGGATGATGCACCACATCTAGATTCAATACTTATGCATATGGGAAGTATGTATGCAACTTTGAGCAAGTTTGAAAAATCACTGGATGCATATCAAAGGGCTGTCTACATTATGGAGAGGACCTATGGTGAGTGCATTTTTCAGCTAGTAGGATGTTAGTCTTATTTACTAATTTAGTCACAGATCACATCCAGTTGAATGGTTGTGGTTACAGTACCAAACTTTAAAAATGTTGGGTTGCTAATCTGTTTGATTAAAAAACTGGAGCTATATTCTTGACATTTTTCAATTTGTGCATGTCTAGTTAGAAGCTACCTTTGATAGTTTTTCATCTCCAGATACCTTAGCAGAAATGATCTGTGGTGAAGCCAACAGTCAACTTATGTTTTAATTATTGTTCCATTTTTCAAAATTCTGGTATTCTCAATATAATATCTTCTTGTAGGTAAGGATAGCACTTTTCTTGTCACACCCTGTTTGTGTATGGCAAAAGTTCTTGGTTCTATTGGAAAAGCAACAAAAGCAATAGAGATATACCAGCATGCAATTACTCTTTTGGAATCAAATAGAGGTGCTGAAAGTATGGATTTGGTTGTACCTTTACTTGGTCTTGGCAATCTTTTACTGAAAGAAGGAAGAACCGATGATGCAGAAACTCATTTTACTAGGTTAAGCTTCCTATTTTTTTTCCCCTCCCCTATTCAGTGCAATAGTGGCTCTGCTTCCTGGTATATTTACTTGTATTTATTGTTGTTTCCTAGGATTCTAAACATCTACACAAAGTTATATGGACAAAATGATGGAAGAATTGGAATGGCTATGAGTTCCCTAGCCCAAGTGAAGTGTGCTCAAGGTAACTTTATAGCCTTGCTCATGCAATTTCCTTGCTGTTTACATACATATTCCTTTTTCTTTTCTACACCCCCCCCATGTCCATTATTTCTTTCTTTTTTTTTTCCGTTTTCATTTGGTGGTTGCACAGTTAATATGAATGTGGTTTAGAAGTTCTTTCATGCATGATGGTTCTTGTATAATGAAGAAGAATGGTGGAATAAACACCTATATCTACACAAACTGTTTATTTGGTGTTACGTCATATATGGAAATCATTGTAGTGATGCTAATTTTTATTTTATTTTTTAAATGGTGTCCAAGTTCAGGCACTGGTTTCTTCTTTCCTTTTCTTTCCCTCTTTTGTTATTTTGGCTGCAAAGTTTAGGCACTGATTGATGTGTGATATATTTTGCAGGGAAGTCAGATGAAGCAATTCATTTGTGTAAACGTGCTCTTCAGGTCATCAAGGATTCAAATTACATGTCACTGGATGACAGCATCATGGAGAAGATGAGGGTAGATCTAGCTGAATTACTCCATGCTGTTGGGAGGTATACTTCTCTATGACCTTGGTATTAGGAATGAAAGATTTAGGTACTTTTTGGCATTTAAGAATAAAGTCAGACAACTTAAAAGTAATTTTTGTGCACCTTTCTATCTTTAGATAGCCTAATGATTCAAAATAGGAAACTTCCACAGCATATTGTTGATATCTTCACGGAATCTTGCCAAAATCTTGTAATTATCACAATTAATTAAAAATTAGTCTCTCTTAACAAATAATTAGAAATATCATAAAATAGAAAATTTTAACTTATATCGTGATGTAATAAAGCCTATTTTTATGGAAAAATATTAAGTATGTAATATTATGCTATTATCAAGTATGGTAACTTGACACTCATTGCTTTATTTTTAGAGGACAAGAAGGCAGAGAGCTATTAGAGGAGTGCTTATTGATTACTGAGAGGTACAAAGGAAAGGAACATCCCAGCTTAGTGACACACATGATAAATCTTGCAACTTCATATTCACGGTCAAATAATTATGTGGAGGCTGAGCGCTTGCTGAGAAGAAGTTTAGAAATCATGATAAAGCAGATGGGAACTGATGACCAGTCCATCAGCTTTCCTATGTTGCACCTTGCAGTTACACTCTACCATTTGGAACAAGATGACGAAGCAGAGAAACATGCCCTGGAGGTTTTGCGCATCCGTGAGAAGGCATTTGGAGAAGATTCTCTTCCTGTTGGTAAGTTTTCCCTTTCCTCCCCAAAACATGGTCAGGCTCTATATATATGTCAAGTTTTACAAAAATTTGTTGGATATGATCAAGATATTCATAATTCAGACAATTCAATTGAGTTGCATTTGTCTGATGAGTGTATTGATCAAATTCTTACAGGGGAAAAAAAGCCGAGCCTAATTTTTTCTTTTTCATTTTTTTTTTTGGCTGGAGCTAATTTTATCATATATTATGCATGCCAGGGGAGGCTTTGGACTGTTTGGTGTCTATTCAAACCAGACTTGGTAAGGATGACAGTGAGTTGCTCAAGCTGCTTAGAAGGATTCTGAATATCCAAGAGAAAGAATTTGGATACGAGAGTGAGGAGGTTATGGTTACCCTGAAAAAAATTGTATTCTACTTGGATAAGTTAGGGAGAAGAGATGAAAAGCTTCCCCTGCAGAGAAGGTTGTCTGTGCTTAGGAAGAAGTATAAGGAAATGATTCATCACTAAAGGGGTATGATATTATGTTAGCGATCTTTATTCTTCCTTCATGCTTGAAGCATTTCTCCAAAATATTTCCATGTGTATTCAATAATCATGCTTTCTAGTGAGGGGAACGTCTGCCTTAGTGCTGTTTCTTTGTGGGCTTAAACGGCGGTCTTCATGGTTGACTTTGGGGTAGCTAATCCATACCCCTAAAATAGGAACGAGAGAATTCAGCTTTGTGACACCTAGACAAGTTTTGGACAGTTTTATTTTTTAAAATTACTCTTATCTTTAAAATAAGGAATATTCTATGATTTTTTTTTAAAGAAGGGAATAAATAAAGAATAACCTCAATTTCATTGGATCCGTAAAAATATTACACATTTAACCAGAATTCCTTCAACTTGAAAAGAGTGAATAGTGTTGAGAGGGACAGAACTAGAATAAAATGATTGGGGAGTATAATTAAAATTTGAAGGGGGACTAAATTTATATTTAAAAAATTAAAATGAAAAATGAAAAAAAATAAATTTTGGGAGCCATGGCTCCACCCTATAATAGATGTTAGGAATTTGACGTCTAAAAAGAGGCAACTAATTAAATCATTAAATGGATGGTTTTCATTCAAATCTAAACATCGTTTTCTTTCTTATCTTGTAAGAAGAAAAAAGATAACGAATTAAAATAAGATAACTACACATTAATGGCAGGATTTTTTTAATAAGGAATAAAATCATACACTTAATAGAAAGAAGAAAACGAGAAGCAGAAAAAAAAAGTGGCTTACAAAGACGAGCCACAAGGTGACTTACGAAGGTGTCACTGGTAGTCCCCAGCTTTCAAAGCTTCACTGAGAATGATGATAGCACGAACTTCCCCATAATTGGGATTTGGGAAGTACAAATACACAACGACACGAAAGAGAATAAACAGATAAATGAAAAAGCAGATATTTATTGGAAGGACAACAAATAGTTAAATAGAATACAGGGGAACAAGAAAAACATTACGATACTACCACGTCAGCTATATAAAAAAGAATAGTGCACATAAGCAACTTGTCACACATATAGTATAGTACAGAAGAATAGGAGCGTATGTAAGAATCTGTGTGTACCTGCGTAGCTAAGAATCTCCCAGAACCAGAAACGGAATGACATGTTTCGGTGTAAGAAGGAAGAGCCAGCAAAAGACAATACTCTCCCTCTCTCTCTCTCTCTCTCTCAATTGTAGTCTCGGTAGTATTGTACATTTCAGATCTTAAGCAAGGCAGGTCCTCTCTCTCTCTCTCTCTCTCTCTCTCTCTCTCTGTGTCTTTGTGTCTCCTTATTTTCGTTTCCTTTAATCCAATATCCTTGCTTGCTTCTTTCTTTGTGATCTGATCTTATTCTAATAACGCGTCTTTCAAGAGTGCTCTTCTTTGCATTCATTTTCTGGGTGCGTCAGATTTGGTTTGGCAGTTTGGGTGTCGCTGGTCTCATGAATTATTATTATTATTATTATTATTATTATTATTATTATTATTATTATTATTATTCGTGTAATTGGCGACAGAAATCGTGGAACTGGTAGTTGACTTATCGGAACAACAATGTGAATTTCTAAGCGCAATTTTGGACATACAAAATTGACATGTTCCTTATGTTGCAAATAACCACAACCACCCAAACTTTTTCTTTTGACTCATGCATTGGCTATATTACTCATCAAAAGCAATTTATTGATTTTGGGTTTTCGTGATTCCAGTCCATGATGTGTTGATAATTATTGTTATGAGTAACTGCTTGCAAATTAGTTCTTTCTGGGAAAAAAAATAAAGGCAAAGAAATTTTGCTCTTATTGGATTCCTGCTGTACTATCATACGAATAAAACTTACTAGTTACTGTCATTAGTATCAGAATGGATCATTCTGTTTTTATGTCAGTCATTGTCCTTTTGGTCATGCATTCCTGCTTAACCTCCTGTTTGATGATGATCTAATGTTCCTTCTTTTAGTGTTGGGCTGTGTAGGGGAAGAAAAAAATTATTCTTAATAATTAGTTAAAAAACTTTTGCCTATTGATTGATTGATAGGGTAAAAAATATATGGTTACCAATTGGCATTTTACGATGATTGTGAGGGGGGTCTACTCTGGTAATAACTGTTGGAGCTGGTGGACCTACTTTTCCTTTATTGCCTTTTGCTTTCATTTTTGTTTTCAGGTAAATTTGAAGATTGGTAATTTGTTGGTCTTGCAAAAGTTTGCTTTTGCTTCTTAATCTGTTTATATGCTAGAGATTTGGGATTAACACCTCATTAAGATTTGAGTTTGCAATCTGCATAGATTGCATCTAATGTTTTGAGTTTATGTCTTACTGATTCAACAGATGCCCGCTCCATCAATTGTTGCTTCTTAAAATAGGTCATTAATCAGAGACAAAGAGGTAATGGCATCAACAGAAGGGAGGGCTGCTCATGCAGCTAATTGTTTTACCCAAGATTTCAGGATGCCCTCGAATTCTTCTGACCACCCATTGTCAGTTTCGAAAAAATTGGAATCTGATTGGGAACCTAGCAATTCTATTAATGATCATATTCAAGCCAACTCAGGTTGCACGCCCTATAATCCAACTTCTGATAGGTTACCAGACATGAAATGGTGGCTACATGTGAAAACCAACATGGGGGTTGAAGCAAATTATACATGTCAACATCTGAATTCCTGGGAGTCTGAGCTTGGTGCTTTCTGTGCGGGATTTCTTGATGACAATGTAAAAATTGGGGGAGATCAATCTATCAAAAACTTTGATGCTCTTTCTTATATTGGAAGTGCTAATGTAGCTGTAGAGCAGCCACGGAATGTCTCTCCTAAATGTATGAAAAACAGCAACGATACCAGAATGCCAAAAATTGAGGCTGCACTGAGTAATGATGTACATTTAACTCCGAAGAAGAAAATTCAGGGGGAGTTCTGTTTTTCTGATGGTCATTTTATGAATTGTGATATTGCCAATTTCTTGGCATATGATCAAAGTAAAATGACATCATCTGATCTGGAATCACATTTGATGGGAGCTGAGAAAACTAGGCCTTGGTGGCGCACTGCCGGAAAAGATGAGTTGGCTTCCTTGGTTGCTCAGAAATCACTTGAGCATATTGAGAACTGTGATCTCCCTCAGCCACAGACTAAGCATTTTAGGCAGAGTCCCCTCTACCCAAAGGGTGTTGACCATGATAAGACTCAGCCATCATCTTTAAATCAGAAAGCCGAGATTGGTTCTTCCAATGCAGATGGTTATACATCTGGAACTCCCACTTCTGGCTGTTCATTTCAGGATTCAGACAGGCATTTCAGGTAATGCTGTAGAGGGATACTTTATATAATTTTTGCTTTTCTCTATAATCTTCGCCTCATGGTCAGTTTATTTAGGAAGAAAATTGATGTTTCTTCATGTTTTAAGTATTGAAATGCCAAGTCGATTGTTAAGTTTGAATAGGGTTTAGGATTGTTATTTACAGGTGCTTACTACATTACAATACCTTATGCATGTTCTTTCCAATGCTGTTTAATGGGGACTGAAGCTAGTTATCTCATGTGCCAAACCTTCCATTGCTCCCATGAGATAGTACTCTTTTGTTTTATAGTTTAGATGTTACTGTATCCATTGTTCCATTTTAAACCCAAATGAGCTAGCTGTCTTCAAGTAACATGAGGAAACCTCTTCATAATTACTAATTTGGATGGATTTCAAAGCTATGTTATTTTCCTTATACCTCTAGGAGCAGTGATGATACTTCTTCCCGTCACTGTTCCAGTTGCAATGTGTCTTTGTGAGTTCCCATGATAGGAGTAGAGTTGTCATAACTTCATATATGATTACTATGCACCATCCAGTGGGAGGGGGTTCCTAGACCCACTTCACTCTTGGTCCATCCTGATATGGATATATTATGATGCCAATAAGATTTAATTTTCCGGGGTCTCCTGGTCTGACACAGACTTTTGCCTCTGACTACATACCCTCACCAATTTGCTAGAAGAAGCTTTAGTTATCCATCTCATGCTAACAGAGAATTTGATGATGCACAGGACTCAAACTGAATTTAAACCTGCTTTTATAGCTGATAAGCAACTGAGTTGTATAAATGTATAGAGACTAACATGTGCAGGAAATCAAATAATTTATGAATTTAATTAAGAAAATAAAATAAAATTGTGGAGGATAATTTGCAAGCTTTTAGAAATATATGCTTCCCACTCTCTTCTAAAGCTATGCTTAAATCCCTTGAAAGATATATTTTCCCTTTCTGACTCTGCCATCTCATTGTTTTTCTTTTATAAGATCTGCCAAGTCATGTACATGCACTATCTGATTCATAACCATTTCTCTTCAACCTCACCCTAGTTTCAGTTACAAACCTTTAGGTTGCATCTAGTATGCCAGCATCTTAAAGTAACGTATGTAAGATTTCCTGATATTTTAGACATGTATATGGCATGCTTATAGTCGTTATGTTCAAGTCATAAATTGGAGATAATTTTGTAGTTGCATAAATTGGAATGTAGTTGCACAGATGCTACACATTCTTGGAAATTTAAGATAAATTTAATTCTTGTACTAGGTATATTGAATTCCCGACTTATGAAATATTTTTATTTTAATATTTTATTCATTCTGATAAGTAAAAATTTAGGATATTACATACCAAACACTTCCTTGGTGACTCTTTTTCTTTTTCTTTTTTTTTAAAAAAAAAGTTTTACAACTTTATACTGGTGAATAGAAATTTCATGATTATGCCAAGTTCAATTTATTATCAAACCATGCTACATATGTTCAGTTCCAGCCAGAGCAAAGATTCTGGTTCAAGCAACAACGATTGCCAAATGAATTCTGAGAGCAATAGCATGGCCGAGCTGTTGGAAGCATTGTGTCATTCTCAAACAAGAGCAAGAGAGGCTGAAAAAGCAGCACAGCAAGCCTACAGCGAGAAGGAGCATATCCTGAGTCTCTTTTTTAGACAGGCTGCACTACTCTTTGCTTACAAGCAGTGGTTCCACATGCTGCAGCTCGAGAACCTCTGCCTTCAACTCAGAAACAAAAACCAGCCATTGTTAAATCACTTTCCAGCAGCCTTACCCTGGGTCCCATGCAGGGGAATGCAGCTTAAGAAGAGTCATCGCAGAGCTGGAAAGAGGAAGAATAGTAACAGAAGATGTGGGATCAGGAAATGCGCTGTTGCTTTGGCTGTGGGCTTAGGTCTTGCTGGTGCTGGTTTGCTTCTTGGTTGGACCATGGGATGGATGTTTCCTCCATTATAAATGACATCTTGGTTGAGACATTGACTAACATTACTCATGTGCATCTGCCATGTTCTTCTGGAGTTTGAGTTCTGTTGTGCTGATAAGATTCACGATAAGTGTATATATGATGTTATCCTTGATTTCCATCCCTTGTAAATAATCCTCGTCCATCCAGACCCGTTAGTTGTATATATTAACGAAGACTTTGTGTACAAAGAATTCGATTATTAGATATGTATAATATTTGCTTTTAAGATATAAAATGTATTTATTTACTTGAGATATGTGATGTATATGTCATTTTTCTATTGTTTTTACGATAAGAAAATATAGTAGAGAGATGCGATTTGCATTTTAGTATGTGTTCATAGAGATAATGTGAGAGGAATGCAGGGGTGAAGCGTGGAAACATGTTAGACATAGGCATTGCTGCTTATGGGTGCGCCATCACTACCAATACTGAAAGTCCCATATTCATCGAGACACCGAACCTCTAGCTGCAGTGAAAAGGGAAGGTTTGTGCACAATATGCACCATTTATAGAAAGTTACAGCCTGGACAAATTGAATACCTTGTGTGAGGAATCACTGAGGCTAAATATTTTATAAGAACTTGAATTTTGTCATGACCGGCTCAACAAAATGTACTACGGGGGAAAACGTGTACACATTTTCTATGAATTAGTAAATGAACAGCAGCAGCACATTTGATTCAGTATCATAAGCACATTTTGAAGACACGGCTAGGGGTGTTGATTGGTTTGAGTTGACTCGATCAACTCGATAAATCAACCCAAACTAATTAAAATAAAATTGGTTCGGGTTGGATTATTGGGTCTAATCAAGTCCAATTCAATTGAAATCGATCAAGATTGGTTCGGTTTACGAATTTTATATTTTATAATCCAATGACCTGGTAAAATGACTCGAAGAGTAATATAATTTTAGATGTTATCTTTTTGTTATTTGACTTTTCATTCATTTAAAAAGCTAAGATATAATGATATATCTTTAATTTTCATTTTCAAACCTCAATCATTTAATTATTTTTATTTTGTTTTAGTTGCATATTAGGATAATAATGTTTCAATAATTAACTTACTCATCTGTGTTATAAAACTCTACAACTTAAAGCCTTCTCTGTGAAGTAATATATATATATATATATATATATAACATTTTTTATGAAGTAAAATATATTTAATGTCATACATTTATATTACAAATGAAGCTTATGATGATTTTAAGACGTTAAAATGTTTCTTCCCAAACTTGATTTTACTTTTATCTTAATACATGTACTGTAATGGAAGGCTTGTATGCTTAAAATATAGGATTTAATTTCAATCCACTGTCAGTGTAAAGTTTTTTGACACTGTCATTAATCATGTGCTGACACATCATTAAAAAAGTTAGACTTTCTAGGTGGTTGTTGTGATAGTCAAACTCTTTTAATGATTTGACAACACATGATTGGATGACAGTGTAAAGAAACTTTACACTGACGGTGAATCAAAATTAAACTCTAAAATATATATGTAATTGTCTAATTGAGTTTGAAGTATCTAGTAATAGTAAATTTGTTATTTTGCTATGAGTAAAAAAATGATTGTATAACCCGATAACCCGAACCAAACCAACTCAACCTTAATCGAGTTGGTTTGGTTCGAATTACTCGAAATTTTTTTCAAAAACCAAATTAAACTAACCCGATCAAAGTTGATTGGTTTGAATATTTTTTCCCAAAACCCAAACCAACCCAACCCATTATCACTCCTAAAAACAGCCCGTGTATCTTGAAAGGTAGACCTGTGTTTGGCCCAGTCCATCGATTCCCTACCCAAAGCAGCAAAGCCCAATTTCAGGGAAGCGCGTCTTCGTGTTCCACAGTGAAGTTAAACCCTTCCCACATTCCCTCAACACTCAAGACTCCGCTGGTTGAATTTCGTCAGAGATGGCTGCCATCCCTGAATCTCAATCCCAATGGGAATTCAGCTGGTTACTCTCTCTCTCTCTCTTGCACATGTAGTCCCTTATTCTATTTCTGTGGTTATAGCTTTCACCTTTCTTTGATGTTTAAGCTTGAAGTTGTTTTCTTATTTTACAGCGCAGAATGATATACCCATCCATATATATCTGATTAGCTTGTTTGATATGAATAATGTTCTTTGCATCTGAATTCACCTACTTCTGATAAACATTTAGACAACAATGATGGCCTTCTGAAAATAATAATGTTGTTAAAATTGTTCGAGTTTGGTTTGTGTAAATTACATCATCACTGGTAGTATTGTATAAGAAGCCCGGACACTCTACAAATGGAGCTGTGTCCATGTTAGAGTATATAAAATTCTAATGGGATACTTAAAAAATTTCCATGTTGCCATGTATGTCTCCCATGTCCTTGCTTCTTAGATGGTATCAAATTCCAATAATAGTTTTTGAATTTGCTCAGGTGCTTGGTATTTGTCAATTTCTTTAGTTTTTCTTTCAATGTTATTGAATTTGGATTTGACGTGCTTCTGTATCCTAGTTCTTGGGCCACAAATGAAATTGTAGAATTTCGAACTGAGTAACTTTGTTAGATACCTAAAAGAAATTCTTGAGTTTTGGAATTAATCAGTTAACTTTAAAGTTAAAAATGAAAATTTCAAGTACTTTTAAGAATCATGTGATCTGGTAATGATATATTTGTAACAACTGTGGGAAGATTCTGAGAACTTATAAGATTTACTACCATGAGAAAAGCTTGCTTTGAAAATTCTGAGGTTTCCTTTATGTGCCGAAATTGGTGCTAACAAGTTTGTATTAAAAAAATGAAATGACAATTACAGTGACCTGGAAGTGGATTGTGGATATGAAGAGAATGCTTCCATTGTATATGCAGCCTTAGCCGTTGATAAGGAGGTGATTGTCTGAAAATATGAAACTTTCTGGTGCTTTACCAATAGTTTCACAACTAGTTTTTGATTCAATTCCATGTCTGCTGCAGTTGCAACCGGACAAAGTGAAACGACTCATGACGGTGTCTAATGGAAAGCTTTCAGTGTGAGTATCCTCTCTGTGGTATTATTCAGAGAATCCTTTTGTGAATGACTGTATGTTCTCACGAGTAGTGCATCATTTCCTGTTTAACTGCAATGGTTGTTATTAATTATGGTTCTAAGAGTAAGTAGGATTTCGAATCCGTTGTTTTGAAAACTCAGGTGAAATGTATAGTTGTAATCAATTTTCAGCCATCATTTTTGTGAATGAAATGCTATGTATGGATACGTGAGTATGGCATCATGTTTGGCTAAACTGCAATGAAATTTATCATTAATTGATGTTATGAGAATGACTAAAATTTTAAATATATCATCTGTAACATGAGGCCAGTTTTCGGTTTTTAATTAATTTTCTGCTGTCTTTTATCTGAAAAATAAATTTCTGGTGTCATTAGTTAATTCAGATTCAAGGACTCCGCTGAATATGTATTCTTACTTTCCTTCTCCGTATGCATTCCGTCTCATTCAGGCACTTCGAGGCAACAGAAGCCAGATTTCTTCGGGCATCATTCAGTGCTTTTGTAGATGTCCTTACACTAGCCATAAAAACAATTGAAGAATTTGGTCAAGGAATGGAGTTGTGACATTTACTTATCTTTTACTTGTTTGATTCATAAAAATGTACTTTAACTTCAACCATTACATGTCTCCTATTAGGTTTTTTATAGTTCATCTGTACTTCCGACTTCCATGGACTTTTCAGAAGTTTTATGGACCAATTGATGTACAAGATAGACGTCTGTCTAAAAATGGTGTAACCAAGTTTTACTTCCTGATATGATCAAGTTGCTCAAAAATAGATATTCTTTCAAGCAAGAAAAATCTTTCACATTCGCTTTTGACCATTTATACATGAGGAATGCTGGGGAAGCCGAGCATGTGTGTCGATTTTTCAAGAATTTAACCGATAGCATATGTCAGTATGGAATGCTGAAGAAGTCACTTCCCCACTAGTCTACTATCTATTCACTCTCAACTCCTGGATGCTAATTGCTGACAGAAAATGACAATGGCACTTGTTTTCTAGAAGATGTTCTAAAAATTTATTTTCAAAAGTTATCGCAGAAATGATAGTGAGAAGTAGGAACGTATATCAAATGGCAAAGTTTATTATGCAACATCACATATTTGTAACTCCTGTGCAACATGACGGTTTTTGGACTGTTGGGTTGAATGAGTCAAATAAAATCTCTATCTGGGTAGAATTGTTGTCAATTAAGACTATTTTGTCATACTAATTCAATTTAGCAGTCTAGGAGAGTTAGCTACCTAAGATGATGGCCCAATTCAACAAAAAGTACATATTGCACCGTAGACTGCCATATCAAAAAGTTGGATTTGAATGCCTTCCTTAGAGTGGAGAGGCAGAGCTCTCTCTCTGTTACCATGTGGGTTCACCTACTCTATAGTGCAAAGGAAGAATTGCATCCCATCCTTTGCACAGGGGATGGAGATCCCAGAAAGTCAAAATGCTTTATATATTAAAGAAGAATTAATGTATGTAATAGTGAAATACTTTCATATCTACATAAATCTTGTAACTTTAATAGACCATGAGCAATAACTAACATGTGCCCAATTTTATTTCATTGTGTAGTAAGTGATGTGTTATTTGTGGATATTTCCTCTACTTCTCAACTTCTCAAAACGAGAGTTGTGATTAATTATAATATGTAAATACTATATCATACAAAAATGAATTTCGAAAGCACTATAAGTAGATAGTTATGAATATGTTTTTTTTTTTTTTTTGTGTATTGTTTTGTAGATGTATGAGATCAAACTTATAAACTCTACTTAAATTCCATCTTCTCTTATCAGTTGAGCTAAACTTGAATGAAAGCTGTTAAATACAACTTTGGTACAATATTGAAAGTGTTGAAAGTTGAAAGTGTTGTTTTTACTTTAAAAATCTGATCGCTTCTAGATGCATTTAGAAAGAAAATGACAGTAGCTTTTAAGTAGTTGGTTATAGGTATAAGACTACGAATCTGAGTTGATGGGCATCCACTTTAGGTGTGAGAAATTATGAGAATTGACAAGGATATAGTGACATTTTGTCTATTTTTAAAAATGTTTTTCTTAAGGAGAATGTTATATGAATAATATTTAAGAGGAAAAAATAAATATTGTAAAACCATTAAATTGCACGTAACATTACACAAATTCAGAGGTAAATAAAATAATATAAAAGTAATTATGTATTTTTCTATTTTTTACAATTATTGAATTGCATGTAACACTATGCAGACTCAAGACAAATCTAATAATAATAAAAAGTTATGTATTATTTATATAGCATTTCTCTTCTCAAATTATGACTTGTTTTATCATAGGATCTTTACATTTTCCTTAACAATATGAGTGCCATCTTCCACGAGAAAAAGACATACATTTTCTTGGGAAAAAACTCACCATTACGTGTAATTTGTGTCGTTCTTTCTCATAACATAAAATGATTTTTCTTGTGAAAAAACTCATTTTGAAGGGGGAAAAAACCATATCCATGCTCCCTGGTTTTCGCTGCAGACATTTCCGCGAAAATCAGCACCTGTTCTCATTCGGCGCACAAAGAAAATATCAATGTTAGGGGCAAAACGAGCAGTCGCAAGATAATTGTAGGGGAACAGTCATTCAGCTTAAGCAAGGTTTGATTCGTGGTTCAGACATCCAAAATTTCAGCTTGTTTCTTATAGTTATAGCACAAAAAGAAAAATGAAGCCAAATTTACTTGATATATAAGAACATGATCCATCATTAAAAATAAAGCTGATGAACAATTACATTAACACATCACATAAGATAATTTTGTGAGTTTACAATAAAATATGGAAAAAGAAAAAGGGCAAAGAAAAATTACAGTATAAATGTTCATTTGAAATGACAGAGAAGTGCAAGCTATTAAACCAAAAGGGTAAAACTAGCAAGCAAAATTCAGTTGTTTACACGCTTCTGTGACATCCTTCCCTTGCTTTCTATAGATTCTATTGTATCAGTACTCGTCCAAGTATGTGTATAGCATGTCATCCTTCTTAGACTTGCGCCTGCTAAGTAAGGCCTTCAGGAGACGTTTACTTTTACTGGGGTATTGTTCTATGTCTTTGCCGTCGTCTCTTTCAGCAGGTAATCGCATTGAAGCTGATTTGCGCGGCTCAGAAGGGTACTGGTAGAAACATAACGGAGATGCAGTCAGAGAAATTACAGAATTTATTTGCAATGTACTCAGCATACAACTATGATTAATGTCACACATATTATCGCAATAGGTCAAGCAACAATTGCTTTCCACTTACCCTTTGTCTTGCATTAGAAGGATTTGGTGTGGTTGGTCTGCTTGATTTTGGAGTAATTGGTCTACTCGTCTTTGGTGTTGTAGGCCTACTTGACCGAGATACGCTACGTAAAAGTGGGAATCGGTGTGGTGAAACAGTCCGCTTCTCTACAGTACATGCAAAGATTGTAAATTTTAATACTGATTAGATTTATATCTTTAGCCTTTATGTGACAATGACAAAGAAATATGAGGAACCAATATGGAGGAGAACAGTAATAACTAAATGAAGCATAAGATATCATATTATACTGTGTGTATACAACCTAAATCTTTTTTTGGCATGGTTGAAGTGAATGAAAAAGCTCCAGGTCTCTGAGGTCGTAAAGAAGGTGATGGGGAACGCTCTTTACTGCATCAAGATAAAGAATTATATTAAGATCCTCATTATGCAGTTCAGGAAACCTAGATTAGCATTGACCAACCTAATCCTAGAAAAATATGCTGAATTTGTAATTACCTCACTGTAGATGTTGGTGTTTCTCTAATTGTAGATCGAACAGCTTTGGGACACAAATCAGAATAAAAGAAATATAAGCTTATATTTAAGGTTAGTCCCTAGATAAGTGAAATGAAAATATTGGGGAGTAGAAAGAGATACCATTCCTAAAGTGATGCCAGTCATCTTCATCATCTAGGCTGGACCCTACATATTTTGATTTCATGCAGTTGGCACCATGCATGGTCTCCCCAACTGAACGTATGAATTTAAGGAATGCAATCATTTAACATCATAGACATGCTTTCTAATAAATAACAGGAACAAAATATAATATAAAAGGAGAAAGAAAAACAGCTGCACAATAATTTTAAGATAGAGTTGAGGAGAGTGTCATATATACTTGCCTGGCAAAGTATAACGCTTATGATATTTTGGAGTAGTGATCACTAATGACTGTTGGGTACACCCCTCATGATCCATATATTCTTGGCACGTCCTTATTCTCTAATGTACCGCATTAAGGAAAAACAACATTAGTGATCTTCACAAAATTTCTCTTCCCTAATATGATAAATAATTCAAACTTCAATAATATCAAGAAGGGACAGTCTTCAAAGCTACAGCTGAGTATGCAAAATTATGCTTTGAAATGAATGTTGTTATTGTTGTCAGGTATCTTAATGAAGCATTAAACTGCCAGACAAATACCAGGGTATTGTCAAAGCAAGCTTTTGACTCTATTTCATAGGTAAAATACATATAATTCGTATACAGGCATAGATTCATTATGGCCATCAATATCAGCCATCAACCAGAGTAACTAAGGATGACAGTTCCATTGACATTTTTTACTATCATTATTCTTTTGCCAGATACAGTCCCCCAAAGGGACATTCACCAAACTACCATGATCTCATGTAATAAATTCACATTACTCTCTAAAAGTTTTTTAATGAAGACCTCGAGCCACGCTGTGACTGCAGAACTCTCACTTTCCTTTTCTTTCTTTTTTTTGGATGATTGAATGCAAAGCTCTTCAATAAGTATATAATGCAGAAAAAATGTAACAAAAAGTACTCTTTGATGAAGCACAACACTAAGCAGTAGTAACATTTAGATAACTAGATGTTTTATAAAAGTCCTGGAATGTAATTAGTCAACGAAGGAGAAGACTGAAGAGCCATACATGAAATGCTTTTCAGCATGTCATAAAACATTAATTCTCACCACCTCAAAGCAATAAAGATAATTTTTTCCTATCTCAAGAAATTATGTCACCTTATAAGTCATGTTGATGATTTAAAAAATAAATGATAGTTGTAAATCAAAATTTTCATCTTAGCAATTTCTTTCAACATTCCTTTAATGGATTGTCATTTTCTAAAGCTGAATGGAGATGATTAACACTACCTGTTCAATACAAGATACTCGTAGCTCTGCTCCGGAAACTTCAACAACCTTCTCATCCAACAAGTCACCCACTTTATAGGTCACAGAACCTAAATGGTCCACTGTATTTACAAGAGCTTTGATGGCATAATCCTTCAGTGTTTCTACTACTCTGCAAACAACAGATAGAAAGAGAAAACAAAAAGTAAAGACGGGTGCAAAGGATATAATAATACCAGCATAAATTTAGACCAGCTCTAGCAAAGTAACTCACATCTGTTTTTGGTCATCGTTGGAGTATGAGAGTTCAAAATACTCAGCTGCTGAGTATAATTGTGTTCTCAGATTTTTCAAATCCTAGGAACATAGATGAAAAAAGTAAAAGAATTAGCAAAACACTTCTTTACTAGAGCCCACTTAATTAAGAATTCCATTCTAAATTAAAGCAACAGTTTCATTTTTGACAGTGAAAGAAAAGGCTTGAGTCATCAGAGTTATGGTCTACGAAACAACTTTCCTCAACTAAAAAGCAAGTACAGGATCAAAGGTACCTTCAGACTATCATCAAAGAGCAAGCTCTGCTGCATGAAAACCTCATCATAATTGGAAGCCTCTCGAGATAGAGGCTGTGTTGCAGAAGTTGTGATCTTCCCCATGGATGAAAATGAATGGAAGAAGGTCCACCTTATCCATTAAAAAATGACAAAGTAAATTCAAATTCAAGTAGGGAGAATGAAAAGGGTAAAAAAGAAACCGTTGGCAAAGAAAAAGAGAGACAGATCACAACCAGAATCAGTAACTTTCAGACCAAGATAGTTAAAACTAAAAGCCCTTGATAAAATATACAATGACAACAACCGTAGTTTGGAAAGAAGACGGAGAAAGAAGGAGACAACCTCTTCTCTAACAACTAAATAAGATACCAAAAGCTGATAATCTTATAAAAGAATACCTGTCTGAAATAGTATATATCAGCATACATATAGTGCTTTAAGAAAATCAGATGCATATAACATACTTCTTTGCAACAATTTTGCAACTATACCAGACAAGAAATTAAACTAAACATCAGATTCCATCATTTCGTCTGAATCTTCACCAAAAGTGAACCCGACCCAATCCTTAAAAACATCAAAAGTAGTAAAATTTTCAACAAGCGTGAATAAAACGATAAGGAAACTTTTAGAGGGGGGTGGGGGGGACAGTTTCTGCTGTTTTGGATTTCTAAAAATTCAATAACACTATCAACCCAATTAAACCAACTTAAAGCAGTAGAGTTGGGTAAGTAAAGGTGGTTACTTTTCCTTCCTGCTTCAATTAATTAACCCTTCTTCTAACAGCACCCAAAAAACAATTACAAGTGACCAAGTTGTTTGCTTTAAGCAGAGAAGATAACAAACTGGGTATGCAAGGAAAACGCAGAAAACGAACCTGATAGTCCTTTTCAGTGAGTTTGTTGGTCTTGTTGTTCTGCTGAGGTGGGAGGACTATGGAACCTGAAACCCACTTCCCATTTGAAAACAAATGGTGAGGAAATGTCAAAGAGAACAGGAACACTGACCAAAACGGTTTGTTTGGTATTGGATTTTTGACTAAAGGACAGCTCAAGATTTCCAACAACTACAGTTTGAGTTGGAGAGTAGAGGCATCAAGGAGAGATGAGGAGAGCACGTCGGGATATTGGCAGAGGAATCCGGAGAATTTCGATTTGGTTTTTTTAATAATAATAATAATAATAATATAAAAAAGAGAAGAAAACAGTACCCTGCTTTAAGAAGCAGAAACTGGTCAGTGATGGTGGCCAGTCCAACCCCACTCTCATCATTGTCGTCTCAGAGCCCCACTTTTTTATTTTTTATTTACTTTTTTCAATTTTGGAAATGACATGTTTGATTTTTAAGATTATTTCAGTATTTTTTTTAAATGTTAATATTTTTAATAAATTATTAAATATTCCTTAATTATTATTTATATTTAATAACTTTTTAATTATTTATTATAAAATTAAAAATTAATAAATAATCAATAATTCATCTTAAATACTAAAAGCATCGTAATATTATAACAACTCTCTTAATTTTTAAGAAGGGAGTAACTAATACAGATTTACTTTTACCTTAATGGGGTTTCTGACTTCTATTCGTCCAAATTGGAAGAGGGGACAGGAATAATACAAATATATTAACAAATGAATGTGAAAAAAAAAACTAGTATGACTCAAGTTATACGGGAGAGTTTTTATAATAATAAAAAAATATTTATTTACTATGAGAATAATATTTTTAGATTTATTTAAATTTTATTATATAATATTTTTAATTTAATTTAATGTCATGTATTATTATGTTATGTTATCTGTTATGTTTATAGTTTGTAATGGACTTATGTAATATTTTTAAAGTACATAAAACTTTCTTGTTAAAATTATATTCCTAACAAAATATTAATACCTCATTATAATTAACAAATATCACATTTTGAACCTGAATTATAAAGTGAAATAAAAAGCTCCTTAATCTATAAGTAAATCTAAAATAAATTATTTATTATAATCTTACTAGGATTTCTTGCTTTAAAACATAATTTAACAAACATATATTCAATTTCAATTTCGAAACTTGAAAGTAATTTAAAATCTAAACTCATATTTTAATAAATATTTATTTGAGACTTAAAAAGTTTATTATCTTATAATTATAGTTTAGCTATTGGATGCACTTCTTGTATTGACTTGTAAACAATTCAAAATAATTAATTATAATATTTTTTTGGTACAATTCAAAATACTTAATTATATTATAGTATAAATATTTGTATCCTAATATAAAAAAGTAATAAGATTTTGGCAGTCAAACTACTACCATTAATCTATTAGTTGATTTATATTTACATAATCTTATTTAATGTACTACACTATGTTTTAATTTGTTTCAATTCAATTATTTCTTTCATGCATAGCTTGATCATGGATGTTTATGTGTTATTTTAAAATTAAATTTGATGACATTTTTTATGATGGAATATAAATATTAATTCAATTCAACTTTTGCATGTTTAGAGGAGGGGGGAAAATCAAATTTTGAAATGTTTATTTGTATAAACTTGTCTGAATTGGACTGGACCGGTTCGACTGTAAATTGATTTATTTTTCAGATATGGTTCAATGTTAGAATCGAATTTATGGTTGGACCGGGTTGAGTCGGTCAAAATCGATCAAAATCAAACAAAACTAGTGAACCAACCATATCTTTTTTTTTTTAGTTTCTAATCATTTAAATACTCAACTAAAAGTGATATGAAACTTGATAATTGAAATTTTAAAATTTTATTATGTATTTTATTATTGATAATGTGTGTTATGAGTGATATATATATTTATTTATTTAATACATAATTATGATATCGATCAGATAATTAAACTAATTGAACCTAATCTAAAATTTTTTTTTATTCACTATTCGATTGAACTTTTATAATATTAGTTTAAATTTTGTAATGGGGTGAGACCGAGGGTGAAAGGGACATACGACGGACCCACCCGTTACGAAGGGTCCCACTCCCCCCTCACACTCAGCTCCACGGCCACGCCCTTGAAAGGCAAGCGAGTCCCGAGTCCTGACCTAAACATAACAGAACAGAGTGCCGCATGCTGCACTGCTTTTAAATTTTAACTTCTAACCTACGCAAATAGTATTCAAATTAAAAAAGGTAATATTTGGGTACTCCTGTTTGTCTCAGTAAATTGCTCCACCATTAAGTTAAAATCCTCCTGTCATTTTCCTTTAAATATTCATATTTTATGTTTTGTTATATAATTTTAAGAGTGTAAAGTTATTTGTATTTAATTTAATTAATTGTGTACAAAAATTATACTATTATTTTATTATATATTATTTTATTATTAAAAAAATTGATTTGATTATAATAATAAATACTTTAAAAGTTAAACTATTTTTTATTACCATATATTTTATTACATTATTATAAGAATTTAATTTTTTGAAGTATTATAATATATATTTTTTGATAATTTAATAATACATAAGTAAATGATCATATAAACAAATTATATTCACAGTTAGTCAAAATTAAAAATTTTATTGTAATTCTCCGAAGAAAACAGTATTGAATGAGAAAAGACAATGTTGGAGCCTGCAGCCTGGTGTGTAGGGTGTTGATGGAAGAATGGTGAATTAAGAGAAATGATACTTGCACTTTTTTTTCCTCTTATATATTTCATATATGATAAGGTGAATGTGACTTATAAGTGGGAGGTGGAGGTTGAAGTAGAAGTAATAGCATAAGAGACCTACACCTCATCATAATAGGAAAAAAAATATACAACTACCATTTTCTCCTGAGCTAAAAGGCAAGAGACGTGACCTTGGAATGGACTGGAGCAGTGGAGCTACTAACAACGAAGGCCGAACTCCCAAGTCCCAACGGTTGAAGTCCCATCCATCCCAACTATCTTTACTCTGTCCCTCCAAAAACAAAAACAGCACTCAGTCCTACTCCTGCAAAGAAAAAGGAAAGGCAACTCTCCATTACACCTACACACTCATTCATGCCTCTCTCTCAAATCTCAATGATTAATTGATAATCATCTTCCCATTCTTCCTAATCCGTTTATTCAAATTTCATATTCTTGTTAGGTCTCAACAACTAAAATGGCAATTCTCTTTTTGAATTTTATTCTCTGCTGCCACTCTGCCCAGCAATTCTTCACACCACCTCTAACCAATCAATAATGTGGCAAGTTTGCAAATTTGAGTTTGAACTGTTCTTTGCCAGGAACATTTTATATCATAAATAACACTTGTCCCAAATGTTTGAAGTCTTGCATGTCTTGTATTTTATTTATATTCTTGTCCTAGTTCAACCTTCATTATCGGTTGGAAAGTATTTGCAAAGATACTCCCATACTCAAGTAAGTGAATGATTGATAAGGTATAAGTCAAAGGAGTTATTAGTGAAATAATCATACCTAGAGTGAGAATCCCTTCTTATAACCTATGAACTAGGACTTCTCTAATCTCTACTATTGAGACGATAGTGTAATTCTAGTAGGATTAATAATATTTCCTCCATTATTGGAAATTTACTAATAAGCTCTTTGAGTTAGTAGGGATAATGTGATATTCCAAGTTGTTCGAGATAACAAAACTCTTCTATAAAGATTCTTCATTTAAGTCTAATTGGACTCTGATTTAAGTCGAAGTTGATCTTAAAGTCTGGATCTTGAAAAGTTATTATGTGCTTTTTCTTTCCTTTCTTATAAAGATATCAATATTCTAATCCTTGTCAAATTATTATTATGGAAGAAAATATAAAACTCCTTTGAAGAAAAAAGTTATTTTCATCTATATTTTATTATTTTATTTATTTTGTTATATAAGACTATTCATATTTTAGTATTTGACCATAGACCAAAAGTGAATGTTAGTTATCTAAACTGATAAGACTTTTTATAATAAGTTCAAATATTTGAAATTGAATTTTGTCTTCATTTAAAAGGAAAAAAAAAGAATTATCTTTATTATATAACTCACATTAAAAAAAGATCATAAATACAAAAGTTATACATACAAAAACTTAAGGACGCCCTCTCATTTTTAATACTTCTCTCATTTTTATAAAACTTATTTTGTTTTTAAAAAATTAGAAAACTGATTACTCAACAATTGCAATATCTTCTTAAGCATTCTCCAACATAGTTTGAGCATGATACAATATAGTAAATCATAATTGTAATTGGCACTTAATTTTTATCCATTGTTAATAAAAAAAATTACTTTAATAACATAATAATATGTAATTGGATAATTGTGTGAGAAAATTTTATACTAATAATCAATCAAAATTAAATATTTAAAAATACTTACAACGACATATATAATAAGTACACTTTTTTTTTATAATAAATGTGATCATTTGTACTTTTTAATTTAAACTAAAATAACTGAATAAATAAGTTTTCCAAAAGCATAAAATGAGTGGAAAAAAAAAGAATAAGCTCAATTTATTAATTTTGAAAATAGTAATTTAATTGATATTTACTTTTTGAAATAAGAGATGGCGAAAAATGTAACAGAATAGCAGTCATGAGAAGTTTCATAGGAATACCCTCCCCTACATGGTGCCACTCTCGCACCTCTTATGTCCTCTCCTCAATTTTCCTTTTACGAACATTTTTTTTATTTTAAATAAAAGAATTGAGCTACGAACTTTATGAGATCACCATATTCATGATCTTATTGAAAACACTAATATTATATAATAAAAATCAATTTAGTTGGTTACCAAAAAAATAATAATCAATTTAGTTGATTCTTATTATGGGATCTGATAATCAGCGGCGTGATTTGTGGGAAGTGGGTGGGTCCCGTAGAAAGAAGACTATATTGTTTTTTTATTTTGTTTTTGTTTTGGTTGAAGAAACTAGAAAGTTAAACTCATTATGAAAGATGAAACTAAGTTTGGGTCCGATTGGGCTACTTTATAATTTTCTCCGGACTTAAGCTCAACTTCATTACGTTCAACAGAACATGAGCCCAAGCCCAAGTCTGTCAAATGAAACTAGTGTGTTTTGCGAGGGACACTGATTCTACATGTTTGTACTGATTATAACCCATAGGCGAGAGGCTTGGATGGCTATATGCCGGTCTCTCAGCCCACACTTATTTAAGTCTTTCTAATTAATAATCTGTTTTCCAATATATATATATATATTAAAATTGATGAAGCCAAACACAAATAATAGTGGGTCATGTTATGACAAAATTCGTGTCTTTTTGTCAACAAGTTTATAATTTAATTTGTACTGACTAAGTCTTTCAGTGTGATGTTAATTTCGAAATTCGATTATTCAGCAGGTCACTTTTTCTCTTTTCCTATTCTATCTAAATGCAGGCATCTTCAATGTAACAATTTTTTTTTTCTCATTCAAATCATAACCTTCTTGTGTTAATGAGGAAAAGGATGGCATATCACTAGAGACTCACAGTGTAATTTTTTTTTCGCTATTTTCTTTTATGGGATTAGGCCTCATTGCATAAAAATAAATAAATAAATGTTTTAATCCATTAATTTAAATTAAACTTTAGGATGCAACACTTTAATTAACCCATTTTTCTCCTTAATAAGAGAAAAATTAATTCTAAATTTATTTTAGAAGAAATCTTATTAAATCAATGAAAAAGATAAAAGTAAATTTAAATTAATTTATTTCCATTAAAAAAATTTAAATATTATTTATAAACACAAAAGTGACACATCAAATAAAATATTACGTTAATAAAAAAAAATTATATTTTTCAACCATATCATGTCATATAATTTATGATGGTGTAATATATTAAAAGTAAATCAAAATAAAATCATAACAAGAAATATATGGCATCATTTTTAAATAATAATAATAAAATAAAATAAAATAAAAAGATAGTTGGATTCCGATTTTGTTCTTCCCCTGTTTTAATTGGGAGATTATTATTATCGCTAATATATGGGTTGTGTTAATTTGCAAGTTTACTTGAGGTCATGAACATGGACATTCAAGAGTTGATGTTCATGGGATGTATATGCATGTACATGCGTCACTGAACGAATAACCCTCGTTCCGGCCACAAATTAATTACTAATTACGTGTTAATGCAAATTCAAATGCATATGATGCAGCCCCCTTCTATAATTACCATTCAATGGCTCCCCAATTCAATGTCACATTTAAGTACACTTGCTCTGAAAGTTCGTAACCCCTTCTTCTTAACCTTAACTTAGCCCTTTTTCCCAACTTCAATCATTCATTTCTCACTACTCACTACCATCACCATTGATGCCTCCAAACACAAATATAAATATTCTCCCCTTTCCCTCTGAGACCCACTACACTGCGCCACTCACCCCCACCCATTCTCTCACTGATATGGACTACTCAACCGAACTTGATTTCCCCAACATTGACATTCCTCATGCCCTCAACTGGTTTTGCTCTGTTGAACAAACACACACGGACAAGTAAGGGTAGTCACTAATTTCATCTTGACCTTTATTGTTACTATTTTTCTGTTGTTGTTCACTTCAAACTTAATTTGTAGCGTAACCCACTAGGCTTTCTTTGTTTTTTTTGTTTTTTTTTTTCTTCACTCGTTTAAATTTTCTGTTACTATGATGGTTTCTGAATGACCCATAAAGAGTTTTCCAAGAATGATTTATGGAACATTCTCTCGCGACTTTCGAGGTTGAGAGAGACTTTTGTTTTCTTGTCTTGTGTAACACACCAACACTGTTTCCTCTATTTTTTATTGTTGGTTTTTTTTTTTTTAACTGTGTACTACAGAATAATGGAGCTTTCACCATTAGAGGGTTTCTTGGATTTTGATTGGGCACCTCAGTTGCCATACCAAAGCAAGCAACTTTGCTTCAGTGAGTACCCAGATCTTGAAAATTTCAGCTTCGACTTCGATCTACCACCTCTTGATGAAGATTTTGTGGTCGACCAAAAGCCGCTGAACATGAATGCTGTGCCCACCCCGGGACATTGCAATCGTGAGAGTTTTAAGAGTGGGTTTGGCGAAGCTTCGGTGAAGATTGGAAGTGGGTTTGGGACTTGGGTCAAGAAAGAGGAGGAGGAGGAGGAGGAGAATCAAGAGATGCCTAATAGGAGCAGTAAGAAGAGGTCAGGTTCATTGGAATTTGAGGAGATAAAGAAGCATTTTGATGTTCCCATTACACAAGCAGCGAAAGAAATGAATGTGGGATTGACCCTTTTGAAGAGAAGGTGCAGGGAGCTCAACATCATGAGGTGGCCTCATAGAAAACTCAAGAGCTTGAAGTCACTCATCGACAACGTCAAGGTACCTAAGTAGGTTGACTAGATTCTCTGCCCCACACTTTCAAGAACCTGAAAATAACATTCCCTTTGGATTACTCAATTTCCTGTGTCTTTTGGGGGGAAATAAACAAAGATAAGTCAATTAGTATTTTGTTTTTACAAGGTGAGAGATTCAAAATTAACAATTGTAGGACCCCAGGAGGAATGATATTATTTTAAGACCTGAAACTTTGTACCCTTTGGTGGGAAATGGAATCGAGAAGAAAAATACGTAAACATTAGTCTGATGATTTTTCGTGTCATTAATTGTTTGTTATCTAGTGGTCATTGGTTCAAAGTGTTGTTCTGTGACGCAGGAATTGGGTTTGGCAAACGAGGTTGCCATGTTGGAACAGAACAAAAAGCTGATGGAGAAACTACCGGGTATGGAACTTAATGAAGAAACCAAGAAGCTGAGGCAGGCTTGTTTTAAAGCTAATTACAAGAGGAGAAGATACTTGGCCCTTCAAGCTTGACCGTCATGGTCATTCATTGCCTTTGAATTTTGCAGATCACAGAAAAGGACATACAAACAAACGCAACACAGAAGAGTATAGCTAGGGAGAAACTCCATGGTAGATATCTTTGGTCTATATTTCTATAGATTAGGAAACTACTATGACCACAGCACATTTATTTGGTAAGTTTAGAATAGAAGATGCCAGTGAGGCAGGAATAATTGTAAAGGTGTTTTCAGCCATACTGTATGGGCTTTGCCGTCTATATTACACTGTCAATTAATGGGTAGTTTTCCAGTTGTCTTGTTGGGATTTAATTTTGTTTCTTGCCGGGTAAAAAATTTGACATTATTTTTTAAATGATATTTTTCTATTTAATAATTTAGTTATTATAATAATTACTTAAGAGACTAAAACACGATAGATTAAAATTAAATTCATCTTTTAATGCAAAGTTACTTTGGAACCTGCGAGGAAAATTCATTCTTAAATATTCTGCGTCAGATAAGTAGTCAATGAATGTGGTATAAGTAAACCAGCAACTACCCAGAAATGGG